>CM052544.1:101745463-101775158 GCA_028533065.1 Trachops cirrhosus
CACTAGTTGTTCTTCCTCTTCTCCTTCTGGTACCCCTATAATTCGGATGTTGGAGCATTTAAAGATGTCCTGGAGGTTCCTAAGCCTCTCCTCATTTTTTTGAATTCTTATTTCTTCATTCTTTTCTGGTTGTATGTTTTTTTCTTCCTTCTGGTCCACTCCATTGATGTGAGACCCATCTTTCATTCCATCACTATTGGTTCCCTATGAGTTTTTCTTCATTTCACTTATTATAACCTTCATTTTTTCATCTAGTTTGAGACCAAAATCAACCAATTCTGTGAGCTTCCTGGTCACCAGTGCTTTGAACTGTGCATCTGATAGGTTGGCTATCTCTTGGTTGCTTAAAAGGATGGGTTCTGGGGCTTTCAATTGTTCTTCTGTTTGAGCCATCTCTTTTTTTTTTTTGGTCTTGTCGCACCTGTTACGTATGAGGGACACCCGGTTGCTGGGTTGTGACACTGTATGTGAGGGCAGGGTCCGAGAGGGAACAATGGCGCTTGCTCTGCTCTCTGTAGGACCTTAGTCCCTTCTGCCACTTCCCCCGAACAAACTGGGCCCCTCTGGTGCCAATTCCCATGTGGGTGGACTTGTGCACCCTGTGGGACTTTCCTTTTCAATCAGTGCCCCAAGGCTCTATTTCCCAGCGCTGGGACCCTGGGTTGCACGCAGTGCCTTGCTTCACAATCGCCACCTCACTGGGTCTGCCGGTTGCCACCCCTCAGCCAGGGTCTGCCAAATGCTGCTTGTGTGCCCAGGATCTACCCACTGCAGTCTTGCATGCCCCAGTTACCTTGTGCATCCTGGTTGCCTTGTGCGTCTGGTCCCAACGCTCTCTGCTCCATGACCTGCACCTGGCTGCCCGACTCTGCCCCTCCTACCAGTCTGGATGAACGTGTCTAATTTAACTCTTTGGGTGTCCAACTTCCATACACTTCAATTTTCAGTCAGTTCTGGTTGTTATTCTGTTTCTTAATTGTTGTTGTCCCTATCTTGGTTGTGCGAGGAGGTACAGTGTGTCTACCTATGCCTCCATCTTGGCCGGAAGTCCCAAAGTAGGACCTAATTTCTTTAACATTTTACTCAGAAAATGATGTCTTTGAGAGTTGGTCTGGCTGGAATGGTTTATGTCAATTCCAAACCATTCATTCTGATCAGAGATGGCCCATGCAGGTTGGCTCTGCTAATCCGGGCCTTCCTCCGGGGCAGGGGAGGCCCACTGCATCTAAATCACAAAGGTGAGAATGAAGGGAGAGGGTAGGCTCTGCAAAGAAACCCAGGCTACTCGAAGGAGGAGAACTAGATGCTGGGCAGGTAATAACAGGTATTCATTATAGGTACAATACTTCCAGAGTCTATTTTCTATTTACTCAATTGGAAAGAAATTAAAGACTTTAACCCAGCTTACCTCACTTACATTCTCTCTGTTAGCTGACACATTCTTAGATAACAGACATAAAAGTTAAATAAATCATTTCCCAGTATTTTATTTCTATAATAATTCTATAATCACTAAAAGACTTTGTTATGTAAGTGGTAATACATACTTTATCTGGATGATTTTATATTTGGTAAAGTGCCCATATCCAAAAAAATTTTTCTCTGATGCCTCATGAATTCTAACATACCTTTTAGTTGATATCCTTTTTCAGCATGTTTAAAAAAACAACATGACTTTCTAAAATTGACAGACCACAAAAACACATACTGAAACATAACAGCCTTCTCTTCACAAGGCATGACACCAATCATTGTCTTGGATCACTGGGTGATGTTTGTCCCACCACGTTAAACTCCAGCAAGTGTTTTTGTTTTGCTTGTATCTTAAATCTTCAGACATTCTCCCTACAATCATGTTCTCATTTTCCCTTTGCCATCCTGCCCCACTTCCCCTCCTTCCTAGACTCCCAGAAATATTTACATGGCTGATAACCCCTTCTTTCTCAGTGTGCTGCTCCCATCTGATTGGTCTTCCTTTGTTGCCCCAAACATGGCACCACCTCTCTCTGTTCCATTAATTCCTCTCACTTCTTTATCCATCAAAAAAGCCAAACAGGTTTAGTAAAGCACCGAGAGTTCTCATTTTCTATCTAGTCCCAATCTTTCAGCTTTGTCTTCCATTTCATTATCATTGTCAACTCACTGCTCAAGACATGTCACCTGTGCCTCTTCCCCATCGTTCCAAGGTTCCCTTTGAAATGTCTTCCTTCAAGATTATTTCAAAGCTTCAATGTTTCCAACCCATGAACCCTGTTCTAGCTCCCCTCAGGCTATAAACTACTTCCAACATCAACCGGGTCCACATTGCCACTAGCTTCCTAACTAGTATCCTGCTTCTTGCCTGTCTCCTTTCTTCACACAACCACAGAATGACCTCTTATGCAGTCTAAACCCCTTACCATGACCTGCAAGATCTCACCCCTGCTAATGTTTACCATCTCAGAGACTGTGCTAAGCACTTTACTTGGATTTATGCATTGAATCCTGCCAGTAATCCTATGCCTATGTACTTTTAATATACTGATTTGTAGCAAATTCTGTTGATGACCCACCCAGATTCCTTTCATAGAACTGGGGCACCCACAACCCAGCAGCAGCAACAGCAGGTGCTGGCTGCTAAGGGCTCAGACCTGCGCCTTAGAGGACTGCCCTCAGCTGACAGCTCCTCTCCCACTGCAGGTAGTAATGGCTCCACCCCACACCTCTGGGTAGCACAACCTAGGTGGTCCCATCCACACCCAGAGTACACTGTAGTGTCGGGCTGAGGCTGGCCCTGGAAACCTCTTCTTCCCCCACTGGACCGTTTTCTTTACTCCATTACAGATTTCTCCCAAGAGCACTCCCTCAGTGAATGTTACATGCCCAAGGATCTCTACCTCAGGAGTTGCTACCAAGCAACTGATTCAACACACCATTTTACAGATGAGAAAACTTGAGGCGAACAGGTAGTGGTTTGCCTAAGGTCAAGCAGAAAATGGGAAAGCTGAAACCTGAAGCCAGTCTGACTTGCTAACCTGCGTTCTTCTCACCATACTGTAATGGCCACTCGTCCCATCTCCTCTGGCCAGGCATCCCCACTAGCCAGGTTAATTCCTACCTCAGGGCCTTTGTACTTCCTATTCTTTCAGTGTTTCCTCTATCTCATTGTGGCTTACTTCCTCATGTCAAAACGTCTCAAATATTACCTCGTCAGAGAGACCTTTCCTGACCCCAACCATTTACCTAGCATAGCAATACTATTCACAAGCCTGCTTTTTCACAGTATTTAATGCCTGGAATTATATTATGGTTATATTTGTACGTTTTCTGTCACACTAAAATGAAAGTTCCTTGAGAGCAGGAATGTTGTCTGGCTTCTTTACTGCTGTCCCCTCGATGCTTGGTAACACACCCAGCAAAGGACAGGAGCTCAGCAACTATTTGTTGGAGAAGTGAAATGAGTTCTTTTCTCAGAACTCTTATAGGGCTTTGTAGAAATCTTCGTGAACTATAGTTATTTAATGTTTACTTGTTTATTCTGTAAGCTTATATGCTCTTAAAGGATAGAAATTATGCTTTATTAATTTGGGGTACATAGCAGGCATTCAAATAATGACACGAATTCTAAAATTTGAGATATCAACTACATATAGTGACTTTCCATATAGTGACTGATAATCAGGATTTCATATGAAATCCAGAAGTATGAAAAAATACATCACATGTAATTCATAAAGTATTCCTGCACATGTTACAAGAAACTATAGTAAGTATAATTAGGTACTTATCATTTCACCTTTATTTTTAAAACAATGTCCTTTTCAAAATACAAAACATATACCTATTTTCAAAGAACCATTTAAATATGGCTTTGAAAACCACCATGTTTTATTTACAACAAATAGATCGTAGTGCGACAGCAGTGATAGATTTTTATGATAAAAAAAATACTAGCATTATTCTGGCATCCCTTTGGGGCAGAACTTCATATTTACAATGACTCATAAAAGTAAAACCAATAATGGCCATTAATGAAATTTGTATCAGAACCTGAATTTGAATAACCAATGCAGATTAGTCATTTATTTGGAATGTGGACCCATATATCTGAAAACTGAAGTACAAAATGAAAGTTTCTCAGCTCCATGCTATTTGTCAACAAACATTCAGTCATTCTGGTATCTGCGTAAGGTGATCTATTTGCAACTCCAGTGTACGATTTATAGACAAATGTGCTAAATAAGGGCTGACACAGCTGGATTCTAGTTCAGACTTTATAAATGTAAAAGGCACTAGGTACCCATGCCAAAAAATAACGGGATCCAGTATCACATTTTAAATTATGGAAGAACCTCTGGAAATAAAATCAGTGGTGGAATTGCAACAGATGTCATACATTTCTCAAGTTCAGAGGAGTACATAACTTCTCCATTTCTCTAGTGTGTTCCAACTGAATTGAAACTAAATCTGTCTCACCAAAATTTCCCAGCTCTAAAATGGTCTGGATCTGGGCAACATCTTTTCCAGCAAACCCTTAAAAGTTCAATTTACCCATGAAACAGTGACGACATTCTTATAAGAAGTCATTTTCTTGCTATTGCACAGAGGTCAATTTTAAAGCTAATCCAGGCAAATGAGTTCAGAAAAAGAAGCACTTTATCTAGTCCACTTAGCAAATGCTGCAAATTAGCTTCCACTGGAACCATGAAATGGAGAAATGTGTGAAACTCTCCAGTTGGTGTCAGTTTTGCTGCTGGGGTAATGGCAGCCAGTTCAGGCAGAGGTAGCCAAGTCCCATTTACATGGGGAAGGCAAAAAACAGAACGATATTGTGAAGACTTAGCAGCTGTCTGACTTCTAATGATTACAGACTGATTTTGATTATGAGCCATGTTGCCGTGTAGTATTCTTCCGAGTTTTATGTTTCAAACACAAAGGAGCACGTGGTGCCTTGGGCAGCTGTGCTGGATTTATCTTCTTTTAGCTTACTTTTTCTCCTCCCTAAGGTTAAGTAAAAAATGTAACACATTCTCATATACCACAAAGGTAATACAGCAGGCTGGAGTCACTCTAATCAAATTGGGAGCAATTCCTTTGTAAAATCCACCGATGCCTTCTTTCCTTTAGAGAGAAAAATAGATAGATGCTTAATTTCTTATATAGTTAGGCCGAAGATATAAAAGTTTAACTGACATAGGGCATGGAGCCAGCAGCAAACCTCACTGTGAAAACAAACCTCCATGTTTTCAATGTCCTGGGTAGGGACACCTCAAACTGAACTGAAAAGTGCTTAATGACAACCATCTTTCAAATGCCTTTAAATGTATAAACATGCAAGACTATTAACTGATCTAACGTATGCATTAAAAACCTCATATATTATACAAATAAGAGACAACGCTAAATATAGCACATACCAAAATAAAAATTTTATTTCTTTAATGCCTAGAACAGAAAGGTGGCCTTGGAACTTGTCATGTGGGTTCTTGATAAATATTTACTAAACTGAACTAAATTTAAACATTCTAAATATTCTGCTCTGGCCTTTTAGAATTAAAATATGGGGATGCTAATGAATACACATTTTTCCCAAATGTGAAGACCAGTGTAGTAAGTTTTCATTTAATGTAGTCAATAGGTTCTGCGACTTAAGTGAAATGACATACAACAAAACCAATTCTACCACAGGCTAATTGATACAAATGAGAGTTAAGGTCCTATGGCACCTCATTCACATTATAATGAAATGATGTTGTTCCAGGACCTGCTATACTTGAGAAAGTTATGGTGCCCCAGCAGGTGTGGCGCCTTCTTAATCTAGTATTAAACCAGGTCTTTTATGACTTCCTATATTCAAGGCCATTCAATTTTTTTTAACATCTAAATTTTGTTTTATTAATTTGTCAAAGTACTTTCACATATCTCATTTGATTTTTAAAACAACCTTGTCAGCCTGGTCATTCTAATTTTATAAATCAAGTCTTAGGGAGAAAAAGTCCATGCTCCTCTACGTGGGAAATGGGAAAGCAGGGGCTACCAGCCATGTTTTCATCCCAGCACACTGGCCTGGGCTATATAACCAATGTCCCCTAGACAGCTGGAGATTTGAAGGTACCCCCTAAAAGCCATTTGGACATGCCACATGCTCTCACCTCCATGTCTTCGCGATTACATCCAATACGCCCTCGTAAGACATATGCTGATCCTGAAGACGAGCTCTCACAACTTGGTATGGGTACGTTGCTGCCACAGCAAATATTTTGGATAGTGCTGCAACAGATATGTATTCTACTGTGCTCTAAAATGACAATGCAAATCATGTGCTTTCCTTTAGATGGGATTTCTTTAATAATATGTAGGTATATATAAAGTATATAGGAAAACAAACATTTAAATGGATCTGTAAGTGAAAAATACTATTGCCCCTCTTAACACAGGGTCTGAGCAATTAAGGGGTTCATTTTTTAACATCTGTGTGTCATTAGCCTATAAAACATTTAACTATAAATTAAATTACTGGCAGAGCCCATATTCATCACTCATCATCACAACAATACTCCCAAAGTAAACATGGCAACATTTCCATCTACTATATCCCCGTAAAAGTAAATAATATTGTACATTTTTTCCAAGAATTATCTTACCAACTGGGCTTCTGGTGATCTGTTGATATGCTGGTTGTATTTCAACTTCAATAATTCATATGCCATAAACTGAAGGGCACCATGTGATGTTCCAAACAGCCCAGGAACAAACCCCTAAATTGAAATAAACAAATGAACAAAAAGTTAAACTAAGTAAGCAAATTCCCAAAGGACCACAGCTTCCAGGGAGGGGAGAACGGAATGGGTGACTCGACAAATGTGAAACGGACAAAGTTTTAGACAGTTCTTACCCTCACCGTGTCATGATAATACATCTCATGGTAACAGGGATACACAGGTTAAAGTACAGTTCGAACACAGTAAACCAGATTCCAGTTTTCATTAGTTTGCTTCTTGCCTAAGTTTGACTTCTTTTTATGACTGATTATAGGTCACTCAGAACTTGGACGGTAAAGCCAAGGAAAATTACAATGGTCAGTTATGATGAAAAATGTATTGATAATAATTCATTACCTTATACAGTCCACGCACACCTTCACACTTATATATTTTCCAAAGGGTATCAAACATCCCTTTATATTGCCGCTGTGGGGCGTTAACAACACCATCATACTGCAACATAAGGCGGGTTTTTGCCACCCAGAATGGGTTTGTGATGCAGAGCGTCATGGCTCCTGAAAGCAGATTTAACTATGATTAGTCGGCATGCTGGCACTTTTTCACTTGTGACAACCCCAAATTAAGAAGAGTCCATTTATATAAGGAAAGGGGTTGCCCAGGGTCTGTACCTGCAATAGGGGCATGCGGTCTCTGACACAGACTTAGGGCTAAAAAGTTTTGGGTGGTTACAAAAAGTTCCTTCTGCAGTTAGTGCGAGGTAAATTAAAAAGGAGATGGAAATGTGAGACACGTTCCCTTTGAGGTGCGAGGATAAAGATGTCCTAGCTCCTGCACAATGTGACCTGGTGTAAGAGAACAGACGACACACAGGGAGCAGACTCGGATAAGCAAATACAGATACTTAGGAGCGGGACACACTATAACCCAGAGGGGTGGAAGGTTAGAGGGAGAGGACCAGGAATCCAGCACCTCAATACTGCGTGGATGTGTACATGTACATTCGCCTCAACTTTACCACAGTCTTGCTCAAAGTCCATTCAAAGTAGCTATTATGGCCCCAATTAAAGAACTATGCAATGTAATAAGTATTATTTTATATTCTTTACAGGAAGTGACAATTTTGTAAAAAAACCCAAAAAACTAAAAACCTGTATCTGAGTAAGTTTCTCATTTGCTGAGTCTTCTAAGTAGTCTTTTATTCAACAAATATTTATTGTTCTTGTGTGATTCAGACCTCTACTAGCAGCTAGGTAGTCAAAAATAAGTAAGATAGTTTTTGCCTTAAAAATCAACATTAAAAAAGTAAAGCATACAAAATATCAAAGTAAAAATTTTATTTTATTTATTTTTTATTTTTATTTTCAGGGGAGAAACATTGATGTGAGAGAGAAACATCAACTGGTTGCCTCTTGCACACGCCCTGACCAGGGACCGAACCCGCAGCCCAGGCGTGTGCCTTGACCTGCAGTAGAACTGGCCACCTTCCGCTTTGTGGAACAATGCCGATCCCACTGAGAGCCACACCAGTCAGGGCTCAAAGTAGGAATTTTAAAGACTTATGGGTCTTACTTTGTTTTCCCCTTCTGAATATTATACACATGAGGCAATTAAACAAGGCTACTAAATTATACTCATAATTTGAAAACTGAGATTATACTTTAATTGAATAACCACTATACTGAATCATTTTAAGCTATTAGAGATTTATATAACTTTTCTGAATTTTATCACCCTGTGCAAAGTAAAATTCTTGAAATACATCCACAGAAATCAATAAGAATACCTACTTTTTAAAGAAAGTTCATGTGATCACTGATTAGTACAGTTAGATAAGCATATGTGAGCTCTGGTGCTCAATGGAAAAAAGGTAAATAAAATAGAAAACACAAGTCAAAATTTGACATTTTAAATTTCACACACTGTCTTACCAGCTTGGGCAGCTGAGACGAGGTATTCTGTTGCCTCTAACTGTTCGGCTCTTCCTTCTGTCTTGTATGATTTGATGGCATTGTAACTAAAAGAATAAAACGTGAGTAACTTCATAAATATTTGAGTAGGTGTCATTAAGCAGTAAAGTCTGTTTTAAAGTGGTATATAACTTAACAATAATGCCTCAAAAGTAAAAGTCAATGCATAATGCAGCCACAAAATAAGACCGTTTTCAAGAATGGATGTGCTGGCATGGTTCACTGTTAAGATTATACCTTTCCTCCCCCAAAATATATATGGTTAGCAATACATATGCAAAATATTTTAACCACACACTCAACAATTAATAAAAACAACAGGGAAAACCAGGAGGGGGAGAGGTGCAGTGGAGGACTGGGGTGGGGGCGGGGGGTGCGGGAGGCACCTAAGAAATATGTGCTGAACATCTGTGTTGGGCATCATGGTTGGTGAGTGTAGTAGACAAAAAGATAAAATCTCTCTGTAGATCCTTCTTAACAGACTAAGGACCATAGGCGGCCAACAAATAATCATAACAAAGGATAACACAGATGGCACCATAAAAGTCTGAGAAACTATGACTGATCACAAAAGGCTTTGTGTAGGAAGTGGCACTGGCTCAGTACGGAGAGGCAGGTACAATCACAACAGGGGAACAGATGAGCATAAGCAGAAGTTATAATAAGGATGAATGGGAAGGCAGGAAAAACGGAGCCACACTTGAGTGGCAGACTGGCATTTAGGCTTTATTTGGCAGAAAACAGAAAACCACTAATGTGTTCCTGAGTGGGGAGTTAAATCAGCCTATTTTCTCTACCTCCAATCTCCATTTTCTCTTGAAAGAAGATTTCAGGTAAATAAATCTTCCCAAGCTTTGCCAACACCATTGTAACATGAAACAAATATACTGTTTTATTATAAAAAATTTTCAACACATGAACCTTATATAGCTTGTTCTTAGAAACTGTCTTGGAAAACCTACACAACTCTGAAATTCATTAATAGCATGGATTTTATATATATGGTTTCGCCCTTCTAAGTGTATCTTAGAACTGAAGAAAAAACCTACACGATACTAAAGCTGAATTTTATTTTGCTCTCACTTAAAGCAGCACATGCTCCTCCACTGCAGTGTGGCGATGCCTTGTCCCCATGCTCTTGTGCTCTCAGTAGGTTGAATGTGCCATACACGCTTTCTGTGGCTTCTTCAGTAAGCATGCAATAGCAGTTATTTCAAATGGTGACGGTCTCTTACAAGTTAAGGATAAAAGGAATGAATGAACTAAGAAGATGATGAAGCAGATCAAATAAGAGGTAAGAAGGACCATGTCTCAAACCCTTTCAGCTATAAACTGGCTACCGTTTTATTTCCAGTAGGGATTTTCCTGGGGTACATGATGTTATAGGAACCCAAGATCTGTTATCTTCTGCTTTTCCAACTTCATTATGAATCAAATGTATTTTGGTAAGCCATTTTCCTGAATTCATCTCACAGAAATGGCTTCCATAAGAGTGCTTTTCCATTCCATCCCTCTGCCTTCTTCCTATTAAGAACTTTCTTCCAGACCGAATGCCTCTGGTAATACCCAACAAAATGAAATAAGCTATTTTGCGCTTTGACCCTTTCAATTCAGAGAAACTGACTAAATGACTCACCTTGTATTATTAACTCATATGTTAAAAATCACTAAAAACAAAAATTTCTTTTATTTAATACTGGAAGATCGCCTAGATTTACTCACAAGAAAAAGTAGAGTCCCCAGGATAAACCTGCACCCCACACATTTGGGGTTACTCCTTGGTAAAGTCCCCGTAGTCCATCAAGTTTCCAAATGGTAGTCAAGCAATGCAGAATTCCTTTGTATTTCGGTCTTAGTTCCAGTCCATCACTCACTGCAGTGAAAGATACACAGAGTCAGGTGAGAGCAATATTCAAGCTCTGAATCACATATAAACATAGACATACAATCATGTAAAGGAAGTAAATTCAGGAGAAAAACATTTAGGTAGAGGAGATTATTTTCCAGGATTGTTTTAAAATAAACACATTTGTGAATTTATTGAAGTTTTTATTGAGGGCATACTGAGTACTCAAGTAATATTGAAGGAAGTGTTAGATTAGCAGCTCTTAAATATCCAAAAGCCTCTTAAGTAAGTTTCAACACAAGTTTTGTTTTTGTTATAGATATTCAAGATTAACGATTCAAATGATCATCAATATTACTCAAAAAATGAACTTACTAATACTTCAGTAGCTCCTGTCGTTGTTTACCTCCGAAAACACTCTTCTTTGTGCTGGTTTCATACCACACCCTCCTGATTTTCCTCTTATTTCTTCATCCTTGTTTCCTCTTTGGCCATGAAATTTCCTTTGCAGCCTCCTTGTCTTCTGCCCATCTTTCAATGCTGAATTTTATCAGCAATCTTTCCACTCAACGAGCATAGTCTCTTAATTACTCAGTAGCTTGAGCTGCTATCCCTGTGTTAGTTTCTACATCTCTAGTCCCCATCTCATTCCTAACACCCAGACCTGGCTTCTGTTTTCACACAGCATAAAAGTTTTGTCAATCTGGCAGCCTCTTAACTTTCTGGAATCATTTTCAATTACAACTGTTAGCATTTTACCATTTAGCTATACCAAACTACCCACTATGGTTTCAAACTAATTGCATATGCTATGGAATCGGACTTATTCAGTTTGAATCCCAATTCCAACACTTACCATGTGACCCTAAGTTATCTGATTATCCCATGGCTGAGTTTTCTCAGCCATAAAATTAGAAAAATAATATAACTTAACTCTCAATCTTACAAAGGATTAAACACAAAGCCCTTAAAATTCTCCCTGGCACATAGCAATCATTCAATAAGTGTTCAGTTTATTCATGCTACTGGCTCTTGCAATAGTATATACCAAAACTCAACTGTATGCTATTCTTGTTACTGGACTCTGCATTTTGGTTCCTTGGTTAATCTGTGGATGATTAGATTTTCAGGTTATTTTAGAAAATCATTATTTTCACACCTCATTTACGTTCTTCTTTGTTGAGACTCTCTCATCATTCCTGACGATTTAAAACTACAATCTACCCTCTGTGCCCACAGATTCAACCAACAAGGATAAAAAATATTTAAGGAAAAAAAAGTTATGTTGATGTGTACTATGTAATTAGGCCTATGATGGCTGCATCTGTACTGAAGGTGTACAGACTTTTTTCTCCTTATGATTATTCCCTAAATAATACAGTACAACAACTATTTACATAGCATTTCCCTTGTATTGATATTAGGTATTATCACTAATCTAGAGATGACTTAAAGTATGTGGGAGGTTGTGTGTAAATTATACGCAAATACATCATTTTACAAAAGGGATTTGAGCATCTGGGGACTCTGGTACCCACAGGGGGATCCTGGCACCTGTCCCCTGCAGATACCATGGGATGTATATTTTCAAGTTGGAAGAGGTCTCAATGATCACCTAATCCAACATTTCCACCCAATACAAGAACATCTTCTAACCTCTGTCATCCAGCCACTGAACTACTTCTAGTCATCATGGTTTCATTTCTGGGCACCACTACTTTGATGGGCCAAAATCTGCTTCCTTATAATTTCCACCCAACTTCTGTCTGCCCTTTAGATCAACATACAATAAGGCAGCTCCCTTTCCTACATGTCAGTTCTCTAAATACCTTAGGTTCTACCCCCTACTCCCCCATGCTCCCACTAAGCTAATGAGTTCCTCCAGTCATTTCTCATATGAAATGATTGCTAATTTTTCTTCTATTTTGGACACCTTTGAGTTCCAATTTGCATTTGGCTTGCTGAAGTAGTCCAGGTTTCATTTAATGGTACACTGAAGACTAACACCCCCAATCACTAGATACTACAATTTAATTGTAGGAATTAATTTTACTAAAGCATAAAAACTGCAGCATTAATGCTCATGACCAACCAACCATTTTGATTTCAGTAATCCATTTTGCCAAACTTTCTTCTTTTCTATCATCATTTCACAGCCACACCGTGGGCTTTGTTATTACAAAGCCCTGCTTGAACTCCTAGATCTGTAATTCTGTCCTTCCACCCAATTTTAATTGCTTTATCTATCACCTAGGCCCCACTGGTCTCTTAAAATGCTCTCCATTTCATCAAAATTACCAATCTTCTCAGGTACCAAGAATCCCCTTCCCTCAGGCATCATATGCTTATCTCACACTCTGCAACTCACTAGGCCAACCACGCTATTCCTCAATCTCAGCTGACATCCCTTCTGTTCCTAGACAAAAACTGTAGAAGAGAGACACCAAGTCACATAGGCCGGCGCCCGTAGCCAAATCCAAAATTCTTTTCTTCATGTTGAAGCCACTGTACACCATGGATTCCTAGATGTAGCAGAGTGCTTAAGTGCCAAAGAGTTCTAGATTGTACCACCTGGGTTTAAATCCCAGCTCTACTGTTATCAAGTTGTCACTCGGGCAAGTTAGTTAACTTCTACTATCCTCATCTGTACAGTGTGGAAAATAAAGCCATAGGATTGTTCAGACTACTCAGTAAGATAGTGCATAGGTCATTGCCTTGCTCCTAGCAAATGCTCAATGAATGTTGCATCATAAATTATTTGTGCATGTATCATAAACTCCATGGAAATAATATGCCTTTATGGGTTTTCTCCAATGGATAATATTCCATAATTTTCATTTATTTTTCCTTCATAGCACGGCTGCTTACCTCCTGCAACTGCTGAAATATTAGTCCTTCTATGGGGAAACTTAAGATCCGATGGAACCTTTACAGATATAGACGCATATGGCTATCAGCAACCTATAAGCTTCTTGATAGTCTACCTCTGCTCATATTTTGGAATTTAGATTTATTCCATTTTGCCCTTGGCTTTACAGGGGAAGGGACCAAAAAAATCCAGAATTATCTTTTGGAGGGCGGCCCCCTTGTAGTACAGGCTGCCCCGCTGGGTGAGTGTTCTAGGTTCACATCCGGATCAGTGTACCAGCTGACGTTGTTGTGAGGGGCTGCAGTTTGGTTTCAGTGAATTTTTTTTGGAGATTCTTTCAATGCAGTGGCTCATTTCATGATGGGTTATTTACCAGTGCATCTGCCCACACCATGCTGAGTGGTCAGCAGTTTTTGACCAAATACATGATGACCTCTTGTGTCTCACCCTCCCTATTCACCCTATCTCACCCCTAGAGACATTTTTTTTGTTTCCCTGGATGCAAAAAGTCCTCAAAGGGAAATGTTTTGCTGGTGTGGAAGAGGTGAAACAAAAAGCAGCAGAAGCACTAATGAGGAGTGGAAAAAAATCTCGATAGTTGTATTGCATCAAATGGAGTATTCTGAAGGTGACTGAAGATTAAACATGTAAGAATAAACACACAATTTTTTATAAATAAATTCCATTTCTTGTGTCCCCACTTGCATGTTGTCTAGAATGATCTTTTATATGACTAAATCTCACACCTACAATTAGACAGTAAGCTCCCCTCACAAGAACTTTTTCTAGGTGATTCTGTACCCCCTACAGCAGTCTACAAATGTATCAAGTGATGAGGATAGCATTAAACTCTTTAAGATAAGCCACTTCTGCAGATCTAATTCTCACGGCAGAACTTACAGTAATGTATTACTGATAAGAGAACTAAAATGACAGAAAAGTTCGCAAATAAAATTATAAAAGACCTTCTCTGAAACTATGTTTTCCAGAATTTAGTATTACTTTACTTTGTTAATTTCAACATACTTAATTTACTTAACTCAAGGGGCCTCAATCAATAAACCTAAATAAAAAGCAATATAGTGTTTGGATTTCAGCTACCTATTCCTTCACAGGACCTTGTACCACACTATAAACGCTAAAAAACAAACCTTCAAGAGAATTCTATCTCATATTTGCTGGAGATTACGCCTTACACTAAGCACTTGCATTTTCCTCAGCGGCACTGACAAGCACGTGACTATCCTAAGATTTCAAACTACTTCCAACCACGAAAGTTTTGCACGTGCTGAGGGCTAAGCGTAAAATGTGACAACCCCTTTTTTATTTACAAATTAGGCCTTGAGTCCCACATTCTACACCAGTGAGGACTTTTCTACCGATGCTCCCCACCTCTTACTCTTGGGGAATCCGGGTGACCACAGCCAGATCCTTTTACCAAGCCCCCTTCCTCAAACCCAGTTCCAGTTGAGCCCGGACAGACAACAATCTTCAACGCTTGCCTCTTAGTATGGAAGGAGGAAAGAAAAGACCAAAGCCTCCTTGACCATCTTTACCACCCAGTTCTGGGTGACAGCAAGCAGAAAGAGCCCAGGTCAGAGCGGGCTCTTACCTGCAAAGCGTATCTTCACTAGGTCCAGCGGGTGCAGCGCGAAGTTGGACAGGACGCCGCCGCTCACACCCGCCACGAGGTTCTCGTACCGGACGTGGCGGAATACCGCGCTCCACGCCGACGACCCGGGAGCCGACGGGCCCTGGCCTGTCATTGACTCGGGGCCTGCTGATACCTCGGCGCCTAGGGCCGAGGCGGTGGGACGAGAGGCAGTGGCTACCACCGTGGCGACAATCGCCACTCTGAAGCAGAACTGCGGGGCGCTAGCCCACTTCCGGGACCGGCGCGCGGACTCGGACCGCGGACCCACAACGCGGAGCCGGCGGCCCCTGCAGCAAGCTAGGCATTACAGGGGGCAGCCGCAAATGACGCCAGCAGAGAACGCGAGGGAGGTGGGTCGCACGCCTCCGCCGAGTCCCCGCCCAGCCTCGCCCACAGCTGCTGCTGGCTGGAGCTGAAGGGCGTGGATGCGAGCGCAAAGAACCGCCCCCCGTCAACCCTAGTCTGCGAAACTACGGAGCGCCGTGGGGTCTAGTCTAGGCGGCCGGTTTCCAGTTTGTGGAAATCACGTGGCAGGAAGTAGTCTGGAAGAAGCGGAAGTAGCATGTGCCGGCGGAGGGGGCGGTAACCGGAACCCAGAGGGGAACGCTCGTGAAGTTGGCCAGACCTGGACCCCAAGATGAAGGTGAAGATGCTGAGTCGGAACCCGGACCACTATGTCCGCGAAACAAAGTTGGATTTACAGAGAGGTGAGACACGTTAGTACAGAGCCCTCCAGCCTTGGGTCTGGCCTGGGCTTCCACCGAGTGAAGTTGGCGGGGAGACTGGCGCTCTCGTGTCGTTCTTTCACTGCTCCGTTTCTCCAAGGCAAACTTTTTACAGATCAGGCCGGACGGGACTGAGTAGCAGATAACTTCCCCTGAAGTCCTTTTGAAAAGAACTTTCTCTAGTGGTTTGTGGGAAAGTTAGCTGTATGGAGAATGCTTGAAGCTCCCCTGCCCCTCTCTCAAATTGTTCTCAGGTTCCTGTTGAAAAGTTCAACTTGAATGAGCCAAACTCGTGGGCTGAAGAATTTAACAATTAAACTGGCTTCTTAAAACCTTTCCGTTGCCCTAACTTCTGGCCACTTCTTAAAATTACGTACATCTGAATGTAGGAAGAGACAAAGGTGAAACCTAAAGCCATCAGTTTTACCAACAACTCTTGGAATTTGTTAAAATGAAGTTAATGAGTTTTACTTACCCGTATTGGCCTGTTCCCTCATTAACATGGTGACTGCTCATGAATTAATCATATAATTGCTCATGATACCTAAATGACAAGGGACCAACCATATGTGAGCAGACTATTCTAAATGAAGAGAATAACAAGTTCAAAGGCCTTTAGGCAAAAATGAACTTGGGGGCCGAGTTGTCAGTTTGAGTAATGAATGAGTGATAGAAGATGAGGCTGAACAATATTTTGTCATTTTAATTGAGTAGGGGAGGTTATCAACATATATTCAAGAATTGCTACGAAGTAAATACCTACTCACAAGATGTTTGCAGATTAAGTAACAAGACGGTAATGTTTCTAATATGCTTTAGGTTGTGTCACTTGGATTTGACATCATTTCTATTTCTTGAACCTGGTCCCATCTTCCTCTCTAGTTTTTTCTAGTCATTACTTTTCTCACAAGTAGCTTATATTTATCTTTGCCAATCTGAGTGCATTTCAGGCATTCTCTTTTTATTTTAATTATTGTTCAAGTACAGTTTTCTGTCCTTTACTCCCATTCCAGCCCACCCACCCACCCATCTCTTCCCTCCTCCCTCCCATTTCCAACCCCCTAGTTTTTGTCCGTGTGTCCTTTATATTTGTTCCTGTAAACCCTTCCCATTCTCCCCTGAAATTCCCCTGAAATTCTCTCCCCTCTCCCCTCTGGTCACTGTCAGCCTGTTCTCTATTTCAGTGTCTTTGGCTATATTTTGCTTGTTTCTTTGTTTTGTTATTTAGATTCCTGTTAAAGGTGAGATCATATGGTATTCTCTTAATGCAGGAATGAGTGAATGACCGGCTAGTCAAAGAATCTCAATGTTAGAAGGTGATGAGTTATCTGACCTTGGTGTTAAGGGTCTTATTTTTTATAACAACCTTCTATATCGATTATACTTGATGATGAAAGTGTTAATAGCAAAATGGAAAAATAGACGTATTGGAGCTCAGTAAAACATAAACTAAGGAAGATATTTGCTGTCTTCCTTTATTATTTTATTCATATTTAGCTGTTATTTCCTTGTAAATTTTGTGTAGTATTCAAATGCTTATTTGAGTACTTTGATTCATTGACCTGGGGGGGAGGACATCAGAGAATCTGTATTTTTAAAATTCCATTGGCTATTCTGATACATTGGTTAATATACAGATATATGAGAAAAACTTACATAAGTATATGTCATGTGTTTGTCAGCTATGGTGTCCTCGGTGCTTGTGACATATAGCAGATGCTCCATGTATACTTACTGACTTGTTGACAAAATGTATGAATCTAGAGGTTGGAATGGTTGTAGTGATTTGAAACCTTTTATAGAAGACATGAAATTTAAGCTAAATATTTTTAAAGCATACGTAGGGTTTATTTAGGTTAGGATGAAAGTTGGGAGTACATTCTTGGTGGGAAGAAATGACTTCTACAAGTATTCAAGAGTGGGAAAGGTCAAGGCAGTTTTAGGTGACAATGAATAGACCAGATTGGCTGGAGCCAAAAATTGGAGTTCCAAAAATTACATGAAGCCAGAGAAGTAGGTTGGGACCACATCGCGGAAGACCAGAAAGGAGCTTGAAATTAATTCCATTGGTCAGAGATCTCTAAAACTGATATATTGGGCTATTCATTGCAGAGTAGGAAAAAACAAATAATACTTCAATTTACATTTCTTATCTTAAAAAATAAATTAATCTTTATTTAGATAATACTTGCATTGGCACCGACATTGTCATTTCAGCAGTATGTTGAATACATGATGCGTGTGGTACTTGAGGTACCCTGAGAAAAGACTGGAGGCTTGACATGGTATGCTTGCTTCTACCTTCAGAATAGTGCACCGTGCTCTACAGTTTACATTAAGTGGGGGATTTTATTACTTTAAATAATAGAATCTTTATAATAATTTGTAAAGTGATGGGGGGCGGCCATAAAAATCTGTTTTTCCCCAGAGGTTCCTTTGTAACATATGGCAGAGTTCTTAGAAGAGTTGTGGAACATAATGATGAATTAAGCATTGTAAAATTTGCTGAACTTTTCTGTGGCTATGAATCCTAGGTAGGAGTTTTTTCCGGTATGTCTGTGTTCTCAATAACACAGTGCCATGGATTAGCAAGTTCTGCCTGTATCTTTTGCAACTGCAGTAGCAATTAAAACCAAACATTGTAATTAAAACCTTTGAATAGTATTAGATTGAGATTTTGAAAAAATAGCATCTTTAATCACATGCTCTTGCTCAATAAATTCTGTGTGTGTGTGTATATAGTTGAGCAGCAGAGATCTGCTCAAAAACTCCGTTCCTAATGGGGCATACAATCAAAAAAGAGTTTAACGACTACCAAGAGTTTGGTAGGGAGCCTTTGAGAGATTTTGAGCATGGGAATGACATGCAAAAAGCTGTTTTTAGAATGATGAACCTGGTGGTAGTGTAAACTGCTATTAAATAAAGTAGGGATGATAGTACAGTAGTTCAGGTATAAAGTAATGTGGGCGAACACTAAGTTACTGGAGGTAGGAAGAGAAAGGGAAAAATGAGTAAGAAGTATTTCTGAGAGAGTATAAATAGGATTGTAAGTTTTGGCACTGGGGGATAAGGATGATTGATGCGTAAGCTTGATTGAATGTCGAATATAACACTGTCAATATCAGCATCTCATGAACTTGTAGAGAATTTTTATAAGAATTTATTCAAGCCAAACTGACAGTTGCTGGGAAGCAAGATTTCAAATGCTCAGGAGAATGACATTTTTGCAGTTTCTTTTATATGTTTGAAAAAGATTTTGTGCTCTTTGGAGGATGGTTAAGCTTATTTCAAAGGTGTGTTAACCCAGAAGCACAGAAACAATGGAAAGAGCTTGATAAACCTTTTTATCAAGGTTAAAGATAAACCTTTTACTAAAGAAACTGTGAGCCGGGGGTATAATTACCTTCCATGACCTGTCCATTTAGGAATTTGCGATTGGATCACCCTGTGAGGTTGCTTCTGTAGAACCTCTTTTTCATCCACAGATCCTTTGTCAGGGAGTCAGAAAGAAGAGGCAGCAAGGTGGAGTCATGGGGTGAGAAGATAGGTTTACTTTTAGATGTTCAGGGTGTTAACTGTGACACCGTGTTAGGCAGCATAGCATAATAGTTAAAAACATTTATTCTGGAGCCAGATTGTCTTGGTTTGAATCCTGACTCCATCACTTCATAGGCAAGTTACTGCTCTGTGCCTCTGTTTCCCCATCTATACAGTAGGAAGTAATAGTAGAACCTAACCAATAAGGTGCTGTGGAGATTAAATGAGTTAATACAACGTATCGGCCCCCTGGTTGGTGT
This sequence comes from Trachops cirrhosus, assembly GCA_028533065.1. NCBI lineage: Eukaryota > Metazoa > Chordata > Mammalia > Chiroptera > Phyllostomidae > Trachops > Trachops cirrhosus. The sequence continues at coordinate 101,765,026 of CM052544.1, forward strand.
GGCTCAGTGGATTGAGTGCTGGCCTGCAAACCAAAAGGTCGCCAGTTGAATTCCTGGTCAGGGCACATGCCTGGGTTTGCGGGAGGATCCCTGGTTGGGGGCCTATGAAAGGCAACTGATAGATGTTTCGCTCCCTTTCTTTTGTCCCACCTTTCCCTCTCTCTAAAAACAAACAAAATCTGGACTTCCAGCCAAGATGGTAGCATAGGTAGGTACATTTTGCTTCTTTGCACAACCAAAAGAAGGACAACAAATTTAAAAACAAAAAAACAAGTAGAACTGCCAGATAATCAAACCATATGGAAGTCAGACAACCAAAGAGTTAAAGAAGGAACATTCATCCAGATTGGCAGGAGGGGTGTAGATGGGAAGCCGGGGTGGAATGGGTGCACAACAAGGCAGTGGACTGGGTGGGACTGGGCAGACGAGATAGCGGCTCACAGACTGGGAGGTCCCACTTTCGTGTGTGGATAAACTGGGGAGTGAGAGAGACCATGGAACCCAGGGTTCCAGCGCAGGAAACTAAAGCCTCACTTATTTCCAACACTTATTTCCCACTCTGGCAGTAAAAAGCTATGGGGGTTGTAGCAGCAGGAGAAACCCCCAGCATCACAGAAGAGTTCATTGGAGAGACCCACCAGGTTCTAGAATGTACACAAACCCACCCACCCGTGTTGTCAGCACCAGAAGGGTTCAATTTGCTTGTAGTTAGTGGAGGAAGTGACTGAAAGCAGGGTGAGAGCCAAGCAAGGTCATTGTTCCCTCTCTGACCCCTCCCCCACATACAGCACCACAACACAGCAAAGTGGGGTGCCCCGCCGTGGCGAATACCTAAGGCTTCACCCCTTACAGCATAACAGGTGCGCCAAGACAAAGAAATATGGTCCAAATGAAAGAACAGATCAAAACTCCAGAAAAAGAACTAAGCGAATCAGATGCAGAGTTCAAAACATGAACAGTCAGGATGCTCACAGACATGATTGAGTGCAGATGCAAAATAGAGCAAGAAGTAAAGGCTATGCAAAGAGAAATAAAGCAAAATATGCAGGGAACTAACAATGAAGGGAAGGCAACTGGGGCTCAAATCAATGGTTTGGGGCAGAAGGAAGAAATAAATACTCAACCAGAAAAGATTGAAGAAACAAGAATTCAAAAAAATGAGGAGAGGCTTAGGAACCTCCAGGACATCTTTAAACGCTCCAGCATCCAAATTATAGGGGTACCAGAAGGAGAAGAGGAAAAGCAAGAAATTGAAAACTTATTTGAACAAGTAATGAAGGTAAACTTCCCCATTCTGGTGAAGGAAGTAGACTTTCAAGTCCAGGAAGTTAAGAGAATCCAAAGAAATTGGACCTGAGGAGGAACACACAGAGACACATCATAATTATATTACCCAAGATTAAAGATAAGGAGAGAATCTTAAAAGCAGCAAGAGAAAAGGAGTTACCTACAAAGGAGTTTTCATAAGACTGTCAGCTGCTTTCTCAAAAGAAATCTTATAGGCTTGAAAAGGGTGGAAAGATGTATTCAAAGGCATGAAAGGCAAGGCTCCACATCCAAGATTGCTCTTTCCAGCAAACCTATCATTTAGAATGGAAAGGCAGATAAGTGCCTCCCAGATAAGGTCAAGTTAAAGGAGTTCATCATCCCCAAGTCCTTATTCTATGAAATGTTAAGGGACTTATCTAAGAAGAAGATCATAACTATGAACAGTAAAATGACAACAAATTCACAACTATCAACAACCGAACCTCAAAAACACAAACTAAGCAAACAACTAGAACAGGAACAGAATCATAGAAATGTGGATCACATGGAGGGTTATCAATGGGGAGGGCGAGGGGGGAGAATGGGGGAAAAGGTACAGGGAATAAGAAGCATAATTGGTAGGTACAAAATAGACAAAAGGAGGTTTAGAATAGTAGGGGAAATGGAGAAACCAAAGAACTTACATGTATGATCCTGGACATGAACTAAGGGGTGAATGCTGGTGTGGAGTGGTGCAGGGTGGAGGAGGATAAAGGGGAGAAAAAAATGGGACAACCGTCCCATAGAATAATCAATAAAATACACTTAAAAATTAAATAAAATGTCTTAAAATTACTTAAAAAATATGTCAGGTATTTGCAAGAGTGCTTGGCACATGATAAACTCTTTTTTAAGTAAGTAAATGTGGAAAGTGCTCAATAAATTGTAGCTATAATCATAATCACAACAGTGTTTGTTACTACAGTGATTAGCACTGAAGATTAATAATGTTCCTTGCCCCACTAGTTGCTTAGAATTCAGTTGGGCAAACATTTATCATGCACTTGCTTTGTGCCAGGTGCTGTGCTGGGCATAGGAGTGCAAGTGAAGAAGGTAACGGAAGCCCTGCCTGTGAGCACTTACAACTGATTGAAAGGAATAATAGGACACGTAAAAGGAAAAGCTGCCCTGACTGGTGTGGCTCAGTGGGTTGGGTGTCCTCCTGTAAACCAGAGGGTTGCAGGTTCAGTTCCCACTCAGGGCACATGCCTGGCTTGCAGGCCAGGTTCCTGGTTGGGGGTGCGTGAGAGGCAACTGATTAATGTTTCTCTCACACATTGATGTTTCTCTCCTCCTTCTCTTCCCCTCTCTCTAAAAATAAATAAATAAAATCTTTTCTTAAAAAGTAAAAGCTGTACATATATAGGGTCTAAGTCTTTTGCAAAATGTATGCATTCCACGAGTTTTTGGCAATTTTGGAAAGGTTTCTGGACAGAAGGTCTACTTCTGTGTTCTTCACAGTGCTAGGCATAGAACAGTGGCTTACTGAATAACAAGTTGAATGATTAGCTAAGGAAGACTACAGGAAATATTAAATGTGAATTGTTTTTATTAAGAGGAATCATTTTTATTTCAGTTCCAAGAAACTATGATCCAACCTTACATCCTTTTGAAGTTCCACGAGAATACGTAAGAGCTTTAAATGCTACCAAACTGGAACGGGTGTTTGCAAAGCCATTCCTTGCTTCCCTGGATGGTCACCGAGATGGAGTGAATTGCTTGGCAAAGCATCCAAAGAGCCTGGCTACTGTCCTTTCTGGGGCATGTGATGGAGAGGCAAGTATCACTCTAAATGTTGATGTTTTAAACTAAAAGTAGTTATGTTACAAATGTTCTTTAGTTTTGAGTTACTGTGAGTTTTAATTGGTTTGATTTCATGTTTGTGTGTTGTTTTCTTTTAATTCTCAAGACTCAGTAACTTCTGTTGTTTCTTTTCTAAACCCAAGAAATTAAAAATGTACTAGCTTTAGGCCTAATTTGATAGTAAATAATAAAACATGTTTATAATAAAGATTTTCAGTGTGAGTTTTATTAGTAACAGGATGTTAGTAATGATTCAACACTTATTTCCCACTCTGGCAAAGAAAGAAAGCTTTGAAACGCTTTAAACTAGAATCAGTAGAGTATTTAACAGATTGAATGTTCTGCTTGTTGGTATACTTATCCTTGATGATTGCATTATTTTAAGCCAGAAGATTTTGCCTTTAGCTGTCTGGTAGAATGAGTCATAGCTTTTTCAGTGTCGAATTTATTTTTCTTGGGATGTAGTATTCCTGTGCCTGAATATTTTATATTTAGTTTACTGACGTTGCCTGGTATACTCCGTCATAGGTTAGAATCTGGAACCTGACCAAACGAAACTGTGTCCGTACAATACAGGCACATGAAGGTTTTGTACGAGGAATATGTACCCGTTTTTGTGGGAGTTCTTTTTTTACTGTAAGTATAATGCGATTAAATTACTAACTCTTTTCAACATATATAAGATTGGTCTAATTGAATATTTTCTGAGTTTATTTATTTCTTCCAGGGCTTTTGTGGAGTTTCACAATGCAAAATAACTTACTGAAACCTTGAAAAGAACTAGTTTTTTTTTAATGTAATCCAGCCTTCCCCATGCTTTTGTATGTAATTTTTGAATAAGTAATTACTTAATGTAATAGTGAAACTAATATCCTATAGGGTACTGAGAAGTGGGATTAATGCAAGGTGAGGCTAGAAAGGTGTTTTATTTATTCTGGAGGATTTTCAGTGCCAAGAATGAGTAAATTGTACTGTGTCAGGGTCATAAATCTTTGAAGAAATAAATTATTGTGTGTGGGGGAGGTAAGATATACATAACATAAACTTTACCATTCTAACCATTTTTAAGTATGCATTTCAGTGGCATTCAGTACATGTCATTGTGCAACCATAACCACTAGCCATTTCCAGAATTTTTTCATTTTCCCAAACTGTAATTCTCAGGCTTTAATAAACGCTGTTTCACTTTGCATCTGTGTATTTGACTGTTCTAGGAAGCTCATGTTGGAGGAATCATAATTTATTTGCCCTTCTATTCTGACTTACCTCACTTAGCATAATGTCCTTAGGGTTCATCCATGTTTTAGAATGTGTCAGAATTTTCTTTCCTTTTTAAGACTGAATACTATTCCATTGTCTGTATATACCACATTTTGTTTATCCATTCATCCATCGGTGTACATGTGGATGTTTCACCTTTTGGCTTTTGTGAATAATGCTGCTGTCAACATTGGTGTATAAATGTCTGAGTTCATTGAAAGTTTTTAACAGGGGAATGGCAAAAATCTAAGCTGTGCTTTGACATGATTAATTTGACAGCAGTGAGTGAACAGTTGGAGGCTGTTTTAATAATCTTGTTAAGCAGTGATGAATCAACACTGGGTAGTGGAAACAGTGGAAATCTGTAGGTTTAGAAACATTTTGGAAGTTTGACAGGCTTGATGACTGTGGGATGCCTAAGATGGTGCTTTCTGTTACAGAAATGGGGAAACCAAGAAACAGGAGAGGAGAGTGAGAATGGGAAGGGTGCGGTGTGATGAGCTGGGCTGCCGTGCGCTATTCGAGTGAAGATGTCTCTTGGACCTTTGCAGATACAGACCTGGGGCTCGGGAGGGAAGTCCGAGTTAAACTTGGAAGCATCAATACAGAAATAACTATTGAAGCCATGGTATGGCATCATTGGGGAAAAGTGAGGTGGAAAATACAGAAATCAGAGATGTCGGGGAAATAGCCTTGGAATGCCCACCTCCTAAGAATGGAGAATGGAGAAACTCTGGGAATAGCCAGAGAACTGGAACCTGTGGATGAGCTTAATGTCCCAGAAGGAAGGGGTAGTAGGTTATGTGAACTACTATGAAGGATGATGAGAATGAAGACTGAGAAGAATATTTTGGGAATGTAGACCTACAAAAAATTGAAAGTTAAAGGTCAATTCTACTCTTCCAGTTATAACACTGTTAGAAGTTCAATGTATATCTTTTCAAATGTTTTGACCTATCTTTGCAACCTTTTTGTGTCTTTATACACACTAACCAACTTCTAAATCTTCCTTATTCTTTATTCGGAGGTGGTTTTTCAAAGAACAAGTTGAGTAGCATGCTGGGTGCAAAACAGATAGCAAGGGAATAATGAAGGAAAGAGATGACACATGGGAAATCTGAGAGCTACCTTTAAAATCCGAAAGATTGTCATGTGAAAGACAAAAACGGACCGGTTGTTTCATATGGGAACATTAGGAGTAGATGTTAATGTTAACAGTAAGGAAAAACTTAATTTGCTGTCAAAAACTGAAATAGGCTACATTGCACAGTGTTTAGTGGCTTTTCCTTAGAGGGGTACAGACACGTTTCATAACCCTGTACACGTGTGTACGTTGTAGAAGGAGTTGGCGGGGCGGGGGTTGGAGCAGGCTGCAGCTACACTGCAGTTGGTTCTTCTTCTGGATATATTGAGTAGTTTAATAATCCAGTCAGAGAATTTACTACTTTTTTAATGCTTAAAAATGAATAAAAGCTGAAAATGTTTTACATTCACTATTCATTTCTCCCTTTAGTTATTTTTAAGTAATGTGTGCCTGGCTAGAGATGAGATGCATGTGAAAACTACTTACACTGGCATAATTTCAGCACTTAATGTTTCAAAAAATGTTTAATGTACAATGTTGCAAGAGGCAAACCTTTATTACCTAAATTTCATAGTATCTGTAATATCTCATTTTGTGGTACCAGCAGGTCCTTCTTCAGTTCACTCAGCCTGGAGACGAGGTATTTCTAGCCAGGCAGATTCTCCTTTGGTTCCTCCAGTCTGCAAGACGTTCAGCCTTTCTCAGGATTATGGTCTGCAGAGGCTTGTGTGCAGTAGACTCATCAGAGTAGCGTAGACATTTTCAAGGAGGTTCAGTCTCAAGCTGGCAGACACTGTTCATCAAAAGCTTGATTGAAAGAAACAGTGTTCAGGGAGGGTGTTCCTAATAACAGTTTATCCTGTCTTCCATAAATGCTGAAATATCCCATTGGGTCAAGCCAGATCGGCCAAGACCTTGGTACCTTGATTACATTTTACTTGCTCCTAACACCGGTTTCCAAAGTTGAGTTTTGGTATAGTAGCAGTAGCTTAGATTCAGGTCGTTAATAAAATATAGCCCTATTAATAAATACTTCTTGCTTGTTAGCAACCTCAACAAAAGAAATTCCTGTCTGACCTCAGTACCCAAACTTCTCTCCTAACCATTTATCCTATTCTGGTATCACGAGTACTATGAATTGTTTCGTAGGAAGTGTTTCCCTTTTTGAATTTGCTGCAAAAAGTAGCTAATTTTATGCTCTTCCTACAGATAAATACATGATGTTTTTAAACCCAAATCAAGTTATATTAGGCATTCTGTTTTGTAGCTTGTTTCACGTAATATCTTGAATATGTCTGCCACATACTCAAGTCTAAAAATCCATAGTTTGTTGTCTTGCCTTGATTTGAGCTAAGGTGCCAATAGGTGTACCCATCATTGCATCTATACGTCCGTGAGCACAGTGAAAGGCACATGAGGTCTTTACTAGCATTATGAAGGTAGTTTTAACCTCAGGGACCTCTGAAAATTTCTCAGAGCTCTGTAGTTCAGTTTGAAAACCCTCAGCTCAGTAGTTACTGGACTTTTGTGTCAGGCAAAGAAGGACTTTATTCATACTAAGATTATAAAAATATCTCTTCTCTAGTTCTATTTTTTATTTTTCATTTTTTATGTTTAAAATTATCTGGCATTTTATTTTTATGTCAGGCATCAAATTAGTTCAGCTTTTTAAATGACCACTGGATATCATAAGATCATTTTATTAAAATCTGTTTTTCTCTCATTTGAAATGCCATCCTTATTGCAGTATGCATTTTCTGCCATTAGAGATGACTTAACTTTGTTCCTACTCTCATTTTCTTTGGCTCTACTCATACTATTTGATTTTTAATTTTATGTACTATATATATTTGTTATAGATCTTTATAACAAGGTGAGATAAATACATGAATAATTATACTGGACAAATATGTGTGTTATTTTTAAAACTGAGATGTTTGATGTATATGTTGGCAAGTGTATACTTTATAACTATTGTCTGTTATCATCACCGTAACAAATGTCCTAGGTCGGTGATGACAAAACTGTGAAGCAGTGGAAAATGGACGGCCCAGGCTTCGGAGAAGAGGAAGAGCCACTGCACACAATATTAGGAAAGGTACGAGGATAAGTTGGCCCATACTTCGTCTATTAAAAATCTTCTCTTTTCAAATTATTTCGTAATTTGTCTATCCAAAAAAGATATAAATAAGAAATTAAAGACTTTAGACTGTAATAAGTGACCTGTTTTAATCAATATTTAATGCAGTTTTGGTCCTTTGCAGCTAAAGAATTTGAACAGTTCTTCAGCGTTTGGGGTAGTTGGGTTCAGTTCCTGTTTTTAGCTAGAGGGTGCAGTGAGACATTTCTCTGGCAAGGCCCTGGGGGGGACATCTGTACGGTAAAAAGATCAGAAAAAATAATGCTTCAGTTTCTGTCTGGTTTATATTGTCATAGATCTTACACAAAGCTTAGGATGTCTAACTTGAAAGAATCCTTTAAGAAATGAAGAAATGTAATAATATGGTGATGCTTTTTGTATAAATCCCATTTACATTTCTTAAAACATTATTCTGCAAGTCAAATGATATGGGTTAGTTATAGCTTAAGTACAATTCAGAACATTTGATTGCCCATGTTTTATAATACTTACATTTGATAGTAAGCAAAATTGTAAAATTAGATTTTATCTTTAAAAATGCCTTTTTAAACTTACTTTGTAATTTCACTGTTATAGTTAGTATATATTTAGGTGCTGCTTCTCAGGTTTCAAGAAGTTCTCAGTGTTCTTAAAGGGGCGTGGAGGTGGGGTATGAGTATGAGGTATAAAAAACCTGCAGGTGGTAAGAAAATTGCCGGTGATGTCTGAAACAGAACTGACTTCATACTTGCAGAATGCGTTTTCTCTAGAAGTTCCAAAAGTTTTTTGAAATATTTAGTCTTACCTCATCCTTTGTGGTATAGGCAATCCTATTGTGAAAAAGTTTGTAGGACTTGCCTTTATGAATAGAAAATAATTAAAACCTGTAGATGCTACTAAGAGTTCTTAAAAGCTTAAAAGTATTAACTAAATACGGGGTCCAGCACAAATAATGCCCCCTTTTTATCACAAAATCTTCTAAAGTGTAAATAATCACACCCACTTTATTACCCTGCCAGCCACACTGGAGCAGGCCTTACTTTTGCCCGACCCTGTGTTCCCTCTTATTTGCTTTGCAAACAGTTTTTATGATATAGTACAAAGGCAGACTTTAAATTGGACCTGACTAGATTAATTACCTATTTTAAGTGGATAATATCAAACTTACAAGATTTTATTGCTTTTTACAATATTAGCATCCACCCTCGCTGGTTCTATTTTTTTCTCTAAATTTTAATCCACTTGTTATCTATGTGTTTCTGTCCTGGGAATCAGTACTTCACATGGTAAATGTGGAATGAAGTTTTTTAGAAATTACTTTTGTATTTCATTAGATCCTTCAATAGCCCAGGGATGATTTGAAAATTGCTTCAGTGATATGTTTTCACACTTAACTAAATGCATCCCGTGTTAGCATTTCTTCTTTATTCCTGAAATGTGCGATAGGCCGAATCACTCCTTATGGGACTGTTTTCTCCTTTAAGGGCTTCGAAGGAGTTTCTTTGTGAACAGGGAATTTCTCAAAAAAAAAAAAAGAGAGAGAGAGAGTAGATGAATATATTTAAAATATTATTCTGTAGAGTTGAAGTAGTAACCAAAGACCCATTTATAACAACCTCTCTGCTTTTAAAGACAGTGTATACAGGAATTGATCATCACTGGAAAGAAGCTGTTTTTGCCACGTGTGGACAGCAAGTAGACATTTGGGATGAGCAGAGAACCAGCCCTATATGCTCAATGACCTGGGGATTCGACAGTATATGTAGTGTTAAATTTAACCCAATTGAGGTAATGTTCCTTTTTGAAATATATTTTACTCATTGTTTCCTTATTATTTAATAATTTCAGCTCTGCACAGGAAACTTTTAACCATGTGATACAGTTTTTCTGAGTTTTCATTGTGTTTCTGGTCTTTGGTCAATTTTCCAGATTATATCTGAGTTCTGACACCCTTGATGAGATCTCAGCCTTTGTCCGCGGGTCAGGCCCGGGCACCAGAGTAAGCACCGCTAGAGGAGGGCGTTTGCTTGTGCTTGGGGGTGGAGTTCGCACACACGCTGTGCTGCGGCTCCAGTTTGACTGATGTCTTCAGCACGCGTGCACCACAGAGTACATCGTGGTACCTTCAGGGCACTGTTGACTTTCACTCTCCTGGAGGTCAGAAGAGGGAGAATTGAGCATTGATTTCTGTGCTTATTTGTAAGTGGCAAGGGCACCAGAGCTTCCTCATAATATGCTTGATTATTGTACTTCATGATAAGTAGTGACATTTTTCTTTTCTAAGAAGTATGAGCTGTGATTCCTCATTCTTCCAGGTGAGAGGGGAGAGTTGGAGATAGGCTACTACTTTGTAGTCGGGTCTGGATTTAGGGAAAGAGGCTGCCCTGCATGCTCAGCTAGCCCTTGGACTGCAGATCTTCTCAGGAGCTTTTTCTGAACGTGTAACTGGAGGCGAACTCCTTGCCCAGAAGACTCCAGTAGAGATGCTTTTTCCTATAGAAAGAAAAGGAAATTGTGGCAAGTATAAGCTGATTTTAGAAGTTATTGGGAAATTATCAT
>CM052544.1:101775658-101792293 GCA_028533065.1 Trachops cirrhosus
TGTCCTGTTCAAAGTGACAGATTTCCCAACATTGCTAAGCAGTCATTCCAGGAGTTTGCTATCAAAGCTAATACAACCTTAGGCTAACTCTAAAGGGAGAGAAATATTGTTGGTAAAGAGAAGAGTGGTAATAAAAGAATCATGAGCATACAGGAAGGGCTGGATGTCATTGATGTACCACGAGATCATTGTCAAAGAGTCCACATGTCAAAAAAATGCTTTTATTATTTTTGTTGTTCCCAAATCATTTTTATAACATGTAATAAATTTAGAAATCTTAGAAGTAGCGTGTATTCACCCTGGGAGGTGTGACTCAGTGGTTGAGCGCCGGCTTGCAAATCAGAGGGTCTCCGGTTTGATTCCCAGTCAAATTCCCAGGGCACATGCCTGGGTTGTGGGCCAGATCCCCAGTAGGGGGTGCACAAGAGGCAACCACACATTGATGCTTCTCTCCTCTCTGATTCCCTTCCCCTCTCTAAAAAAGAAATAATTAAAATCTTAAAGGAAGTAGAGTATATATTCATTGAAGTCTGAACTTCATAAATATGGTAACCTTTCCAAAGTGCCACTTTTATCATTTTACTCATTCATGTGATATAGTGGGAAGATTCTGCGTGAACTTTGGTCTTAAACTTTAAGTGGATAACTTAATCTGTGTTTCTCCTGTAAGATGGTGATATTAATAACAACCTTGCAGCACATTGGTGAGAATAAAACATGGTACTTTAAGCAGTTAGCGGAATGCCAACATGAAGTACTAGTTTAATAAGTAATAATTTCTGCACCACCACCCTCCTGCCCCTGCATTTTCCATTTTTAAATGGTGATCCAGTACTTTCAGGTTGAAGAAAAGAGCTGTAGCCTGGCTCTCAAGACCTCCAAAACCTGGTCCCAGTGTGTATTCCATTTATTTACCTGTTTTAGTCGTAAGCAAACATATAAATAAGGGTTGTCATATGCAGGTCCCCTTGATGGATGCAGAAGTGCCACTTTCTATTATTTCTTTGTTCTGTCTACTAGACTGTCTGTGTTTCTTTCATCTTTTCTCTCCTAAACTTAGTAGTTCTCAATCAGATTTTACTCTGTCACCAGGTGTATTTTTGGAAATGTGGGAGGGGCCTTTTAGGGACTGCTACTGGCATTTAATAGGTAGGCGCCTGGGAGGCTAAACATCCTGGAGTGGACAGTCACACGCCACAGAAGGTTGTCCTACCCAAAGTGTTCTTGTTGAGAAGCTCTGTAATGTACTGGTTCTTCACAGGTTAGCTCCAGTCATGCTTGTTTTTTGAAACTTCTCTCTTTTAACTCCAAGCTCACTTTCAATTTTGCCTCTGATTTGATAATTATTTACTGCTTCATTGTTTATATTTTAGCTTTTTTACATATGTCTTATCATATGTCTTTCTCATTATACTATAAGTTATTCGAGGTCAGGGGACTATTTATTAAATATTTTTGTATTTTTCACTATTTACCACCCTGCCTGTGTGTTCAGAAAACAACTATTAATTGATTTCTTCTCATGTTGCACTGAGCACATAATAGATACTTACTAAGTATTTGCTTAAATGACAAAAAAGGAAAGGAAATGAAGTGGGAAATTTATTTATTTTAGAGGGAATTGACTTCATAGTAATAGGTTAGTGTATGCTTCTTTTCTCAGGTCATCTTAGATATGAGAACAAATACACTTTGTTGGAACCCTATGGAAGCTTTCATTTTCACTGCAGCAAATGAAGATTACAAGTAAGTTTCCCTCCTTAAAACTTATTTCTATCAGAAATGGCTCAGTTATATGTTTAACTAATGAAATATGTTTCCTATGTAGAATTTCTTCATATATGTGAGAAAACTGTCATTTGTTTAGCTAGAACACACAGACACACACACACGAAACAGTTTCCCAAGTTGAAGAAGAGCTTCGTTAAAAAAGTATTATCAGTTTTCAAAGTGATACAGACGAGGAATTGTCAGCTATGACCTGTGGACCAAATCCTGTCTGCCACCTGTCTTTGTAAAAGTTTGTTGTAATATAGCCACACTTAGTTATGTACTGACCGTGGATGCTTTTGTGCTGTTGTGCCTGAGCTGAGCAGTTGCAACAGAGACTGTATGGCCCACAAGGCCCAAAGTGTTTATCTGCCCTTTGCAGAGAAAGTTGGCTGATCTCTGATGGAGACCGTATAGCGACTGAACCACTCGTTTCAGTAGAAACTAAAAACATCTGCCTACAAAATCTGTAGCTCTGCAGGTACTGATACTCATGATACTTACTAGCATTGGTACAGTGCTGTTAACTAAAATACAGACTTTATTCTGTCCCCAGTCTAATGTTCTTTTCTGTTGTAGGATCCAGGGCAGGATTGCTTGTTACATTTGAAGTCCTTAGTCTGTCTGCTCAGTCTTTGACTATTCGTCAATCTAACCTTGTCTTTCATGACCTGAGTTCTTTTGAAAAGAACTTACTTGTTAGTTATTTTGTAGACTGCCCTTCATTTGGGCCTAACTGATGTTTCTCATTATGATGCATTTTTGGTAAGACTGCCACAAAACTGATATGCCCTTCTTGGTGCGTCAAATCAATGTTGTCCCATTGATGTCAGTATGTCCCATTACTGGTGATGTTAACCTTGATCACTTAAGGTGGCATCTGCCAGGTTTCTTTGCTATAAAGTTGCTATTTTTCCCTTTTGTAATTAACACACGTGGGAGAGATAACTTTGAAATTATGCAGATATCCTGTTTCTTCTCAAACTTCTGCTCACTAATCTCGGCGCCTGGAAGTGTTGTGATGTTAGGAGCCCGGCTGCAGTAGCACTGCATAGCTGTTGTCCCTTGTACGTATTGGCTCATTTGAAGCACTCGTTACTCCTTCAGCTGTTCGTGAAGAGTTTTTAAACCTCGGCAGTCGTGCAGCTATTGTTCTTACCAGTTGTGCGCAAAGTGTAGCTTTCTAATTTTAGTGCACTCTTTGAAAAGCTGTACTCAGTCTTATGTACCACTGATAGGAGTATAAATCAGTGCAACTTTGTTAAAAATCAGTTGTCAACTCAAAAGACTCAAAAATGTTCATGCCTTTGGACTTAATATTCCTATTTACAGTGATCAAAGATTAAGTGACAAAAGTTCAAGTATTGGCATTTAAGAATTACTTGTTAATAAATGAATTTAAACAAGTTATAAATTATTTTAACTCATTTAAATATGCAACCATTAAAATAGTTTCAAAGATTATTTAATGGTTAAATATTTATAATATGCTACATGAAGTATCAATATAGAGCTCTATATAATATTATCTCAGTTTTATTAAAAGTATACATTTGATTTTCATGGTAAAAAGATTAGAAATAATTATATTGTGCTGACTTTCTCTGGGTGGTGGAAACAAAGGTAAGTTTTGTATTCTGTACTTGTTTGAAATTCCTGTTTTGTACAAGGAGATTGGTGTTTATAAGGATAAAAGTGTGTAAGTGTAATCTTAAGGAATAATGAAACTGTTTTTCCCTCTCTCTTACTGGCTGAGGGAAGAATTGAGCTATTTCTTCAGATGTGCATTATTTGGCTCTTGGTGTCACCTTCACCGGTGTCCCGTAGTACTGCATATGCTGCGTTATAGAAGTTTGTATCTAATTAAAAGTCCTTTTACAGCCTGTATACTTTCGACATGCGTGCACTGGACACCCCTGTAATGGTGCACATGGATCACGTGTCTGCCGTGCTGGACGTGGATTACTCTCCCACGGGGAAAGAGTTCGTGTCCGCTAGCTTTGATAAGTCGATTCGAATCTTCCCTGTGGACAAAAGTAGAAGCAGGTGAGTTACTACCAGTAAACATTTGTTTTTGTATACTTTTTCCTGGCCTTGATCATCGTTTGTCTTTGTTGAAAGGTCATTTGGTTGTGTGTATATGGTGGGGCTCACACCCTGGCGTTGTGACTTGGGTACCAACTTTCACTGTATCATCTGTGGGCAAAACATCAGCCTACCGGGCAGTTCCTTTCATTAAACAGGATACTGTACTCATAGAATTTGTTGATGTGAAATTTTAGCATTTGCGTTAGGGCAGAGCCTTTTATTTTAGAACAATTTAGTAAACTTTTTAAAATAAGGACTTTATTTTATAGCAGTTTTAGGTTCATAACAAAATTGAGAAGAAGATACCCCTCCCCCACACATCCCTGTCTTCTCCCCCATTATCAGCATCACTCACCAGAATGGCACATTTGTTAACCAAGGATGAACCTACATTGATGCATCACAGTCACCCCAAAACTAAATCTGTAGTTTACCTTAGGGTTCACTCTTGGTGTAGTTCATTCTGTGGGTTTGAACAAATGTGTAAAATGACATACATCCATCATTGTACCAAAACATTAAACTTTGAAAAAAATTTTATTTTGCTAATAAATAACTTAGGTAAGTTCTCCCTAATACAGTTTAAAAGCAATTAATAATAATACCTTATATTTTGTTATTGTTATTTATTCAAATCAGCTTTTATGCACTGAGCTAAAAGTACAGAAGAGCAGCATATTGGTCATCGGGACCACTCTCCCTCGGTCCCACTTGGTGGGTCCGTGCCCTGGAATCGTCAGGGGCGGGTGATAGGAATCCTCAGCGGTGTGGGACGCTGCGTGCCTCTCTCCTGTTGGCGCAGTGAATGTGATTCCGGTGCCGAAGTGTGTTTTGTACGGCTTGGCTCTCTGTTGTATATTGTACGTCACTAAATGTGGTGTACGTTTATACGTCTATATTGTGTTATATATTTTTGGATTGAGGTAGGTTACAGAAAACTGACATTTAAAGTTTTTAAGGGTACTTTTGCCTGTACTCGATTCTTGCTTTGCAGGCTGACTGTAAAGCCTAACCCCTGTGTGAAGCCTCTTGGTTTACATGGTACTTTTATACACATTCTTCTTAATCCTTAGTAAGGTCGTACATGTGTTCCTGGAAACATCTTCAAAAAGCAAATCCAAGTAAACTGGAGGAAATCTACCCATAAAAAAATAATAATTACAGGATTATAGTGGTGTCACTCACACTTGAAGATATGACCACCTCTGTTTTAATACAATCATATTAATAACCTGGAAATTTAAAAAGGAAATCTAAATATTTTCTCTAAAGTACAATAAAAAAATATATATACACGCACAATAGATACATGCATATACATACATGTGTGTGCGTGCGGTTTAGTGAATGGCCTGGTCTTGCTGGATGGAATTACAATTGTTCAGTGGGGAGAAGTGGGCCATGGTGGAAGATAACAGGGAATGACTGGAGATAGCAGAAAAGGAAGGTGAAAAATGGGTAGAATCGGGGACGAGAAAGAGCCTGTGTAGGGAAGGTGGGCGGGGATGATTGTGCTAGAGGACAAGAGTGTGCAGCTGTTGCAAGAGTGTACCCGGCTCCACAAAAATTGATGGTAGCAGAGGATTTCTGTCAGCTCCTTCCTTCACTTAAAAAATAAATCTAGAGAATGTTTAGTTTGGCATTGTTACTCCAACAGGGTAGAGAAATCTTACCATTTTAATGCAGTGATGAGGATTTTAATCATGACTTTTAATCATAACTGCCTTAGTTCCTACAGTGCTGAAGGTTTCTGAGCCTTCTGAAAAATTGCTCTTCATTGCCCTGGCTGGTGTGGCTCAGTGGATTGAGCATCAGCCTGTGAATCAAAGGGTCACAGGTTCAATTCCCAGTCAGGGCACACTCCTGGGTTGTGAGCCAAGTTGGGCCCCCAGTAGGGGGTGCATGAGAGGAAACCACACATTGGTGTTTCTCTCCTTTCCCCTTTCCTTCCCCTCGCTCTAAAAATAAATAAATAAAAATACTTTTAAAAGATGCTGTTCATTTTCAAAGACCTGTTGTGTCCTTCCTCTGACTCAGTGTCTTTCTGTTCCATCAGGGCCAGTACTTGGCACCTTGGAGTGAGGTGCCTAGGGTGCAGAATCGAGGGCTGTGCAGGTGTCAGCCCTGAGAGCAGGGCCTGTTTCAGAGTTGACACTGCAGGCACCTCATTTGCCTCACCCTGGTCCTAGCCCTGTGTTCACCAAAACCGAAAGATCTTTCAGATAGACTGTCCTGAGAGTCGAGCCGTTCCTCCATGCCTTTTCTCATCGTAGCCAATCTGCTTCTCTCTTTGGTGTTTTTACTTATATAGTTGCATTTTCCTCCTCTTCAATTTGAGAAAGTGATGTGGCTACCTAAAGCATAATGTATCATCATTGATTGCCAGCAAATAATTGTCATTAACACTGTGTATCTGATTAAGTCAAAAGCATACTGATTGGAGTGTTTGGTGACTTTGATATTCATTCCCTTCCCAAATCTTCATTCCATCATCTTCACTGTAGAACAACTGGTGTTGGTTTCTATATGGCTGTTGCAACTGACTTGATACCATTCAAACTGTCAAGAATGGTTGTTGGGATTCTTCAGTCAGGCCCAAGGCAGGGCTAATAGTTTACATTCTTCTCACCTCTGGAAAATATCAAGAATCAAGAGAATGTGGCCCTTCATCATTTCTTCACACCAGAACCTCCAAAGATAGTAAGTAGGACAGTATTTTTCCAACAGAATGGATAAGTGGACACACACAAGACAAAATAGTAAAGAAACAAAGAAAAAGTAAGAAATGGGACTGTTTAGGCACCTATAATCCCAAGGGCCTAGTAGCTAAATTCAGGCTGAGTTTGTCCAAAGCTAATGTGGACAGCTAAATGCAGATCTAGCTAACGAGCTCAGGCTATTCTAAAATTGTATGACGTGACATGTTTTACACCTCATTTTCAGGGAACTGTCTGCTGGTGTCATTTGGAGGTTTTATAGTATGTCTTCCTGTTGGGTTTAGATATAAATGGTATTCCCTCTGACCTTTGCCTTCATTTGCTTGAAAGCTGGTTCTGGTTTGTTTGTGTGGTCTGCTGTACTTCCCCATCGTTAACAAACATCCCGTGACACAGGCAGTGCTTTGAGTGATCTGTGTCTTAGAAGTATTTTCCTTTGAATGACCTTAAAATTGTTAAAGTGTACTTTTCAAGTAAATTTTGAGTAGATTGTTTTTAAAAGTGCAGTTAAATCGATATTAATAACTAAGCAACCAAGATTAAATCAATGGCATTCACATGCAGCAATTAATTGCTGTCATATGTGCGAGCAAAAACATACCTAGAAATGTAAAACTCTGCAGAGTTCGCCAGTAAGGAGGATTCTAAGTTGGTTAAGTGACTAACCATTGGATTTGACTGGTCTAATATATGAACAGGTTATTTTTAATGGTTACTAATGCTTGATTGAATTTCCTAATATTTAAATTCATTACATGGCTGTGGGAAAAAAGGGGGTCTCTTAAATATGTAGAGATTATAAGAATTGAGTTTTATAAAAGCAGAGCATTGGGAGGATAAGAATAAGCATTCGGTCTCATCTGTTTTCATTTTAATAGGTTGTTCTTTCTAACCATTTCCCCACTTTTAGAAGTAATTCATTCAAGAGCCCAAAACATGTCTTTCAGAAACTGTAAGAGACTAGCTGTGTGAGTGTACCTCAGAGATGCTTTTGTAGAGATGAACTCTGATTCGGTCATCGTGTGTAGGTTTTCTTTGAGTGTGCAGCGAGCTTGCTGAGCTCGTTTCCTTTCTCGCAAATAGTCTGCATTTTGAATCATTTTTAATCCAGATATGGAAAATTTATTTCTCCAGAAGTCTCATTCTTTTATTTGTTCTGGCCTAGTCTTTTACTTGCTTTTTAATGCTCTTCTTCACACTTCCCAATATAGTATCTTCCGTGAATTCACTTAGCATGTTTCACAGCCTTTCCAAGTAGGTCTGGTATTTGACCTCTCTTTTATTAACTGATTCTTACATCGACTCAGCAGACACTTCTCTAGCCCTCCCTTTCGTTTCACACATGTTAAATCGACTCTCACTTCAGTTAATTAAGCTTTTTAAACAATTTGGCCAAAACAGAAATCAGATATTAGGATCAACATACCAGGATGCGTTCCTTGAATTCCACTGCATTTATCTTGTTTTCCTGTAAAATTTAAAAAGGAAAGGATGTCGGTTGACCAGAATTGATTTGGAGGGTGGATGGAGGCTTATTGAAAACAATCCGTATCTTACTGTTCCAAACGTCAGCTTCAACATATTTTACTCGTGTTATGTGCCTTCAGTTACTTTTCTGGGCATCTAGTTTTGCTTCGTTTGTTTATATTTTTCTTACTGGATTGTAACTTCTCTGAGGACAGGA
The DNA here is from genome assembly GCA_028533065.1 of Trachops cirrhosus. NCBI lineage: Eukaryota > Metazoa > Chordata > Mammalia > Chiroptera > Phyllostomidae > Trachops > Trachops cirrhosus. The sequence goes on from CM052544.1 coordinate 101,783,918, forward strand.
ATAATTTTTAACTATGTGGCATATGGCATAGAATCTTTTTAGTTTGGTTCAATAAAAATATATTAAAAATGAATTTTAATTTCTCTTATACTCCCTTAGGACTCAAAAATAGTATTCTGATACTTGGTAGGAGTGGTTCAAGAAAATGTGTACCGAATCCTAAAGGTTTTAACTGAATTCCCCTTCCTAGGGAAGTGTATCACACAAAGAGAATGCAGCATGTCATCTGTGTCAGGTGGACTTCGGACAGCAGGTACATCATGTGTGGGTCTGATGAAATGAACATTCGTCTCTGGAAAGCCAACGCTTCTGAAAAACTGGGTGTGGTAAGAGACCCCATTTTCTTCCATGTAGTTTTATTGGATATCGTATTGTAAAGAGAATTTATTTGAAGTGCTTTAGGATTTTTATCAAACGGCATAGTTGTCATAAAAAGAAATGTTAACAGCAAAACACACAAGGCTGTACTGAGATTCACTTTCTTTCATGTTGAAGGCGCCTGCAGAAGCCTTTGTTAACTCAGATGTTTGGTAGTAATTTGAGCCTTCTTGATTCTTTGCGCTTCCCTTGGGGTGGGGTGAGATGTAGCGACTTTCGGAAGCTGAGAATTTAGAATGCCTATTTCTTTGGATATCAATCTGGCAGATTAAAGGTTGCAGTTTTCTGCAGGGTCTTTTAATATTAAAGACACAGTGAACACTTGGGAAAAGTATAGAAAACTTCAGACTTGAAAAAGACTTGATGAAAATGTAAGAAATGTCATCATTGGCCAGCTGTCTCTAGGTTGTGGAGTTATGGCTCTTTTTGTTTTGTTTTTGATGTTTTCCTAAATGTCTCATGTTTTATCTAAGAAACGTATGGAGTGTTTATATCAGAAACGTTAAGTTTAAGAAGGAAAGGTTAAGGGTGATTTATTTTCTGTTTACCCTTGGTCCAAAATCACGAGATGAAAAGCAGTAATTAAAGACAATTCTATTTTAGGTTTAATGATTGCTAAGTATTATTCTCTGCCCTGGTTTCACTTCATCATTAAATGTTCCTCTAAATCTTACCATCTTTCACATTGTTTAACCAAGGCTGGTTATTACCAAATTGAACACTTAATCTTTTCTTTTTTTTAGTATATTTTATTGATTATGCTATTACAGTTGTCCCATTTTTTTCTTTTTATCCCCCTCAGCCCTGTACCCCCCTTAGTTCATGTCCATGGGTTGTACGTATAAGCTCTTCGGCTTCTCCAGTTCCTATACTATTTTTAACCTCCCCCTGTCTATTTTGTACCTACCATTTATGTTTATTCCCTGTACCTTTCCTCCCTCATTTCCCCCCTCCCACTCCCTGCTGATAACCCTCCATGTCATCTCCATTTCTGTGATTCTGTTCCTGTTCTAGTTGTTTGCTTAGTTTGTTATTGGGGGGTTTTTTTAGGTTCAGTTGTTGATAGTTGTGAGTTTGTTGTCACTGAATCTTTTCTGTTTCAGTAGTTATTTCTACAAAAATAAAAAATTAAGTGATTAATTTAGGTGGTTCTCTATGCTATTTATGCCTAGGGAGGGTCCAGCTCAGTGTCCACATAGGCCTGCTCCCCTTGGCACAGCTGCTTTCCTTGCTGGCATTTGCCTGCATCATAGGCGTGCTGCCCGAGAGCAAAGTCAGGGCCTGCAGGCTGGTGCTGCTGTCAGAACCTTGCAGAGGATAGAATTACATTGCATTTGTGGTTGCATGTCATAAAAGTATAGTTTTGGGGGGAAATTTTGGGTCCTTCTAGCTTTGTGTATGCTGAAGCAAAACAAAGAACACTCCATTCATTAAAATATCAAAATGCGTTTTTTTTTTTCAGCTTACATCACGAGAAAAGGCAGCCAAAGATTATAACCAGAAGTTGAAGGATAAATTTCAGCATCATCCTCAGATAAAACGTATCTCTCGTCACCGACATCTACCAAAATCTATCTACAGTCAGATTCAAGAACAGCGCATCATGAAGGAAGCTCGGAGGCGAAAGTATGTTTTGGGCCATTTGACTCTGTCTCAGTACCTTTCTCTCACTCCCCCCTCCCCCCGTGTCACCAAAAACCTGCCTTTCAAAGGAATAGTTCATGTGCTATTATACTTTGATGGGTTTTTTTCCCCCTAATAAAGGGGGAGCAACAGCCACATAAGATTTTGAGAATTTTTTTCAATTATTTTGTTGTTCAATTACAATTGTCTGTGTTTTCTTCCCACCCCTCCCCCTAGTCCCCTCTAAACCCACCTCCCTCCCTTGCTTCCACCCTCAGATTTTGAGAATTTCTAATAACCTATTTTTGAGACTATGTTTAAAGGACAATGAAAATTATTTTTATCAAAATAAAAAAAATGTTTCTGCTCATACTAGAGGACTATTGTAAGTAATGCTTTAAAAATGATTTATTATTTTATTTTTTAAAGTATATTTTATTGATTATGCTATTACAGTTGTCCCATTTTTTTCTCCCCTTTATTCCCCTCTGCCCTGCAACCCCCTACCAGTATCCTCCCCCGCCTTTGTTCATGTCCATTGGTCATACATATAAGTTCTTTGGCTTCTCCATTTCCTGTACTATTCTTAACCTCCCCTGTCTGTTTTGTGCCTACCATTTATGCTTCTTATTCCCGGTACCTTTTCCCCATTCTGCCCCTGCACCCTCTCTGCTGATAACCCTCCATGTGATCTCCTAAAAATGATATCTAATGTAGCTAGAATTTAGAGGTATTATATGCAAAGAACTCATAGTGCACATTTCTTAAATAAAAATTTTTCTAACATGCTTCCTCATAACATTCAGATCTAACAGTTTTGACTCTAAAGCACCACACTATCTCCCCAGTGGAATAGTCTTTGCAGTTCTTGAATTCATGCAAAGTATTATAGAAATAAAATGGAGCTCTTCTTTTTCTAAAATTATACTATACAAATGATTATTATTTTTGCTATATTTGAATAGATGTTGGGGTTGAATTCCTTTTAAATATTTTATCAACTGTAGCACATTTTTTAACTTACAAAAGACACTGATTTGTAATAAGAGAAGTAGTAATTAGGTTAACAAAAGTGGGGTTTTTTTCTATTTTTTACCTAATCTCATTGTGAAATCTTTTCTTTTTCAATAAGTATTTTTCCAGTGAAAGAAAATGCCCTGTCATTTTTTTTGAAAACGTTTTCTTTAGTTAAGATGACTTCTTGTACACTCGCTTATTTTTGTGTGTATTTTGTCTTACTCTAGGGAAGTGAATCGCCTCAAACACAGCAAGCCCGGATCTGTGCCCATCCTGTCGGAGAAGAAGAAACACATAGTGGCGGTTGTGAAGTAACATTTGGTGTGTTCCTGCCAGTGCTGATGTGTGATTCTTTGTTACATTTCGATTTACAAACTCTACTAATAAAAAAGCAGTTAATCCTTTAACACCACGGGTTTGAACTGGCCAGATTCACTTAAATGTGGAGGTTTTTTCCTTTCTTTTTTTTCCCCCAATAAATACACAGTTGGCCCTTTGTATCCCCAGGTTGTGCATCTATGGATTGAAGCAACAAGGGACTAAAATAGAATTTTCTGTCAAAGGTTGGGAATCTGTGAATGCTGAGGGCCAACTGAAGTTACACGGATTTTCAACTGCTCAGGGGGTGGGCACCCCTAACCCCCACATTCTTCAAGGGTCAGCTGTACTGGCTCTAGTGTAACAGTTTAGTTTATATGTGTGAGCCTTTATTGTTGTTCATTTTAGCTACCCTGAAAAATTATCTTTAAAAGGTGGCCTAGTTGATAAGGTCCAACATTTTATCCTTGATCTAGTTTCTTATTTCATTGGAGTATACAGAGTTTTTGCAAACTTATTTTTACTGTTAGAAATTACAAATGTACTTTAGCTCTGATCTATTATTGTAGATACTATACAGTTAAATTGACATATAAGACCAAACATCTCTTGTGTTACCTTTAATATTATTTGAGTAATTATTGCAGTGATTCTTCCTAGGATTTCACGTAACATGGAGAAAAATTATGTCTGTACATTTTTGAGTACATTTTCTGTGCTTTATATTTGGCTTTTTTAGACTTTAAAGATGATCAGCTTGCATTTATGTAACTTTCGTAAATGATAACTTATGGTCAAGTCACAATAATAAAACATTTTTCTCAGCATTGTAACTATTTCTACTAAATAATTTCTCTTCAGTCTTACTAAGTCGTAAATTGTTCTGTGTGACATAGGTTGGGTTTGTTTCTGTTTTTTAAATCATCAGCTTAGTAAACTCTAATTATAAATATATAAACCTAAATTTTAGGAAATTTTAAGTAAAGGCATTTTTAAAAACCCAAAGAAAAAATGTTATTTAAGAATAACATATTTGTAGTAAACGTAAGGGATGTGCAGGGATGATAAAGATCTAAATCTGGAGGGTGGGAGGAGGATAGAATTAGGGTGGGTTACACAAGTGAGTTCAACTCTTTGGTGTTTATTTCTTAAACTTGGGTTATTCTGTTTTTTATGCTTCCTTGGCATCATTATCTTTCTGAAGGCTGAGAAGAGATCAGCCATCTATCTTGTCATGATTATGGTCTATTGTAGGCCTTAAGTTACTTGACTTTTAAGGTGAACCGAATTCTCTCGTGAACATGCACAGCTTTGGTTTGGGTGTGGTTTCAAAGACAGTATGCAAACACCGACCCATGAACATGAGTCTGTGTGTCAGTTTGAGTCCTTTAAAAAGCAGAGGCCTAAACAGAATAAGACATGTAAGAGATTTATTAAGAGGGAACTGTCTGAAGGATGAAGAGGGAGCAGTAGGCAGGGAGAGCCTGCCTTCTGTACTGTAGACTTGACAGGAGGGAGGGGAGGAGGGAGCCCTGGGTTGGAAGAGCCTTGGACTGCTCTGGGACTGCCGAGCATTTCTAAAAAAAAGGGTGGGCCAGGCTGATGGGGTGTCCTCAGGCCAAAGTAGCTTGTCAAAGGATTCCCATGTTGTGTAAAACTGGGCCAGTGCTAGTACCCTCACTGTACTCAGTCATGTGAAAGGATGCTTGAATTCACTAGTCATCAGAGAAATGCAAATTAAAACCATAGTGAGATACCACCTTACACCTGTCAGAATGGCTATCATCAATAAATCCACTAACAAGTGGTATGAATGTGGAGAAAAGGGAATCCTTGTGCACTGTTGGTGGGAATGTAGGTTGGTGCAACCACTGTGCAAAGCAGTAGGGAGTTAACCTCAAAAAGTTAAAAATGGAACTGCCTAATGACCCAGACATTCCATTTCTGGGAATGTATCCAAAGAAACTGGGAACAGTAACTGGAAAGAATATATGCGCGCCTATGTTCGTTGCAGTGTTACGTACAACAGCCAAGATTGGAAGCAGCCCAGGTGCCATGGTTGGCTAAAAGAAGAGCTGTGGTTCACCTACACAATGTAAGTTCGACCTCTGATCTCCATTTGATAAGTGACCCCCATAAGCTGCCATTCCAACAGGGCCAGGATGACTCCTCAGGTCTTTGGGAATCATGTCAACTTAGTGGGTTTAGTAGTCTGAAAGATCTGGGTATGCCCCTTTCCCTAGCGCAGTTACCTAGTAAAGGGCTCAGGTTCTTTTGAGGAGCCATTATAGCACATGCTTGTGGGTTTGCGATTAAGTCTGGTTCCACATATGAAAAGTGGCCTAGGGCTGGTAACTGAGCAAGAGAGTGTGCCTTTTCACTGTGACTACACTCGAACCCGTACTCCTCCATGCTTGCCTTTTTCTGGTTGTGGATGCCAAGGAGTATCCTCATTGGATGTCAATCTTTTTTGCCTCGAGGATACCATGCTTTCACTCCCTGCAGACTAAGGCTGTTTGGCTGCTTCTCCAACCTTGCTGATCATTATGGCCTCCTAGCTTCCAATGGTTAAAGCACTACCACTTGACCTCTGTTACTGGCATGAATTTGGGGGCAAAGGCCTGACCACCTGGATTTAAAGAGCCCAGTTCTGTGACCGCTCTCTTACCATTAGCTCTGGCCTGCAGAGGACAGTCAGCCCTGAACTTTTGGGTGTTAGTGCCCCTCTCACTAGCATGTTCCTGTTGACCTTGGTGAGTAATGCATGTTCCAGACTCTCCCATGGAACATAATCTGGTAGTCCTCTGACCTTGCATAATACATCCACCCAGTATGCCACCTTACCCCAGCCAGCTCTTCAGGCTACGAGACAACACAAGTGTGTTCCACTTTGCTCATCATCGACCAGCACTTTCTCCAGGCTTCTAGGGAGCCACTGTAGCAGTGAGTTTAACGCTGGACCCCTGGGGTCCTTGCCAGAGTGCTCCGTTCCATGACAAGAAAGTGCCCCAATTCGATGCATTCTTAGCCTTTAATTATTAATGGCCCTCAATTCCTCATTATTCCTCTCCAGGGCACCAGCACAACTTCATAACCAGCAGCTCTGCTGTCTTTATAGACATTGAGCCTCCTGTATCTTTAAAATGCTTGAACCATCGCAGCTGTAAGGGTAGTTCCTGCGCTCAGGACGTTCTCCTAGGTCAGCACCACCGAAACCTTCAGCAGTTGGGCCATTCCAGATGGGGCCGTGTTTTATCAGTCGGGCAGTGAGTAAGCCTATCTCCAAACTCCAACTTGACTACCTGTTTTTTCAACCATGCCTAGTATTCCTTGGGTCTGTTCAGGTTCTCTGAGAGACACCAAAACAGGGTTAAACAAGCAAGAGATTTAATGGAGGGAATTGCCTGTGAAGGATAAAGGAGGGATCAAGGCTTCACACCTGTGACAGGAGGGCGGGAAAGGAGAAGGACTGGGTAGGAAGAACCTGGGACCACAGCACAGTTTCAAGAAAGCTTTAGCCAAGCCAGTGGGGAGTCCTCTAGCCAAAGTTGCCTATTATAGAAGTCCTAAGTTACAGTGATTTCTGCAAAGACCCCTGCTGTGCTCAGTCTTTGGCTGGGAACAGCTGAGGAAAGTAGCCATGGTGTGATCCAGGGGTGGGTTGTGGCTGCGGTTCTTGGTCAACTATGCTCCCCACAGAGAATTCTCTTGAAGGAGATCATGAGGAGGACCACAGAGTTCTGTTCTTATTAAAGGGGTGGGCAGGGAATTTCAGTGGTGGAAAAACATTAATACAGGGTTTTGGGCTCTCCACAGTCTGACCACTGATATTTGCCATCACCCTTTCATATTTTTGCTTGAGTGGGGTATAGAGGGGAATAATGGAAGGCAAATGGTCACTGAGCTTAACATCATGTTTGATGACTGACTCAATCTTGAAATCAAAGGAAAATGTTGATAAAATGCATGTACAGCATAAGCATATTTTTTGTTACATAACTGACATGTGACATCAGTTTCAGGTGTACAACATAATGATTCAGTATTTGTGTATATTGTGAAATGATCACCATAATATCTAGTTAACATTCATCACCATTCAAACTGCAACATTTTTCTTGTAATGAGAAGTTTTGAGATCTTGTAGCAACTTTGTGTCGACCACCCTCACCAATTTTGGGACTCCCCCCTACTTCCTGGGAGCCATCAATCTGTTCTCTGTATCTGTGAATTGAGGGGTTTTTGTTTTGTATTTGGGTGATGTTTTAGATTCCATATGTGAATATTATTTTTTAACATTTATCTATTTTTAGTGATGTGGGAGGGAGAAAAAGGGAGAGAAACATCAATGTATGAGAAAAACATCCATTGGTTACCTCTTGCACATCCCCAACCAGGGACCTGGCCCCCAACCCTGGCATGTGCACTGACTGGGAGTCAAACCTGAGACCTTTCAGCCTGCAGGCCAGCGCTCAGTCCACTGAGCCACACCAGCCAGGGCTCTGGCTGACTTATTTTACTTAGCATAAGGCCCTGTAGTGTAAGCCCTGACAGTGTGAGCCCTGACAGTTTCACGTTTCTTTTTGTGATGCAAGTGCCTGACTTAAGCTTTGACTGCCAAGGCACCCACTTGGCAGTCTCCAATGGGCACATTGCCGGCCATCACTAGAGGAAGAGCCAGGCCACGCATATCATCATGCAGTGCCCTCAGGGGCTGCCACCCAACCTTGGGGTCCTTTGTTTCAGAAATATTGGTTGATTTTAGTAACTTATCATTGGAGCCACTTATTTTTTTCTCTTTCCATGCATTAAATTCCTGCTCTTACGTTTTAAATTCGCCAATAAAGAGTGAGCCCACGAAACCCTAGTTCCCAACCCTTAACCTCAATACAGCCCATAATATGTGGCCCCAGATGTGCCATGTAATTTCCAGGTCCTGTAAGTAATAAACCTTTTTTTTGGTTTCTTTCCATTTCCAGGAAGTAATTGCTGAGGGCGTCTTGCCATCATAATAACAAGGGCTGGTGCCACAAAATTGGT
>CM052544.1:101792793-101899615 GCA_028533065.1 Trachops cirrhosus
GTCTCCTGGGAGGTTCCAGGGAAAGCTTTTCTTTCCTAAAAAAGGGACAGATGTGGTTGTCACCTTCTTTCTCCGCACACATGTCCTCCATCCCTTTTCTTTCTGCCTTCCGTGTGAACATGATGGCTGGTACTGTGGTGGCCATACTATGACCATGAGTCCAAAGTATGAGGCTAAGTATGGTGGAGTGGGACAACAGCAAACTCCAGGGTCTTTGATGACGTCATTCAGCAGGAGATCCTACCTCCTGTCTCCTCTTTTCTGATTATGAGACAAACAAATCCCTACTGGTTTAAGCCACTGTCAGTTTGATTTTCTGAATTCTCATAGACAAGAAAACATCCTGATACAAGACTGGGTTTGAGTTTCATTCTATAAACCACCTCTTGCCCCAAAGGATAGGTGGATACTTTTCCTCTTATTCCTTGTCTATTTTATGTGAGGTTGTTTCATCTGTAGTAATCATTTTACACTTTTAAAAAAATTCAGTAAGTAAGTCAGACCTTTCCAAAGGTGGAAGAGAGGTGAGAGTTTGCTGTGAGGCAGACATGAGCATGTTATGGAGATGTGCACATAACACAGCTGGGGAATCATTTCTAGGGTGATAACAGCGTTAAACCAGTTTGAGAAATGAGGCCAATTGCAGACCAGGAGGGAGCAAATTTAAAGTCAATCCCTTTTACTCAGGGGTTCAGTTGGCTTGTATCAAGACATTTTCCATGGAAGTTAATGAAACTAATTTCCATAAAGTAAAAAGCACATCTTCCAGGGAAAGATTCTATTTTTCTACCCAGATTCTGTATCTCCGGGAATAGAACATGCTCTTTTAGCAGACTCATCTATTCATAGTAGAATGATGTCTGACTTCTACAGCACGTCTCCAGTTGACTCCTCGGTTCTAATCAGTACTCCACAGGAGGGCAGACGTGCTTCTATAGTTTCTACGCTGTCAGCTGCGATGCCCTGTGTCTATCACCTTCATCACTCGGCACTATCAAGTTCCCCATGATCTCCCAGTCACTTCAGATAGGCAATCGTGTTCAAATTAATGCCATTTGTTCTGAACCCATTCGCCATCAGTTATGGGGAAGCAAAGCTAAATAATTTATGCTGCTGTTTAACAGATACCAGCTAAACTTTGAGCATACACAGTCATAAAAATGATTTCCCTTAAAAAAATAACCTTATATGATTCTTTGGAAAATTCTTTCAACTCAATGGATTATTTCCATCATCAAAAGTCATTGGCATAATATTGCATTCTGTTGATCTTGGCTTCAAATTTGCATGTCAGATCACTCAATAACAATCACCAACTGCTTTTTGTTTCAAATTGAGGTTAAACTCACATAACATGAAATTAACAAGTTTAAAGGACACATACAATTCAATAGCATTTGGTGTATTTACAATATTGTGCAGCCACCACTTCCATCAAGTTCCAAAACATCTTCATCACCTCAAAAGAAAACCCCATGCCCATTAAGCAGTCGTCACTATTCTGTCCCTTCAGCCTGGGACAACTGCCAACCTGCTTTTGTCCTTTATAGGTTTACCTGTTCTAGAAACTTTGTATATAGAGAATCATACAGCATGCGACCTACTGTGCCTGTCTTCTTTCATGTGGCGTAATGTTGTCAAGGTTCGTCCACATCATGGCATGTATCAGTACTTTATCTTTTTTTGGACACATAATATTCTGCTGTATTCATATACCACATTTTTGTTTATTCATTAATTCATTGATTAACATTTGGGTTGTTTCCACATTCAGACTATTGTGAATAGTGCCGCTGCAACATTTATGTACAAATATTCAAGTACCTCTTATTTGTTTACTTATTTATTAAATTTCAAATTCTTTGACCTATGTACCTTGGAGTGCAAAGGAGTACCTTTTCGAGAATAACTACACTGTTTGACACAACAACTGCATTATTTTAGATATTTACCAGCAAAGTACAAGAGTTCCAGTTTGTTCACATCCTTACCACTTGTTTCCTTTTTTTTTTTTTGTAGATAGCCATCCTGGTGAGTGTTAAGTAGCATCTCGTTCTGGTTTTGACTTCTATCTGCCTAATGATCAATTATCTTGAGCATCTTTTCATGTACTTGTTGGCCATTTGGATATCATTTTTGGGGAAAAATGTCCAGAAGTTCTTTGCCCATTTTTAATTGGGTTGCTTGTCTCTCTGTTGTTGAGCTGCAATAGTTCTTTACATATTCTGGGTACAAGTCCTCTTTTGGATATGTGATTTGCAAACATTCTCTTCAGTTATATGGGCTCTCTTTTCAGTTTATTGATAATGTCCTTTGATGCATGAAAGTTTTTAATTTTTATGAAGTCCAATTTATCTATTTTTTTCTTTTGTTGCTCAACCTTTGGTGCCATATGTAAGAATCCATCGCCTAATCCAAGGTCATGAAGATTTGCCACTGTGTTGTCCTCTAAGGGTTTTATAGCATCCAGTGCTTTTGTGACATTAGCACAGCATGACTGCTGAAAAGAAAAAGTAAAAATAAATAAAGTTTATGGACTAACCTGCGCAGAGAGAGCTTATCTAATTCCGAAGACTTTTTGTTTTCAGCACTATATAATTAGAAGTTGGTCCTGGATTCTGCTACCTTGATTTCAACATTGTCCTCTTAGTATCTAATTAACAGAGATTATTGAGGGAAAGCGAGAAAAAGACAACAGGAAGGTCAGTATAGCCCCTGGAAGCTAGGCAGATGGTTTGGTGGCAGGATGGCAAGCTCAGCAAAGGAAGGTGTACAGCACAAACCAGTCTCTGCTATGGTTCCAAATATTTTATCTACCACATAAATTCATTTCATTTCTTAAACAGCTTCATTAGTAAGTATCTTCTATTGAATATCAAGGCAAAGCTTCCACCAGTAGGATGTTAGACACAGCTTTTAAAGGGGTAAGTAGGATCCTTCGTAATGCTGTGCAACAACCAGGGCCAGCCTTTGGAAAACTGGGCTAGGGACTAAGTTTGCCTTTAGTATCTATTGTGCTTACTAAGGTTTCAAAGAAACCAGCCCAGGCCCCATATGAATGATTTCTTGGTAGAGTCTCCACAGATTTTCAGATTTGCAGGTTGAGAAATTTTTGTTTTTTACTTCTTACAAAATTGTTCAAGTTTAGGGAGAACTCATTCTAACCTGTCTCACAAGAGGCTGCTTTACAAAAGGATGCCAATTTCAGAATGTGTAGTGGACAGAATCTGTATCTACCCAGATGCCCCCATTGACTCTTTGCTTTGACTTTTCTCTCTTGGTGGTAAATCTACTTCAGAGAACAAGTTGTCGGTGCCACATTTTGGTAGAAATTCAGTAAAACTGTATATGGTGAGTCCAGGTAGTACAGATATTTACCTGAACCTCTCCACTCACAGCATCAGGCAACTTACATATAAATATAGTTTATTTCCCCCCCTCAAAGTTTCTGTCTTTCAACCGGTACGCTGTTCACTCCCACAGACAGCTGTTCTGTTTGGTAGGTTTTAGCCCGAGTAACAGCATATTCAGAGTATCTAGGAACATTGCTCTATTCACACTTCTCTGCCAACAGTTCGTTCCATACCAGGGGAGATCTTACTCTTCTGTCAATGATCTAAAGCCCTCTCCACAAATGGCTACCCCCAGTTTACATGCAAGTCATCCAGTAGTTTCAATAACTTAAAAAATAAGTCTTAGAGCCACCTAAGCGGAGGAAGTTAATGGTGCCTTATTTTCTCTTGCTTTTTTTTTCTCTCTCAAAAAGGAAGAAAGAACCTGGGGGGAAAAAAGTGAATGTGTTTAGTACATTCCTTCCTACACACCAAACCATAACATTCCTGGGGACAGACAACATATATCTCAGGGTTCCAGAGTGGGAGCTGTGCATCACCAGTAGAACACCTGTTGATTTTTGGCTGTCACGTGGAAGGAGAGCTTTTATTTTTAAGGTTATGCATTTATGGTAATGTGTGTTATAAAAAGCTCAAACTTGCTTATCAAGCTCATGGTGTCATTGATACTATTGCTTAGGATGAAGCTAAAGTATGAAAAAATCAATAAATTATTTTAAAGAATTACATTGAGTTACATTAAGATAAGAATTAAGTTACATTAAGAAAGAATTATGTTATGATAAGGTAGTACCCCCAGACTAAAATTTGGAAAACACAGAATTTATTTCTCATATTAAGTAACAAAGTTTTAGAAGCATTTATGTTGTATGTCTTTATAGCTGATTTAATGCATCCAACTAAACACATTCTATTCCCTATCTTCTACTTTGACTGGTTATAAATGCCAACCCTGACTCAATTGCTTAACATTACAAAGTATCAGCCTCATTTGTGGGAAAAATGCTTACTGTGGCAAGCTCTACATGGGACATCTTCTCCCAATTTCCCTTCTCATTCAGGCATTCAGATTCAGCATTTATCTATAAATGCACTCCCTTGTGATTATGCCTCATCCTAACTTTCTCTTATCAGTAGGTCAGCCTTGCCTTTCTCCTAGTCTTTCCGTTCACCCGCTCCCGAGCTGCATGTCTTTGAAACTTCCCTCTAGCAATTTATTTTTCTATCTGGCACTAAATGTACATTATTTGCCTTATCCATGACATTTTTATCCACTCTTCTTCCTAGTTCTTTCTGCCTACTGCAACACTCGGAGAAAATAATGACAACAAAAATAGTTAGATGTAATTACTGGCTATTTTTATAAAATTAAGTGTAGTTTGCCCCTGTTCTATTCTAGGTATATTCTAACTAAATAATTGACATTGGTCCTCTGAAGTCAAAGTGTCCTTCCTTCCGGGGAGGCTGGATAAAACTCATGTTAGCTTGCTTTGCTGCCTGCCTTTTCTTACGTCTGAGGCAGACTTCCTGTACGGCTGTTACGACAGCACAAGAATAGGAGACATTGTCACTGAGTACACCTCAGTTCTTTGAGAAACCCATGACTTCCTTAATGGAACGAAGAGACAATAGCTCCATTTGGTGCACGTTTACAAACCACTTAAAGTGAGCCATTTCTGCAGATGCAGTCTTACCCAATTTTTGTTAGTTTTGATATCAGAGCTAACCTTTTCTTGACCTTATCCCTGAGTTTTGGAGTTGTGTCCTATTTGAAGCCTTAGTGAATTACTATGCTAGGGCCTTCCTGTAGGGCCTTCTGGTCTTAATTTGGTGCCCATTTGTAAAGTGATCTTTGCCAACAAGGTTCTTGTTGATTAAAACTTGTGGCCATGACAAGACTATCCTTCCCCAGTGAATGCGTGGATTTAAGGGCATAGTATGCCTGTCCATATGGAGTCAAGAATAACTGAAATGTAAATGGGCTTTGTAGATGTTACTTAAAGAGACAGTTGAAGAAAGTTCTAGAAGAATAGGAAACTATAGTAGGGATAAGAGGTTGTAAGGATGTTAGGTGAGCCCAGAGGGAGAAGAAATACATTAGTTTTAGGTAGGTAAGTTATCTAGAAAAAGCTTGAAAAGGAAACAGCAGCTTCTATCACTTTTGTCACTTATCTAACAGATGGAAGAGATCTTTTTTGTTTTCGTTTTTTAAAATTTAAGCTTTGTTGTATTTTTTCCACTACCATTTAGTTCCCTTATACTCCCCTGCCCCCAGCAATTAACACACTGTTGTCCATGTCCATGAGTCTTTTTTCGTTTTTGCTCAATCCCTCCAACCCCTAACCTCCAGCCCCACACCCCACCGCCGCCAAAAAAGAGATCTTGAGATGAGAAATTTGATAAAGAGTCCAGGATGGAATCCAAATAGAACTAATTACTCAAGCAATACCTGGAGGTTGCAGAAAGAAAGCCATCTTGGGATCAAGGACATTATCTGGTGGCTAGAACTGAGCTGACCAGGAATCAAAGTTTGAGAAACAATCTGTTAAAACTGGGTTTAATGAGTTAAGAATCGTCAAGCTGATTTAAGAGGCCAGACTGTATTCTGGTCTCTCTGGATAATTTGTAGGCTAAAATTTCTTCACTGCAGAATGCAGAACCATGCTGAAATCTAAGTGACTGACTGGGCTGAAATAACAAGACCCAGAAAGGATGGGAAATAGAGATGAAATAATAATAAAAAAGAAGGAAAAAGCCACTGTCCATATGGCAGGTGCTGATGAGGAAACTTCCCAGGCATGGGGTTCTAGGGAGATCTTTTCTGGGAGTACTCTGATATATTTTAGTCCCAACATATAAAAAGGATTATTTTGAGGTATGATATCTTTCTAGAATCCTCCAATCCTTCCATGTCTAGTCCTGAGAATAAACTAAGATGGTTTAAAAAATACACTTAAAAATACACACTGATATCCTATGCATAACTGAAGCATAATTAAGCACAAGGGAAGTATAAGCACATTTTCCTTCAAATCAGATTTTCCCGATGTCAGAGTTAAACCAAAGAAACACATGACCAAATACTTTATTCTCTGCCTTTCTACCACAGTTGCTTTATTCTTCCCTACATTATCATTTAGGTTTGGTGTGCAATGATGTGTTTTTGATTTCTTATGACTCAGATTACTTTTAAATTCGTTTGTTTTGGATATGGTAAAACTCTGAACACACTTTTCTTAGAGCTCTTCACCCCCCCACCACAAAGACCAATTTTATTTTAAATAGAGTTTTTGTTGTTATTTTCAAAACAAATTAGAAATTAGAAAATTGAGTCTAGAGGTTATCATAGACAGCACAAAATTTTCATTTGGGGATGTGAAAGAGACTGGGCAATTTATTAAAATGAAGTGACTTGGTGGTAGAATCAGATCTCTAAGTGAAAAAATGAAAACAGGGCATATGACACTGTGCTATCTTAGAAATGGGAGACCCGTGTCGAGTGTCAGTAATAGATGGCACCTGGCTCAGGGACAGCCATCAACCAGATAAGACAAACCTGGGGATCCTATCCTGGGCTCTTTGTTTAGTGTCCTATTTATTTTATCCTGTGGTGGGATAAAAATTCAGGAGGAAATTAACAAAGGAGAGAAAAAGATGATTCATACTGCAGGCAATAAGGTGGGAATTTCCTAAACAGCCACGGGCACCAGAGCGTAGGAAGAATTTACCATTCGTATATACAAGCCTGAGACAGCAGGTAGGGCAGGTAGGTGGGATGGATAAGCCTTCTTTCTAGAAGAGAACAACTAAAACCACATTAAAAAGTTGCCACACTTTCACTTCCTTCTGTACCATTTCTCAGTCCTGATTTCTCACTGCTTCCTCTGCATCTTCCCATCATGGCATTAACAACTGCCAAGTCTCACATTAGGAAATTGTTGAAAAGGAGCCACACTCTGATGGATACCTAAAACTATTCATGTCCAAAACAAATTGAGAATTCATGTCCCCCTCCTGCTGTCTCCATCTTTCCAAACACAAACACGTGTGCCCTTGATATTTAGGCTATTTTGTAGTCCTCAGTGACTACTGCCCCCCCCCCACAGCGTCCCTGATGTTCACCTGTACCCGTTCTCTGTCCCTGTGGAATGGCCCTGTTCAGACTCCGTGTTCTCTGCTCTACACGTATACTGAGCAACTATTTATACACAATCAGTGGATATTCATGCAGAAGATCTTCCCTTGTGCCTGCAGCTTCCAGAGATTCTAAACTCTGTCACAAGACCACACGCAGCCTTTAGCAATTCATGTAAAAAAATTAGTTGTATTCTTCTTAGGTGCCTTATACAGCACCTGGAGTTTCCTCCTTCTGTGTGCTCTGCGACAAGTGAGTCAATGTTCTCAACCCATCTCTCCTCGGAAAGAAGTTGCTGTCTTTCCTTGGATTTCAATGCTCTTTGTTGTCCAGTGATATCAGCTTTTTGATGAGTTAAAGGAAAAGTATGATTATGTTGATCACCCTGCCCTTTCTTTTTATTAGGGTAAAAACAATGTTCCTTCCAGTTCTCTACATCCTAGATGGGAGCGGAATTATGTTTACTTTGAAATATATTTGATTTGGGCTGATGGCAGAATAAGCATGCAGATATTTCTAACCAGTAGTTACATATGTGAGACAGAAGACATGAAAATTCAGGTTTTACTTGTAGATGTGATTGATCATCAAAGTTGAAAGAATAGATACTTTAAGGGCAGAGTAAAGTGGATAAAAAAGAGCTGATGGTTGGAGACACAGAATGAAATCATTGAACTTACTGTAAAAAGGATAACGTTTGTGTATGCGTTTGATGGGAAGTGGATGGCTGAACAAATTAGTGATTATACTTCCTTTATAGCCTTCTGTCATTCCAGTTCTATATCTGATTTCCTGCTATCCATGCCTTTTAGTTAAAGCAAACTCTTCCTAGAGAATCATCTAAAGTCTTTCCTCTCTTCTTTCTCAGTTAGTTAATATTAATACATTTTGGCTTTATCAGCACAGAAAGAAACCACCATTTCTTTTATGGTCTTCTTTTAAATTCCCTTAATTATTTAAAGTGGTGCTGCTCCAAATAGCTAAAGACTAATTAAAAAAAACAACTGGTGATTCATTCATTTCCTCCGCCAGAGCCACATCTCAGCCCAAGGGCTCAGGATGGCAGCAGCATAAGGTTAATTCTGGAATCGCAGGCTGCTTCCTTGAGAACTGTTAGTTTCACTGCTCATCTCCTCTGGATGGGGAGCTCCCACTGATTGCATATACAGAATAACAGATGAGAATTTGGCTTTCTGATTGGGAATTAGGTATTTTGAGCAAAATTAAGTATGGTGTAGGTAGGGTAGATTAGGTTGAAAAGAACTCTGCTCTGATGAAGCTCTTAAAATATACATACACATACACACCCGCTAGACAACAAAGCCAGTATTCACCCCGAAGAACAAGGTGAAGCTCCAAACATCTGCAGTATCCCACCAATTTTCCAGCAGTGGCGGTGCAGTGTGATAATTCAAGTGATGCAGGCTGTGGACTCTGGGTTGAAATCCCACTGCATGCCCTACTAGCTGTGTAACCTTAAAAAAGGACTTGTTCTCCCTGAGTTTCAGTTTTCACTAATGTTATGCTGGGGTTGGCAGATGTCCAAATTATACGAAAAGCTACACGAAAGGTTGCGTCTCATGTGGACTCATGAGAATCACATGAGGTATTGTGTCTGAAAGCACTAGGCATAGTAATTGTCATATAGTAAGAAATCGAAAGACATTACTTGAATCTGAATTTTCTGTGGAAAAAGTGTCTTTTGAAGAGCAAATTGTCATGCCCTAATTTGTCTTTTATGCAAATGTAAAGGTTCATATCATGAATTTGTATCAAGCAGGCTAATACTAAAAAAATCCTCCTTTTTCATTTATACATATTCTTTTATAAAAAAGATGAATTTTAATATGTTTTAAGGGATCTTTATTTTTAAATCTTTATTATATATTTTTTCCATGACCATTTAGTCCTCTTATACTCCCCTCTCCCCAAGGAATCTTCATTTTTGAATAATAGAGCCAAATAAATTTTATGATATTAATTTGTTTTTAAGAGAAATGCTTATTCTTAATGTGACATTTGATAAATAAAATGATTTGGGAAAATATATCATGTGGAAATTTTCATATGTAAATATAGCATAAAGTTAGTGTATTTAGAATTCTGAAGGAATCATCAAATTTATATTTCCAGTTATATGATTATAAAAAGTATATTAATATTTTAAAGACAATAACATTTTAATTTACAATTTTTTATTTTAAAATGAATTAAAACCTGACAAGATATTAAGAAAAACATACTAACAATTAGTATAGTCATCTGAAATTTGTCATCAAATTCTCAGTTCTGTTTTTAATAATGCATTAGCATGTTATTGATAAAAAAGATATTATTGCTTCACATAAACTCCAAGTCAATTTGATCTTTAATTAGAAAAACATTGGTTACTTGGAAGCTTCTCTTTCCTCATTTGTACATTAGGATTTAATATTTCTAGTCACAATTTTTCTTTTTTCTTAAGCTTCTATGTCTTGCCTCCCTAAGGATATTTTAAGTTCCTTGAAATCAGAAACAGTACATCCCTGTGCGGCACTGAGCTGCACACAGAGAGCGCCCAGTGGAGGAGAAGACAGTTTCATGGCGGGTTTGGGGGTACATATTTGGAAAGTGGGACTAGGTGCTAGAGAGAAGTGGGATTGGTGAAAGAGAGTGTCTCGGCTCCTAGAACATCCCTGGAAAGAGAGTAACAAGTTGAACAAAGGATGCCTGGGTTTTAAAAACAAAGCAAGCAAACAAAAAGAAAAACACCCAGCAAGTTTCTCTCCCTGAAACAGGAGCCTGCAGAATCCCATTTCTGCTTTCTCAATGAGTTTTAGGCCCAAACGATCTTCTGATTGCTGTGTTCAATAATTGTATTTTTGCTTCCACAAGTGGCTTTCTTAGGCTTGACAATTTCAGTCTAAGGTTTTTATTTCCTTTGGATCTTCCAAAGTGTTTTCCCTTAAGTGACATCAGAGAAAGCGTATCCTAGTCATTTATTTCATTACTGTTCCCTGACCTCTTTATAGCTCCTCTAACTATTAGAACCCAAGACGCTCTTGGAAACGGGACTTACTGACAGTCTTCATCCTTAGCAAGTGGACGTGATGACAGGCCCATTACTTGGACAAAAATATTTTGCTATTTCTGTATAAAATATTTTATTAATAGAAACCACACATTGTATATTTTACTGAAATGTTATGACTTGAAATTTGTGTATTTAATATGTCTCTTATAATAAAGGCTTCACAGTACAACTGCTGCTTGTAGTTTTGCAGTTGTCTGGCATTTTAATTTTTAATTCACATTTTTAATTCAAATATAACTGATTTAAAAAATTCTCCTTCAATCATTGCACTTTAAAAGAAGAAAGCAAATCCAGCTACCACAATCTTTTATCTATAAATGGAGATCATTAGCACACACCTAATGCCTTTTACTCTCTCTTAAATGTACTCCTAATAATACTAAATGAAATGAATATGCTTTATAAATTTACATTTGCCAGAGCAACATAGCAAAGTAGAGAGGTGAGAATTATTAATGTTAAGAAAAGACTAATTTCTAAAAACAGTTTCAATAAACAATAAGTATGCAAATAACTATTGCAGTTTCTCTTTCTCCAACCTTAAAATATGCATTCCTAGGTAATGTTTCTAATAATTGTTCTGTCTTCCCTGCTGGGTTATGAACTGCTTGAAGGTATGTAAAAACATACCTTCTTCTTACTATTATTCACTTATCATCTAGCGCAGCGCCTTCTACCTCACTGAATATTTATTGAATTTAATTTAAAATCAGTAAGCCCTGCTGATAAGACAACAATTCATAAACAATGTTTTGACTCTAAAATCCTGACACTTGAAAGAAAAACAGCTAAGCAATGTGATTTTCTTCATTTAAAATGTTGGGGAATATTTTGTTCCCTTTTGTTTTTAGCTTTATTGTTAGCATAAGTATTGAAAAATTTTTTAATTATCTGGTTAGGTAAATTGATGAAATATCACTTCACTTTTTAAAATTCTAGCTCACCTTCATTTTAGTTTTAATGTTTTTTAATTTAATTTTTATAGAAAGTGATTAAACTCTTTTCTAGCTTATTGTATAGAAGGTCGTACTTTTCTGCTACAGCATTGCTGACATTTTTCCTTCTTCATTCCCTACGTGTTTCTATGAAAGGACTATTCTGTTGTTGTGTGCATGAGTCGAGTGATATGATTAAAGTCAATTTAAATGATGATGATAATAACACTTTAGATCACTTCCCTGCAGACTCCAGAAGCTGGCAGTTCCAACGACTTTATCCGGAAAGATAACTCATTGTGTGAACTGTAAAAATCCCAATAACCCCCTGTGGATAAGGTAGGTGTATATCTCGGACTAGAAACCTGAAGTGCATGAAACTAGTTAGTCTGAGACATTAAAATTTGTCTCTTAAACCTTGGTCTGAGAATGACATGAAAACAGCTCTTTTGTAATGAATGGTAAATGAGATGCCCTGTCATATAGAGGCAGGGAGATGAAAGGGAAGGAAACCATACTTGCAAAATTGATCCAGTCTTTTTTTTTTTTTTAAAGATTTTATTTATTTATTTTTAGAGGGACAGGGAGGGGGGGAGAAAGAGAGGGAGAGAAATATTAATGTATGGTTGCCTCTTGCACATCCCCTATTGGGGACCTGGCCCGCAACCCAGGCATGTGCCATGACTGGGAATCGAACCAGCAACCCTTTGGTTCACAGGCCTGCGCTCAATCCACTGAGCTACACCAGCCAGGGCTGATCCAGTCTTTTAAGGTTGCTGTGCAGTTACAGTTACCTCGTCAAAAACTTATGTTTTCTGCTTGACTTTTTTTGTGATTTTCTTTAATTATTTTGTTCTATCTTAATATTTAGTGAGGTTTTCAAAATGACCCCTTATTTCTTCTGTCCTAAGGAGAACTAAGGAAGGCTATATTGTTCACATTTGGGCCAGAATTTGGTACCCAGCATAATTCAAAGTGGGGCAGGAAAAATCTTCCCAAGGGAAGATAAAAATGGAGGTGAAAGAATTTACTTGGCTTCTCCTCCTAGAGATTTCTCCTTCCTTGTTTCATTTTCACTGAATGAACTTCAGATGGTTTTGTGTTTCAGCTTTTGGAAGAAAAGGGCATGGTGTTGTGATACAGCTTGTAATATTTTTACAAAGTTTACAAGATTATTCTTTTTTTAAGGTCTTATTTATTTACTTATTTACTTATGTATTTTCAGACAAAGGGAAGGGAGGGAGAAAGAGAGGAAGAGAAACATCAACGTGTGGTTGCTTCTCACAACCCAGGCATGTCCCTGACTGAGAATCGAACCAGTGACCCTTTGGTTTGCAGGCCCACACTCAATCAACTAAGCTACACCAGCCGGGGCTATAAGATTATTCTTAAACATAACAACTCTTGCGGTTTCCCTAAGAGATGGAGATAGTGAAATAACGATGGAAATCTCAGCAAAACCAGACTAAAGATGTGGGAAGATCTCCGACTATTACCATTATCATAAATTTAATTAGAGACCCCCGTGGTGCCTGGTGATTACTTCTACTCCACAGGAGGCTGTGCTGGGCTGGTACAAAGATAACCCCCCAATGGCTTAAGTATTTAGTAATAATCAGGAGTAGGAGATTTAACAGAGTTGAAATAATATCGAGAAATAGAAAAAATATAAAAATTCAATTAGAGGAAAGCTTAGAAGAGTTAAAAATAAAAGAGAAATAGCATTGAGATCGGGGGAATTGTGGGTTGGGTCTTTACAAATATAGTTGAGAAAAAAATAACAAGAAATGACTTGGGAGAGAAAACCTTAATGCACATAAAATGTATTTGAAAAGAATAGAAGATTATGCCCAGGAGAAACATAAAGGATGGAGAAGTATGGTTCTCATTAGCTTCAATCAACCAATTAACAGGGTCACCCAGAGCATTGCTATCAGTTCTCCTAGGCTTGCAGGCTAGAAAACAATGAGAACCAGCTTTGATTCTTTGCTCCACTGGGGCCCTGTCTATACTATACCTGTACTATCCCCACATCCTCCTGTATTAACCATTTTCTCTGCTTTCTTCTTTCCTTCTCCACTACTATCATCCCAGTACTGATCAGCTTATTTCAATCTATATTGTATATGCCTATCAGGTTAATATTTCTAATAATTATTTTTATCATGTCACAACTTACCCTCTTAAGAATCTGTGTTGCCTAGAGTATCAAGGCCAAGCTTCTCTTTCTGAGAAATGAGAGCCCTCCACAATTCAACTCCATTCTACCTGTATAAATTTTACTTCCCAGTACTGCCTAAAATATACAGGCGTTTCAGACAGAGACCTCTATCTAGGCGCTTCCCCCACAATGCCAAGCACATTTGCTTTAATGCCGGTGCTAGTGCCGGTATATTGCTGAAGTGACCTTGCCTCTTCCCTTTCTAAATTGTCTCATATTCAGTTCAGTTAAAATCCCACTCACTGCCAGAATGAGGCCTTTTCCAGTTACTCTAGCTTTTACAACACAGATGCCTCTTATTACTGAAATCCTTCTATCCTTAGAGTGAGTGCAGATAAAAACCATTTCATTTTTAAATGCTTTCATAGTACGTGGTGAGCTACTTAGGTGATGGGTCATGTTTTTCAGTTCCTTTTTCTCCAATACTATATAAAATGACCTAGGCCTGTGTTTATCCTTAATGCTTTGACTCACAGAAGAACTTAAATTTACATTTGAAGATTATTGTGAGCATTTGAGATCTTACTCCCCAGTACATGTTGTCTGTTTGGCTCAAATAAACTCTTATAAAAATTCTCTCTCTAAAAAAAATTAAGGATTATGATTTAGGAAAAATCTTTAGGCATTTGTACAAATTTAGAAATTTATATTTCATGGTGTAAGTTTTTATAATTTATATTAAATAATTTAAAAAGTAAACTGTCATAGCACAAAAATTCAAAAATTTTTCCCTTTGTCCCCAGTTCCACACTATAGAGGTAACCATCACTAACACTTTTACTCAAAACCATTTAGAAATTTTCTATGCGTGTACAACATGTAATTAAGGGAAATGAGATCATAACATACATACTGTTCTGCTAATTTGTGTTTTTATTTTAATATACATCTTGGAGCCCTTTCCATATTAGTACAAAAGAGGTATTCTTTTAAAAAAATTTTATTGAATTTATAGAAGTGACATTGGTTAATAAAATTATATAGGTTTCAGGTGTACAATTCTATAGAGTTACATCATTCTTAATGGTTTGCATAGTTTTCCATTTATATCAGAGCACCATGTTTATTTAACCAATTCCTTATTAATAGGTATTAAAGTTATTTCCAGTTGTCTTGATATTACAATGCTAAGACGAACATCTTTTTTACACATTTTTGTTTACTCATTCAAGAATTTCTAGGTCCAATGGTAGATGCATGTTACATTTTTTTTAAATCCTCACCCAAGGACATGTCCACTGATTTTAGAGGGGGGGAAGGGAGGAAGGGAGAGAGAAAAGGAGAGAAACATCAATGTGAGGGAGAGAAACTTATCGACAGGCCCACAACCTAAGCACACGTCCTCTGGTGTACCAGACAACACTCCCACCAACTGAGCCACGATGACAGGGACACATTCTTCACTGATTGCCAGATGCTGTCTCTAACAAAGGTCACACAAACTTACGGTAGGTTCCCAGCTGCTGTGCGAGAGTGCTTCTCCCCCAACACTTGCACCAGCACTAGATATTACAATGACATATAAGCATAAAAGCCTTTTGACTTAGATGGGTACACCTCAAACAAGTAAAGAGGCTGGGGTGTTCCAGGCATAAGGGATATTGAAGAGATACAAATAAGTTAGGGACCTCTCGAAGATAAAGAGTACCCCAGTGTGTTTGGGGTGGTGGGCCAATAGAATGCAATAGTAAGGGCAAGTGTAATAAAAAGTGGTTCAGAGGCAGATGTAGAAAAATTTAAAATTCGGGCCATGATTTTTGGATTCATTTAGCAGGCAGGGTCAATTAATGGATTTTGATTGCGAAATGTAAGAAAAACAAACATTTATTGAACAATTAGAATGTACCAGGCATTCTATGTGTATTATCTCATTTAATCATTAACATGTTTAATGAGGTGCTATCTTTTCCCTCACTTGACGAATGAGGAACATGTTTCACATAACATTGTTGGTAAGTGGCAAAGGTGAGATTAGAATCTGCATTCTGACCTTAGAACTGGCACTCTGTAGCTATTGTTGTTTTAGTCTGCATTTTTCATATCATAAAGTGGTGGTTTTTTTTTTTAAACAAGGTTAATCTGGCAGCAGCATATAGAATGATTTACAGGGAAAGAGTAGAACTGACTCTTTAAGTAAGGGCAAATAGTTCTGCCACAAAATTTTAGAACTGAAGAGAATATAGTGATAATCTTTTCCAATTCTATTCAGTTTACAGCAGAATTTGGGGCTCAAAGATCGTGATACCAAAAATGAAGCAACTAATTAGTGGTATACTGACTCATAAAGTCCACTGATGCCTAGGACAGTGCAATTATTTGAGTGAGATGTGGTAGTCATCTAGGTTAAAGTGATAACAGTGAGCATAATTTAGGGGCTATCTCTGAGATATTGCAAGAAATAATTGATAGTATGTAGGAGCTGATTAGATGTAAGAAAAACATAAAGAATAATCACAGATGATTTTGACATTATAACTCAGAAGATTTTGTATGAAATGATGACTCTATGACAGAAAAATGGAAGTCAGAAAAGGAGCTGTTGCTACAGCTTGTGTAGCTTAGTGGATTGAGCACCAGCCTGCCAACCAAAGGGCTGCAGGTTTGATTCCCAGCCAGGACACATGACTAGGCTGTGGGCCAGGTCCCCAGGAGGGGTGTGCAAGAAGCAACCACACATTGATGTTTCTCTCCCTCTCTCCCTCCCTTCCCCTCTGTCTAAAATACATAAACAAAATCTTTAAAAAATAATTTTAAAGAAAAGGAATTGTGTTTTTTGTTGTTGGGGAAGGAGATAGTGGATGAATTCTGTTTTAGGCACATTAAGTTTGAAAGTGGTAGTGCAATACTCAAGTATAAATATTGTATAGACAGCTGAGAATGAAGGACTGAAACTGGAGATACAGTTTATGTATTATATTCATTGATATAATAGTTGAAACTATAATTTTATTATTACACGTAAAATGAGTAGAACAAAGTGGGGGCATTATTATTTTTTTAATCTCCTGCACCCACCTGGGGTCCCTTCAGTTACTTGAAAAAACTTTAGGGAAATAAACTTTTAGTTACTTTGAACTTTTGCAATGCTTCTACCAAACTTGGATAAAAATACTCCAATCAACAGTGGAGAAAATATAAGCAATAACATGCGTGAGATTATATCTTATCATGGTGATCAATTCACTGTACATTTGTATATTAGAAATTTTACATGATAGTTAATACCTGGGTGTATGTATTTTAACAGTGGCAGGGCCAAAGTCCTGGTACTGCTTCCATTTTATCAAAGGTTGTCATCTAGAGTTTTAGGGTAAAAAAACTCTAGGTAATCCCAGTCATCCTTATAATGTACCTTCAATTCTTTTTGAGTCTATTTCCCTCACTTTTTGTGGCTACACTAAAAAAGTAAACTTACCATCTTCATGTCACCACTTTCTTCCTTATGTTCTCTGTAACGTGATTTTCATCTGTGAATCTGAAACATTATTTGCTCACTTTCACATTTCACAGTGTATTTTCTTATCATGAAAATGTTACTTAAAATGTAAAGATTAAAAAATAAGTTGATGTAAATGGGAACATTTGTATATATCATAAGTTGATATAAATTCTTTTTCTGCTGACCTAGTAAATATATATTAAGGCTATTTCCCCAACATCTATCCCACTCTTCCCCCAGTACGTGGCAACCACGTGGTCTGGGTGGGCGGAGCACATCACGTAGTCCCACTCACTCACGACAGATGGTTTCAGGTTAGTCAGACCTGAGACGTCAGAGCACGGCCTGCCCTTCCCTGGGGCATGAATTAGAAGTGCCTCTTCACTCTGTGCACAGTTTGCAGCTCCTGTTGACTAGATATGGGAGCAGACTAGCTCAGAAATGGAACCTGATTGTTGTTGTTGAGTCATATTATGTCAGTGAAAAGAATCATTGTTAAAATAAAGTTAACACCATGGACAGTGAAGTGCAGATAGAGAAGGAAACAGTCCCTGATAAAACATAACTAGATGCTGGATCGACCAATTCTGAAACCTTGTTACTTATGGGTTTTCTAGTTACATGAGCCCATACATTTCCTTATTATTTGTCAGATTCCGTGGAAATTTCCTTTAGATATCACTGAAAGCAACCTAAGTGATAAAGCATTCTTTCCCTGTTGGTTAACTGTTGTTATGGGGAAAGTCCTGGAACAGACTCTGCCTTTAAACCTCTGTACTCAGTTTTTTCTTGCCTAAACTACTCATGGCATTTGCACAAGCCTTAAAATTGCACTTTATTTATCCATTGCTTACATATGAGGAATGCGTCTGTTATTCTCATGGACCTACTTACAGATGAGCTCATTTTCTCAAGGGGGTTATGATTGTGAGACGTCTTCTGGGATTTCCAAACCTTGGTGTTGTTTCTCAAAGGAAAATGATGTTATTGAGTCTGCTAAATGTCCTCTCCTTCAATATGGTTTTCAAAAGTTACTATATTTTATTTCACTGACTGTTGCATTTTTAAAAATTTATATATGTTTATTTACTTTTAGAAGAGGGGAAGGAGGGAGAGAGGGAGAAAAACATCCATGCGTGGTTGCCTCCTGCGTTCCCCTAACTGGGGACCTGGCCTGCAACCCAAGCATGTGCCCTGAATGGGAATTGAACCAGTGACACTTTGGTCCACAGGCTGGTGCTCAATCCACTGAGACACACTGCCCAGGGTGACTGTTGCATTTTAAAAAAATATTAAAATATCTTCAAAGAAGAAAAGAAATAAAGAATAAAGACAATGGGATTTTTTTTCATAATGTTGACTTCTTGCTATATAAATGCCTAAATATTCCTCTATGTGGAGAAATTTCTTTTGAGATGGAAATGTACTATACTGGTGCTATGCAAAATGGTAGCTACTAGCCAGTACAGTTGTTGAATACTTGAAATGTGATTGGTGTAACTGAAGGGCTAAAATTTTAATGTTATTTAATTAACATAATAATAAATTAATATAAATTTAAATAGCCATATATAGGTAGTGCAGCTATGGCTAGGATCTACTATACTGGACGGTACATCTCTAGATCAACCTTAGACTATTACAGCGTTAAACAGAGCAATGGCAAAAGATTGCTGTATCCAAACAAATGTGCTTTTTTTCTTTATTTTTATTGTTGATACTATTATAGAGGGCCCATTTCCCCCCTTTTTGCCTGCTTCCCCCCAGTCCAACCCCTCTTCCCTCTGGCCATCATCACACTCTTGTCTGTGTCTGTGAGTTATGCAGCTGTGTTCTTTGGCTGTATTTTTATAGCCTTTTCTTATCTTTGGGGTGCAGTTCAACATTGATTTAATGAGAATTTGTTCATTTAAATTAAGTGAGGCTTGTGTGGACTTTCCTTTTCCTCACATGTCACAGCTGACTGTGACATGTCCTATTCATCCTACATTATAAAGCTATCTTAAAGATAGCTTCCCATTTCCATCTCCTTTCCTTTTCCATCATCACCGTACAGATTCTATGTGACATTTATTATTTTCATAACTTCTCAATTTTTCTCTTTACTACCACTC
Source organism: Trachops cirrhosus (assembly GCA_028533065.1). NCBI lineage: Eukaryota > Metazoa > Chordata > Mammalia > Chiroptera > Phyllostomidae > Trachops > Trachops cirrhosus. The sequence continues at coordinate 101,812,064 of CM052544.1, forward strand.
TTGCTCCTTTCCATCTCATTTCCTACCTGTTCATAGAGAAATCTTTCCTAAAAACAATTTCACTATATTACTTCCCTGCTTACAATACAGTTCACACTCGAAATGTGGTCTATGGGTCAACAGTATAGGAAGCATCACTTACAGCTCATTAGAAATGCAAAATCTCAATGCAAAATGCAAAATGCAAACCCACAAATTAACTGAATCAGAATCTGCATCTTAATGAAATTTACAAAGGTGATTTTCATGTTCATTCAAGTCTGAGAAGCACTGTTGCGGGATGAAGTCCAAACTCCTTAGCATATCTTTGAGGTTCTGGTTAGTTTCCAGCTCATCTCCAGCAGTGACCCCTTCCCAATTTCTTAAAAACCATACTCCAAGTCATATAAAATAATTTCCACTTCCGTGTTTTCTTTGTTGTCCCTTTGCCTAAATAACTTTCTTTCCTGGTCTTAGAAAGCCATTCAAAATTTTTCTTACTATGGTTTCTCATAAGTTAGGTGTATCCTCATTGCACTCCCACAGAATTGTATAGATACCTCTCTTGTAGCACATACCATCACGGATTATAAGTGTTTGTATGTCTCTCATGTTATACTGAACTTTTTGAGGTAGACAGTATTTCTTATACAGTTATGTTCTCAATAATTCTCAATACATGGCTGGTGTCTGAATATGTTTCAGAAGCAAGTGTTAGCTAATGGTAGTATTTCATGGAATCATCACAGTTGTATAAAAAATCTTACTGATTACCTTTAAAGAATTTTTACTTTACAAGAGAAAAACTGAAGCCCCCAAAGTTGAATGACTTTTCCAAAATAATTGGCAGGGTGACATTTTCTCTGTATATACTAGGCACCTCACAAAATATCCAGACAATAAGTATGATACACTTACTTTTCTTTCTGTTATTTAAATGACCTAAATTTCCTTTGACTAAGTACAGGCTCTAATAAAGTAGGATTATTCTTGATCTCTTTTGTTAATCTTTTCTTCACCTTTCCTTTGTGGGAAATGACAGGACTCTTTTCTATCTCCCTTTCAGTTTAGTGTTATATGACACTAATCAGAAAGATAGTGAAGTAATTAGGGATGCAGTACCATCACTACACAGCTGATAGTAAGCTCTGCATCTCCTTTCATCAGATCGAGGATGTGGTTTCTTGAATTTCACTGTGTCTGGCAGAGTAAAGAACATGGACTAAAGCAATTGGATCAGGCACTATCTAGATAAGACTAAAACGATCCTCATAGGCAGAAGGGGACATTTGAAGTATATAGCAGCCAGTTCATATTGTAGAAGATAAACCTACCTTTTGTCACCAAAAGCCACAATTTTGTGGGAAATCTTGGATTGCAAGCTATTCTTAAGTGATTAGATTTTCAACTGAGACTTCTACAATCACTTCCCACATGCTTTCAAATAAACAACCATTATCTTTTCTTACAGTTGGGAAGTTTGTTATGACTTTATCTTCTCACACTGTGTGTCAGCCTATGTAAATAACATCTATATAAATTATTATGCTTATCTTACAAACCCTATGCAGTTTGATCCATTTTTGCCATGAGTCTTCATTAGAAGATGGGCTCCATATTCCTGGGATTCTGATTAGTTATTTCTGAATTCCAGCTGGGGTCAAAATCTTGTCCTTGGGGAAAACATACGCTAATCAGAGTGCTTTACTCTTTTGTAATGGAGAATTCATTAACTCGATTTCAACCAAATTTATTAAATGCAGTATGATAATTACATGATGGTTATGACATGGACTTTTCCTCTAGAAACACACTATTTGAATTTTACAGATTTCCTATACCAATTACATATTGTGCATCTGAGCCTAATTCATATGATGCTAAATATAGCCTGACCATAACATTTGAGGTGTCAACTGGGATAGTTTGGGGAGTAAAAGGAATTGCAATAAATTGCACCTGATCAACAGATTAAATGACTGTCCTGAGCAAACTGGGGTGGTGTCAGGTGACAGAAACTAACTAAACATTAGTTTCTGTTATAATTGCTTTTCATATTTTAAGCATGGTAGTTATTAGGGAGAAATTTGGATGAAATGAAACTATTTTACAATGGCTATTATATGCCAGACACTGAAGTAAAAGTGTACTCTGGTTTAGTCAGGAAAACAGAATAAATGTGTATAACAATGCATATAACCATTGTAAGCAGTTGTGTATAGTGGCATGAATACCGGACAGGGAGCCCGGAGACCTAGATCTGAAAATTTGTCTTGAAATTCAATCCCTTCCTGTGTTCAAAATACCTCTCAAGCTGTTTTCTTACCTGTAAAATGAAATAATACTAATTCTTCATAGGATGGTTGGTATGGGAGGGGGGTGAAAAAATGTGACAGCAGCTAACAGAATTATCTATCAAATAATGAATGCTTGATAAAGGGCTGAGTTTGCTGATTTCCTAGTTTAGTGAAAGGCAGCCAGAGTGGAAGTTAGAGACTTATTCTCTTCTTAAAAACTTTCATCAGAAAGAATTTTTTACTATCTTCTATGGCCACTTTTGCCCCATTCATACCTCCACCTATATCATAGGTAGCAAACATAAGCCCGAGGGCCGAATCCGGCCCTCCACCTTGTTTTATCTGGCCCAGCACCTTGTTTCTACCCTGCGGCAACACCGAGCTCCTTGCCCCTAGTTAAGGAGTAGTTACATTTATACAGTCCTAAAATTACATTCAGCCCTTTGAAGGTAGCTGTGGGGCTGATGTGGCCCCTGGTGAAAATGAGTTTGACACCCCTGAATATTATTTTTGAAGTAAATCTCAGATATTCCATTAGTTTCATTCATAGGTATTTCAGTGTTACTAAGGATTCTTTGTTTTAACATCATTACAGTATCATTATTAATCTAAGAAGACAATAATTTCCGATTATTCTCAAGTACCTGGCTACTGTCCAAATTTCCAGTTTCCTTATATAAGTTTTTTTCTTTAAAAATCAAGGCCCAAATGAGGTTCACGAATCCTTATATGTGGTCGATGTCTTTTGAGTTCCACTTAAAGTGTAGTATAGATTCCCCCTTCCATCCTTTATTTTTTTCTTGCATTATAATTGTTGAGAAAAGTGGAATTTGTCTCATAGAATGTTCTATAATATTCCACAGATTGCAATCCCATGGTACTATTTGATATGGTCTGGTGTCCTCAGTATTTCCTATAAATTGGTACATGAATCTAGAAGATGTTCAAATCAGTTTTTATTTATCTATTTTCGGCAAGATAACTTCACAGGTTGTGTGGTGTTCTTCCATTGGGAAGCACATATTGTCTGGTTGATTATCTTTTGTGATATTAGCAGCTGTTGCCATTTAATTGATATGTTTATTGATTTGCGCACATGTGCAAGAGAGGGAGATAGAGAGAGACGTTGACCTGTTGTCTCCGGTATGCACCATGACCAGGGTTTGAACCCACAACCTTTTGGCGTACGAGGTGCTCCAACCAACTGAGCCACCCAGCTCGGGCACTATTTAATTGATATTTAAGGCCTAGATTCATCTGTTCATTAATGGTTTTTAATTTATTTCTGATATCATAAAATTCACTTTTTTTTTTTACTTTTGTAGTGGTCAGAGTTGTAATTAAGATGAAGAATTAATTAAGAAAATAGTAATGGTAGTTATGTCTATATGTCCAACCTCTACTACTATCCTCTTTTACTTTAAAGATTTGTTCATTGATTGCTAGAAGGGAGCAAAAGTAGAAATAACTTTATAATGCTATAAATGAAAGATTATTATGATTTTCCCAGATCATATAATATATGAATGATATTTTAATATAATATAGAGCCTTTTAATATAAATGGCTCTATGGGTTTTATGACATAATAAATAAGAAATAACCTCCTATATTGCTAAATACACAAAAAGTAATTAATAAAGCTTATCTGCATTAACATCCACTAAATTTTTCATTACTTCTTGGCTTCAAATCCCAATAATTAAATCATACTAATCTCTAGCTTCTTTTCTAGGAACAAACAATGTACACTTTCTCTGATGCTGTGCTCTTTTGTTATCACTAATAAAATACTGTTATTTTAATTTAAAATGACAGTATGGTCCTATAACCATACCTAAGCACTTTGAACTACTTTTCCAATAACAGTGATTAATTTTTGATGAACCAGTCATATTCTTGCACCCAGTTCTTGGCCACGAAATAACATGTTATCATGACAACTGGCAAAGATTAACAGTCAGCTGTGGCCACTGCACTGGCTGACTCACCCAGGGATCTAAACCATGACCTTGACCTCATTATCATGCTATCATAATCTACTGAGCAAGAGTCAGTAAAATAAATTCTGAAAAAGAAATTCTGTATTTGTGGCTCCAAACCTACAAACCTACACATGCACATCTGTGTCCTTTTGGTAATTCTGTTAGCGGGTGTTTGGATATGGATGAAGAAACAAAGACAGTATATTATCCTGAATATCAAAGATAATCATGTCTGTCCTCTGGCTAAAAAAACTCTCCACTGCCTGTCTAGAGACTGACTATAGGACAAGTTCAAATTCTTTAGCATAGCATACAAGGTTGTAACATAGTCTTGCCATAACTTATTTATCCAGGTTTATCTCTTGCTACAACGCCCTGCTTCCTTTTCTTCACACTCCAATAATAGTAACTTTTCTCATTATTTTGTGACTGTTCATGTAATTGTGAAGCATATATTTATTGAGTCCCTATAATACATGAGACAGTTTAATAGGCCCTGGGGAAACTGGAGAAAAAGGCATATTCCTTGCCTTGCCCTTGAAAGAATTCATGGTCCAGCTGAGGAGATAGACAAGGAAATAAATGTCAACAGCACTGAGTGACAAGTGCTATCTGTGAGCAAGATGTGTACAATGCCTGGGGCAAACAGGTAGAAGGAGGAGAAGGGGAGGGAGGAACACCTGGCGAAGACAAAGAAGTTGACTGAGAGGAAGGTTATGTGAGAGTAGAAAAGGTGATCTATAAATTGAGCGATTGGAAAAATCAGAGAGATAAGAAACTACACATTCAATGAAGTACAAGTAGGTTGTCATGGTTTAGGAGGGTGATGTGTTGGTAGGCTGGGCTGGAGATAAGGCTAGAGGCTAGAGGTAGGCAAGAGCTTAATTCTAAATGAATCTATATTCCCTGACAGAGTTTAGATCTTACTTCTCTGTACCCATTTCTGTCTTTCGAGTAAGATTTTTTCTCTTTCTCCTGTCCAACTGAAACCAATAATGATGACAAATCCTCTCCCCAGAAATTCCCTCAGTAAGTATTTGTTGGAACACCTACTATGTGCCATGTAGTTTTAGATGCTTGGGATATATTAGGTACATACTGCTCTATCTGCTTATATTCTAGTAGGGGGCAGCTGATAATGTTAACACAGAAACTGGTAAGTGCTATGGGGAAAAAAGGAGGCTGGGTAAAGTAAATGAGATTGGAATGAACAGAAAGTAGGTGGGGCAGGCTGGAGTATTAAATAGGATGCATAACTGAGCACAAATTTGACAAGTGAACCAAGTGAGTATCTTATTGAAGAGTGTTACAGGCAGTGGTAACAGCTAGAGGAAAGCCTAAAAGAAAAGAAAGAAGTAGATAAGGTCAGAGAGCTCATGCAGGACTTGGAGGTCATTGAAGGAGTTTAGCTCTGAGAAAAATGGAGATTTTTTAAAGGTCAAAAATGCTCCAAAGGTTTTTTTTTTAAAGGCTGTATTTATTTGTTTAGAGAGGGGGAAGGGAAGGAGAAAGAGAGGGAGAAAAACACTGATGTGTAACAGAAACAGCAATCGGTTGCTTCTTGCACGCCCAGTTGGCATGTGCCCTGACTGGGACTCCACCGAGAGACCTTTTGGTTTGCAGCATGATGCCCAATCCACTGAGCCACACCAGTCAGGGCCACCACAGGGTTGTGACCAGTGGAGTGATATGACCTGACTAATGTTTCTGGAGGCTTGCTCTTTATGCTGTGTTGGGAAAAGGAATATAGAGCTGCGAGGAAAGAAGCAGAGAGATCTGTTAGGAAAAACAATAGAAATGCCAACCGTCCATGTATATTTGTGTGTAGAAAAGCTGTAATGATTCCAAGCATTGTGAGGCAGCCAGATATCTAAGCAAGAAAACTTGAACACTCAGTAAAGTCTAGTTATGTGACTATTTTAGTTTAGATATGCCTCCTTTGAAGGTAACTAGTGAGTAGCCCTTACTCGTGAAAAAATGAAAGTCCACAGACTCACAGGCTTCAGAAGCTTGTGTACCTACAAGAACTGAAAAAGGACTTGCATTTTGGAATTAGTCTGTGGCCCATTAAGACCTTGAGAATTCAATGAAGATAGCTCATTACTTACGAAGTTAAATAAGAACACAGTTTTAACTTCCAATGTGTTCATACATTTGAGGGATATGCCCAAGTAAAACATAATGCTGTACAGGACACAGTGAGATGTGATAAACAGTTTAGGTAAAAGGGTATACCAGAACAAACAAAACATCTCTAACGTCCACATTGTGGTAAGATCTAACGATAGATATTTTGAAGGTTATTTTACTTTCTTTAGTTCTGAGCATAGCAATATTATATTAAATTGGGCCCATAACTTTGAAAAGTAGCCCACTTAACATTCTATGTGATATTCTATCTATATGACATATAAATTTTTATTTTGAAAAGGCGTATGAATCAGGGTGGAAGATGATTCTTAAGATATTTTCACTCCTAAGGATTCCCTTTAGTAGGAAAGACACAAACAGTTGTAGTGAAGAAATGTGAAAAGCAAATACAGTATAGCAGCAAGCATACTCAGTTCTGCCTCGATCCTGTAAGTGGGGTGTCCCAGGGATACCTGTTCATGCACACTGCATTTCACATGCTGGCACTGTGTCCAGGCTGGTGAGAGCCAGTGGGGGCGCACGCAGACACAGCTGCAGGGAACCAGCATGCTGTGTGTCCCGCAGAGAACAGTGCGGGGCCCAGGATATGACTCTCTGCTGTAAAGGAAGCCAAAATTGCCCAGTTTGCACAACTACTTTTAAATTCACATTTTATGTACTCGAAATAATCACACCATTTTAATCTCAGAGTTTCAGCCTCCGAGTAGTATGTGTATTCCGGCTTCTGTTTCTGCTTGGGTTGATAGTTGGCTGGAGATGGTGTTACTTCTTTAAATCTGGCTCAGAAATAGTTGAATAAGGTAGAATATTCCACCCATCTCTTCTGGTTATTTTTAGTTCTCCTCTCCTCCCCTTTAAGGGAGCTCTTAGCTATTTTAGTGACACAAAAGATTTCCTTGCCTAAAGTCGGAAGTGTGTATACTTACTGGTACTTGTCATTGCATGTGAGGAGAAAGGGAAGTGTGACTATTAGAGAACTCAACATTTCAATTTTAGATTAAAAAAGGTTCCGCCTCCCTTGAAGTGTTCTTTTTGCTTGTTTTCCGCTGCCCAGTTTCTCCTCCATGCATTTGCAATGCACATAGTGTAGTTCTCAACCTTCACTACACATTATTCACTTGGGAAATTAAAAAAAATATACCCATTACAAGGGTCCTAACCCCGGCTCTAGGGTTGGATCCAGGTGGTATTTACAAAAAATGACTCAGGTAATTTTAATGTGCAGCTAGGGCTGAAAACCACAATGGTTTCAAACTGGAGTAAAAATACCTAGGTTCTAGTTGCAGTGCTGCCTGTACTAGCTGGCTGATCTTAGTACCCAATTTCCCATAGGTGGATGAGGTTGGATTAGAGATTTACAAAAATTCTCTAACTCTAAAAACAAAATTAAATAAAATGAGATTTTAATTTATTTATAAAACGTATGATATTTAGTTCCTTCAGCTCCAAAGACATAAAAACGGAATTATTTAGAGTATGAGAATTTGGTTTGAATCAGGTAATAAAAAATAAAATAAACAAACTTTTTTCCTTCTTCCCAATTACAAGGCACGTGAGATAAGAAATGTAAGCTTAGAAATCCCAAGAGACTTCTAGGGCTGCTTTGTCTGTCCCCAGCTCTCTTAAACTGGGAGCTAGTCAGAAGGTACCAGGGGACAGAGGAAGGAGGGACGGAGTTGGGTAAACGTAACACAAACTCCAAAGCCCTCACACACTAGTCATCAGGCCATAACCTGGTCTGTTACTCAACTGGCGAGTGTGGGAGGTGGAGTAGGGGTGTGTTCACGTAAGGGCACCTTCCCCCGCCCACTCTCATCCTCTGCGCCGGCCGAGAGCACCCAGAAGTGGGGGTGAGTCCTGGAGACCCACCCCCAGCCAGGTCCATCCCAGCCCGTCCCTGACCCGCCCCCACCGGGAGGGTAGTCGAGCCGACCGCATTCACCCCACTCGAACTAGGCTGGTTCCCAGGCTCCCCTCCACCTCTTTCACCGAACCCATCTTCAGACTCCCACTCGACTCCAGCCCGACCCCCGAGCTTCTTCGCCTCGTCTCCCTGGACAGGACCCGCCAAACAAGGCTAAATACCCGGAGACCGAAGCCCTTGGCCCCTCGCCGCTCACACGCAGCCTCCGCAGGATCTGGGCATATATTTCTGCCACTAGCCCTCAGTTTTCCAGAACTTCCTCACTGCTCCTCGCCCCCTCCTGTGGGGCCTCAGGTCCTTGGAATCACCTGAGCTTCCCACTCGCGCAACACCTCCCTTCCCCTCCACTCAAGTAACCCCTCGCGCCCCCCAACCCTGACAGCCCAGGGCCTACGCTCTCCCTCCTTCCAGGCCCTCGCCCACGGCCTCAGGAGCCCCCCTCCGCTGCTCACTCGCTCACCTCCCGTCCGACTCCCGGACGGCCCCACCCCTCCGCTCCCGTTCCCCCCTTTCCCGAACTACGGTGCCCCTCCCCTGTGGTCACACCCATCGCTGGATCTGATACTCCCCCCACTCCTTTACCTCCCGACTTGACCCACCGGGTGCCCCTATCCACCCGGCTCACTGGCCGGACTCCCCGGACGCCCCCTCCCGCGCTCTCCATCCCCCCGCCCCCGCCCTTAGCCCGCCTCCTGCCCCCTAGCCTCGCCCAGCGGGGCCCCAGCCCACAGATCGCCCTCCGCAGGGGTGGCCGCCGCCCGCCCGCCCGCCCGGCGCCCGGGGTGCCTGTGCCTGGGCTGCCGGGAGGTGACGCGGCCCCCGCGGGAGGAGCCCGGGAAGCGGAGAGGAGGAGGCGCGGGCGGCGGCCACGGGCGGCGGCGGCAGCGAGCGGGCCCTAGGCGCTGACTCCGCGGACCTAAGGGGTGACGGCGGCTGGGGGACCCCGGACCCGCGCGTGATGAGGGAGGATAGGCGCCCGACCCTGCGACGTGTCGGAGCTCGCCGGGACCCGGGCGTCGGCGGCCGAGGGACCCCGGCCCCGGCGCTCTCCGCTGCTAGCCCTCGTTATCCCTTCTCCGCTTCCGCTTCTCCGCTCTAGCCCGGAGGGGTCTCCGGCTGCCGTCCCCAGCCCCGCGGCCATCTCCCCGCCGTTTCTGGAGGGGTCTTTCCTCCGCTGCGCCCGGGCGCCCCTCCGGCTCGCGGGACGCTGCCTCCCGACGCCGCGAGCGAGTTGCCGGGACTCCCTGGGGTAGCTGGCTGGCGGCTACCCCCGTTCCCTCCGAGGCGGCGCGCGCCCCTCGCCCCCGCCGCGGCCGGACACACTCGCGCCCTGGCCCGCGCGCCCGCCGCCTCCAGTCACCCCACCCTTAGTCGTCCCCGCCACCTTACTCCACCACCCGCCCCCGCCGCTCCGCGCGCACCACGTCCCGGCCGGGCCTCACGCTCTCCTCTCAACCCAAACCGCTCACTTGCCAGCCCTTCGCCCCCGGAGGCTGAGGGAACATTTCCCGGAGCGCACTCCTCAGCCCGCCCTCCCCCCTCGGCGCTCGCCCTCCCCTCCCCCCGCTCCTTCTTTCTTGGGGGAGGGGGGCTGTCGCCTGGGATTGAAGGCCATTGATTTGTATGTATTTGTCCCGGCGCCGGAGGCTGCCCCAGCCGCCCGAGCGGGTGCCGCCGCCGCCAGTGGAGTTGCCTCCCAGCTTCCCCAGAGTGGTTAGGCTCCACCAAACATGTCGGCTCCGGTCGGGCCGCGGGGCCGCCCGGCTCCCACCCCGGCGGCCTCTCAGCCGCCTCTGCAGCCCGAGATGCCGGACCTCAGCCACCTCACGGAGGAGGAGAGGAAAATCATCCTGGCTGTCATGGATCGGCAGAAGAAAGAAGAGGAGAAGGAGCAGTCAGTGCTCAAGTAAGGACGCAGCTCCATCTTCCCGCCTCCCTCCCTGCCCTCCGCCCCCTCGGCGGCTGCCCTGCGGCCGCCTGCGCGCCCCGGATCGCCGCCCTCCCTCCCGCCGGCGGCGCCTGGGCCACGAGGGCTGCGGCCGGCACCGGTCGCCGGGGCTGCTTTCTGGGTGTCAGCCCGGAGGTGTGTGTCGGGGAGGGAGGGCGCGAGACCGGCTGGAGAGAGAAGGCGAGTCTTTGGGCGTTGTAATGTTCCCGAGCGTCCTTGGTGATATCCCCGCGGGCAAGTTCGGCTCCCGGGGCCCCGCCGGGGCAGGAGCTGAGCCCCGGCTCCGCGCGTGCCTTCTTCTTTGCCGCCGCCCCTGCGCGGAGGCAGTGACTGGGGCAGTGCATCCAATATGGCCGTGCACAGGTGCTCCCGGTCGGGACCCGGGCGTAGGCGCGTGGGCCGGGGACGCGGGTGCCGCCGCGGGCCACGCGTCCGGCGCTTCCACGGGGCAGCTCTGCCCCCAGCGCTGAGAAGAGCAGAGCTGCCCACGGTCGCCTCGGGCAGGAGGACAGCGGTGCGGGCGAGGGGCCTGTGCTCTGCTGGGTCTCGGGTGGGTGTGCGACCGCCGCCATCTTCCAGCCCCTCCCCCTCGGCGGGTTCTAACACCCTGCACTCCGCTGCTCTTCCTGTTTGCGACTAGTGAATCTATTTAATCCTGAAAAGACTCCAGTTCCTACCATTGCTGCAGTTTGGGAGTCTTCCTCACCTTGTGAAGTTCTGTTCGAGCTCACGGTCTAGGCTGCCGGGATTTGGCCGAGGGTGGGAGTGAAGGCAGCAGCCAGACGGCGGTTTAGCGGCGGTGTAACTTCAGCACTAGGGAACTGTCCAGACTGATAGCTATTGCGTTGAGATGCTTTCTTGTTAGTTTCTTGTAAATGTTTTACGGTGATTTGTTTTCTCATTACTCTGTGAAAGAGATTGTGCAGAATATGTGTCACCTTTTTATGTTTTTCCAACTCACCTTTTTTCTTCTTACTTGAATTGTTCACTAAGAGATTAACTTGTACAGTTTATATGCCAAAGTGGGACGGTCCCTTTGTTATTAAATATATTTTCCCATATTCTTCACAGAAACACACAATTGAAAGTGTAGAGTTTCTGAAGAAACTAACACACCGACCTCTAATCATGTAAATTTTAAGAACAGGTTGTTGAATTGAGTATTCTTTAATACACTTAACAAAGAAATAATTCTCTGTCAATACAGATCTTTCCATACTTTAACAAATATATTACTTTAAATAATTTATGATAAAAGTATCAAGTATTTGTACATGTTTAAGAAAAATACTACTTATCAAACGTATGGAAGGACTAGAGAGCAAATGTATTTCTGACTTACTAACTGAAATAAAGACTTGCTTCTTTAAAGATAATTTCTGGGCTTAAGTCCTTTCTGGGACTGTGGCTTATTAGTAGGCTTGGAAATGAAAAAAAAAGATTAAGAAATTTAAGTAGCTTATTTCAACAAATAGAAGAATAGAGCATTGTTTTTAAACGCTTTTGAGTGTACTCCTAACTTTACTATGTATACTGACAATACCAAGCTTTTGATGACTGAGAGTCTGGTATTTAGATATATTAACCTATATTTTTACTATATTGTTATAAAATTAGTGTTGCCAAAGTGATGCTCAAGTAAAACATTGTTTTACGTCTTTGGCCCACTATTTAAATGTAGATTTTAAAAAATTTCTTTATAGTATGTTAAATAATAGTATTTATTGGCAAATTCACTATAGTTTCAAGTCTATTTATTCTAATACATAGAAATTAAATGAACTTTTGAGTGCTGAATAAAGAATGACTCAGAATGAACAATATACTAGAAAAATGTTGTGAAAGGGTTGGTTATTCAGGTGGGTACATGTCAGTAAATTACACTTCTATGTAAACCTATATACTATGCAAATACATATCATGTTTGTGCACTCATGTTTACAATTTAGGTAGAAACAAACATTCTCTAAACATACTCAAACAGCGTATGAATTTACATTGTTGAAAAATCTATTCATATTTATTTTAAATATATATATTTGCATTTCTTCCTAGCTTAGTTTTGGAAAGGGTCTTAGTTTAAAGTGGCCTATATCATTTCAGAATTATTTTTGTTTTCATTTTAACAATACGTTAGTTGGAGGTTAAAATGTAATATATTTGAAAATTTAATTGTAAATGTTCTTTGAAAGTGATTTTGTCTTTTGTAATAAAATAGTAGGCAATGAATATGAGGAAAACAATAGGCTTAATAGAATTATAGTGAGAGGTGAAGCATTTTCAAGAATTGGACAATTTATTAAGTAATATCACTATTGGATATTAAGTTTCACATGCTATGTATGAAAAAACACTAATATTTTCAGTGGTTACTATTTCCCATTAACTTTTAAGGGACAAATGTCTGGTTATGACTATACTATCCTTTGTTTCTCTTTAGTGATGTCTATTCAATTGCATGTTATATCTGTTCTGAAAGGTCATGGCCAGAGAGAAATAAACTGAAATTCAAATTCATATCTGCTGTCTTTTAACAACTGTGTTAGAAAAAGAGCTTGATGTGTGAAGAATTGAAACTTGGATGAAAATATTTTTACGTGATCAATATTCATATTAAGTATTCATACAAAGTGGGTGTGCATTACAAGATGATATATTGGAGTATAGGAAAAATATGAAAACATATTTACATTTCTATTTTTATTTGAAAAAGAAATTAGGCTTTACCGATACTTTATATAGGTTGACAATATTAAGATACATATAATTTACAAATAAATATATCTGTGTTAGGAGGTTCATGCCTGACATATTTTTAATAAGACTGGTGAGCAATGAGAAAACAGATTGAGACCACTATAGTAGTTTCTTGTCTTAGGAGCTGGAACAATTAAACTATATTTAATTGTTAGCAATTTCTTCCAAGCCTAGCTTAACCTTTCACCATCAAACACGATTTTACATGAGTAGACTAGAATTTTGGAAGCATTTTTATATACCTAAAGATCCTTAAGTAGATCAATAATTACTTTTGTTTATCCTTATATGAATTCCATTAAAATTTTTAGTTGGGTAACTCTATCAGTAAATTCTGTAATGCTCTTTTACTGATTAATGTTAATTTTAATCCTTGTCTTTCAAGACTGTAAGCTTCTTGAGGGCAAGAATAAAAATGTACCCTTCTTTGGAGTTTGTGTTTTGCAGTTCCTTAACACCTGTGCATAGTAGTTACCTAATAAATGTTGATTTATCTTGTGGTAATGTTAATAAGGTAGTTTACCATTTTTGTTGGGTAAATGGAGAATGATTTTTTTAAAAGAAAAGCGTAACATAAACGTGTCTATTTTCCAGTGAGGCTTTTTTGTTTGCCTGTTTTTTGTTTTTTTGGTGCGGTATTTGGAAAAAATACGAGAAGCACAAACCCACTGAAATCAATAGAAAGGTATTCTTTCAGTAAATACTTATTGAATTTCTACTGTGCGCATATCATAGTCTTTCAGGTGGGATGTTGTCACGAATTAGAAATTATGTGTTTCTTGATGTATAAATTATCTTTTCAATCTCAGTTTAGATTTTCTGTTAATGTCAAAGGGGTATATAATGGAACTTTACTCACATTATATACAGGAAATAATAAAAAACAATTTCCCTGATAAATCAAGGTTATAACTGAGCTTATATTTAAAACAGGTGAGCAGTTCTACATATTTTGTTGAGTCAATTTTAAAAGTACTTTCCAAAGTCAATTTGTAATCTTTATTTAATAGGTAATAAATAAATGGTACAAAATTTCTTACTGTTTTTTACAAAATTTCTAACCATTTTCCCTAGTCAGAGGCAACTACTGTTGCCAGTTTATTGTATAGTCCACCAGAAAATCTTATATACAAGAATAGATATGTATATATATTAAATACTTTGTGTCTGTACATTTGTGTATGTGTGTGCATATGCATGCATGAATGTATGTGTAAACATAAAAACCACATATGTGTCCTGAAGTTTACTTTTTAGGAGATAATTTTCACACTCATTAATATAGCTGCCTCTTTATTTTAATGAGTAAATAATATTCCATTTTAGGAATGTTCTATAATTTCTTTAACCAGTGTCATATTTTGGGGTAAGTTAATTCTAGTTATTTTGCTGTTAGGTGGAACACTTAAATATCTTTGTACATACACTATTTTTGGACATGTGTGAATATATCACTAGGATACATTTTTAGAAATGGAATTATGGTCAAAAGTCAGTATATTTTATATTTTAATAAATATTGGTAAATTTACTTTCATACAGGAAGTATACATAAGTGACATATACTAGGGGGACTTTCCCACATAATTGCCAACTCAGTGTGTGATAATTTGCCAATATTTTGGTGAAAAATATGCCATTGTAGATTTAATTGCTGTTTTCTCAGTGAGGGTGAGAGCCTTTTACGTTTGTGTAGAGCCTTTTGTATTTCTTTTTTCTGTTGGTCATTTTTAGTGATCTTAGATGCTCTTTATACATCTTCTGTTTTGTGACCTAGTTTGTGCCATTTTTTACTGATCAAGAATTTTAAAAATGTATTTGAATTTATTTTTGTTTTATGGCTTGGGGTTGGTGATATACTTAGAATGATCTTCCTCATTCTAATATTAAAAAACCCTACCATATTTTCTTCTTAGAGCTAAATGAAAATTTAAGACTGTGGTATGTCAGATAAATGATGCAATTTAATCATACAGACTTTTAAATAAAAATTATTATATATGTAAATAACCGTAGCCATTACCATTGCCAGAATTGAAAGCCTGTATTTTTTAAGGATTCAAAATGCATTCTAAAATATTAATTGGCATTTTTATAAGAAAGTACCTAATAAATTCTTTATATATATTCTATATTTTAAATTAACTAGGACAAATAATACTTTCTTGTTGACAATACTGATAAAGAACTGATTATATTATGTGATGAATAGGGAGGTAGTGGAGGCAAGGGTGATGGATCAGATGGACTTTGACCTGAAACCTTACTTTACTATTTATTAATAACTGTAAGGTCTGGCTTATGTTATTAAACCCTCTGGGCCCATGTTTCCTCATTGGTATTATCTGAGTAATATTAAAACTCCCAGGTCTCAACCCCCTGCAGACTTTACCTTTCATTTCTAAAAGAGAGGGCATGTTCAAGAAACTCACTCAAAGTGGCTAAGAAGGTTGAGAGAATAATGTTTAAATATGGGGGAGTTAGTAGAAGAGACTGGAGACATGGCAAAGGTCAGAGCTTAAGACTTTTTTCCTGTTTTTTATTGCATTTATTGGGGTGACACTGGTTAACAAAATTATACAGGTTTCAGGTGCACGATTCCACAACATACCATCTGTACACTGTATTGTGTGTTCACCACCCCAAGACAAGTCTCTTTCCAGCACCATTTATGCCCCCATACCCTCCTCCACCCCACCTCCGCCCCATACCCCTCTCCATAGTCACCACACTGTTGTCCCTGCCCATGAGTTTTTTTCTCTCTTTTTTTTCTTGCTCGATCCCTCTACCCCGCACTACTCACCCCTGCACCCCTAGCTATCAGCCTGCTCTCTATCTATGAGTCTGTCTCAGGATTTAAAATAATTTATATTCTGTTCTTTCAATTTGGATTTAATCCTGTGTTCCCAGTGGGTGGTTCATTGTAAGTGGATCTAAATCTGGCATCATCTAGGTGAATAGCTGCTAATACCTCAAGAAATGATTATCTTTGGGATTTAGTGGTCACTTTTGTAAGAAGTTTCATTGTTTATTTCTCCTGAACAAGAGAGCTATTGGTTATGATGTATGGTATAAATTAAACTAATCAAGCAGTGGGCAACAAATATGCAATCAGTGAGAACAGAATACATTTAATAAATTCATTTTTCCACTTAAAATACTTTTCATTTAATAAACATCTGTTCAATGATGTGAGAGTTTAAGCCACCTTTCGTGATGAAAGACCCCTGTTTTTGCTATGGTGTGGAGTATTTTTCTATTTGAAATAGTAGTTATTAACATTTTAGAAAACTACCACCAACAGAAAATTCTTTGGGCAATGGTGGATCTTCAGAGACAATATGTGGAATTGAATCATCTTGTAAATGCTTAAAAAAACCCAGAATTTTAAAATCAATGGAATTTCAGCACAGACATTTAAATGGTCATTTGGTATGGAGGTTATGCACCTTTCAGGACAAAGCATCTTTCACCGGGTTCATTGTTGATATGTAGCTAATAAAGAATGTAAAGAATATTAACAGAATGGGCAGTGCCACTCTTCTAGTATGTTAACAAGAACAAGGTAACATGGTAATGAAGTTGAGCCAAAGAAATGAATAAGGCCCTGACCAGGTAGCTTGGTCAGGGGTGTCGAAGCCATGGCCCATGGGCCGCATGTGGCCCAGGATGGCTATGAATGTGGCCCAACACAAAATTGTAAATTTACCTAAAACCTTTTTTTGCTCATCAGTTTTCATTAGTGTTTGTGGATATAATGTGTGGCCCAAGACAGCTCTTCTTCCAGTGTGTTCCAGAGATGCCAAAAGTTTGGATACCCTGGTAGCGCATTGTCCTAATAAACCAAAGTTAGTGGGTACCATCTCCAGTCAGGACACTTACAAGAATCAACCAGTAAATGCATAAGTAAGTGGAATGACAAATTAATGTTTCTCTCTCTGTGTCTCTTAAATCAATAAATAAAAAAATTAAAAGAAAAAAAGAAATGAACCAGAAGGTGTGTGTAATCAACTGTTTTTTTTGAGATAATTTATGGCTAAGATTAAATAAAAGAGCTTTTGCTCTACCTATATCTCATGTTCAATTTCTTTTTTTTTTTTAATTTTATTTATTTTAGACGGGAAGAAAGGGAGAAAGAGGGAGAGAAACATCAATGTGTGGTTGCCTCTCATGCGCCCCCTAGTGGGGGCCTGACCTGGCCAGCAACCCAGGCATGTGCCCTGACTGGGAATTGAATTAGCAACCCTTTGATTCCCAGGCGGGTGCTCAATCCACTGAGCCACACTAGCCAGGGCTCATGTTCAATTTCTTAAAATAGTTCCCCTTACTTTCCAGTGTTATTCTTACAGTAAACTCTAGTCTATTTCTGTTGATATAATAAGGAAAGCTTGTGATACCCCTAGAGACAGTCTTGTAGTAATACCATGGGTTGTCTTAGCTGAGATCTGAGAAAAGTGTGGAACTAGAAGAAGTGGAAATTCAGGAAATTCAGGAGTAAGGGACTATTATTCAGTTTTTATCTTAAGACTGTTCCTGTTCCACATAGGTTTTTTATTTTTTTTTAAATTTAAATATATGTCTGGACTTGTAGCAGGAATTGAAGGGAACTAACATTCAGTGTCTATTATGTGCCCAGATCCAGGTCACAAAGCTTACAAATACCAGAACACAGATCTGTACTTAGATCTTTCTCCCTCCAAAACCCATTTTCTGTTCACCATATTGCTCTTTAGTTTTCTGGAAAACAGTTAAAAACCTAGTGCTTAAGCGCCTGGACTCAGACAAGCTTGGGTTTGAATCCCAGCTGTGTTACTTGGTAGCTGTGTATCTCGGTATGTTTATCTGTAAAATGGGGATAATAACACTAACTTGAGAAGCTGTTATGAGGATTAATTGAGTTTGCATTTGTAAAGTCCTTAGAATTCTGAGCACATAATTAATACCATATAGATGTTTATTAAATAAATAAATTAGCTAGAAGGGTAAAGTATTGATAGCCATAGAGAATATCAATCTAGTTTATCATCAATAAATATTTTTATGAACCCCCAATTTCTAAGTGCTTGTTGAAAGGACATTGTTACTTTCTTTAATAGAGACCTAGATCTTCCAAGGCTATAAATAGTACTTCTTGTATTAGTTTTCTATTAGTAACAAACTTAGTGGCTTAAAGCAACACAAATGTGTTTTTTGACAGCTCTGTAGGTCAGAGTTCTGACATGGGTCTCACTGGATTAAAATCAAAGGAATTGGCTGCATTTCTTTCTGGAAGCAAAAGATGGAGGATGTCTCCTTGATCATTTAGGTTGTTGAAAGAATTCACTTCCTTGAATTTATATGATTGAGATTCCCATTTGCGTGTTGGAACAGCTGAAGGCTGTTCTAACCTCCTAGAGGCCTGTCTTTCTCTAGTGTTTGAAAGTAGCCTCCTAAGTCAATGGGCCATTGAATTGTCATGATGCCATCTCTCCGACCCTACTTCTGTGGGTATCTCTCTGCTCACAGCTGGGAAAGTTTTTCTCTTTTAAGGATTCATATGTAGATTGGGCCCACTAGATATTTCAGAACAATCTTCCCTCTTCATCACATGTGTGAAATCCTTTTTGCCATGTAAGGATACATATTTACATGTTCCTGGAGTTAGAATGTGAACATCTTTTGGGAGGGGGGATACATTCTTCTCCGTACATTTCTCTAGTGAGTACCGCTAGATATAAGATTGGGTATATGTTTTTTATAAAGTAGACATTGTGTTCTTATTTAAAAAAATATATTTTATATTCAGAGACACAAATTCCAGAGTAATATCTTTGAGATAATATTTAACAATGCACTTTTCCATGGGTTCGTGATACTTTATTGCCCTCAAAGTACTGCCAATCTGATCTTCACTTTTTAATTTAACAGTTTACTCCTGAATTAAAATGTTGTTCTAACTGTGGGTAGGACTGGGAGTCTGGGGACCAACAGTATTTATTGTTCTGGGCTCTGCACATAAGTGCTCTTCCTAACTAGTCATTTTGGTTAATAATTGTATTTATTTTTTATAGCGGAAGAACAAATAATATTGCCATGTGACTAACATCATGAAGTAATTGAAATCTTTCCAAATACAGTACTTTATCACCTAAGAGACTTATCATAAACTTTATATTGCAGTATTACTAAATAAAGATTTGAATTTAATCTCCTGACAAGAATGTGGTTTGGGAATGGTTGGTTGAAGAGCCATTTCTTATCCTACAGTGTGTGCCCTTTTTTATGGTTATTAGCCTGGAAGTCCGACAAGAAGAAGATGTAGTTTGTATTATGTCTTAAACTTATGTAAGTATTTAAAATATAATAAATTGTTTTAACTTAAGTATATAAAACATTAAAAGTCGCTGTGAAATAGAGTAGAAAAAAAAGTAATCCAAGGTTGTCTTTCAAAACTACTAATAATTCATGCTGCAGTATATGGTTTGATGTGATAGGGCACACAAGATATTAGAGTTCAGTCAGGAGACAAACCAAAATAGTAGTTTGAACAGGAAACTTTTAATATACAGGGTTATCAACCTATAGCATGGAGCAGCTACCTTTCAGGGCTGAGGCCCAGTACCCAAGCAAGAAACAAACTTGTAAGAGACCCCTTCTCCCATGGCTAAGGCTGAGATTCAGTCCTTGTAGGAGGGTGTGGCTATGGCTCATTGCTGTCACAGTGTGGGGTAAACAAACAGGAAATCATCTGTGGGGCTGTCAGTGGGACTTGTTAGGATACCGCCTGCTGGAGTGCTGCTTAAACTGTTAGAAAGATGCCGCATGGGGTGCCGGTGAACCCTGCTAGGAGGGTGGGTGTTACTGGGTCTTCTCTAAGCTCCTGGCAGCCAAGTATCTCAGGAAAAGGACAAAGCACCCAGAACCAGGAGTAGCCCCTTCCTTTAATGTCCCTCTAGCTCCCTCTACTGACAAAGCTTAACGCGCTATCTGGTAAAAGGGAAATGGTTTAGAGTCCAGATCCAGTATCACAAAGCAGGACAAAGAAGGGTGGATTTGGAGCCAGGAGGCAGTAATTTATAAATTTACAGTAGGCTGTGTTATTCCAAAATATCAGTAGCATAAAACAAAAAAGGTTTCTTTTTCTTCCTGCACTATGTTTTCTCTGGGTCACTTGGGATCTCTACTCCAAGTCATCCTAATTCTGGAACACAGGCTGATGGAGACACTAGTTGGAACATTGAGAACTCGTAAAAAGAGAGACTGTCGTGAATAACAAGTTATCTCTTAAAGTTTCCTCTCAGGTGAAATACAGGGTCCAGCACAAATAATGTCCCCATTTTATCACAGACTCTTTTATTATAAAATCATAAGCATGTAATTCTGTAACAAACAATATCACACTCAAGCACACCATATGACATTTTAGGTGAAATGTTCAAATTAAAACTATAAATTATTAGACCCATATTATTACCCTACCAACCACACTCAAGCAGGTGTTACTACTTCTGCTGGATCCTGTGTGTATATATCTATCCATGTAATATGAAAAATAGAGACATTTATTGAAGAAGATACAAGAAACAGTACATAGGACAATGACACCTCAGTCCCCTTCAAAGTAGGCACCTTGGTACCCCACGCAGTTCTCCCAGTCGCCATCAGCTGCCACATCGCATTTTTGCATTTTCCTGAATCTCATGAATGGTCTGAAATCTCTTCCCTTTCAAAGGTGATTTTACTTTGGGGAAAAGCCACAAGTTGCAGGGCACCAAATCTGGGCTGTAGGGGGCCGAGTCACCTGAATGATTTGGTATTTCACCAAAAAACTCTGCAGGAGACTTGATACATGGCACAGGCACATTGTCCTGATGAAGCTGCCAGTCACCAGTTGCCCATAGCTGTGACCTTCTGAGTCATTTGAATAGTTTCTGCGGAGGAATGTTCAAGCTTAACACAAAATTTGATCTGGATTCTGATGCAGATTTGTTGCTGTGTTTGCTTAGTCATTTTGAATGTGACGGCCGCACAGTACACATGCTCACTCAATGGCACTTAACGCCCCCACTGACTAGTGAGGTCCTCATTTTTCACACATACGCATTCCAGTCAACTCTTCTTGGCTGCCGGGTTACATGGATGTCACGCAAACTGATCTCATCATATTAACAATGGCTGCTCATATTCCATTGGCCAAATCATGTCAAATCAAGTTACATGATTAAGCCTACCTCAGGGTAGAGAAGTGCAATTCTACCATATATGGAGAGAGAGGCAGAAATATTTTTAAAAAAATAATTACCACAAGATTGACAGAATTGGCATTAGAAAGTTTGGCAATCCCTAGGATAAAATTCTCCCTTTAAAATTTTGTTTTGTTTGCTTTGCAGTTTCTATGAACTTTAGAGAAAAATACTATCAGTATAATAATTGATGGTTCTCTTGACGTCAGTGACCTCAAGCCAGGTATTGAAGTTATTCTTCTGTGTAAAACCATGAAGTTAAAAACAAATTAAAGCATTAAAGCAGCAGGAAAATATTTTTGAGGGTTAGATACGAATAGACTTTATTTTTTAATTTTGTACTTAAATACTTTTTATATTAACTTACACTTATGTGATACATGAAATATGGAATGTCCCTTTATGCAGAAAAAAGTTTTTTCATTTATGGTGAGTCGTGGATAGGGGTAAAAAAACAGATCTAGAGATCTGGATTAAAGTTCTGGTTCCCTCATTCACAAGCTGTGTTATCTTGAAGAATCACTTAAACTCTCTAAACTCTGTGAAATGCAGATTGAAAACACAGGTCCAAAATCATTTAACCAAAACTCAAGAGTGCCTGATGTGTCTTAGAATTCAGTTGTTTTGGATTTTAGAAATGTAAAGATGCATATACCATACTGTAAATTGCCATAATATGTAACTCTTAGCAGGAGGATAGAAGCCCCTAATCAAACATGTTTATATGTCTCCAATGAAACAAGAATATTTGTAAGTGGGTTAAATAAAGACTGTTGAAAGCCTGATGCTAATTCACATCAGGAAATTAGGACAGAATTACAAATTTGTTTTCAGAGTTTTTTGGATTTTGGAATTATGGGTAATTATGGGCCTATGGTAGCCATTGATGGTATCATTCTCACCAGCCATTTAAAATAGTATTTAAAGGAAAGAACAGAACATTAGATTTTTGCTGCTATTGGCTCACTTAAATAGATCAGTATTGGGGTCTTGATCTCAGATCATTTGAATTTTTAGTTAAAATGGTTTAAATGCTACTGTAGCCAGAAAGAGCTTTACATATGAAAAATATGATCATGTAAATAACTCTTTTGCTTAAAATATCAGTGTCTTTCCAATGTTATCTGCATGCAGCCTTTAACTGGAGTCCCTCCTCTACCATGGAACACACAAAATTATGAGTAATTCTTTTTTCACTTTTCCCAGGTATGAGTACACAGCTATTACCATTGTAGGTATATAAAAGATGAATTAACTAATTACATACAAGGTATGCTTTAGGACTTTAGAGCTTAATTCCCTTTTAGATCTCTGGTTGACAAAGGCAGGTAAAGATATATAATTCTTAGAATGGCAAACAAGACCCATAATGATCTGTCTCCTATTTATTTACTATTTGCAGTCCTGTTTTCTTCCCTTCCACTACATGTTTTAGCTAAATAGTTACACGCCTTTAGTGCTTCCAGACCTTTTTCATATCATGCCACACACAGAAAATGGTAATAGACAAGTATGTCATGTTGGGGTAAAATGGAAAAGATTTGGGGGTATTTATATGGTACTTTCTAAAAAATAAATCTCATTTTATAATATATAAGCAAAACAAGTGCAAGGTATTATGGAAGGTAGTATATGTTGAATTGTAAAAACTTAAAAAAATATCTTTCTAACATCTAAAATGGGAAACTTAGCTGGCTTCTGTAACTATAACTTTTTTTAAAAAATCAGGTTTATTTCCTTATTTTTGAAACATACACATAATTTCTGATCAAAGCTGTTTAACGACGATCTCTTCAAGTTCTCTTCAGTCACCACTGATTAAAAAAATGCTATATAAGTAATTGGTAGCAAATTACAGGAAAGAACTCATTTCTTTTTAAATAAAAAAAGTTGATGGAAACTCTTTTATGCTATTAGCCAGAATTTTGAAAATTCATCCTCTTTAAATTTGACTTCAGTAGTTGATGGTATTATTCTTTAACTACCCTTTTTTTCTTTCATTGACAAATGTGAAGTTGTAATTTCTTTTTATATTGTGAATGTATTTCATAGCCACTTGAACTTTTAAAAGTTTATTTATTTATTTGTGTATTTAT
This sequence comes from Trachops cirrhosus, assembly GCA_028533065.1. Taxonomy (NCBI): domain Eukaryota; kingdom Metazoa; phylum Chordata; class Mammalia; order Chiroptera; family Phyllostomidae; genus Trachops; species Trachops cirrhosus. Next base: position 101,835,423 of record CM052544.1, read on the forward strand.
TTATTTGTTTATTAGAGAGAGGGAAGGAGGGGAGAAAGAGAGGGGAGAAAAACAATGATGTGAGAGAAAAATCCATTGGTTGCCCCTCCTACCCAACTTACACCCAGACTGGGATGAACCCGCAACCTAGGCATGTGCCCTGACCCGGCAAACTAGCAACCTTTTGCTCTGTGGGTTCACATCCACCTGAGCAACACTGGTCAGGGCTCCACTTGAGCTTTTGAAGAATATCTATTACTTAAAAATAACATTGATATTCTTTTTTAAAGTATATACAATACTCTACTGGCTTTAGGACTCAAATTATAACATTTACTAACCCTGGTGAGTCATTTTAACCTAATTATGAGGTTGAATTATTGCTTTGAACCTATACACTTTGTCATACTCATTAATAAAATACATGGTTTGTGGAAGTTTTTTAAGTTTATTTAGATATTTGAAAGTGTGAGTTAAATAGGCCATTTTTTGAAACCAATTACCAACCATTAATAAAATCTGTAAAGCGAGAATTACAATGTTGATGCTTAGTTTTAAACCAAAAACTTTAAAATAAACACTTTCATCCCTGGCTGAAGTGGTTCAATGGAATGAGTGCCTGCCTGTGAACCAAAAAGGTCACCAGTTGGTGTTGGGGTCAGGGCACATGCCTGGTTGCAGGTTAGGTCCCTAGTTGGGGGGCGTGTGAGAGACAGCGTGTGGATGTTTCTCTCTCTCTTTTTCTCCCTCCCTTCCCCTCTATCTAATAATAAATAAGTAAAATCTTTAAAGTAAATACTTTCATTTTGAATAGACAACACACTGAAGTTCGGAACAAGTGGAGAGTCATATTCTGAACTCATTTTTTTGTATATAGCCAAAAGTAGTTGGTATTGAAGCAACTTGAGATTGATTAGATTCTTCCTTTTGAAGACATTATTTAATGTGAAATTTGTATCTACAGGCAAGATTTTACAACAAGAACATTCCTAGGAATAAAATAGTGTTATTTGAATTTCAAGTTTTTCAGAATTTATATTTCTCTGCAAATTTATATAATATTGCTATAATACTTTGTTTTAAAATCTTCATTTACTGAATTGAATACTTCACTTCTTGGGTACTTTGTAGGACAAATAATTATTTTTTAGCTATTTCCCTTCAGGGGCTGTAATATCAGTTATTAACTAGATTACTAACTGTAGATTCACTAATCTGCATTGAAAACAGTACTGAGTAATCTTCTTGGTTAAGGTTGTCTTTATATTCCCTCAAATGCTGTATAATACTAATGTCCTCTCAAATACTAATAATGTTGTTGAAAGTGCCACTCATTTTATCTTTTTGTTTTTTCCCTTTTAGTTTATTGATTTAAAATATAGTGTTGGCAATTTCCTTGCAGACTGGTAAACAAGCAATTCTGCCTTGTGCTTTGTTATTTTTCACTTGCAGACACTTTGAAAAGTAAAATATTTTAGTTTCTGGTAAGGTGCTGGCAGTGTTTATTTGGCTCCATCGCTTTGTGATAACTTTTTTTTTCATGAAAATAAGACATTAAGTTTGAGGAAGAGAAGAATTATCAGGGTATAGAAATCCAAGTTGAGATCCTTATTATATTGTTAATTAGTGATTTAAACTTTTACTTCAGTAATTAAAGTTTTGAAAAATTCACAGTTGCTTTTCTGAGAGATTAAAACTATTTTCAAAAAAAAGTCTGGTTTTCTTTACTAACTTTTTAAAATTATTTAAATTATGTGTATTTTTAAAATTAAAGAAATTCACTGTGAAATTCTGTCATGAGTGATTCTCTTGCTAATTGTTAGCATCAAAAGCCAATAAAAAAGAAAAAATAAAAGGAAGGAGGAAAAAGAAAAGAAGGAAGGATAAACAATAAAAAATGACAAAATAATTTATGTTCCAGTAGGGACATTTAATATGAGATAATGATGATGCTGATGAGGATAGTGATGGCAATTGTACATAATTTATATGTTAACATATGAAAATAAGGACAAATTAAATTAAAACTAAATAACATATGTGTGTAAAACAAATAACTCATTAATAATAACCCCATTGTGATAAAAGTACTAATTAGACTAGACTACTTGAGATGATCCATTGGGAAGGCCAGAGAGAGATGCTACATGGTACTGCTTTTACAAAGCCATATATACTCTGTGCTCTCTAAAATAACTGAGAAAAAAATAGTTAAATAGTTACACATGGTTAAGTTTGCATGTATACTTTTCTATTATAGCATACAAGATAGTAAAGACAATGATTATTTTTTGTTGAAATGTTTATTCTTATTTTAAATAACTGTTCTGAATATCTCTGCTATACAATAACCACTGTACTCATTTAGGAAATAGAGAGGAATAGGGCGTAGTCTTTACACTTTACGTGTTCAAAGTCTAGTGAGCAAGAGTCATGAAAGTGAATAATTAAATGCATTATAAATGCTTTATAGTATTATGTATCACTTGAGCTAAAAAAGAGAAAGTTGCTATATGAATATGGAGAATTTAGGAGAAAGCTTTATAAACAAAGATAACATTCAAACTGGCTTTACAGGAAAATTACAATTGAGTATATAGAGGAGAAGGGCATTCTGGGGGAATGGCCAGCATTTCTCTATTGCTAGATGCATGGAAGATGGGAGAAGGAATGGAGTGAGGGTCAGATGTAAGGGCCTTGTATGGAGGACTGGTATTTAACTGATATGTACCAGTACATAGTTATTAAAATAGAGTGAGGCAAAAGTAAGTTTACAGTTGTGAGTATGTGAAACAGAGTTTATTCTGTTATTATTTATTATTATATTTTCCATAGGAACAACTATAAACCTACTTTTGTCCCATACTGTACTGAAAAACTGTCATGGAGATTGGTAAATTTTATTGAGAGAATAGTTTACCTAGAGCTGTTATCCAATGTAATAATCTGTAGAGGAGGATTATGGGTCCTGGTAACCTTGCTGGTATGGATTAATGTGGCCCTTGGGAGGTATGTGGTGGCTGGAGTGTCAGTGTTTGTCTGATACTCCAGAGTGTCCATTGGAAGCAATGGAGCAGGCAGCAGTGTGGGTAGTTTTGTGGCACCATTTTTTGGGAGGTGTCCTGAGGCACCAAGGGTTCATGCCCTTTGGGAAACACTGGCATCTGTATATGTGCTCATGTGACAATGACATGCAGGTGGCATACTCAGCTGCCTTACAGCTGCAACAAAGTGCTGCTGGGTACCGGGGTCAATGACTGTCATTTTAATCAGGAAAATATTGGGAGAAGCTTGGTATGGTTCTAAATACCAAATTGTGGTCCCATTAAAGAGGCTAAAAATCAACAAATAACTTGGAAGTTATTAAAATGACTATGAATAGTTTATTCTGCAACTGTTTTTTTAAAAAAAATTGTATTTATTTATTGTTAGAGACAAGGGAAAGGAAGGAGAAAGAAAGGGAAAGAAACATCAACTTGAGAGAAACACTGATTGGTTGCCTCTTGTATGTGCCCTGACCAGGACTAGAACTGGTGACCTTTCACTTTGCAGGATGATGCCTAGCCAACTGAACCACACTGGTCAGGGCTACTCTGCAACTCTTATTATGTAGTAAGCATATATCTATGTCTGTATCTGTAATTTATTTGTAAGTAATGTTTATTATTAATTTCATATGATTGTATCAGTTGATAAGTATTTAGATCACCTATGTTTGTATGCCATGTTAAACATTTGCATTTATATCATTGGCATATTTGATTAGAGTGAAAGGTTTTGAAATAAGCATATAATAGGGTCTGTTGTGTCAATAAATTCTATTAGTGTCAGAAAGTCTAACTAGTGTAAGAATTGTCACCACTGATGCTGCCATTGTCTTGTATTCTGGGATCATATGTCTCTATACTGGACTTTTCCTTGTATTGCTGCAGAGTACCATCTTAAAAACCAAATTTAAATAATTCATTCCCTAGTTTAAAGGCCTCTTTAGGCTTCCTAATGCTTTGGATAAAATTCATACAACTTATTTTTGCTTATAAGGTCCTTCAGGTCTCTTTCCAACATATCTTTCTAGGTTCATCTTCCATCTCTTGGCTTAATAAATCTTTTCTTTTAGCTATAATAAGATTTTCACTGTTTCTGGAGAACTGAAGTAGGGAAGGAGTCCCTCTTATAAGGGGGATATGTATGGAATAAATAATTCAGTGGATTAGTAATATATTAGATATACTGTATGTCCTGAAATATTTGAGATTGGGACCATTTCAGTGGTGCTTTCAATTAAAAACTTATGCTGGAATTCAAGATGGTGGAGGAGTAAGTTGAAGCTATACTAACCTCCTCCTGTGATCAACCTGGAATTACAAGTAAATTGTAGAGAAATCATCCTGAATAACCAACTGAACACTAGCTGGAGGGAAGCGTTATATCCATGGACAGACAGAAGAAACCACTTCACCTCAATGAGACTGGTAGGGAGTGTACAGGAGGTGCAAGAGGGCTGGCTGGGCTTCCACGGGCTGCAGCTGAAGTTCCTGTAGAACTTTGAATAGTTCTGCAGCTAGTGGTTCCCCCTGAGAAGAGTGGGGTATAAACCCCAAGCTAAGCACCCTAGCCTACAGCACCAGAGCTGGAAAGGAACCTAGATAATATCCAGCTATGAAAAGAAGCAGGGTTTCTGTCTACCAGGGAGAAACGGTTGGAGACACTGAGAAGAGCCTCTCAAAGGGCCAACATACAAAATTTCTCCCAAAGTAGAGGTAGATGAAATGGAGGTAGGCAATTTATCAGATAGAGACTTTAGAGTAATGACTATAAGGACACTCAACTGATGCGGATCCTGGCCAGCAGGATCTGTGTGTTGTGGTGGCTATGAACAAATTCACACGGACTACAGAAGTCCTGTGGAGAAAAAGGGACGGCATGGCCTCTCTCTAAGTGAGAGAGAGCCCCGGCCTCTGCCTGGACAGGCTTTTATTGTTTTTCTGGGTACATTACATTGAGGATGGTCCTCATTTACTATGCACAGGTTCGCTGTAGGTGATTACCTTTTATAGGTAACACAGGGAAGAATGTGGCTAATTACTTCAAAAGAGAAGGATGTTACAGATCAAAGGGAAAAGTGGTTGAACTGGTTACACTCCATACAATGGGAGGTTTAACTCAAATTTTAGGAAGTTACAGTAAGCACTTGCTGCCTCAATTCAGGGTAAGGGAGTTTTAGCAAAAGGGAGTCTCATAGCAGCCTAGGCACAATGCAGGCCTGATTCCCCATGGGAGAACCTATCTGTGGGTGTGGCTCCTGTGCACCAACTTGCTCCTCACTGGCCTTTCTGAGTGGGGGCTGAGGTATATTCCCACGCCACATGGAACGGCTCCCTATACTCAACAGTGTGAGAAAAGACATATAAACCATAGAAAAGGACCAGTCAGAAATAAAGAATGCAATCTCTGAAATAAATAATAAACTAGAAGAAAGAAACAGTAGATTAGATGAAGCAGAGGATCAAACCAGTGACTTGGAAGACAAGACAGAAAAAAAAACATCCACGCAGAGCAGGAAAAAAAAAAGAATTTTAAAAAATGAGGAGAGATTAATAAATATTTTGGACATCATGAAACATAATAACAAATACATCATGGGAATAAGGAGAAGAAAGTCAGCAAGGGATGAAGAATCTATTCGAAGAAGTAATGAACAAAAACTTCCCTAATCTGGTGAAAGAAAAAGACATACAAGCCCTGAAGCTCAGATAGCCCCAATGTTGGACCCAAAGAGGCCTGTAACGAGCCATGTCATAATGAAAATGATAAGGCTTACAAGGAGAGAATACTAAAAGCCACAAGAGAAAAGCAGGTAGTTACCTACAAAGGAGCACCAATTAGACTATCATCTGATTTCTTAATAGAAACATTTCACTGGAAGAGAGTGGCATGAAATATTCAAGGTGATGGAAAGCAAGGGCCTACAACCAAGGCTATTTTATCCAGCAAGGCTATCATTTAAAATTGAAGGAGAAATAAGGAGCTTCCTAGACCAGAAAAAGCTAAAGGAGTTTGTTAGCAGCAAACCAGTACTTCAACAAATGATAAAGGGCTTTCTTTAAGAAGGAAAAAAAGAGAAAAAGGGGGGAAAAACAGAGGAAAATAATCTAACAATAAAATGGCACTAAATGTGTGTCTTATCAGTGATCACTTTAAATGTAAATGGCTTAAATGCTCAACCAAAAGACACAGGGTAGTGAATGGATAACAAGACACATATATATGCTGCCTCTAAGAGACACATGTCTGATTGAAAGATACACACAGACTAAAAGTAAAGGAATGTAAAAAGATATTTTATGCAAATGGAGAGGAAAAAAGCTGGGGTAGCAGTGCTTATATCTGACACAATGGACTTTAAAACCAAGGCTATAATAAGAAGAAAAGAAGCATACTACACAGTGATAAAGTGAACAATTCAGTAAGAGGATATAAGCCTCATAAACATTTATGCACTCAACATAGCTGCACCTATGTGAAACAAATCTTGATGGATATAAATGGATGGATAGACAGAAATACAATCATAGCATGGGATTTTAACACCCCATTGACTTAAGTGGATAGATCTTCCAGGCAGAAGATCAGGAAGGAGCTAGAGGCCTTAAACCACACACACTGGATCAGATGGATTTAATAACATCTTCAGAGAGTTTCACCACAAAACAGCAGAATATACATACTTTTCAAGTGCACATGGAACTTTTTCTAGGGTAGACCACATGTTAAGACACAAAACAGGTCTCAATAAATTTAAGAAGATTGAAATCATGTCAAGCATCTTCTGTGACCATGATACCATGAAACTAGAAATCAATCACAAGAAGAACTGAAAAACACAAAGACCTGGAAGCTAAATAGCATATTATTAAACAATGAATGGGTCAACAGCAACACGATCAAGGAAGAAATCAGAAGATATTTTGAAACAAATGAAAATGAGGATACAACATTAGATTGTTAGATATTATATTTTAGATAATCTGTGGGACACTGGGAAAGGAATCTTAAGAGAGAAATTCATAGAATTACAGGTCTATCTAGAAAACAAGAAAAAGCTCAAATAAACAGCCTAACCTTATACTTAAAGGGACTTGAAAAAGAGCAATAAACAAAGCCCAAGTGAGTAGAAGGAAGGAAATAATAAAGATCAGAGCAGAAATAAAAGAAATAGAGTCTAAAAAAGCAATACAAAAGATCAGTGAATCCAAGAGCTGGTTCTTTGAAAAGATAAATAAGATGGATAAACCTTTAACCAGACTCATCAAGAAAAAAATGAGAGAGGATCCAGATAAATAAAATCAGAAATGAAAGAAGAGAAATAACAACTGACACCAAAGCAATACAAAAGATTGTAAGAAAATATTATGAACGACTATATGCCAACAAACTGGACAATCTGGATGAAATGGATAAATACCAAGAAACATACAATCTTCCAGAACTAAATCAGGAAAAATCAGAGAATCTGTATAGACTGATTTCCCCTAGTGAAATTGAAGCAGTAATAAAAAAGACTCCCAGCAAACAAAGGCCCTGGACCAGATGGCTTCACAGGTGAATTTTACCCAACATTCTGAGAAGAACTAACACCTCTCTTCCTCAAACTCTCATGAAATTCAAGAGTAGGGAAGACTCCCAAACTCTTTTTACAAGACCAGCATTATCCTAATTCCAAAACCCGATAAAGACACTACAAAGACAGAAACTTCTAGGCCAATATCCCTGATGAACAAAGATGTTAAAATCTTCAGCAAGATATTAGCAAACTGAATACAGCAATGCATCAAAAAGATCACACACCACGATCAAGTGCAATTTATTCTGGGAATGAAAGCTTGGTACAACATTTACAAATCAATAAATGTGATTCACCACAGAGAGAAAATGAAGGATAGGAGGAGCCACCGCTGGAGCCAAGGATGGTTTGCTGAGCCTGTTAGTGCCCCTGTGGAGACTCACGCAGTATCATGTCCTGCTATCTGTGCCCCCTCCAACATGTCTCTATTAGTAAGGAATGTGGCAGGTGATACCAGGTCTGAAGATTTATAACATGAATTTGGTCGTTAGGGTCCTATAGTGTATGTGTATGTTCCACTTGATTTCTATACTCACGGGGCCAAGATGATTTGCTTATGTTCAATTTGAAGATGTTCGTGACACTGAAGGTGCTTTACATTTACATAATTTGGACAGAAAATGCATTCATGATTGCCAAATTGAAATACAGTTTGCACAGGGGGATTGGAAGACTCCAAATCAGATGAAAGCCAAGGAAGGGAGGAATATGTACAGTTTTTCATGCTATGATGACGACAGATATAGATGTTCTAGAAGCTGAAGTTATGGAAGGAGATCAAGAAGTTGGTCCTTTGATTACAACTGTAAGAGATCTTGTAGCCCTAGAAAGAGTAGACTGACTAGAAGACCACAGCATAGCAGAAGCCATTCCAACAATGATAGATCAAATGGCAGCTGGAATACCCAGTACAGTTCTGCTTACTACACTTCAAGAAAGATATGAGAAAGTGGAAAAAGAAACAAAGAAGGGTAGTTAAAGTGACCAAAGGGTGGGTGGAAGGTGCTACAGTATGAATACAATGTGAATATTTTGACTCTGGTCTGAAAAGATAAAAGAATGTTATTGAAACTATGTGGAATAATTGAAATCCATCCCTTCAAGTATGAAAGTAAGAATTTTAGGAAAAATAAAAGGAAATTCAGCTTTGTACTTGTAGAAACTAATCCCTAGATTTGAATACGTTTATATTGATTCATGGATAACAGGTCCATAATAAATTACTGGAAACTAGGATGTCCGAATATCAAGAAAGGCATCTGGAGTCTCTTTACAGTGCCTCTGTTGGTCTTTTTCAAACTGAACTGGTATGGTCCAATATAAACTTTTTCTTGGTTATTTCTTAAAGTCAGTTACATTTTTTGCTATTGGCAAATCTTGCTACCGTGCCACTGTTGTCCGCTTAATGGTTCGCTTTGTTGGTATCTGAGTTTATTTACCTGTATGCCATGTACAATTTATATCTTCCTTAAACACTCATTCAGAGGTAAATTCCAATTATAATACTTGACATCCAGCTAAGAGGTTCCATCTCTTCTTACCTCTTTCATAGTCAGTATATTCAGGAAACATTTACTGAGCCCTTACTGTGAGGAAAAATCATACTAGGTAATTGGGGGGAAATTCACTTATTCAATAAATGTCTACTGAGCACAATCTAGTGAATAACATTATAGTATGGCCTCATTATTTTGTTTGAGGTGTATTATTTGTGACTATTTTACACCATTCATATCCAATATAATTATAAAGCCCAATATTATCAAAGATAAGTAATTTTTGTGGTTACCTGCCATTTAAAAGGATCTGGTATTTACTTCTGTTTGCATCCCATTAGTACAAATAATGAAAAAATGATGTTTAATCTGTAATAAACTAGTTTATTGTGTAGTGACTGTAATATACTAGAATTATATTAAATTGTTAACTCTGCCTCCTCCAACACATTGGGAAACAGCCCCTGAAAGTATTTCATTTTGCATTAGATATGAAGAACACTATAATTAGTGCTATAATTAGATTATTTTGAGGCAGACAGGGAGCTGTTATCCCAGCTGATTTAGTATGTTCTGTAGTTGAGAAAATGTTCACCAAGTTATACTTTTTAGTGATTGACATGTACATTTTATAGGAGACATATTCTGTATATAGTGAATGAATAACTTTTATAATATCAAAATGTTTTGGATTCCTTAGTTCCTTATTAGGATATGAAGCTCATTTGCCTATATATATTGATTCCATCACTTATATTTGTCTTATTTCTGCCACATATTTAAACTTCACATAAAGTTATTCATCTAAGAATATAGAAATGTTTAAAATTGTAAAGATTTTGAAAATATAGCAGAATATACATAAGGGAGGTATAAAGTGGAGGTTATTTTTATCTTTATTTTATTAATTTCAGACTTGGAAGATTACATAATAAATAAGTGGCAGATATTAGAGTCCATGATTTTTCATTTGGTTCATCTTTGTCACTGTTTTGCACTATTTTTTAGTTAAATGGGAAATTTTTTATAACAATAAAGTTAATATAATGGAATGTAGAGGGATTCTAGATGGATTCTAAGGGAACCACAGAGTGAAAATTTAAAATGTTTATAAGAAGGCTTAATTACAGAAAGTATTTTATTTGTAACTTTTCTGGATGAAAAGAGATTAAATGTAATCTCAAATCTCACAGTTGTTGTGACTTAACACTCTTTCCAGGCTGGTTTTCCAAATTTCAGTATTGTATTACATTTTGGTCATATTCCCATTTATAAAATCCTGAGATATTTTGAAATGAGGAAGCTGTGGCTTGAGAGTGGTAGCTGAGGAATAATCTAATGGCATGCTACCAGTAGGTCTATCAAAGCCTTTAGGAGTCTCAGGAGTAAACTGTTCTCATTGATAAATGAAGTACAGTATATAAAAACAACCTGTTTGTCCTCATTCAATTATTGACATCTACAAGGCAGCCAGTTGCTTGGGAAAGATTCTTTATTTTGGGGTTTTATCCTCTGCTCCTTCCTCCAACATTGTTAATGTTTATTGTGTTATGTTTTTGTATACCTAACAGTTGTATGAGCCTATATTAAAGATGGGATTTTTCCACCTTTATTCCCCTCTGCCCTGCAACTCCCCTCCCATGGGATGGACAACTGTAATAGCATAATGAATAAAATACATTTAAAAATAAGATGGGATTTTTTTTGTTTGGAATAAAAGTAAGGCATGCAAATTCATTTCTTTGGTAATTGACAGAGTTGTTTGTTAAGTAAAAGGCCTTTGTGTCTAGTTTTTTGTAGGTCACATCTCTTTGAATGCTGGAGAGAAAAATAAAAAAAATTGCTCTAGGGGGAAAAAAAGAAAATGAAGGATAAAAACCACATGATCATATCAATAGATACAGAAGAAACATTTGATGAAATTCAGCACCCGTTTGTGATAGAAACTCTCAGCAAAGTGGGATTAAAGGGAACATACATAAATATAATAGAGGTCACATATGACAAAACCACTGCCAGCATCATACTCAACAGGCAGAAACTTCAAGCATCTGCCTTAAGGTTGAGAACAAGACAGGGATGTCCACTTTCACCTCTCTTATTCAACATAGTATTGGAAGTCCTAGCCATAGCAATCAGAGAAGAAGAAGAAATAAAAGGCATCCAGATTGGAAAGGAAGAAGTAAAACTGTCATTATTTGAAGATGACATTGTACTGTACATAGAGGACTCCAAAGATTCCACCAAGAAATGCCTAGAACTGATAAGTGAATTCAATGTTGAAGGATACAAAATTAATATCCAGAAACCAGTTGCATTTTTATATGCCAATAATGAACTACCGTAAAAGGAAATTAAGATAAACAGTCCCATTCACAATTGCTTCAAAAAGAATAAAATACCAAGGAATAAACCTAACCAAGGATGTAAAAGACCTATACCTGGAAAATTATAAGAAACTGAGGAAAGAAATAGAAGAAGATAAAAATAATTGGAAGCACATACCACGTTCATGGGTAGGAAGAATTAACATCATTAAAATGTTAATACCACCCAAAACAATCTATAGATTCAATGTAGTTTCTTTTAAAAATATTTTATTGATTATGCTATTACAGTTGTCCCATTTTTTCCTCCCCTTTATTCCCCTCCGCCCTGCACCCCCTCCCACCAACATTCTTCAACGCCATCTTTAGTTCATGTCCGTGGGTCGTACATATAAGTTCTTTGGCTTCTCCATTTCCTATACTGTTCTTAACCTCCCCCTGTCTATTTTGTACTTACCATTTATGCTTCTTATTCCCCATTCTCCCCCCTTCCCCTCCCCACTAATAACTGTCTGTGTGATTTCCATTTCTATGATTCTATTCCTGTTTTGGTTGTTTTCTTTTTTTTTTTTTTTAGGTTCATTGGTTGATAGTGAGTTTGTTGTCATTTTACTGTCCATAGTTTTGATCTTCTTCTTTATCTTAGATAAGTCCCTTTAACATTTCATGTAATAAGGGCTTGGTAATGATGAACTCCTTTAACTTGCCCTTATCTGGGAAACACTTTATCTGCCCTTCCATTCTAAATGATAGCTTTGCCAGACAGAGTAATCTTGGATGTAGGTCTTTGCCTTTCATGACTTTGAATACTTCTTTCCAGCCCCTTCTTGCCTGCAAGGTTTCTCTTGAGAAATCTTCTGCTAGTCTTATGGGAACTCCTTTATAGGTAATTCTCCCCTTTTCTCTTGCTGCTTTTAAGATTCTGTCCTTATCTTTAATCTTGGGTAATGTAATTATGATGTGCCTTGGTGTGTGCTTCCTTTGGTCCAACTTGTTTGAGACTCTCTGAGTTTCCTGGACTTTCTGGAAATCTATTTCCTTTGCCAGATGAGGGAAGTTCTCCATTATTAGTTCAAATAAGTTTTCAATTTCTTGTTCTTCCTGTTCTCTTTCTGGCACTCCTATGATTTGGATGTTGGATCATTTAAAGTTGTCCTGGAGGTTCCTAAGCCTCTCCTCATTTTTTCGAATTCTAAGTTTTTCATTCTGTTCCAGCTGAATGTTTAATTCTTCCTTCTGGCCCAAACTGTTGCTTTGAGTCCCAGTTTCCTTCCCTTCACTGTTAGTTCCGTATATATTTTGCTGTATTTCACTTTGTATAGTCTTCACTTTTTCATTTACTTTGTGTCCATACTCAACAATTTCTGTGAGTATCTTGATTACCAGTGTTTTGAACTCTGCATCTGATAGGTTGGTTATCTTCTCATTGCTTAGTTCTGTTTTTAGAGCTTTGATCTGTTCTTTCATTTGGATCTGACTAGGCTGTGGAGCAAGGGGAACCCTTTTGGATTGTTGGTAGGAATGATGATTGGTGAAGCCACTATAGAAAGCAGTATTGAGATACCTCAAAAAGTTAAAAATGCATCTACCTTTTGATCTAGTTATTCCACTTCTGCAAATATATCTAAAGAAACCCAAAACACTAATTTGAAAGAACATAAGCAGCCCTATGTTCATTGCAGAGTTATTTACAATTGTCAAGATATAGAAGCAGCCCTAGTGTCCTTCAGTAGATGAGTGGATAAAACAACCATGGGGCATTTTCACAATGGAATCCTGCTCAGCCATAAAAAGAAGAAAATTTTACCCTTTGTGACAGTATGGGTGTACCTGTAGAACGTTATGCTATATGAAAGAAGCCAGTTAGAGAAAGATAAATACCATATGATTTCACTTATATGTGGAATTTGATGAACAAACTGAACTAACCAGGCAAATGGGGTCAGCTCATAGATGGAGAACAGGGTGACAGCTAGTGGAGAGGGTAGGTTATGGGATGGAAGGATTGAAGAAAAAGAAAAAAATACTCATAGACATGGACAACAGTGTGGTGATTGCTGGGGTAAGGGGAGTATAAGGGTCTAAATGGTAATGGAAAAAATAGAATAAAGATTAAGTTAAAAATAAAAATAAAAACTTATGTTAAATACACCTTTGAAGAGACTGAGATAACATTAAAGGCACAAAACTCTCATTACTCATTTTCTTCAACTTTAATAGGAATCTTATGGAATTGTTTTGGAACACATGCTTCCAATCTGCCACCAGATTTTGCAGCAGGAATTTATATAAACATGCCATAGCTCACAATTTACTGTCTCACAATTTACCATATGTTTCAGTATTTCCAGTGTTTTCAAACACTCTCTTATTTCCCACCCTTTCCAGTTCACATTTCTTAGTTTTATCCTGGCTTTACCCCACAGTTCTCATTCATTCTGTGACTCATGAATAATCTTTGTTATAGCCTTCCAGTTTAGAGTCAGTTTCTAATCTAGTTCTCTTTCCTGGACGATTTTCTGACTATTATAAGCAATGCTTAATCCTCAGTTTAGAAATCTTCGTATCTGTTCTAGGCTCAGGACTCTATTCTCAGTACTTGTTTTTTATGGCTTTGCTACTTCACTTTACTTCTGCTTAAAGTTACTAAGGTCAGAAGGATTTTGATTTAGAGTTGTGCTGGCTTTTGTAACAATATAAGATACTAGGTCTAGTAAAAATTTCCCTCTTGTTTTCATCTGGTTAGAATTTAGGGGAGTTTCTATAGTCTCAATCTAATCAGTTAAAATAGCTTTATAAGTGGGTATATCTTTATGACTGCAAATAGTGCTTTTTTCTGCTTATTTTCCTCCTAATCCTATGCTTCCTTAGCTGGTTCAAGAAGTCAAGGCAGTACAATGCGTGTAAGAAGTATAAAGGAGAGGCTTTGGCATTAGGCAACTAGGTCATATCCTCGTTTGCTAGTCACTTGTGTGATCTCGAGCAAGTCAATCTCTTGGACTCTGTTGCTTTATCTATAAATCAAGGACAATAATGTCTTTTTCATAGGATTATGGTGAAATGCAAACATAATACAGCTGACACAGAAGATACGCAATAGACTTTAATAGGAAAAAAGTAGGTATTATGAATTTTAGATTATGTTTTCTCCTACTGGTGTTGTTTTTACTATCCCTATCTGAATTTAGATTCATTTGCTTATGTGAAGGTCAGGGTTGAGGTTAGATGATGAGAATTGTGTGAGAGGAAGTGAGAACACAGGTGAAATTCATCTGGGTATTTGTCCTTGAACATTTTCTTCACTAAAGGATTTTTGAGATTGTTGATAATAGCAAATTGCCCTTTTGGGTCTAGAAAGTGGGATGTCTTTTTTTTTTTAAACAACATGCTGAAAATAGTTAACCAGTATCTCAGCTTCACTCTACTATTGTCATTATTAACCTGACAATTGTATTTTTAGTCTTGTAACTAAAAAATAATAGTATTTAAAATTTTTTTTTGTTCTTAAAATTCTGCAAATGGCTTGCCCAAATAAGCCCTGCTATGGACTTATCTGTAGTTTGACAAATGTATATTTCAAGGCTGTTCATAATCTTTTCAAATTGATCTAAGTAGTAATACTTATAAATTTATATTAGTTCTCCTCTTACCATCTTAGGTACTGAAATCACCATCTTTCAGATACTTTCACCTAGAGCGTTGACTGCATTATATAGAAATAGAAAATTCAAAGACAATTCATTTATTTCAATTTTTAGTATAAAAGTTAATAACAATAATACATTCTTTAAAAAAAGACCAAATTCTCTAATCTCTTACCACCCTACACAACTGTTTGTTTTTACATATTCCATATATATACATCATATGCTTTACATATATGCTGTTATGGTATATGAGGTCTGTCTGGAAAAAGCCCAGCCATTCTTAATATAACAAGAATGGTTTCTGGGACATAGATGTAACCTGGCAGCCAAGAAGAGTGTATTGGAATGTACATGTGTGAACAATGAGGACTTCCCTGTACTTGTCAGTGGGGCTGGTAGATGCCATTGAGTGAGCATGTGTACTGTGTGGCTGTTGAATTCGAAAGACTGAGTGAGTAGAGCAATGAATTTACATCAAATTATGCATTAAGCTTGAACATTCTTCAATGGAAACTATTCTGATGATTCAGAAGGCATTGGGGGACAATGCAATAAGTGCAGCACAAATAAAAGTGTGGCACAAATGCTTCAAAGATGGTTGAGAATCTGTTGAAAGTGATCCACATTCTAGAAAGCTTGCAACAAGCAAAATACCTGAGAATGTTGAATGTGTACAGGCCGCAATCAACAGTCTGGCAGCTGACAGTGCAAGAACTAGAAGCTGATCTGGGGATTCCAAAAACTACTGTGTCCGAGATTTTGATGCAGGATCACAGCATGAAACGTGTCCTGGCAAAATTTATTCTGTGGCTTCTGCTCTCAGAGCAGAATAAACATTGTGCTTTAGTTGCTAATGACTTGTTTCAAACCACTACAGTGAACCATATTTCCTCAAGATGATCATAACCAGAGATGAATGGCGGGGGTCTACAGCTATGATCTGGAAATGAATGCTGAGTTTCCCAATGGAAGTCACCTGGTTCTCTACACCCAAAGAAGGCGTGGCAAAGTCACAGCAAGATCAAGACTATGTTAACTGTTTTTGATTGGAAAGAAGTCCATCAAGAATATGCCCTTCCAGGCCAAACAATTAATAAGGAGTACTACCTCAATGTTTTTCTTCAGTTCAGAGATGCAATATGACAAAAATGGATGCAGCTATGTGCAACTGGTGATTGGTAGCTTCATCACGACAATATGCCTGCTCATGCATCATGTCTCCTGCAGAGTTTTTTGGTGAAACATCAAATCAAGTGACTCAGTCCCCGTCTAGCCCAGATTTGGTGCCCTGTGACTTCTGCCTTTTCCCCAAACTAAAATCAC
This sequence comes from Trachops cirrhosus, assembly GCA_028533065.1. Lineage (NCBI taxonomy): Eukaryota > Metazoa > Chordata > Mammalia > Chiroptera > Phyllostomidae > Trachops > Trachops cirrhosus. Next base: position 101,851,819 of record CM052544.1, read on the forward strand.
CTTTGAAAGGGAAGAGATTTCAGACCATCGATGAGATTCAGGAAAATATGATGTGGCAGCTGATGATAAGTGCAAGAAAGGATTTGGCAAAATGCTCTGAACAGTGGAAGAGACCCTGGAAGAATGTGTGAGGTCCCAGTGTGCCTATTTTGAAGGGGACTGAGGCATCATTGTCCTATGTATGTTGTTTCTTGTATCTTCTTTAATAAATGTCTCAATTTTTCATATTACCTGGCTGGATACCTTCTGGACAGGCCTTATATATACAATTTCATATTAGTACTTTTTTATAATTTTTTTTACCTAAAAGGATGTCATAATTTTTTATGAATATATTTCTTAATCATCTACCACATCACCTGTAACATGCCATGCATATTATGGCATGTTCTCCTCTATATTGTTTTTAATACTTATAGAATATATCATTACAATTACAACAAAATAAATTAAACATTCCACTGTTTATTTTTTGCTGTATGTTTTGCTTTTATCTTTGTTCTGTCTTCAAGCCAAATGTGGGACACAACCCTATATTCTGGATTCTAAAATTTTACTTATATTAGGTGTGTTCATAGCATTTCTCTGGAGATTTAGGGATAATGATAATGAAGTGGATAATTCAAATGGAATTATACTTTTCCCCTCTTAAAAGTCACTGAGTACTTGGGTTCCAACTTATGGGCATAATGTTAACCCACCTTCTTTTTTTTTTTGCTCTACCTTTCTTTTCTCCTCTATTTCTTCTTTCTCCAATTTCTATTAATTTTTATACATATGAAACTATTTCCTTAGAATTCCCCTTCCATTTGGAAGTAGTTTATCCAGGTATTTTCCTAAATGCACAGTTTTTTTTTCCAAAGAAAAATCTCCTATATTATTTAAGAATTTTTTTCCCACTCTGTTGCATAGGCTTTTTTTATAAGTTGTGGTTTAGTTGCTTCTGGTTTGTCTTTAGGAAATTTCTTTAGTCTATCAGTTCACTTGAACCTGAGTATTATTAAAATGTGGGTAAGAGCTTTATGGTAGTGACTTAAGAGAAAGGTTAAGGAACAGTAGGATGACATTATAATTAAATTTCATCAATATTTTCCTGGGGTTTATATGGAGTGATCACCTTGATTAACAGACCCTCTTGAGACATAGCTTTTTTATAATAGCCTCAGTAAAATAGAAAAAAATAGTTGTCTTTTGAAACAGGGTTGTTGTGATTCTTGTGGCCCAAAGTCAGCTGATGACAAGGCAGTTTCTGTTGTGTGCCGGGTTTGATGAGAACAACAGTGGGGCCACAGTAAAATAATAAACTTGGTGGGACCTATCACGTGTTTATCCTAGTTTTACCATTTGATGCATTTTCCCCATTCATGAATGACTTCTTTGGGCATCTACTACTCTCCTACTCTTTAATCTTCTTTCCTCAATCTGTAGCACATTAGAAAAAAAATCATTTATATTTTCCCAAATGGCAAATAAGAAAAAATAACCTTAAATTTTCCGAATGGCTGATTAAATAAAGTTATAACCTTAAGCAGATAGTTATTTACAGGTTAAACTAGTTATTAAGAAGTTACTTTTATGTGGAGACTGAGGACAGGAATTGTGTGTGATAATGCATCACTCTATTCCTTTTTGAGGTTAGCACAATGCCTGGTAGGTGCTCAGTAATGAATTTTTAAGGAATTAAAGACACATTATTTAAAGCATTTCAAAGTACTGTAGGAGTTATGAAGGGGTACAATGTCAGGGAATTTTAGTATAGTATTAGAAATACTCTAAAAGCTGAACCTGAAGCTAAACCTGAGTTAATCATTTTGGTGTAGCCAGAAATGAGGATGTGGGGTGTAAGTATGCATGTGCATGAGAGAGGTGGGGGGAAGAGAGGGAGAGAGATAGAAGGGGAAGCACATAAAAGATGATTTACTCTTCACCACATAGGAGAAAGGGGAGATCTCTTGAATATTCAGTATTCATTCTATGTTAATGTATTCCCTGCTGAACGGTGCAGGTTCCACCTTCAATTTTTGCTTGAGCATCAATTTACTTGCTACCTATGATTTGCCTAGGAAAGATGTCATTAACTTTAATTTTAGCCACTTCTCTGGAAGAAGAGAGAGGAGATAAAGTAGGTGGGGAACTTACATAGGAAGGTCTTGCCCAAGGACTGAAAGGGATTTTGTTCATGCATGTGTGCCTATGTATGTTGAGTTAGGTTGAGTAATTCTGTGACTATTGATTATTTTCCTTATCTCTATGTGTTGGGTAAGGAAAGTAGATAAATTGAGGATGGACCAGTAGGTAGGAGCCAGCCAGATTAGGCAGAGATTTATATGATGTGGCAAAGTGTTTGTTTTTATTTTAAATATAATGGCAATTTAAGGGTACAGGATTTGAGTGTATTGATGTAGGGGAGGGGAAGTGGTGGTGGAGAGTGTTTTAGAGTGGTGCAAGAAAGGTACCAGGTTTCTGGTCCAAACAAGAGTTTAGTTTTGAACAAATGTTGTTTGGTTTGTGATCCCAAGTGAACAGACGAAGTTGTTGTGTCTTCTAGACACAACTAGTGGAGTTTTAAAAAACTGTTAGGTGAGTTAAATATCTTGACATTGTCTTACTGTTATCTTCTGAAACATGTGCGAACGTTTTCTTGTTTATTATGGGATAATGATGATATTTTTGAAATGATACATGAAATCTAACCTAAGGCTATCAATTATAATCTATATTTTAATTAAAGTTGTTACTTGCCTTGTGTCTTTTGGGCTAAGAAGATGTTGCCACTCAAGTGGTGAATTATGGTAGTGTTTACATTTTTTCCAGATACTGACATTTATAATTATAACAAAAATTGGATTTTAATAAAGAGTTATTATTTCTGAGAAACTTACTGTTTTTGTGCTTGAACTACTGATTACTTAAATTGAAAACATTTCAATCTCTTTTGCCCTGAGTGCCATCATAATTTTAAAAAATGACATAGATACTATTAGTATACTTAAGAACTAGGTCAAGAAAAAAAAAAGAAAAGAAAGGGGGCAGAGAAGTGGAGTGGATCAATGAAAAAAATGGGTGGACAAAAGAAACACAAAAATGGAAAAATAGAAAAAGAAAATGCCCATGACACTGAAAGTTGTATAATTAAAAAAGAAAAAGTTACTTTAAGTATTTCAAACAAAGGGAATTTAACATAGGGAATTTATTACAAAAAGTAAGGGCTGCAGAAGCAAGAAGTGGGTGTTGAATTTACTGAAAGATCACCAAATGTAGGGAGCCATTACCACTTCTAAGACAAAAAATGAAAATGGCGTTAAACTGAGCCCATAAGTACTATGATGCTAAGATTCTTGGAATATTACTGCTACCCCTGGAGCTGCTGCTGCTTCGCAGAAAGCCTAGAAGCCTGTGGATCTAGATGTAGAAAGCCTGTAGTCTTGTTGATGATGCTGGACTCTCCTTAGAGGGGTCTAGAGTCTGCAGTCACCACTGCTACCTCTACTGCAACTGCACTGCTGTTGCAGTAACCAGCATTTGCAGGATAGTTATCTGGTGCTGCTATTGCTGCTGTAGACAGAACCCATGATCAACTTCTGCTGAGGTTCCTGGAATACTGCTGTCTCTGCAGGAACTAGAAACAGAAGGAAGAAAATAAAATAGTTTATCTTCTCTTGGCATCAAATTTTTACTCCTGTTTCCCAGTGGTAGAACTTAAGGAAACCCGCTGTCAAGGGAGTATGAGAAATGTGGTCTATAGGCTTCTTGCCTTCTGAAATAAAAGGAGAGCATGGAAGAGCAGGAATGGAGCCGAGAGCCAACAAAGAACCAGCACAGAGAAAAGTTATACAGTACTGATTCTTTAATCATAATGGAGAAGAAGCATTTTTGCAGCTTTCAGGGTAATGTCAAGACTTTCTTCTTTTTTTTTCCTGGTTGACAGAAAGATTAAGTTATAGGGACCTGTAGAAAACTGTTCAAAGTGAGATCTCCATTGGGGTATCAATTAAGTATTTTGGTTTCAAGCAACAAAAAATGGACCTTGGTTAACTTAAGAAGAAAATGTATTTATGATAAAAGTATGGTAGCTCTCAGAAAAGTAGAATAACTAGTCCCTGGAAAAGACAGAGATTTGGATAACTCTTGATAGCTAGTTTGCCAAAATTAATGGATGGCCTGTTCATGGTGCTACTTGCTGTTTGTGTGGATTAGCTTTACCACTTCCTTCTTAAAGGTCACTTTACCAGTAGAGACGCAGATCCGCAATAGCTTTGATTAGTTACCCACCTTTCATCAGAGGAGGACATGGCATCTTGATTAACAGCTACATCAAGATCACTCAATAGTTCAGGACCAGTTTGTCAAAGGAATTTTCAGGTGTTAGAGGAGAATGGATCATAGGCAGGCAAAACCACAACATATGTATTAACTTGTTTTGGATCAGCGAAAGGTAGCTCAAAACCATAGCCAAAAGTTCTTGAGCACTTAGTATGTAATAGGCACTCTAATCTCTTTTAATAATATGTTTGAGGAAGTTGTCATTATTATCCTCATTTTACAGATAAGAGGAATTGAGAGGTGCACTTCTGGTGATGGTGGATTAGGCAATTTGGACTAACTCTCCCACTGAGAACAACTAGAAAAGATGGATCATATATAAAAATCATCTGTTTGAAGGTATCAGAGAGCTAACACATCAGTGAAGACTATGGGGACAAGATCCTGGAGAAGAAGGAAACTCAAAGAGGTGAGCTGGGCATGTGAGGCTTTTTTCCCTTAGGAGAAACTTCTATTACCAGTAGAGGTGTCTGAGAGGCTAAGAAGCTGAGAAGAGCTTTTGACACACTCGTAGAATGGGGCTAAAGGAGCAGCAGTTTGAGGTTAGGGTCCACCAAGAAGGGAGATTTCCTGCCAGATCCCCCAGGCTTGGGATTGGGACCCTGAAGGGCTATGCCTTAGGAGTTAGGGTAAATCAAAAATAGGATCGTCTGTCTACTTATAAATAAAACCTAGTCTGGAATCATTGATTGGATTAAGGATAGCCAGGATTGTTAGTGACTCTAGCCACCTATTTAAACAAAAGTCAACTCCTTTTGGAGGGAGATAATGTTATCCTAGGCCCAAATAATTTTCACAGTTTATTCATAAAATGTCTTACATGCACACAAAAATAGCCAGGCACTCTGGACACAAGCTCATATGACTGAAACTAAGCAAAACAAAGACCATAGCAGAAGACTGAAAAAGGAGCCAAATAATGGATTTTTCAGATACTCAATAGATCAAGTAGACAAAAAATTAGTAATAATATAGAACATGTGAACAAATGATTAATATGCTCTACCTTATGACATATGTAGAGCACTGCACTCAATACCTGCAGAATATATGTTCTTTTTAAGTACACATGGAACACCAAAACTGACCATATCCAGGATCATAAAGCAATTCTCAACAAAAATCAGATAATGGAAATATAAAGAGTATGTTCTCTAAACATTACTGGAACTTGGTAACATAAATATAATTAGGAAATTCTCATATATTTAGAAATTAAGAAATCCACTTCCAAATAACCCAAGGATTAATGAAGAAGTTACAAGGAAACTTTAAAAATATTTTTACCTGAATAATAATAAAAATACAACTTGTCAACACTCGTATGATACAGTTAAGTTCCTTTGAAGGTATTTGATGGCTTTCTGGCCATGTGTCATAATAAAAGAAGATGGGTGAAAATGATCTAATGCATTTATCTCAAGAAAGTAAAATCAAAACCCCAGCAACTTAAACCAAGGGAAGGAAGGAAGTAAATAATAAAGGCAAGAGAGAAATCAATGAAAAGAAAAACAAACATAAGATTAACAATGAAAAGATTAATAAAAAGTGGTAAACACCTGGTATCACTGATGAAAAAAAAGAGAGGAGAGAAGGTACACCTAACTAGTATCAAGAATGGAAAAGAGGACATCACTATAGACCCTGTAGACATTAGAAGTAATTAAAGGATATTATGATCAATTTATGACAACATAGTTAAAAACAAATTGATATGGATAAATGCCTAGAAAAATAAAACTTACCAGAATTGCTACAAGAAGAAGTAGAAAACTTGATCTACTTTGTAACTCTTAATGAAATTGAGTCTATAATTTTAAAACTCTCACAAAGAAAGTTTAAAGATCAGATGGCTTAGCAGACATCTCTGGAAAGGAAATACTTATTTTAAACTCAGAGAATAGAAAAAAATGAGAACAATTTAAAGTTCATTTTGTAAGGTCAGCAAAACTTTGGTACCAATAGCTGATATTACTTATTATAAAAGAGAATTATGGCTAAATTTTCCTCAGAAATGTAGAAGAAAAATTAAAAAAAACAATGAGCAGAAGTCTATCAAGAAAAAAGATAATAGAACATGATCAAATTGTGTTTATTCCAGGAGTATAAGGTTGGCTTAGCATTTGAAAATCAATGTAATTCACAAAAACTGTGATAATGTCATCAGATGTAGAAAATATATTAGATAAAATCCATTATCCATTTTTGATAAAAATTCTTAGCAAGTTAAGAATTGAGAGGAACATCGTTAACCAGATAAAATATTACAAAGACTCTATAGCAAATACCATACTTATGACAGAGAAAGGGATTGCCCCCTCTCAACACTTTGCTTGAGTCCTAGCCAGTGAGAAAAAGAAATATATCATGTGGGAATTTGGAAGGAAAAAAAAACCCCATTATTTGATGATGTTGGTATGGAGAGAATTAAAAAAAAAAGATACACTTTTATAATTAATGAGGATTTTAGCTAGGTTCTGGATGCAAAGTTAATATATGGAAATTTATATAGATAAGTATATTTTGATATAAATACAACACCAGAAAGTAAATCTGAAATATAATGATTTACATCATATAACAAGAAATAAATCTAAGGAAAGATATGTAAGGTTTTCACACCGAAAACAATGAAACATTACTTAGACAAATAAGAATTAAATAATGTTGGTAAATTGGAATGCTCAATGTTATTAAAATGTTAATTATCTCCAAGTTTATCTACTGATTCAGTGCAATCCCAATGAAAATTCTAGCAGTTTATTTTAATTTTTAAGTAAACTGATAGGCTAGTTCTAAAATTTATATAGAAATGCAAATACTCTACCAGATGTTAAGAATTGTTATAATTCTACCATAATTAAGACCTTGAGCTAATTGTACAAAGGTAAACAGATGAGTAACGGAGTAGAGAATCCAAACAAACCGTAAATACTTGGACACCTGGGTTTATGACGGAAGAGCACAGCAGGAGCAGCAGGGAGAGACTGTGTTTCCAATGACAGTACAGGGCCAATTGTGATATTCTGGTGGAAAGAATTCATATTTTCCTCCTACTATATGCTGTGCTCACATATCAATCCCAGACCTAAATGTAGAAGCAAAATGATAAAATTTCTAGAAGACAATTCAGGAAAACATGTCAATGATTTTGGGATGGGGAAAGAATTCTTAAACAGGAGTAAAAGAGCAGTAACCATGTAGCAAATGATTGGTGTATTATATTATATTGAAAATAATTTCTGTTCATCAAAAATATCACGGAGTACAAAGCAAGCCAGAGAGTTAAAGGTATTTGAAAATTTGGATAAAAATCATAATATGACTGGAAATACAGTCATAGTACCTTTTCCATGTATATATATAGTATGCATTGTATCAGATACTCTCTCTACTGAGCTGTTTACATTTTTTTTACTACAGTTACTCTAATGGGATCTTAGAAAGTTCTTTTTGCTGCTAAGGGATCTAATTTATTTAAGTATTATATTAAATAACTTAATATAGTTAGTCCAAAATGATCTGTATGTGTCTGTGAATTCGCCACACTCTGAGCTATTTAAAATACTAGCTGTATTTTTTTATTGCATAGTTTGAACTCATTATTGTTTGATGGATAAATGAATAGTACTGATTTAGGTTGGCAATGATAATACTAGTTGCAAGCTATAAACATGATTATTATAATGTTACAAAGATAAATTCAGGGCCATTTCTGATTAGCCACCTCAATTTACTCACATATTGAAAAGTCAGTTTTTATATTTTAATAAAAGTTAAAATAAGAAGTAGCAACAGTCCTACCTCTTCCATCAGTTCTGTGGCCTTGAAGTTTCATATCTTCCTTCATTTATAAAATTAAGAGACGGGGTTGAATGGTCTATCTCTGGCTTTTCCCACTTCTAATGTTTGTAATTCTAGTATTAGAAGAATTTAACTTTTACCCACTTGTTGCATTATGAAGCAAGTGAATTATACTTTAGGTTTTTAATGATTATTGAAATATAAAACTTGAGTTTTACTAGTACATTTCCAATTTCTGCTAATTATTTTAACATTCTCTGTTCTATGGTTATATCTTTAAAATTGTATGTAGTACAGAAGATACATTTAGGATCAATACTTAATATCACCTTAAATGATTTAAAAGCTTTAAGAAAAAAATTAATCACACTTTGAATAACAGAATATTTGCTGTAATGTTGATTGGCTTTATTGTATTCGAGTAAACAGTGTAGGTTTTGGAAGTATCTGAAAGCTTACAGACAATAAGCTTTTCAATGAGAATAAGTTTTCAAGGAGTTGAGGACCTTAGGAGCAACACCTTTACTGTCAATTAAAAAACAAGGCAAATGATTTTGAATAGTTTTCCTTGGTCCTGCTGAGTTGACAGATATTATTGGTACTGCTCTGTTTTTTATGTGAGGAGTCAGTACTGAGTTGTGACTGAAGAATATGCCTCTATGAATAGTCTGTGTGGAACATCAAGAGGCAAGACCATTTTTAAAGAATTTAAGAAAACACAAATTCATTACAACTTGAAGTGGAATCTTCTACGATGTGTTAAAACTGGTGGTGATAAAAATTTGTATGGAGTAGAAAAAGGCTAAGTTGGATAAATTTACAAACCTTACAGAAATGTAAGATTTTTAACACCCATGGTTACTCACTATGTTATTTCTAAGTAAGTGCTTTGCAGAAAATAGTAGTGTCAACAGTGAACTTAGTTTTCTCTCTGGACTTAACCATCAGTTACGTGCATATTTTTTGTCAGAAACAGACACTGAGTATCATGACTGCTCTATCACATAGAAGTTTGATGGCTTACAAGTGGTAAAGTACAGTTTTTGAGCTCAGGGCCGACATTGTATCTGTCTTTACAGAAGAAAAACACCCTTAACCACTGTTACTGAATACTGCATGGCTTTGGAAATTTGTTTTTGTTGAAGAATTGGTGAAATTTCTGAGTTCAACCTATAATTCCAAGGCAAAACTGTGCTTATCTGTTGAATTTATTTTACTGTGATACAGTCATTTCAATGATAACATTTATCACAAATAATTTCAGCTGCTCCCTATGCTATCAAAAGTTAAAGCAATTAGTAGCAAGTTCTCCATTCCCACATAAACTTTCAGTGTATGTATTTTCCCAGCTCCAACTATGGTTCCAATAACATTTTTCAGGCTTTGAGGCAGGTGCCAAAAATTTACATATTTAAAGATTCAATTGAAGAGCTATCATTCAATCTTAACCTTCAATGTAATGACACACTAGAAAGCAAATATCAAGAGAAGAATCTAATTCAGGCCTGTAAGTGTTCGAGTGATGAATATGGTCAATGTCCAAACTTAATATTTCTTACCTGTGAGAAAAGACATTTCTAAGATGAAATATGTGAAGTCATGTTATAGATTGTCATTAACAGAAGAACATTTGTAATTTCTTTGGATGATTTGGAATACTAACTTTGTATCCTAAGTAAAATATTATTCCCTCCTAAAGGATTCCATTATATTCTTTTAATAGACTTATTGCACTCAATTATTTGAATTTTATCAATAAGAATTTTGTCAATTAGAATTTTGTGGAAATGTGTTTTCTCTCTTGTTATGTTAGTAGTACATATCCTTAAATCTTGCTTTTTGACCTACAGAGCCTAAAATATTTACTATCTAGCTTTTTACTGAAAAAGTTTGCTGACCTTTGATTTAGGCCAATAAATACCAGGAGGTACTAATCTGAGATCTGTACATTGTATTAGTTTTCATTTTATGAGTAATCTAGAGGAATTTGTTTCTCCTTGCTTGATATATCCGGTTTACTATTGTCTCCTGGTTAATATAATTTTTTGAGGAACTTTTGAACATAATTTGTTTATAACTTCAGAATATTATTACATATGGTTTGTCCCAGTATCATCACATCCTTTTTCTCTTTTTTCCATCCTTTGCAAAGTGGGCCAGCCAGAAACACCTGTAAACTGTGGACAGAACTAGAACAACTGTCTTCATCATCAGCTCTGAATGTCAGACCTCCTTACTCCTAATGAAATTTTATTCTAGCATTGTGAGAGATAAGACCAGTAGTGTTACCCGTCGAAGTGGGTGGTTTCACAAGATCCTGAGAAGACTATTTCATGGACTCATGCATGGGAGATTGGGTGGTGTGGCTGGATTTTTTTGGGTGGAAGACTGTCCTGTGTCCCATCTCATCCATCCCACCATGGAAAAGTACAACTGTGTCTTCAAAAGGTCAAAACAAAGGCCAGCGTCCAGAGTTTCTGTGCCGTATTTAAGCTTACTCTAGTCCTCCCTTTCTCTCCATCCGCCTAGTTTAGTTTGTGTTCCTGGCTGCAGTTGATTGCTGTGCTGTGGTATCTATTCTGCCTGGAGCCTGTATTTTGAGTCTGAAGGGCTGATGATCATGCCACTGCTAGGGCCATATGGTTATGAGGAGAGAATGTTCGAGCACAGAGGGTGAATGCAGGTCATTGAGAGAGCTCTTCTTTATTCCCTGGGGTTATATTGGGCTTGGGAAGGACGAGGAGTTTTTGCAGAATAACCAATCACCTTCCCAAGGTTTCACAGGCTTCTGATGGTCCACCCCCTAGCTCCTTTCCCAGGTTAGACAGACAGGCCTCTATGGTCAAGCACCGACCTCTACCATTTTAACTTCTATTGCACATACGTTTACCTCCCCTGGCTCCCCACAACACTCCAGTATGGGAGAGGGGAAGGGAGCAGTGTTAATCCTTGTCAGGGCAATGCTATGCTTCCGTGGGTAGTGTGGAGCTGTAGTCTTCTGGCTAAGCAAACAGGCCCATGCTCCCCAGCCGAGTAGGCTCAACAATGTCAGATTCCCTTGCTTCCTTCCTTTATTAATAATTAGCTAACTACCTATGGTAACAATAGGAGTAAGAGTAGGTGTGGAGGGATAGTAGAAATGCTTTGTCTTCCCTTGGTGTGCAGGCTGTCAGTTCACTCTGATTATTTTAAATAGTCTAGCAATGAGCTAGATGATTAATCACAATGAATGTGATTATTCATTCTGCAAGTGGCACATAAGGCTCAAATACATGGTCAGGATTTTAATATTAAAATATTTAATCATTGAGCTGATCTACTTGGAGTACCTGCAGAACTTTGCCAGAATTCAACATTTTGACTAGGCTGCAGGAGCCAGTAGTGAACCTTGGTAGTCTGGTTGGCTTCTGCACTTTCAGATTTTACCAAACAGTGAGCCTATCATTTTGATTAATGATAGGCTTAGCAAGGGGCTTTCTGGTAGCTAAATGTGACAATATGAGTAGGGCTTTAACAATCTTCTGAATACTATAAGCTTAGAGTGAAGGAGAAAATGTGGAAAGACCTAAGAACCATCAGCAGATATCGTGCTGGATGCTTTACATGTATCATTTTATTAAATCATGGCAAAAAAACCTGAGAGTGAGGTCATACCATGCTTATTTGATAGATGAGACTCAAAGATCAAGTAATTCTATTTATTGAATTTATTGGAGTTAATAAAAACATACAGGTTTCAAGTCTACAATTCAATAAAACATGATTTTCATACTGCATCATGTACTCACTACCAAAGTCATATCTCTTTCCATTCCCATTTATCCCCTCTTTTGCCCAGTTTCAGTTCCCCCACTCCCCTTTCCCTCTGGCTGTCATAATACTGTTGTCCATGTCTATGTGTCATATATATATTATATATTATATATTTTTTCTTTTTTTTACTTAATCCCTTAACCTTTTTTCACCCAGCTTCCCAACCCCTCTCCCCTCTGACAGCTGTCAGTCTGTTCTATGTATCCATGCTTCTGTTTCTATTTTGTTTGTTAAATTATTGTTTTATTTTTTAATTTATATTTTATTGATTATGCTATTGTAGTTTTCCCAATTTTTCCCTCTTTGCCCCACTCCACACAGCCTCTCCTGCATCCCTCAGGCAATCCCCACACCATTGTCCACGTCCATGGGTCATGCATATATGTTCTTTGGCTACTCTATTTCCTATGCTGTACTTCACATCCCCATGACTATTCTCTAACTACCAATTTGTACTTCTTAATCCCTTCTCCTTCTTTTGCCCATCTTCTTGATCCCCTTTCCATCCGGTAACCCTCAAAATGTTCTCTGTATCTATGATTCTTCTGTTTTGCTTGCTTTTTATTTTGTTTTTGTTTTTAGATTCAATTGTTGATAGATATGTATTTTTTGCCATTTTATTGTTCGTATTTTTTATCTTCTTTTTAAAGCAGACCCTTCAACATTTCATGTAATGCTGGTTTGGTGGTGATGTACTCCTTTAGCTTTTTCTTGTTTGGGAAGCTCTTTATCTGTCTTTCAATTCTAAATGATAGCTTGCTGGGTAGAGTAATCTTGGTTGTAGGTACTTGCTTTTCACCGCTTTGAATATTTCTTGCCAGTCCCTTCTAGCCCGCAAAGTTTCTTTTGAGAAATCATCTAAGTCTTATGGGGGCTCCCTTGTAGGTAATTAACTACTTTTCTTTTGCTGCTTTTAAGATTTTATCTTTAACCTTTGGCATTTTTATTATGATGTGTTTTTGGGTGGGCTTCTTCAGTTCAACTTGTTTGGGGCTCTGTGCTTTCTGGACTTATATGTCTATTTCCTTCACCAAGTTAGGGAAGTTTTTTTTCAGATAGGTTCCCAATACTTCTTGGTCTCTGTCCTCCTTCTGTAGCGCCCATGATGTGAAGTTGGTGTGCTTGAATTTGTCCCAGAGGCTCCTTACACCAGCCTCAGTTTTTTTAATTCTTTTTTCTTGCTGTTCTGATTGGGTGTTTTTGCTTCCTTATATTCCAAATTGCTGATTTGATTCTCAGCTTCATCCACTCTACTGTTGATTCCCTATAAATTGTCATTTATTTTAATTAGTGTATCCTTCATTTCTGACTGGTTCTTTTTTATGCATTTTATGCCCTTTTTATGGTGTTAAAGTTCTCACCAAGCATCCTTATAACTAGTGTTTGAAGTCTGCATCTAGTAGATTGTCTGTATTTTGTTTACTTCTTTTTCTGGAGTTTTGTTCAGTTCTTTCATTTGGGTCATATTTCTTTGTCTCCTCATTTAGGCTGCCTCTCTATGTTTGTTTTTGTGTATTAGGTAGAGCAGCTATGTTTCCCAGGCTTGGTAGAGTGGCTTAATATTATAGGTGTTCTGTAGGATCCAGTGGCATAGTCTTCGCTCCTACCTAAGCTGGGTACTTGAGGTGCACCCCTGGTGTGGGCTGTGTACATCCTTTGTTGTAGTTGAGCCTTGATTGCTTTTGGCACATCCAAGGTCAGCTACCACCTGTGTTAATTTAACAGAGTACAACTTCTTGCCATTTTTTCCTCTATGTAATTAAAAATCTAAAATATGCACATATTAAGGCATTATCTCAGTGGTTCATATTTAAGAATAAGAATCTAATTATTACTCTTATGAAGAGCAGTTTTCATATACTTTTTATTTTAGATACTTTTATCTGGATAGATAAAAATAATAGGAATTCCAAATGACTATGTATTTTTAAAATAAAAAAACATGTTCTTTGTATCAGTGTAAAAAATGGAGGCATATGTCAATAAGAGAATACTACTCCTTTCACTGAGAGATAGTTACTTAAACATTCTATATATCACCCAGTCACTATGTTTTGACATCTGACCTATTGGTTTTGTAATGATTAAAATTTTTTAACCTAATATGATTATAATGAAAGTCAAGAGATACATAAATTACCAGTCCTGATCCACTGAGAACCAATTCATTATTCATATTAGCAACAAAACAAAAAGATATGCTCCTCTTCACTTAATAAATATTAGCTACTTGATAACAATAAAAATGAGTTAGTGCCTACCTGACTGGGTTACTCAAAATCTTTATATAGTAAGTATTTCTCCTGGCCTGTTTTTATGACCTCAAATCACAGCCTTTACTGTTACACTGCAATGACTAAGTCTATTGCATATTTTTGGTCCTACTTCTGCTTTATAGAGGAAGGATAACGCTTTCGTAACACATGCACCAAAGTTAATCTTGTTTTTCAACTCTCACCTTACATGTGTTTATTTGAAATATGATTATAGGGAAAAACAAACTGATTTTTAATAAGTGTATCAGAACCTGTACTTTTGAACAAATATTTTATACTTTAAAGTAGTCAGCTTGGGAGATGATGGGTTTATTCCAACTGTCTGGTCATTGCTGTTCACATTTTTAGGCATCAGGCATGGCCATCTTTTTTGAAGAATGAGAACAAGAAGGAGAATGAGAGATTGTGAATGAGAGGGAGGGAGGAAGTAAGAAGGGAAGGAGGAAGGGAAGAGAGAGAGAGACTGATTTTCATATGGTATAGTTCCTTCTTCAGACTCTTAGCCACATCTTTAGAGTACCCTCATACTGAGGACTCGGGCTGGGTCCTATTTGGCTGGCTGGGTCCTGTTTGGGCTGTCATGTGAGACATGACAAACTAAATACATTTATGTATAATATAGAAGTTCTCTGTCATGGTTTTGATTTTCATTTCCCTATAATGACTAATAATGTTGAGCATCTTTTCATGTGCTTATTGGCCATTTAAAATCTTCCTGGAAGAAATGCCCATTCAAATCCTTTGCCCAGTTTTAACTGGAATTATGTTTTTATTATTGAGTCTTAAAAGTTGTGTATTTTGCATAGAAATACCTTATTGGGTATGTGATTTACAAATATATTCTCCTATTCTGTGGATTGTTTTTTCACTTTCTTGATGATATTCATTAATGGACAAAAGTTTTAAATTTTGATGTAGTCCAATTTATCTTTTTTGCTGTTGCTTGTTCTTTAGTGTCATCTCTATGAAACATTGCCTAACCCAAAGTCATGAAAATTAACTTCTCTGTTTTATAGAGTTGTATTGTTCTAGCTCTTACATTGTGTCTCTAATTTATTTTGAGTTAATTTTATATTAAGTGACTTCATTATTTTGCAGGTAGATGTACAGTTTTCCTAGCAGCATTTGTTGAGAAACCAATTTGTTTCTATTGAATGACCTTGACACCGCTGTTGAAAATCAATTCATCATTGATATAAGGGTTTATTACTGGAATTTCAGTTCTATTCTATTGATCTACATGTCTCTCCGAATGCCGGTCCTACTCTCCTTTGAATGTTGTAGCTTTGTAGTAACTTTTGAAATTGGGAGGTGAACAAACTTGTTCATCTTTTTCAACATTATTTTGAATACTCTGGGTTCTTTGATTTCCAGCTGAACTTTAGATTCAGTTTGACAATATCCACAAAATCCAACTTAGATTTTGATAACCTTTGCATTCAATTGGTAGATCAGTTAGGGAGTAGTGCTGTCTTAACAATATTAAGCCTTCTTATCTGAAGATGTGGGCTGTCTTTCCATTTATTTAGATCTTCTTTAATTCCTTTTACCAATGATTTCCAGTTTTCAGTGTACAAGTCTTGCACTTCTTTTGTTAAATATATCTAAATATATAATTCTTTCTGCTACTGTTTTTAAATGTAATTATTTTCTTAATTTTATTTTTGGAATGTTCATTGATAGTGTATAGAAGTACAATTGATTTTTGTATATTGGTCTTGTATCTTACAATGAGTTATAATCTACTCAGTTAAGACTCCTCTTAAATACTTTTCTGTGAAGTTTTCATTGATCCTTATGGAGAGAATGAGGTAAACCCTTCTCTGTGTTGCTATAAGTCCTGACCCATACCGTCATTACACAATATACTTCTATGATATCTTATTATCGTGGGTTTATTTCCATACCTCTTATTTAAACTATGAAATTTACTTTCAATCTTGATGTTGTAACATACTTGTGTGCCAAGTGTTGTGAAAAGGTTTGTCCCAAATATTTCTTGAAGTGAAGTTTGTGAAGAATTTACTTGCTACTTAATAATAGCTAACATTAAAACTCTGTAAATCTAACTCTAACAATAAAATAAGGTTTATTTTTCTGTCTTTCAATGGTACTTGTTCTCTTGTCTTATTTATAATATGTATACAGTGGAATTTTGGGGAAAAAAGACCAATTTTGAAAAAAATAAATTTCAAGATTTAAAAATTATCTTATTTCCTATTCTTTATTATTTATTTACCCTGATGAAATGACATTTTGTTCTTTAAAATGAGTTGACTAAATTCACATGCATATTTAATGTTTTATGAATAACCCTCTCCTAATTCAGTAATTCTCTGATGCTTGACTTCAGTGAACATTTTCCCAGGAAGAAATTTGGGCAGGAGATACAAAAGTGTTTAGAGATAGAAAAGGTGAACAATACTCCCTCAGACTATAAATTTCTTAAGGCAAGGAATTGTGTTTAATTTATTGTTAGCACAGTACTTGACACATAATAGGTAATAATAAATTCACTATTGGATGAATATTTCTACTTGTAAATCTTAAAGATACCTTGTTGAAAAAGAACACATTTATTGAGCACATCCTAAGGACTAAACACTACTCTAGACCTACTACTCTTGTTTTAATAGTGATTACAACTTTCATGGAGCATACCTGCTAGTAGAAGGTACTTAAAACTTTCAGATAAAGCTTATAGTATTTATCGATACAAGCTGTTGCTTTGTACTGTTTTTAAATATATTTTATTGATTATGCTATTACAGTTGTTCTATTTCCCCCCTTTAATCCCCTCCCCCCTGCACCTACCTCCAACTTGCATTCCCCCCCCCGCCTTAGTTCATGTCCATGGGTCATATATATAAGTTCTTTGGTTTCTCCATTTCCCATACTATTCTTAACCTTCCCTTGTCTATTTTATACCTACCATTTGTGCTTCTTATTCCCTGTACCTTTTCCCTCATTCTCCCCCTTCCTTCTCCCCACTGATAAACCTCCATGTGATCTTCATTTCTCTGGTTGTCTTCCTGTTCTACTTGTTTGCTTAGTTAGTTTTTGTTTTTGCTTTTTTAGGTTTGGTTGTTGATAGTTGTGAGTTTGTTGTCATTTTACTGTTCATGGTTTTGAATTTCTTCTTCTTAGATAAGTCCTTTTAACATTTCATAGAATAAGGACTTGGTGATGATGAACTCTGGGATGCACTTTATCTGCCCTTCCATTCTAAATGATAGCTTTGCTGGACAGAGTAATCTTGGATGTAGGTGCCTGCCTTTCATGACTTTGAATACTTCTTCCAGATCCTTCTTGCCTGCAAGGTTTCTTTTGAGAAATCATCTGATAGTCTTATGGGAACTCCTTTGTAAGTAATTGTCCTCTTTTCTCTTGCTGTTTTTAAGAATCTGTCCTTATCTTTAATCTTGAGTAATGTAATTATGATGTGCCTTAGCGTGTGCTTCCTTCTTCTTTGGGACCAACTTCAAAGGGTCCAACTTCTTTGGGACTCTCTGAGCTTCCTGGACTTCCTGGAAGTCTATTTCCTTTGCCAGTTTGGGGAAGTTCTCCTTCATTATTTGTTCAAGTAAGTTTTCAATTTCTTGCTCTTCCTCTTCTCCTTCTGGCACCGCTATGATTCGGATGTTGAATTGTTTAAAGTTTTCCTGGAGGTTCCTAAACCTCTCCTCATTTTTTTGAATTCTTCTTTCTTTATTCTGTTCTGGTTCAATGTTTATTTCTTCCTTCTGGTCCTAATATTAATTACTCAAAATAGATGTTTTTGAGTCATTTTTAATTGTTTTCATACTAGTGACTAATTCAGTCTGCTTTAGATTTTTCCTTTTTCTTATCTATTCTCATCCATTTTCTTACCCATTCTTATTTGTCATCAGTATTATCTTTAAAGAACACAGACATGATCACTATATTATAAATGCCACTAAAGCAGCTCTTGTGTGTATATACTCTAACATAGTGCCTGATGCATACGAGGTATGCAGTAAACAAGAATCGAATGAATAAAAGAATGTCACTTATGTTCTTAAAAATATCATAAATCTCTATTTTTAACCGAACAAGTTTTAAATTTCTCAGTATGATATAAAAGTCCACAGTAATCTGATCAATTTACCTTTCCAACCTCCTCCACATTATTCCTCTTTTCTACTTTTCTGCTTGAGGTTTCCTGAAAATACTGTAACAAGACATTAATAGAAATAGGACATTAATTTGAAGTTTTGGCCAAGATTCTCAGGCAACACATATTACCACCCAGTAGAGTTATATTTAACTCTTTATCCTCTGGGTATATAGAGTAAAGCTGCTTTCCTTTTGTGTATGTGTGTATACTGCATCAACAGATTATGAAAATCCATCTGTTTGATATGTGTATACATTTTCATTTATTTTGTGATTTATAGACGTAAGATTTTATATTAGTATCTTTTTTCTTTGAGTTAAAAAAAAACAAGTTAAATTAGTTTAAGGAAAAAATAATTGGCTCATATACCTGGGAAGTCCAGTAGGTGACCGGAAGTAGGGTCTCCAAAAGTCTCTTTAGGACTTTCTTTGCTCTGTTCTCTTGGTTCTGCTTCCTTTTATTTGTTGGCTTTGGAATTTTTTTCTATCTGCTCTATGACTGACAAAGGCACTTGCATATTAGGCCACATGTCCTAATTTATCAATCTTATCATGCATTTATAACACAAATAATAAGCAGTAATAATAGTAATGGTACTAATAAGTAATATTAAAGTTATTTAATGGTTTTTATATGCCAGTTACTATGCTAAGTTCTTTATGTGTTTTACTATATTTAATTTTCATAACTCTATGAGGAAGGTATTATTAGTAGCTACATTTTAAAGATGAGGATTTTAAGAGACAGACCAATTAAATAACTTGCTTAATCATTCAGCTAGTTAGTGGTAGAGCCAGGACTTAAAGGCTAGGCTGACTCTGGGTGCTTACCACTGTGTTATGCTGTCCACCCAGAACCAACCCAGGGAAGAACTCTTACTATCTTTGCTTCAGTCCCATGCCCATTTTCAGACCAATTACTATGTGCAAAAAATAATGGTACCATGTTTACTTAGAGCTGAGTTATCTACCTGACCCCACTGGCAGCTTTATTGAAACCACATAGCATGGGGGATGGTGATTCCCGAAAGAAAGTGATCTCAGGCATATAAAAAACCAAATATGTCCACTAAACAAAGATTTTGTTGACAATGTTGCTTAGAAACAGAGTTTCATATTAAACATTGAAAGGCTTAGTTGCAACTGTCTGAGGCCAAGTGTTGTCAGTTTTGATTATAGACTACTTAAATGTGCTGTTTTTGTAGGTGAGACCATTTGCTGGTAATACATTGTTTGAATGATTATTTATGAAAATCTTAGTTTACAACTTTTTAAAACAAGTTACTTTTGGCAGCTTCAAAATACTTTAAACTCATCTTTATTTATTTATCTACATTTTAAAAGAAATTTGATTTAAAAATAATCTTAAGAATCTTAGTTGGAAAAAGGGATAATGAAGTAGATAAAATAATGACAAAAGATACTTTTCAAAATGTTTTTTAGCTTTCTTTTTAAAAAAATATTTAAATTTAGTTTAGGTAAGACCAAGCTTATTAAAGGACATGACTAGAACAACTTAAGTGATTAAGCCAGAATTTCTGGATTAGATTTTAGGTATTTGAATAGATTGGATTTTAGGTATTTGTGTTATTTTTGCTGGTATGTCTATATTGGGTTTATTAATTTCAGGTTATTGCATCTTTCCCATAATTTTCCTCAGTTGACCATTAACAGTAGTAAGCTGTTTTTTTACCCTATCGAAGTCTTTCATCTGCTTACTATAGGTAGGCTTCATTCTTTTTTTGAGGTGAACTGCTTACCTGTATGGAACTATGTAATAGACAATACTTATTGGATGTTATTCTTTTGTATACCAGTCTTCTCCCCTGTACTTTCCACTAAGACTTTGTTATATAAAAACAGGTATCTCTCAGCCTAATATTGTTCATAGCCTTATCCTGAACAGTTTCTCCAAGTTTGTTATGGTTGACTTGTTCCTATTTCTAGATTCATTTTCCTATTTATTTCTTTACTTCTTTGATATGTAACTACTCTGAGGCTATGATTCTCTGTCTACAATGTTTGCATTTATGACAATTTCATTCTTTCTAAGATATCTGATTACCATGTAAACATATGCTACTTGGTCTGCCTGGGTCCTGCCACTTCCTGCTACTTGGCTGTTACACATTAGCTTGAGCTTTAGTATTGCGACTGGCTGCTTACCAGGAAGTCCTTACTTTGGAAGATAAATGAATTCTGCTTACCTAGGGGACTCTTTCATTTAAATGTATACTCAGTATACACTAAATGTGTACTTAGCATCTGCAGAGGATACAAAGTAGATAGAAGATATTTTTAGCCCCTGCTCTGAAGTACCTTTTAATTTAGACTTTTAGCCATATTATATTAAAGGCTTCTGATAAGTCACAATGTCAGCATTGTAGCTATCAAAGTACGTACAAGGAACACTTGGACTTTTTAACTATTGAAGAGTCCTAATTTATGTGAAAATGTGGACTCATCCAGATTATGTAAACAACTCACCTCACACAAATCAATAAAACAACAGAGTATTCAGTTGAGAAATGAATAAGACATGTGTGAAAATACTAGATAAAAGTGGTCATACAAATGGGCAATAAACATGTGAAAAGTGCTCAACATCATTAGTCACAGTGAGAATGTACATTGTAAACACAACAAAACTATACCATGTACCTACCAGAGTGGCCAAAATACTAATTTAAAAAAACAATACCGAGTGTTGTAGGATATGTAATAACTGCAATCTGATATACAATTTCTGGGAGTTTAACTTAACTCATTCACTTTGGAAAATTGGTAATATCCACTAAAACTGAACATATGGTTAATACCTTATGACCTGACACCCCATTCCTAGGAATTTACCCAATGGAAATGAGTACATGCACAAACCAGAAGAAAAGTCAAGAATATCCATAGCTGCATTATTTGTAATGATTCTGTATTAGTTACCCATTGCTGCTATAACAGATTACCACAAATATAGTGGCTTGAAGCAACACAGATTTGTCCTGTTATAGTCCTTTAGGTCAGAAGTCTAAAATGGGTCTCACTGATCTGATAGTCAGGGTGTTGGCATGATGCTTCCTTTTGGAATCTCCGGTGAAGAATCCCTTTCCATGTCTTTTCCAGCTACTGTACGGTATCCATTTCCTTGGTTTGTTGCCCCATATTTCATTGCCTTTTCTCCTTTTGCTTCTGTTTTCACATGGCCCTCTTTTCTGACTGTCTTGCACTATTCTTATAAAGGCCCCTGTTATCACATTGCCAATCTGGAAAGTCCAGGATTATGTTGTCACCTCAAGATTCTTAATCACATCAGTAAAGTTCCATTTGCTATATAACACTACAAGTTCTGAGGACTAGGATGTGGATATCTTTCAAGGCTCATTATTTGGCCTACCACTGTTACCAAACTGGAAACAACCTAAATGTTCATTGAGAATAGCATATTTTGCTGTGTATAGTGTGCACCCATGTTTCTGGCTCAAACTTTCAGGGGAAAAATCTTTCACTTTAATTTTTTAATTCAATTTTTTATTTATATAAAAGTGATGATTGTATTATAGGATATTATTTTGCATATGGATATTGTTATTGCTTTCTAGAGTTGCACTGTTAACTCATAAGCATAAATAAAAACATTTACATAGATATGGAATTAGCACTACCCATGTATAATGCACACCCTTATTTGCCTCTCAAAAATCTGGGCAAAAAAGTGTGCATTATGATAGAATGGATGATTGTATAGTAGTCTATTTATATAATTGAACACTGAAAAATAATACAAATGAAAGAACTATTTTTAGACCCAGAAACATGGGTAAATTTTTCACAAGAACAATGTTTACAAGAGAGGGCAGGTACAAAAGACTATATACTTTGGGATTTGCTTTATATAAAGTTCAAAAATGAGTAGAACTAACCCATAGTTACTGAAGTCAGTAAAATAGTTAACTTTGGGAAGTGTTAATGATGAGATCCAATGAGGATTTTTTGAGTGCTGGTAGTAATCTATTTGATGATTTTGGTGCTGATTATACAAGTGTAGTCACTTTGTATAACTTAATTGAGTGTTCACATACGATTTGTACAATTTTCTGTAAGCATATTATGTTCCAGTAAAGAAACCCTGAGTAGCTATGGCTTCAAATTATAACTATTTGACTTAGGAGAATTGCCATCTCTTTTCCAGTCAACTTTATGAAGTTAAATGCTTACTGATGAGGGGACGAGAAAAGTGAGTTACATGGAGTAGTGAAATGAAATTCTTTGAAAATAATATTGAGAAAGAGAACATATATGTGATTCAATTAGAAAAGTAATTTTGATGGCACAGCAGCAGAATAAAACTAGAGGAAAGCAGTGAAAGAGTATCTTGGGTTGGGATCCCCAGGAAATAGATTCTGAAATGAGGATTTTGTCTGCTCATTAGAGAGTGTTCTTGGTAATACTAAGGGTGAGAAAGAGGGTGATGGTGGCGAAGGAAACAACTAGGGAAAGGGAGAAGTTAGACTCTGATGGAGTTGCAACAAAGGCCTTAACCAATTGCAAGGAGAGAGTTCTGGAAGTGGATGGCCCTTCAGGGTTTCCCTGACTTGAGGCAGTGGAACTGAGGTTTTATATGTCCCCATACCTGGGTCATTGGATGTGGAAACCTCCTGGGGAGGCTCATAAACTTGGATGAGGTAGTTCTTTTCAGCTGAGGGAAGTTTCTGGGGAGGTGTTCCATTGTAAGCTGTCAGCTGGCAATACCCTTCACAGCCCTGGGGGATTGTGGGCTTTTGTCCTGAAGGGCAATGTAGACAGTGCACCATAGCATTCACTAGAAAGAGGTACACAGTCTACTAATTAACAGGCATTTTCAACAGTTCTGGTGAAATAAAGCAGGATAACAATAAGAGAGAGTAGGTTAGGGAATTATATAATGGAAACATCAGATTTAGAATTGACTAAATATCAGAAGTCAGGTGTAATGAGGAAGTTGGGTTTATGTTGATACCCTCCATTATGGTTTGGTAAATAAAGGAAAAGTAGAATCTTAAGTTGGAAAAGGAAAACCTAAATATATAAAGCAGATATTAAAATGTCAGAAGGGAGAGTTAGGCAGTAAAATAATAATAGCAGAGGACTTCAGTACACCATTTTCGACAATAGATAGATCATCCAGACGGAAAGCTAGTTGAAAAAGAAACTGGGGTGGAGGGTGGGTGGTAGAGGGATTAACTAAGAAGGAAAAAGGGCTCATGGACATGGATAGCAGTGTGGTGATTATGGGGCAAGGAGGGAGAGGGGCATAAGAGGACTAAATGGTAATGGGAAAAATACAATGAAAAAGTAACACAATACTTTTTTATTCAAGGAACAAAAGAGGATTTCTTTTTGAACTTACATTGAAAAAAAAGGACTTAAACTATACATTATATCAGAGCTAACAGATATTTATAGAACATTCAGTTTAATAGCAGCAGAATACACATTGTTCTCAAGTGTACATAGAATATTCTCCAGTATAGATCATATGTTAAGCCACAGAACAAACCTTAATAAATTTAAGAAGATTGGAATCATATCAAGCGTCTTTTCTGACCACAGTGATGAAACTATATATCAATTACAGGCAAGAAATTGAAAAATTCAAAAAATGTGAAGACTAAAAAAACATGCCCCTGAGAAACCAATGGGTCAAAGAATAAGTCAAAAGATAAATTAAAAAAATGTCGAGACAAATGGAGATGGACATACAATATACCAAAACTGATGGGATGCAACAAAAGCAGTTCTAAGAGGGAAGTTTATAGTGATAAATGCCTGCATTAAGGAAAAAGAAAGTGCTCAAGTAAACAGTCTGACTTTACACATTAAAGAACTAGAAAAAGAAGAACAAACTAAGCTGCAAGTTGATAGAAGGAAGGGAATAAAAAAGATTAAAGCAGGTATAAATGAAATAGAGACTAAAAACACAATAGAAAAGATCAATGAAACTACTGGCTATTTTTTAGAGATAAAAAAGGGAAGAAAAGAAGAAAAGAGAAAGGACTCAAATAAAATTAGAAATGAAAGAGAAGATGTTACAACTGATAGAACAGGAATACAAAGGATTAACTAGGGGGGTTGGAAAGGGGAGGGAGGAGGGAAGGAATGGGTGGGTGGGCTGGAATGGGAATAAAGGATAGAAACTGTACTGAATAAACTACAATAAAAAAATTAAAAAAAAAAGCCTTCTGTGAACAATTACCTGCCAGTAAATTAAACATCCTAGAAGAAATGGATACATTTCTAGAAACATAGAACCTGCCAAGACTGAATCATGAAGAAATAGAAGATCTGAACAGACCAATTACTAGTAAGGAGATTGAATAAGTAATCAAAAACCTTCCAATGAACAACAGTGCAGGAGCAGATGATTTTCCTGGTGAATTCTTCCTAATTCCTCCCAAAATTAAAGAGGAGTGAATATTTCCAAAATCGTTTCACAAAACCAGCATTTTCCTAATATCAAAACCAGAAAGGGACACTAGAGGAAAAGAAAATTATAGGCCAATTTCCCTGGTGAACATAGATGCAAAAATTCTCAACAAGATCCTAGCACACTGAATTTAGCAGTACATTCATGAGCCACTTCATGCCAGGGATATTATCTGAGAAATGTGTTGTTAGGGGACTTTGTAATTATGTGAACATATAAAGTACATGTTTACAAACCTAGATGGTATAGCCAACTATGTATCTAGGCTCTATGGTATAGTCTATTATTCCCAGGTTACACACCTGTAAAGCATGTAACTACACTGAATACTGTAAGCAATTGTACCATGTGTTAAAATAAACATTTAAACATAGAAAAGGTACAGTAAAAATATAGTATAACCAATGAAAATGGCACACCTATATAGGGCACTTACCATGAATGGAGCTTGCAGGACAGGAAGTTGTTCTGTGTGAGTCTGTGAGTAAGTGGTTAGTGAATGTGAAGGCTTAGGACATTACTGCCTAGTACCATAGACTTAGTTTATAAACACTGTACATACACTTAGGCTACATTAAATTTATGAAACAACATGAGATTAAATCACACATAAGAGAAAGTGATGCAATCAAAAGATACGGTAAAATGTATGATGAGATAGATGTGCCACCAGTGTAACTTGACAATACTGTGTTACAGCAGACTTTTCAAAATGTATTAAGTAGGAATAGTATACTCTAAAACAATGATAAAATATAGTATAATAAATTCACAAAGTAGTAACATACTGGTTTATTTTTATTCTCAACTATTATGTACTGTACATAATTTTATGTGCTATACTTTTAAAGAACTGGCAGTACAGTAGATTTGTTTACACCAGAATCACTGCAAAAACATGAGTAATGAGTCGCACTATGATGTTACACAGCTACAGTGATAGGAGTTTTTCAGCTCCATTATAATCTTATGGGATCACTGTTGTATATGTGGTTTGTCATTGACTGAAATGTTACGTGGTGCATGACTACATTAAAAGGATCATACACCTTGGCAAAGTGGGATTTATTAAGGGATGCAAGGATGGTTGAACATCCGCAACTCAATAAATGTGATATACTTCATTAACAAAATAAAAAGATGATCATCTCAATAGATGCAGAAAAACAATTTGATGAAATTCTGTATCTATTTATGATACAAACTCTGAACAAACTGGGTATAGAGGGAACATATCTCAACATAATAAAGGTCATATGTGACAAGCTCACACTTAAAAGCTTTTCCTTAAGATGAGAAATAAGACAAAGATGCCCACTCTCACACTATCATTCAGCATAGGACTGGAAGAAATAGAGCAGTTAGGCAAGAAAAAGAAACAAAAGACATCCACATCAGAAAGACAAAAGTAAAACTGTGTCTATTTGAAAATGACATGATATTACAGATAGAAAACCTTAAAGATCTGCCCCCCCCAAAAAAAAAACCTGTTGGAACTGAAAAAAAAGAATTCAATAAAATTACAGGATACAAAATCAATATACAAAAGTCAGTTGTGTAGCTATATACTCATAACAGACTATTGGAAAGAGAAATTAAGAAAATATTTCTATTTACATTTCTATCATAAAGAGTACAATACCTAGGAATAAGTTTAACCAAGTTGATGAAAGATCTGTATACTGAAAACTGTAAGATACTGATGAAAGAAGTTGAAGAAGACACTAATAAATGGAAAATTATTCTGTGCCTATGGGTTGGAATAATTAATGTTGTTAAAATGTCTGTACCACCCAAAGCCATGCATACATTCAGTGCGTTCCCTATAAAAATTCCAATGTCAGTTTTTTGACAGATGTAAAATAAACAGTCCTAAGATTTATATGGAACCACAAAAACAGCTAAAATAGTCGAGAAAGAACAAAGCTGGAGGCATCCATCATACTTCCTAGTTTCAAACTGTATTACAGAGCTGTAGTAATCAAAACAGTATGTTAATGGCATAAAAAGAGAATAGAGTATCAGTGGAGCTCAATAGAAAGCACAGAAATAAACCCATGCACATATGGTCAATTAATTTACAACAGAGGAGCCAAGAATATACAATAGGGAAAAGATATCCTGTTCCATAAATGCTGTTGGGAAAACATGACAGCCACATGCAAAAGAATGAAACTGGCCCCTGTCTTACACCATACACAAAAATCATCTCAAAATGTTTTAAAGGCTTTAACATAAGAGCTGAAACCATAAAACTTGTAGAAGAAATAATAGGGGCAAGCAGCTTAACATTGGTTTTGACAATGATCTTTTTTTGGATATGACATTAGAGCACTAGCAACAAAAAGCAAAAATAAACAAATTGGGACTACATCAAACTAAAAAGTTTTTGCCCAGCAAATGAAGATATCAACAAAATAAAAAGACAACCTACAGAATGGGAGAAAATATTTGACAAACCATATTTTGGATAAGGTGTTAATATCCAAACTATATAAAGAACTCATTCAACTCAATAACAAACATATAAACAATTTGATTAAAAATGGGCAGAGGAAGGGAATAGATATTTTCCTGAAGATGACATACAAATGGCTAACAGATTATGGAAAAGTGTTTAATATCTTTAATCTTCAGGGACATGGCAGATCAAAACCACAATGAGATATCCCCTCACACCTGTTAGAATGACTATCATGGAAAAGACAAGCGATAACATGGTGGCCTGGATGTGCAGAAAAGGGAAACCTTGTGCAGCGTTAGTGGGATGTAACTTGGTTTAGCCACTATGGAAAACAGCATAGAGTTTCTTCAAAAAACTGAAAATAGAATATATGATCCAGCAGTTCTAATTCTGTGTATATACCAAAGGATGTGGAAACAGGATATTGAGGAGATATCTGCACTCCCAATTTTATTGCAGCATTATTCAAATAGCTGAGATAGCGAACAAATCTATGTATCCATCAGTGGATGAATGGTACACGTACACATACACACACATGCACACCCACACACATACGAAACGGAGTATTACTCAGTCACGAGAGAAGGAAATACTGTTCTTTATGACAATATGGATGAAACTTGAGGGCATTATGCTAAGTGAGATAAATTAGACAGAGAAAGAAAAATACTGTGTGATATACTTATGTGTGGAATATAAGAAAGCTGAACTTGTAGAAATAGAGAGTAGGATGGTGGTTTCCTGGGGTAGGGCTTGGGGTAATTGAGGAGGTGTTAAAGTGTACAAACTTGCAACTAGAAGATGATTAAGTTTGGGGGGCCTAATGCTCAGCATAGTGATTATCATCAATAATACTGTATTACATACTTCAAAGTTTCTATGAGACTGGATGGTAAATGTTTTCACCATAAAAAAGTGAAATTATGTGATGTGATAGAAGGTTGTAATCATACTGCAATATAAATGTATCAAATCAGCAAGTTGTATACCTTAAACCTTCACCACGTTATATGTCAATTATATAGCAATAAAAAATGGGAGGTGGTGGTGGTTGTTTTTGGTAACCTATTTCCCGTTACACGTTACTTTCAGTATTTCTTTCACAAACTGTATTGCAGTGAACATGCTTGCAACATTCTTGATTTTAGGGCATTTCGCAGCTTTTACTCCTTTTTTAGATGCTTCACAATCTTCTGAAATTTATCTTTAATGGAACTTATTTTCATATCATTTTCCTTTTACTAAAACTAAAAAGTCTTTGTAATGTCTTACTTTAATAATAAGTCAATTAACTAGGGAAAATTTCTAAATTTCAAAATTGTAGAGTATATTATGAGTGCTATATATATTTTATGAAATATTGAATCATCTAAGTTGGTATTTCCTTTTCTGTTAAGTTGCTTGTTACTAAAATTTAAGTGTGACTAATATTTTGCCAGTTAGTTTAGGTATTCACCAATTAATAGGACAGCTAACATCACATAGGCCTTTTAAAAAATTGTTTTTGTGGTACATTTGCCTAAGGATGAACTGGATTAATCGAATAGGTTTTGGTGAATTATTTTGTAGTGAATTTGTTCTGCTCATAAATGTAAATGTCTAATTAATTCTGAAAAATTTGAATTCGACCTCTATTTGAATTTTCCTTTAATTTGTTACATAATTACAGATTCTTATGCTTTTCTAAAAAATTTTAAAAAAATTGCCTTGGCTGGGTGGCTTAGTTGGTTGGAGTGTCGTCCCATATACCAAAAGGTTGTGGGTTCACTTTCCAGTCAGAGCACATACCTAGGTTATGGGTTCAATTCCAGGTTAGGATGGGTATAGGAAGCAACCGATAAATGTTTCTCTCTCACATTAATGTTTCTTTCTGTCTGTCTCTCTTTCCCTTCCTCTCTCTCTAAAATCAATAAAACATATCCTCAGGTGAGGATTAAAAAATTTTAAAAATATTAAAAAAATAAAAAAAAACCTTCGGTCATTTTTCAAATATGTACCTTAAGCATTGCAAAATGATAATTACTTTGTAGTAATTGCATAACTAATTTACTGAGCTATCTTGGAAATAATTTTTTATTAGTAAAGAATAAGAAAAAAGAAATAAGAAGTTAGCTTCTTGTAATACATTTTATGTACATTTCATAATGTATTCTTGTATTAATTTATTTAATTTATTTTTCAACCAAAACAACATAAATATTTCCAGAGTATAGTTTTGTGGATGACATATTAAAGACATTAGGAAACCATTCGGATCTGCAAAGAATTATAAAACAATGTGGCAGAATTTTATTTTAAATTCTGGCAGTAGAAAGTTATCAAATAGATAAAGAACATGTTTATTTACTCAGTAGAGCATTTTAATAAAAATAGGTCAGGAGAATTGGTAGGAAAGAAGTGCTAATTAATAGAGCATAATAAACAAATACCACATTTTTTTTTAACTACAGTGAGTTGTAGTTGCATAAAAAGTTCTAGTTCTCTGATAGCCCCGGAGAACACACATAATAGCCCAGTTCCATGCCTTTCTGCTCTCATGCATGAGGCAGCCAAATGCCATCAGCCTTTTTTCCTTTCTGGCACAGCATACTACTTTCTGTTGGCCTTGCTTCCTTTTGGGTGCCTCTATCTGCTTTCCCTTCTGGTTCTGGCTCCCTTTAGCCTCCTGCTTCAGGTTCTGCTCGTTTTCCTGGCTCGGACTGTGTTTATATTCCATTCTCTGCTTCCTTTGTCAGCCCAGTAGGTCTCACAGCTCCTGCCTTTCTGCCCACTTAATGTTCATTTCCTTTTCTTTGCTCAATATTTATGCTTACCTTCTGGCCCTAAGAAACTTCGCTCTTCCGACTTAATCTTTGCATTCTGTTACACATAGAGTTACAGTGATTTGAAACCTATAGGGCTACCCAACAGCCTATTACATCTGCATGTATGAAAGGTGATTATAAAGGCACCTCAGGTTCTTTGGCTATTTTTAAGTCTTAACCTGCTCTCCTAAAAATAAGGCATATTCTGAAAGTCATGAGGAACTCATGGATTTGGCCTGAGGTTATTAGGTATAGTGTATCTGTAGTTACTGTACAGGAGTGTTTTTTCAGACTGTGGGTGATGAAAACAGTTTATTGTGAGTAGAACTAGCAATTAAGAACAGAGATGTAAATGGAAAAGAATAGACTATATCATTGTATATTATAACCAGTAAGAATTGTTTCATGTAATTTTATTATATGCCTTTATATAAATGTGTAAAATGTATTTCTTACTGTGGATCAACTGAAAAGTGTTTGACTGTCATTGTGTAAAAATTTACTTTTAGCCTTGGCTGCTTTCACATGATACTTATTTAAAGAGACCACTCCATATGATTGTGATCAACTTTAGAAGCATACATACAGAGGTTTGAGAGTGGGTCTGAATTAAATCAGATTTACAGCAGAAGCTCTTGAATTCTATCACAAGTTTTGCATGAGCCCCGGAACAACATTTTTCTCTCTGAGGTGCCTGGCTCAGAACTTCCTTTGGTGAAGCCACTGTGGATTCCAAAGTGTAATTCAGCAGCATATGAGCATTTGAAGCTCTGTTGCAGCCCCTTTGGTCCTATGCTACATTTGGAAGTGACTAGGCTGAGGAATGCACCGAAAGATTCATAGATATTGAAGTCCTAGTCTTCTATTTATAATCTTACAAAAATTGAATTTATTCAGGTAATTTTTTTCAGAAAAAAATATGCATTAGGGGATTGTATACTTTGTTAGGACTAGAACTTTCATCTGACTCAAGTGGCAGCAGTTGCCAACACATTAAGAACAAACAGTGTTAGAAGCAAAACCTTATTCCTATGCTCTGTTCTGGGATCAGGACTTTGTCACCTGCCTGAATGGGGAGTGTTCTTTGACATTATGATAGAACATGATTTTCAACAGGAAGTCTTATTCTCAAAATCTTCCAGAGCAAGCACATCTCTTTAATAGTTTAAGGTACAGAAAAAATCTGGGGGTTCACTACTAAATACTTGTTCTAAAACTTGAGCTAAAGTTGCTGCTGCTTCTTCCTCTTCTTCCTCCTTCTCCTCTTTCCTTTCCCTTTCTCCCTCCCCCTTTCATTCTCTCCTTCATAACAGGTAATTAACTACAGGTAGTTCTTTAGCTACAGGTAGTTCTATAGTTCTATTGTCTGCTTCTATGAAGAAGTGTGACATCTAAGATAGGATCTTTAGCGTTTACAGAAATTGCTATCTTTACCATTTAGGTATTTGATAGCAAAATGTATTGATCTTTCAATTACTCTTAGCCACCTGAGCTTTGATTACTTTGTTCTTCCAGTTTTTGCCAAGAGCTAGAGGAGAGACAGCTGATACGCAGGAGTTGTCTCAAAGGCATAATGAAACACGGTTCTACCTTTTCCTCCTCTTTATTTTCTTTTTCTTAAAAACAACAATAACAGTGAGTACTAGTACAACTACCAATTGTTGAACACTTCATGTGAACCAGGACTTTTCTATCTGCATTGTCTGTATTTTATTCAAATGTCAACTTTGTGAAGTAGATACTGGTTTTTTTAAGTTAAAATTATTAGGGGTAATAATATTGGTGAATAAAATTACCTAAGTTTCAGATATACAACTTTAAAATACAACATCTGTATACTCCATTGTGTCCCCACAACCCAGAGTCTGATCCTTACCACGTATTTGACCCCCTTTACCCTCTCATCCTCGCCCCAGTGCCCTTCCCCTCTGGTAACTACCGTAATGTTGTCTATGTCTGTGAGTTTGTTTTATTGGTTCATCTGTTGCTTTTGGTTTTATATCCTGCAAAAATGAAATCATATGGTTCTTGTCTTTTTCTGTTTGACTTATTTGAGTTAGTATGATACTTTCAAAATCCACCTACGTTGTTGCAAATGGCAGAATTTCATTTTTTTTGTCATCAGGTAGTATTCTATTATACTTACATATGTATTATGTCTTGGTTCAATTACCCATTGAAGGACACTTAAATATTGTTTCTGTGTCTTGGCTGTTGTGAATAATGATGCAATGAACATAGAGGTACAACACATGTTATCTTTATGAATAAGTGTTTTCAAAGCCTAAACAAAATACTGGCAAATGATTACAACTTTACATTAAAAAGGTAACACATTATGATTAAGTAGAGTTCATTTTAGGTATCCAAGGCTGGTTTGATATATACAAATCAATGTGGTATACCATATTAACAAAATAAAAGATGAAAATTATATGATCATACCAATAGATATGGAAAAAGCATTGACAAGAGGCAATATCCATTTATGATTAAAACATTCAATAAAATCAGGTTAGGAGGAAAGTACCTCAATTTAATAAAGGCCATATGTGACAAACCCTTGACTCATATACTCAGTGTTAAAAAACTGAAAGCTTTCCCTCTCAGACCAGGAACAAGACAAGGATTCCTACTCTGGCCACTGTTATGCGTCATAGTACTGGAAGTCCTCGCCAGAATAATTAGGCAAGAGGAAAAAAAAAAGGCATTCAAATTGGGAAGGAAGAAGTTAAACTCACTATTTGCAGATGACATGATTCTATATACAGAAAACCCTAAAGACTCCATCAAAAGACTAGAAAAAATGAAAATCCAGTACAATTGTGGGATATACAAACAATATACGCAATTCTGTTGCATCCCTGAATACTAACAATGAATTATCAGAAAATAAAATGAAGAAAACAATTCCATTTACAATTGCAACCAAAAGGATAAAATACATAGAGACGAATTTAACAAAGAAAGTAAAGGACCTATACACTGAAAAGAGTAAGACATTTTTGAAAGAAATTGAAGAAGACAAACAAGTGGAAAAATATTCCATATTTATGGATTTGAAGAATTAACATCATTAAAAAGTCCATACTAACCAAAGCAATCTATAGATTCAACACAATTTCTATTAAGATACCCATGGTGTATTTCACAGAACTAGAACAAATATTCCAAAAATTTCTGTGGAACCATAACAGACCCCGAATAGCAAAAGTAATCTGGAGAAGGAAGAACAAACTCGGAGGAATCATGCTATTTGATATCAAACTATAGCACAAAGAGTAATGAAAACAGCATGGTACTGGCATAAAAACAGACATATAGGTTGATGGAACAGAATAGAGAGCCCAGAAATAAACCCACATATTTATAGTCAACTGACAAAGGAGACAAAACATACAATGAGGTCAGGATTGTCTATTTAATAGATGATGTTGGGAAAATTGGACAGATATGTGCAAAAAAATTAAACTAGACCACCTTCTTATACCATACACAAGAATAAACTCAAAATGGATTAAAAATTTAATTGTTAGACTCAAAACCATAAAAATCCTAGAGGAAAACATACACAGTAAAATCCCAGACATTTCTCATAGCAATATGTTTTCTGATATATTTCCTCAGGCAAGGGGGAGAAAAGAAAAAAGTGGATAAATGGGACTACATCAAACTAAAAAGTTTTTGTACAACAGAGGAAATCATCAACAACATGAAAAGACAACCCACTGAATGGGAGAACATACTTGCTGATACATCTGATAAATGATTAATATCCAAAATTTATAAAGAACTTATAAAACCAACACCAAGACAAACAATTCAATTAAAAATGGGCAAATGATCTGAATAAACACTTCTCCAGAGAGGACATACAGATGGCCAATAAGCATATAAAAAGATGCTCAGTCACTAATAACCAGAGAAGTACAAATTAAAACCACAATGAGATATCACCTCACACCTGTCAGAATAGCTATCATCAATAAATCAACAATGAACAAGTGTTAGCAAGTATATGGAAAAAGGGGAACCCTCATTCACAGTTGATGAGAATGCAGGTTGAATGCAGCCAACTGTGGAAAGCAGTATAGAGTTACCTCAAAAAATTAAAAATATAACTGCATTATGACCCAGTGATTCTACTTCTGAGAATTTATCTGAAACCTGAAACACCTTAATTCAAAAGAATATATGCACCCCCTGTGTTCATTGCAGTGTTAGTTACAGTAGCCCAAGATTTGGAAGCAGCCCAAGTGTTCATCAGTAGATGAGTGGATAAAAAAATCTGTGGTATATTTACATAATTGAATATTAGTTGCCCATAAAAAAGAAGGAATTCTTATTTTTTGAGATAGCATTGATGGACCTGGAGAGCATTATGCTAAGTGAAATAAACTAGTCAGAGAAAGACAAATACCATATGATTTCACTCATATGTGGAATCTAATGAACACAATGACTAATAAGCGAAATAGTGACAGACTTAGATAGAGAGCAGGCTGACAGCTGTTGGGGTTGCAGGGCTGGGGAGGTGGAGGGAATGAGCAAAAAATAAAGAGAGACAAAAAACTGATGGACCAGGACAACAGTGTGGTGATTGCTGTAGGGAGTCATGGGTGGAGAGAGGTGGATGAGGGTATGGGGCGACATGTGGTGTTAGGAGACTTGACTTGGGGTGGTGAACACACAATACAGTGTACAGATGATGTGTTGTAGAATTGTGTACCTGAAACTGTTACCAAACAGACGGCGGGAGGGGGGCAATTGGCCCACCCAGGGATGCCAAAAACTGTTACAGAACAGAAGGGCCAAGGGGGGGTGAGGATGATATACAATTACCAAAAGGACCCTCACTAGGTTCGTTAAGTCTGCTGCCTTACAGGAAAGACATCTCTCAATGCCAGAGATTTGTGAAAAGGAAAGGGAATGTTTATTTAATGCTATACAGACTTAAAGTAGTGACCTAATGTCTTCATTAAAATATCAAAGCCCTTTAGGATACCCACAGATGCCCACAGTGCTTCCTTCTCCCCCTGCCCTAATTTGGGGTACTGTAACTCTGGAAAAGAAGCAAATGTCCCTGTTTCAGGCCACTGGCACCATCAGCTGTGTCGCCATCCAGGAAGGATCTCCAATTAATCCAAAGCCATGTGGCACCCTCTCATGGCCTACTGGCAAGAGTTCTTTCACTCTTCTTCCAGGTAAAGGCTCTCCTGCTTCCCAGGTCACGCAAAGGGAGCACCCCAGAGCCGTGTGGTCCTCTTCTACCAAAGCTGCAGGGGTCTGCACTCTGGCAAAACTGCATGGATCTCTCCGCAAAGCTGCAGGGAGGGGGCGGTTGCCATTCTGCCAAAGCCAGTGGCGGTTCTCTGCTAAAGCCACGTGGTGGTTCCCCCTACTAAAGCTGCGGGGGTCCCCACTCTAGCAAAACCTTGTGGCTCTCTCTGCAAGGCCACAGCTGTGTGGTCCTCTCTCCTTAATGGCTGCTGCATCTTGGTTTAAATCCCCGTGCCAATCTTCCTCTTCAGTCCCATTCTGTCTCCTCCCACAATGACTACACTTGCCAGCACTCTCATATCCTTCCAGCTTTACAGGGTTGCCATAGTGCGTCTGGGCAGGCGTGGCCCCACGTCATGGAGCCAATCTTCTCCAAGCTCTCACGCAGGCACTGTAACTAGGGGGACCTGCCCTCCAGTTACATCTTGGGTAGAAGTCACTCCCTTCTCCCTGGCTCAAAGCATGCCCACAGCTATTTAACATATTTATGCAACCAGTTAAACGTAGATATGTTAAATGACCACACCAGAGGTTAGCTGCAAAGCTGTTGCAGTATAAAAGAGGTCTGCATGTTCCTGCTCCATGTGTCCCTTCCCCCAATCCACACCTGTAGGGGAAGGGGTGAGGACATCCTAATATTTCCTGGACACCTTGAGTTCTGGACCCCATTCCAAATCCCTATTTGGGGCCCCCCTCTTGGCTGCACCCTGTAAAAAACTGTTACCGAGCAGACCGGGGCCTGTCCATGTGGTACCTTGGTGAATGACTCAACAATTAAGGCTGGAAGGAGCAGCTCTTTATTTACAACATCCCGACTTTGGGGGCACTCAGAGCACCTCAGCTCTGAGCCCTCCTTTCCCATGAGACCCAGCACTTCCCATTCTTCCCACCAGGCTGCAAGCCAAAAGCATCCCCAAAAGTTTCCCATGCTCTTATCTATGCAGGATTTGGAATGTGTTGCCATCAACCTCTGTATAATAGTACAGAAAAGCATGTTTCATGTTACTCTGGATCATGGTGAAATTCAGGAAAGGCACAGGTTTTAATAGTCCAGATAAAATCCCAGTGTAGCAGGTCAGGATCTTGCTAGGAAGTCCTTTGCAGCCCTGGAGTCAGCTAGAGCAGGCAGGATCACAGCGGCAGCATCTCCTTATTAGTCCAGGCCGCATGGCCTTCTTCCTCGCTATAAACTGTATAGCTGCTCTCCCTTCTCACTGCTCTCTTTGAAACCGCATAGCAAAAATCCCTTACTTCTGACAGTAAGTCTCTTCCCTCACTACTACCTGTATGGCCAGGAGTCCTCCTTCCTGAGCTGTAAGGTCAAGAGCAGCGCGATAATGGCTGCCTCGCCTAGTTTAAATCCTGGGGCCTCCTCCATAACCCCATTTCCGACTCCTCCCACAAAGTGCTATATCTGCCAGTCCTCTGGTATCTTCTGCCTTTTTCTGGCTGCCATTGTTAGTTCGGGCAGGCATGGCCCTGTGACTCCAAGCAAACCTCCTCCAAACTCTCCAGCAGCCACAGCAAGCCCCTCTGGCTATATCACTTATCACCAAGTCAAAGTAATGCATCTCCCTCAGCCTAAGCAGCTCACTATTCAACGTAACTATAACACTGGCCAGCTGTTATTGATATGCAAAATACCTCTTCACCTGTTCTTCCACTTCCTCATTCAGTGCCCCACCCCCCTGGCTGTGGAGGCAATGGGATTTTTTTTCCTATATTCCCTGGGGGAGCCGGTACGGGGCTTCTCCAGGGGAGACCTTTAGCTAAAAACACTTTGTACTGAACCTTGTTCCATACCTGTTACAAAACCTATATATTTTGTTTACCAATATTACCCCAATAAATTCAATTAGAAAAAAATTTTTACAGTGCCAGTAAGGAACAGAGATTCAGATAATGAGCCGAATTAAATTGTGAAGCATGAACATAATCTTCCCATTGTTATTTAGAGAGCAAATTACATTAATGAGCATTCAAATATAATTGGATTTCTTTTTTTATTGTTGATGTGTAGAAATTCTTTGAATATTCTAGAAACTAATGCCTTTTTACTGTTGCAGGTTCTTCTTCCACTGAATCACCTACCTGTTAATGATAGGTGTCTTATGTTGTCCTTCATTAAACAGACATCTTTAATTTTAATGTTGTCTAATGCACAATTTTTTACCTCAATGTGATTTTAAGAAATCTTTATTCATTCCAAGACTCAGTTAGATGCTTTTCTTTATTTTTATGTTAGTTTTATAGTTTTATCTTTCACATTGAGTATTTTAATTTGAATTTTTAATTGAATTTATTGGGATGATACTGGTTAGTAAAATTACATAAGCTTCAGGTATACAGTTCTATAATACATCATTTGTATATTGTATTGTGTGTTTCCTACTCCAAGTCAAGTCTCTCCTATTACCATTTATTCCCCTACTTACCCTTTTCTATTCTGCCCCCCACCCGCACCATTTTTTTAACTGGTGTGTAGCAGGATTTGTCAAACTGTAACCCATGGCCCATATCTGTCTCAAATTTGAATTTTTGTACAGCTTGTGAGTTTTGAATGGTTTGACATTTTAAAATGGTAAATAAAATAAAAGAATAATATTTTGTGATATGTGAAAATTATATGAAATTCAGTTTTTAGTATTTATAAGTAAAATGTTACTGGAACTCAGCCATGTTCATTTGTTTATGTATTGTCTATGGCTGTTTTTGTGCTAAAATGACACAGTTGAGTAGTTGAGAGACTGTATAGCCTGCAAACATAAAGTATTAATTATCTGGCCCTTTACAGAAAATTTGCTGATCCCTGATGTAAAGTAAGGATATAATTTCAGTTTTCCCTTTACAGTGAGTTAGTTTCTATGATATAATCAACCAGAACATCAATTTTTTTCTTCTACTGATCTGTGATACAGCCTATTCTATGAGTTTTATATGTTTGAACCAAAATTATTCTGTTCGATGAGTTTTATATGTTTGAACCACTATGGCTCTGTAAGTTTCGGCAATTAAACTATAGGGGTCCTTAGAAGTGGGTACGTTTTTGCAGTCTCCCTTAACTTTGTCCATTCTGGATTTACTTGATCATTATTTTTCTATTTATGTTTCTTTTCTCTTAGGCTTTGAGAAAACTCCCTCTCACACCCTTGTGCTGAAAGTCATCACATGATATTTATTTAATGTGATAAATCTGCCTAGAGGTATAGGTCTAAATTTGGTGATCTCCTCTTGTTTCTTTTTTTTTAAGCTAAAAAAGAAAGCCTGTGGTTTAATTTTCATGATTGTAACAAGGAAGTGAATTGACATTAAGAGCCCATTATATGCCACTCATTATACTATGTGTTTTGTAATATTCCAAGCATATAGAAAGTTTAGAGAGTAATAAAACAAATATCATGTACTTTTATGTTATTTTTTGAAATCCTAACTACCACTCTATGAGGTAGTTATTTTAGTTCACATTTTAACAAATGGATTATAAAATGATTAAGTAACTTGCCAAACAGTGAACATTGGAGCTAGTAGTATTCAAACTTCAGTCGGCTTGACTCCAAAGCCTATACTATTCCCTATAAAATTAAATTGGGAGATCACAGTGTTTCTTAACCTCCAATATGTCAAATGCATCCTCATTTTCTTTGCGTGTCTTGTAGGTGGAATACAGACAGAGTGTCTTTATTCCTTTTAAGTTTTTCTGAAGCCTCATTATTTTGAGTTCTCTCATATGTTGTGACAGCAGGTTCCTTTGTCAGCCATCCTGTTCAGAATAAATAGCCTGTGCTATGCCAGCATGATTTATTGCTGCTACTTCCTTTCTTTATGTTTTTAGTAATTTTATCAGGAGGATATAAAATATTTTAGACATGTGAAAATGCCTGAGTGACTAGAACAGTTCACCTGGCTGCTTGGCCGACTGCCTGTGGACAGTGCTCTATTTGATAACAGGGAGGAGAAGATATGAGAACAAATTAGTTTTCTCAAATAAGATCCGTATACTCAGTCTCATCAGCATTTCTACTCTAACTACATCCACAGAGAATTGCCAAAGCATATCAAAGGATCAGAGAACATACACAT
This sequence comes from Trachops cirrhosus, assembly GCA_028533065.1. Taxonomy (NCBI): domain Eukaryota; kingdom Metazoa; phylum Chordata; class Mammalia; order Chiroptera; family Phyllostomidae; genus Trachops; species Trachops cirrhosus. The sequence goes on from CM052544.1 coordinate 101,891,263, forward strand.
AAGATTTATTTCTATTCTTTGAAAATCTCTAAGTTATTGTGATGAGGCAAGAAAGAACTTGTGTAGCTGAATGGGTGGTGTTAATTGTAAATCTCTTTTCCTGGGAACTTTAAAAATGGATTTTATATCTATATGTGAACATTTAATGTTTAAACTGCCTATAAACATAGGGCACACTGGATGGTTTCTTCTTTTTTTAAACCAGATAGTGTCTTTTTTAAAACTGTATTTTATTGATTATGCTATTACAGTTGTCCCAGTTTTTTCCTCCCCTTTTATCCCCCTCTGCCTGGTATCACCATTTCCTTCAGCATTACTCCCCACCTTAGTTTGTGTCCATGGATCATACATATAAGTTCTTTAGTTTCTCTATTTCCTATACTATTTTAAGCCTCCCCCTGTCTATTTTGTACCTACCAATTATGCTTCTTATTCCCTGTACCTTTTTCCCCATTCTCCACTTTCCCCTTCCCTGCTGATAACCCACCACGTGATCTCCACTTCTCTGGTTCTCTTCCCGTTCTAGTTGTTTGCTTAGTTTGTTTTTGTTTTTGTTTTAGGTTCAGTTGTTGATAGTTGAGTTTGTTGTCCTTTACTGTTCAGAATTTTTATCTTCTTTTTCTTAGATAAGTCCCTTTAACATTTCATATAATAAAGGCTCGGTGATGATGGATTCCTTTAACTTTACTTTATCTGGGAAGCACTTTATCTGCCCTTCCATTCTAAGTGACAGCTTTGCTGGACAAGAGTAATCTTGGATGTAGGTCCTTGCCTTGCATGACTTTGAATACTTCTTTCCAAACCCTTCTTGCCTGTAAGGTTTCTTCTGAGAAATCAGCTGATAGTCTTATGGGCCGTCCTTTGTAGGTAACTTGTCTCTTGCTGCTTTTAAGATTCTGTCCTTATGTTTAAGCTTGGGTAATGTAATTATGATGTATCTTGGTGTGTTCTTCCCTGGGTACAACTTATTTGGGGCTCTCTGAGATTCCTGGACTTGCATGTCTATTTCCTTCACCAGACTGGGGAGGTTTTCCTTCATTATTTTTTCAAATAAGTTTTCAATTTCTTGCTTTTCGTCTTCTGCTTCTGGCACCCCTATGATTCAGATGTTGGAACATTTAAAGTTGTCCCAGAGGTTCTTAAGCCTCTCCTCATTTTTTTGAATTCTTGTTTCTTCATTCTGTTCTGGTTGATGTTTATTTTTTCCTTCTCTTCCAAACCGTTTCTTTGAGTTCCAGTTTCTTTCAATTCACTGTTGGTTCCTTGTATATTTTTCTTTATTTCACTTTGTATAGCCTTCACTTCTTCCTTTATTTTGCGTCCATACTCAGTCATTTCTGTGAACATCCTGATTACCAATGTTTTGAACTCTGCATCTTAGAGTTTGGCTATCTTCTTGTCACTTAGCTCTTTTTCTGGAATTTTGATCTGATTTTTCATTTGGGCCATATTTCTTTGTCTTGGCGCACCTGTTATGTTTTAAGGAGTGGAGCCTTAGGTATTAGTCAAGGTGCGGCAACCCACTTTGCTGTATTGTGGTGCTGTATGTAGGGGAGAGGGCAGAGAGGGAACAATGTTGTTTGCTTGGCTCGCCCTGCTTTCATTCACTTACCCAGCTTCCCACAAGCGAATTCTGCCCTTTTAGGTGCTGTCCTGGTGCTGATTCCCAGGTGGGTGGGCTTGTGTACATTCCAGGAACTTGTGGGCCCCTCCTACAGTGTCTTCTGTAAGACTAGAAATTTCTCCTGCCACTGCAGCCCTGGTAGGTTTTTAAAGTCAGAGGTTTTGAGGCTTTATTTCCATGCTCTGGAACCCTGGGTTGCATAGTCTTTCTTGCTCCCCAGTTGTTCCTTCTGGTTAATCTGCACATGATATGGGACCACCCCATCTGCCAGCTGTACCTCACCTGTCTGGTGTGCCAGCCACAGTATTGCCGTGCTGTTCTCTCCACCTCGGCTGCCTGTCTCCACTCCTCCAATGACTCTGGATGAATGTTTTTTCTTTGACTCCTTGGTTGTTGGACTTCCATACAGTTTGATTTTCTGGCAGTTCTGTTTTTTTTAATTGGTTGTTATTCTTCGTTTAGATGTGCAAGGAAAGAAAGCGTGTCTACCTATGCCTCCATCTTGGCTGGAACTAAACCAGATGGTATCTTAAAAATATTTTACATATTTAATTATGATTAACTGTAATTATATTACAGAAAATTTGGAAAATACAGGAAGAATTAAATCACTCACAGTCTTACCACTGTAATAGAAATACTAATAATATTTTGATGTATTTCATGCTTGTCTTTTTTTAATCTTATGCATTAAAAAAAAAATAGCAAAACAACTTAGAGCTACTCTTCCAGATACTATCTTAGCATTTCTTCTGGACTGTAGACTATATGATTTATAGTGATGATGACAAGGAATTTCAAAATGTCTATTTTTGTGTCACTGCATATATTTATTTAATCAGATATAGACACCTTTCTAACATTGACTGATTTGTTGCCTTGTTTACCTAAACTACGAATTCTTGTAATGTACTATGGAAAGATAGTTTTTTCATCTTTATGATTTACCTGGTTTACTTATTTGTAAAAAGTAATTATTACCCTCTTCTTTGTGAGCAATTTTTATATTTTTGAGAAATGTATTTTTCTCTCTAAGTCTCTAGAAATTCAATGGTAGTTTTTTAAAAAGTCTATATTTAAATATATATATATTAAAAAACATTCAAGAAAACTAGTGCTTTTTTACATCAAAAATAATAGTGAAATAAAAGTGTACAAAATATTAACCTTTATATCTGTAAGTGGTAGAAAGATAGATATTTTTGTTATCTGTTTAACTATTAAGAAGCTTTTTTTCAGCCATAAGAAAGAATGAGTATATTTGAAAATTCTAAAATGAAAAATGTACACAATAAATACATCACTGAATGAAAAGAAGAAATTGTAGGATGTATGTGATCTTATTTTCATTTAAAAGAAAAACTTTTAAAAACTTTTAAATTAAATTTATTGGGTTGTCATTGGTTAGTAGGATCATATAGGTTTCTAGTGTGCATTTCTAAGATACACAATCTGTGTATTGCATTTGTCCACACCACCCAAGTCAAATCATCTTCCATCACCATATATTTGGCCCCCTTTCCCTTTCACCTCCCCTACACCCCTTACCTTCGGTAACTATCACACTATTGTCTGTATCTATGAGTTTTAGTTTTATATGCCACATAAGAGTGAAATCATATGTTTCTTTGCTTTTTCTGACTGACTTACTTCACTTAGCATATTATTCTCAAGGTCCATCCATGTTGTGGCAAATGACAGTATTTCATCTTTTCTTACAGCTGAGTAGTACTACATAGTATATATGTACCACATCTTTATCCAGTTTTCTGTTGGCCACCATGAATAATCCTGCAATGAACATAAGGGTCCATATATCTTCGAGAATAAATGATTTCAATCTTTTGAATAAAGAACCCAGAGGAGGGATTGCTGGGTTATATGGTTATTCTTAGTTTTTGGAAGAAGCGCTATACCAATATCTGTGGTAGATATACCAGTTTACATTCCCACCAGTGAATGAGGGTAACTTTTTCTCCACAATCTCTTTAACACTTCTTGTTACCAGTCTTGTTGATAATAGCCATTCTAACAGGTGTGAGGTGATAATCTTATTGTAGTTGTGATTTGCATTCACCTAGTAGCTAGTGAAGTTAAACATCTTTTCATATATCTGTTGGCTGTTTATATGTCTTCTTGGGGGAGGTATCTGTTCAGGTCCTCTACTCCCTTTTTAAATTGCATTGTTTGTTTGGTGTTGAGTTGTGTGAATTCTTTATATCTTTTGGATATTAACTTTTTGTCAGGGCTGTTGTTTGCAAATATCTCCTATTCAGTTGGCTGCCTTTTTGTTTTGTTGTCCGTTTCTTTTGCTGTGCAGAAGATTCTCAGTTTGATATATTCCCATTCATTTATTTTTGCCTTTACTTCCCTTGCCTTTAGGGTCAAAGTCATAAAATATTTTTCATGACAAAGGTCTATCAGTTTAGTAGCTATGTTTTCTTTTATGTAATTTAATGTTTCAGATCTTATATTCAGGTCTTTGATCCATTTTGAAATAATTTTTGTACATGGGGACAAACTGTAATCCAATTTCATTCTTTTGCATGTGGCTTTCTGATTTTCCCAGCACCATTTATTGAAGACTTCATTTTCTCCATTGTATTTAAAAAATTTTTTTTAAAGATTTTATTTATTTGTTTTTAGACAGAGAGGAAGGGAGTGAGAAAAAGAGGGAGAGAAACATCAATGTGTGGTTGCCTCTTGTGTAGCTCCCACTGGGGGCCTGGCCTGCAACCCAGGCTTGTACCCTGACTGGGAATCAAACCGGTGACCTTTTGGTTTGCAGGCTGGCGCTCAATCCACTGAGCCACACCAGCCAGGTTTCCATTGTATGTTTTTGACCCCTTTGTCAAAAATATTTGCCCATATACATGTGATTTTATTTCTGGGTTCTTATTTCTGCTCCATTGATCTGTGTGTCTGTTTTTCTGCCAATGTCATGCTGTTTTGATTATTATAACTCTGTAGTATAATTTGAAGCTAAATAGTGGGACATCTCCAGCTTTTTTCCCCAGGATTGCTTTGGCTATTCAGGTTCTTTTGTGGTTTCATACAAATCTGATAATTTTTTTTCTATCTTTTAAAAAATAACATGGGATTTTGATGGGGATTGCACTAAATCTGTATATTGCTTTGGGTAATAGAGCCATTTTAATTATGTTGATTCTTCTAGTCCATGAACATGAAATATCTTTCCATTTCATCGTGTCTTTTACAATCTCTTTTAATAATCCTTTGTACTTTTTAGTAGATAGGTCCTTCACATCCTTTGTTAAGTTTATGCCTATATATTTTTATTCTCTTGGTTGCAATTGAAAAAGTAATTGTTTTCTTTTGGTTTCTTTTTCTGAGGTTTATTTGTTAGCATATTGGAAAATGGTCAATTTTTATGCACTGATTTTGTATCCTGCAGATTTACTATATTTGTTTATTGTTTCTAAGAGGTTTTTGGTATGGACATTTAAATGATATTAATTCTTCCTGTGTGTGAGCATGGTAAATATATACTTTCATTTATTTGTATCTTCTTTGATTTCTTTCTTCAGTGTTTTATAATTTTTTGAATATAGGTTTTTTACTCCCTTGGCTAGATTTATTCCTAGGTATTTTATTTTTTGATGCAATTGTAAATGTCATTGTTATTTAGTTTCTCTTTTGATTGTTTATTGGTATATAAAATGCAACCGATTTCTGAATATTTATTTTGTATCCTGCTACTTTGCTGTATTTATTTATCAGCTATAGTAGTTTTTCTTTTTAAGGAACCTTTAGGGTTCTCTATATACAGTATTATATCATTTGCAAATAATGACAGTTTTACTTCCTTTCAAATTTGGATGCCTTTTATTTTTTCTTCTTGTCTGATTGGTGTGGCTAGGACTTCAAGTAATGTGTTGAGAACGGACATCACTGTCTTGTTCCTAAGCTTATTGGAACCACTTGTAGTTTTTGTCCATTGGATATGATGTTGGCTGTGAGTATGTTATATATGTCCTTTATTGCATTGAGGTATATTTTCTCTATTTTCACTTTGCTGAGCATTTTTTATCAAAGATTGGTGCTGCATTTTGTCAAATTTGCTTGCATGTATTGATATAATCATATGAATTTTACTTTTTGTTTATATGGTATAGTACATTAATTGATTTATGGGTATTGAACCATTTCATTTCAGGATTAAATCTATTGGATTATGGTGTATGCTCTTTTTAATGTATTGCTGAATTTGGTTTGTTAATAATTTGTTGAGGTTATTGCATCTAAGTGTTATTGTTTCTTAGCATTTCCTTTTGTTCTTTTTTAAAGTTTACAACCCATGTGTTCTTTCATGTTGTTTACTTTTTGTATAAGAATCCTTAACATATTAACATTAGTTATGTTTCCCAATCAGATAGGGAAAAATCTAAATCTTTGCCATTTCTGAGTCTGCATCTGATGCATACTTTGTCTGTTCAGACTATGTTTGGGGTTTATGTATGTATTTATTTATTTTGCCTTTTAGAATGTCCTTATTTTTTGTCAGGGAAAATGAATGTGTGTAGATAACACTGTTGAGTCAGGTTTTATATTTATCTGACTAGGACTTAGGCTGTGGTTACTCTTTGGTGTAGTTGTGGTTTCGGAGGCTAAAATTTCCTCTATTATCCTTATATATTTTCTAATTTTTAAGGTTGCAGTAAAATCCAGACACATAAAACTTACCATCTTAACCACTTTTAAGTGTACAGATCAGTGATATTAAATACATTCATAATGTGCTTCCTTTACCACTGTCTATATCAAGAATGTTTTTCATGCTATAAAATTGCAACTGTACACCCATTAAAAAATAACTCCTCATTTTTCCCTTCCATCAGCACCTTGAAATTATCATTATGTCTGTTTCTCTGATTTCAACTACTCTAACTACCTTATATAAGTGGAATCATACAGTATTTGTTTTTTTTGAGTGGCTTATTTTACTTAGCATAATGCCCTCGAGGCTCATCCATGTTATAGCATATGTCAGAATTTTATTCCTTTTTAAGGCTGCACAATTTTTCTTTGTATGTATATACCACATTTTGCTTATCCATTCATCCATAGATTGACCCTTGGAATGGAGTTATTCTGTAGTTATTGTGAATAATGCTACTATAAACATGGATGTACAAATAGGTCTTTGAGGTGCTGTTTTTATTTTTTAAGAGTATATACCCATAAGTGGAATTGCTGGCTCATATGGTAATTTTTAATTTTTTGAGGATCCACTCTACTGTTATCCACGGCAGTTGGGTCTTTTTCTATTTTTACTGAAAGTGCACAAAGGTTCTAATTTCTCCACATCCTTGTCCACACTTGTTATTTTCTGTTTTTTGTTTTTGTTTTTAAATAGTAGCTATCCTAATTACTGAATGTGAGGTGTTTTCTCATAGTAATTTTGATTTGCATTTGCTTGATTAGTGAGATTGAGCATATTTTCATGTGCTTATTGGCAATTTGTATATCATTTTTTGAGAAATGTCTAATTTTTATTTTGCCCATTTTTGAATTTTTTGTTTAGTTATGGAAGTTCTTTATATAATAATTACTTATCAGATATTTGCTTTGTGAACATTTCCTCTCATTCTGTGGCTTGCCTCTGTACTCTTTCAATAGTATCATTTGATGTACAAAATTTTAAAACTTTTGTGAAGCTGAATTTATCTATTTTTTATAAACCGTGTTTTTCATGTTATATCCGAGAAATCATGGCCAAATCCATTGTTGTGCAGCTTTTGTCCTATATTATTTTCTATGAATTTTACAACTTTAGGTCTTAGGTTTAAGACTTTGATTTTGAGTTAATTTTTGCGTACAGTGTTAAGTAAGGGTTCAACTTCATTCTTTTGCATCTTTTGCATATCCAGTTTTCCCATTTGTTGAAAAGACTGTCTTTTCCTCATGGAATGATCTTGGAACCTTGTCAAAAAACATTTGACTTTACATTTGAGGGTTCATTTCTAGGGTGTATTCTATGCCATTTGTCTGTGTCCATCTTTATGCCAGTACTACACTGATTATTCTAGCTTTGTAGTAAATTTTGGAATCAGGAAATGTGACTCCTCCAGCTTTCTTTCATTGTTTCAAGACTCTTTTGACAGTTTGGGGTCCTTTTAGATACCATATGAATTTAGAATGAGTTTTTGTATTTCTGCAAAAACATCATTGGGGTTTTGATAGCAATTGAAATGAATCTGTAAGTCACTTTGTGTACTATTTGGATATTTATCTGTAGTTTTTTTATGGTGACTTTATTTGGCTTTGATATGGTAATGGTGATCTCAAAGAATGGGTTAGGAAGTGTATCTTGAATTTTTAGAGAAAGTTAAAGAAGTATTGATATTAGTTCATCTTTAAAGGTTTGGTAGAATTTAACAGAGAAGACATCAAGATTATGGCTTTTCTTTGTCAGGGAATTTTTGATTAGATTTGATCTTCTTACATCTTCTTACTAGTTCAGGTCTGTTGATGGATATTTTTATTTCTTAATGATTTCTTGGTGGATTTTTTGTTTCTAGGATTTGTCCATTTAATATAGGTTATCTGACTTGTTGGCATACAATTGTTCATAGTACTCTCACATTTAAAAAATTTTTGTAGTAGTAACATCCCCACTTTTGTTTACGATTTTACTAATTTGAGTCTTCTCTTTTCTTTATCAATCTAACTATAAATGTTTGTCAATATAGTTGATCTTTTCAAAGA
>CM052544.1:101900115-101997344 GCA_028533065.1 Trachops cirrhosus
TTTGTTGGTCTTCCTCTTCCCCTTCTGGTACCCCTATAATTCAGATGTTGGAATGTTTAAAGATGTCCTGGAGGTTCCTAAGCCTCTCCTCATTTTTTTGAATTCTTGCTACTTCTTTTCTGTTTGGTTGTTTTTTTCTTCCTTTTGGTCCACTCCATTGATTTGAGTCCCAGTTTTCTTCCCATCACTATTGGTTCCCTGTGCATTTTTCTTCATTTCACTTATTGTAGCCTTCATTTTTTTCATATAATTTGCGACCAAATTCAGCCAATTCTGTGAGCATCCTGATCACCAGTGCTTTGAACTGTGCATCTGATAGGCTGGCTGTCTCTTGGTCGCTTAGTTGTATTTGCTGTGGAGCTTTGATTTGTTCTTCTGTTTGGGCCATTTTTTTTCCTTGTTGTGCCTGTTACATACGAGGGGCAGAGCCTTAGGTGTTCACCTGGGTGGGGCAACCCAGTGGCTGGGTTGTGACGCTGTATGTGGGGGTGGGGTCTGAGAGGGAACAATGGCACTTGCTCTGTGTTCTGTCAGACATCAGTCCCTTCCACTGCTTCCCCCAAGCAAACTGGGCCCTTCTGGCGCTGATTCCCGTGTTGGTGGGCCTGTGTATGTTCTAGGACCCTGTGGGTCTCTCCATTGCACTCTCCTGTGAGATTGGGAGTCTCTCCCTGCACCTCAACCCCCACAGGTGTTTTCAGTCAGTGCCAGGAGGCTCTATTTCCCAGCGCTGGGACCCTGGGTTGCACGTAGTGCCTTGCTTCACAATCGCCGCCTCGCTGGGTCTGCTGGTTGCCACCCCATGCCCAGGGTTTGCCAGCTGCTGCCTGCGCGCCCAGGGTCCACCCGCTGCGGTCTTGCGCCCCTGGGATGCCTTATGAGCCCGCCGCAACCCTTCTCGGCCTGGCTGCCCGACTCCAGCCCTCCTACCAGTCTGGATGAACGTGTCTGTTTTAACTCTTTGGTTGTCCAACTTCCATACAGTTCAATTTTCTGTCAGTTCTGGTTGTTATTCTGTTTCTAAACTGTTGTTGTCCCTATCTTGGTTGTGCAAGGAGGCACAGTGTGTCTACCTTCGCCTCCATCTCGACTGGAAGTCCTTGTTTGGTCTTGATGTAACCCCAGTTGGTTACATGGTGGTCAAGTATTTTCCCTAGATTCTAAGAAGGTTAGAAGAGTAGAGAGGTCTGGGAATATTTCAAAGTCAGTTACTTTCCCTTCCTCCTACTGGAGATTTTTATCTTATCTTTTCAGTGAGCAGCTGGTCGGGCTCCTGTAGGTAGAATTTATGGATATGCCTAAGACTGGGACACCTTGGAATTTTAAACACTGCATCTAGTTTACACTAAGTCTACATCAGTTGGTCAATTATAGTTAGAAGTATTTCTGCGGATACTTTCTCCAGGTGTGGGCTTCTGTTCCTGGGCCTGTACTCTTGGTAAATTGTGAGACTCTGCTTGTCTGTTTCTCTAGTTTTCAGGGCAGCACTTTGTCCTGTGACCTACATTCTTTAAGAAAATCATTCTTGATGATTTTCAGTTTTTCCGCTTTTTTCTTTGTAAGGGTGGGAGTAATGATTTCCAAGCTCTTTATGTATCAGACTGGAAACTAGACATCACTTACACACTTTTTGGAATGCAGAAATGTACGTATTCATTGTCAATAATGTTTGAGTATTCTTTGTGTGGTTTTGAAGCTGGGGAGATTCTGGACGGGCTGAGCACATTGGATCTCGTCTTCCTAGCCCATTGACCCTCAGTGAAATGGTTTGACCCCCAGCCTCCAAAAAATAACGTTAGTGTATTATCAAAGAAGTATATACTTCTTCATATTACCAGTTCTCAATATATTATCTCACCATGAATTTTAACTGTGGTCAGATACTTTGAGGTTTGATTTTATCTAAAATATTGGAAAAACAGAATAATTTTACACCTGTGATTTTATTTAGAGGCAGGATAAATGTTTATACTGCCATATTATGATACATGTTTTATTCAGGAAGCTGATGCAAATGCTTGCATATTTTATATGCAAATATATTTTAAAAGCCAGAAATAATTCCTGTTTGGTAATCAAAATTTTTATTTCTATTAATTTTTTCAAGTAAAGATTTGAAATGGAAAACTGATTTGTAGATTAATATCTATGTATGATAAAAACTTCTGTCACTAATTAAAAGCAACATGATTCTTAAAAGCTCCTTACTCAGGATTTTTAAAAAACAAATGTCTACGCATTTTTAAAAATATTGTTTTTTTTTAAACATACATATTATTTGGTGAAAGGTAAACTTGAATTCTTTATTTGATGAACTGGTATAATTATCTTTCTTTGTCACTATCTATATGTGACAACTTTTGTTCTAAAATGTTAAGAAATTTTTTGTCTTATCCTCAGAGAAATACAGTGATAACTTTTCAAGATAGAATTCAATATCACTACAGTTTACTTGTGTTTGTTTGTTAATATGATATTTGGTGTTAAATATAACCTTTTGTACTAATTAGTTATATAATTATTTACATATTAAATGGTTTTAGCTTTAGGTTAAAAATAATATTCCTTTGGAAGTATATGCAGAGAACAGGATATTTTGGTTAATATAGAGATATATAATTACTAGTTATTTTTATTCATTGGGGTACAAAGATGTATAAGGGTATACCTTTTCATTATTGCTTATATCATTAAAAATAATACAGTGGAAAAAATCAATTTGATGTAAAGAGTATTTAATTTATAGTATTAATATAACCTCCTAAAGAAAGTCCTAGATTTTGGTGACCAGTTTTAATTATAAATTCTTAGTCTTTCTTTGGGAAAGTGAAAGCTAATCAACTCACCACCCTCAGGACCAGTCCTAAGCAAAGTGTGGGAAGCCAAATTTCAGGTTCATCACTACTCTTGTATATAATCTTTCTCCACCTTTTAAATGTTTAGTACTCTTTCAGTGAAGCACTGAGTTGATTATAGTTTAAATGCATTTTTAGTTTGTTATGGTTATATGAATAATTTACTTTAGCTTATGAATGTTTTAAATTTAATATACATACTTATTTTAGTAGCTATTTTTAGGTAGATTGGATACATCCTCTCTTCCCCATTTCCCTTAACTGCCCCTTTAATCAATCAGTAAATACAGTCATTTGTAAGGCTTTAAAGATACATTTATAAATCCTTATATTTTATTTAAAATACTAGGCTTTTGCTTAAATTTATATTAATGAAGAAATTTTAAAAATAAAGAGAAAATCTATCTTCAGTAAACCAAATGTAACTGTGTTTAATGTGGTACCTTAGAATAATTATTTTAAAGGCACCAATATCAATGTCAATAAACTATACAGAAAACTTGAGAACTAAATCATGAAATCATTTAGAACAGCAGTAGAGTTTTAATATTAGTCCTCTATTAGATCAAATGATTCAACTTGTCCTTTTTCTTGTGCCAAATTAATTCAAATGTATAATTCCAATATATAGCAAAGCACTAAGCTTTTCCATGTAATACACCTCAGTTTTCACTTTTATATGACCACAGATCTGTAGATAGACGTTTCTTGCTAGTACAGTGCACTCAGTTGTGCAAACTTATCTTTTTAGGGTCAAAGAAGAACACAAACCACAACCGACACAGTAAGTAAATGTACTGAGTGCAGTAGGCTTGACTTCTGTCCCTTTGCTATACTCTGCTTTCTGCACCTTGGATGGTATTAGCTTCCTCTAATACTGGATAGGCTGCAGCTAGTGTGTCTTCTGCTTTCTGACTCTCTGGCTTGTAAGAGAGCTGCCTGCAGTTTCTTACTTCATCCACTTACTGACTGGATGTAGTTTTTTTGCTGCCTGCTTTTGGACTGGTTAAGTGTTCAAACTTGATTTCCCTACTTTCTGACTGCCTGGATGGTACTGGAGCTCACATTTCCATTGGCTGTAGCTTTTGTGCCTGTGTATTTTTATTATTATCGATAAGAAAACATTTGACCTACATTGTTATTCATTTGGTTATTCAGTCACATTATTTGCTTATTTAAACAGGTGGTTTCCCTTTAGTGGGATCACTGAACTGGTAAATAACGTTCTTCAGCCCCAGCAAAAACAACAAAATGAAAAGGAGCCCCAGACGTAAGTAAGATGATCTGTATAGACTAAATATTATCTCTGATAGTATAACATGCAAAAGAGTGTGTTTAGAATACTGCCCTTGGAATACTATTCCACAGAAATGAAAATTGCTAGGTTATGAGTTGGTACTTTAATCTTTAATTGTCCCATAGAAATCTAAAAAGAATACAAGGGTAATTTACAGGATAGTAAAAACAAAGAGATAACTTCCCCCCTAGTTTTCATATAAATAATGTAAAATGTATTTATGCAATAAAATATCTTTCTCCTATAGTGCAGTATATTGCAAAGTGTATTTCTTTCAAAAATAATCCCAAAAGACATTAAGAGGTATTAATTCCCAAATTCAATCTTTGTTCAATAGTTTTGGAAAGATTCTTTTAAAAAAGGGTAAGCAGTGTTTTTTATTGTAGTACTTCTGAGTTTCTAATGTGTTCCAGAGCTGTTAGAGCATACAATGTTTAATAAACTTTCTTGACTACTGAGTCCTCCTCTTTTCACTGGACATTTCATTAGGATGGTGTATCATCACTTGGGAGAGCAGCAATTTATTCTCATGTTGGTGTGAAACATTAAAAAAAGTTCACTTTTATTTTTGTTATTATTTAAGAAGTTGTTCACACTTGTATCTTTTTTAACTTTGTGCAGGACATATTATTTATGTTGTGATTTGAAAGTAACTCAGAATGTGAGAAAGACTGCATGTATTTAAATTCTAGTCTCCTGATGAAAACATCCATTTTACTCAGAAACACTCTTACCACCCAGCCTCTGCACTTCTTAAAGTAGGAGTTATGTTCACAGAGAAGATGGTTTGGTTGTAGGCATGGGCAGATTGAGAAGGATGTGAACTCTAGAAGAGAGCGAGAATGACTACTAGAAGCCCTAAAATGCAACAGAAAAACATTCACTTTCACCAAGAGAGTAATCTCCCCATAATTTATGTTACTTTGTATGCATTTTATTTAAAATTTTGTCATTGTTTCAATTTCAACTGAAGTAAAACTATGTTGTGATATACTACTGGTAGTTGCTATATTGTTCTAAAATTGGGACTGTTGCTGTATATGAGCTAGTCGAAGTCAAGACCTGTTTGACTTGTCTGCTCCTGTATCATTGGCATCTAGTGGATGCCAATTGATTTTACATTTTATCTTTTATTTATAACATAATAATACCATGTCCCAAGGAATAGAAAGAATTTTTTCTCTAATTAGCAAAAATTGTATCAAAATGGCACACATTGTCATTGTTTTACTGATTTTTTCCCCTAAGGCCCTGAATCATACAATAATATAGTAAAATCAATAGCAAAATATAATTAGATGCAACTTTGCTTCGGTTTTAAATGACCAGTTATATATAGTATAGTGTTTGTGAGTTTTAGAGACTAATCAAGTTTAAGGTTTATTATTTAGTGGATTACAATGGCTATTAAGTAGTCATTTTGATAGTAACTGTAAAAAGTGATCTCAGTTGAAACAAAGTGACATTTGATTGGCACAAACAAAGATCAAGGCAATTTGAAAAGAAAGAGGTACTTCAGTAATAAATAGGAAGAAATAAGTGGATAGGAAGATGGTTGGAGAAAAAATGTATTTTTAGGTGTTTTTAAAAAATAATTATTGACTAATAGAGATTGTTTCCATTAAAGTTTGTTGGATAACTCATTCATTCCTGTTGCTCTGTAATTTATGAAAATTTAAAAATTCAGATTTAATAGATTCTCTCAATAGTTACTTTCTTTATCTTAAATTCTTGTTATGTTGGAAATTTCTGGTGTATAATTTTCTAGGAGCTTTCCTTTATCTTTCTGATCTACAGAGTGGGGTTGCCTCTGAATCTTCATCTTCTCTTTGGTTAGAGTTCTAAGACTTCTTTCATCTCATTTGTTTCCCTCTTTGACTACTATTTTGTAGAATAACTTCTTATGTGCTCACTTTCTATTTATTGGTCCAATGAAGTTATTTCTGAGAGCTGAATTTCAAGTATTTATTTTAATTTGTAAATGTTAAAAGTAGGACTTTTTTGTATGCTGAATAAACATGTCTGTAGTAGAACAATTAAATAAATAATCTTTCAGATAGTACTAAAAATCTAACATTTCCTGCACAATAATCTATATAAATCCCATGGTTTTTATGGTTTTTCAAAGCTACAATAATGTAGGTTTCTTGAGGTCTGTATTTTTTGGAGTTTGTTTATATCATAGTTTTTTAATGTAAGAGGAAGATTTACTAATTTGATTTGGGTAATTCATGTGAAATTATAGTTATAAATGTATCCAAATTTGACTTTTCATAAATTTTGAAACATAGAAATCAGTTGAGCTATTTGTTTCAGTTGTAAGTTCATTGAACCATTGCAGAAATTTCTTAATATACAAATTAAATAATTTTAATTTAATTTTGTTTTTCTACATCAAAGATTTTCTTTATTTACTTTTTAAAAAAGATTTTATTTATTTATTTTTAGAGAGAGGGGAAGAAAGGGAGAATGATAGAGAGAGAAACATCAATATGTGGTTGCCTCTTGTGAGCCCCCGACTGGGGACCAGGCCACAACCCTGGCTTGTGCCCTGACTGGGAATCAAACCAGCGACCCTTTGCTTCGCAGTCCAGTGCTCAATCCACTGAACCACACCAGTCAGGGCTTTATTTACTTTTAGAGAGAGAAGAAGGGAGGGAGAAAGAGAGGGAGAGAAACATCAATATGTGGTTGCCTTACACGTGGCCCCCATTGGGGACCTGGCCCACAACCCAGGCATGTGCCCTGATTGGGAATCAAACTGGTGACCCTTTGGTTTGCAGCCTGTGCTCAATCCACTGAGCTATACCAGCCAGGGCATAATTTTAATTTTATTTTGTCCTCTTTCATTTTGCCTTACATTGTAATTTGCTTACATTCCTCTCATGTTTATATTTGTCTATCCTTTCTTATGACAGGACTGGATCATATTTAACTTTATTTAATATTTTTGCTCCATCACATTAAATAATACATACACAATACACATTTATTTATTCTTCATTAATTCAAGCATTTGATAATAATTTGGTAAGTATTTATAGGGATGTTGGCTATGGTCAGCCAATGGGATAAGATAGAGAGCAGAAACAGGTTAAAATAATCTCCATGGATTATATTAGGCATAAGTCAAATAAATATATATCTTAATAAAAGGCCTCACTGTGGAAATCCAATATGCTATAGTGCTTTGAAACTATTTTTTAAAAATTTTATTTATTTATCTTTAGAGGCAAAGGGAAGGAGAGAAGGAGAGAAATATCAATGTGTGGTTGTTTCTCATGCATCCCCTGCTGGGAACTGGCCTGCAACCCAGGCATGTGTCCTGACTGGGAATCGAACCTCAACCCTTTGGTTCACGGGCCCGTGCTCAATCCACTGAGCTATGCCAGCCAGGGCCTTTGAAACTATTTAAAAGAATTTGACATAGTCAGAGATGTTAAGGGATACCTTCCCAAAGAAGTGATATTGAAGTGCAATGAGAATAATGGGGAGTTATAGAAGTACAAAGTACAAAGCATTGTGGTTATATTGGCCTTATGCACTTGTTATGCAGTTGTTTTCTTATGCAAGTAAAAAAAAACCTTGCTTTTACTTTTTTTCTGAAACAATATATAGATCATGAGAATATGTTATGGAGGTCCTTAATATGTATTTTGACAAATTGATGAACCCTATAGGCTCTGTCTCAAAATAATGTTTTGAAATGCAGTCAAAATAAATACAAAATATAGTATAACAGAAGTAATTACAAAGGGAGTCAATTAAATTAAAATACAGGTCTATGCCTGGACTTTTTTTGGGGTGCAAGTTAAAGTGGAAAAATTTTAGTTAAAAATTTTCCTGGCTGTATAGGCAGTTACTGTTTTTGAGGATTGTCAATAAATGATCTCACTGTACTTGTAGTACTAAAGACTCAACATTGTAAATATGTCAATTCTCCTAAAACTAATGTATAAATGTAATGCAATTTCAATAAAAAATCTACTAGGATTTTTAAGAGAACTTGATAAAAGGGTTAAAATATTTATATGGATGAAAAATATTTACAAATAGTTAAATAATTTTCAGAAGGAACAAGGAAGAAGATCCATTTTGCCAGATATCAAAACAAGCTATAAAGCCAAAGTGCTCTATATTCTGGATACATGGAGTTCTTTATTTTTGTGAAATCATCCTTCTAATAAAAGGAGGTTGCTTTATTTTTGGTTCTTATAAAAAATCTATCTTATTATGAGAAGCCCTCAATTTTTTTAGTTTTATTTACAAAGTACTTCTTGGAGAACGCATGTTATCCTGAAAAGACCTCAATCATATCTCTGCATATAGAGATTACATTAGTCCCAGTATCCATGTTTTTGCATTCCATGGTTTCAGTTACCAGCTGTAAACCATAGACTGAAAATATGAAATAGAAAATTCTAGAAATAAACAATTCATAAATTTTAAATTACACGCCATTTTGAGTAGCGTGATGAAATCTCGTGCTGTCCCACTCAGTCCTGTCCAGGATGTGCGTCATCTCTTTGTTCAGCATATCCACCCTGTGTGTGTTACCCACCCATTTAGTCACTTAGTAGCCATGTCAGTTATCAGAATGACAGTGCTTGTGTTCAAATAACTCTGACTTACTTAGTAATGGTCCTAAAGTACAAGAGTGTTGATGCTGGCATTTTAGATAGCTAAAGAGAAGCCAAAAAGTGCTTTCTTTAAGTGAAAGTATGGGAGTTGTAGACTTAAGGAAAAAGAAAAAAATCATATGTTGATGTTGCTAACATCCACAGTAAGAATGAATCTTCTATTAAATTGTGAAGAAGGCAAAAAGCATTTGTGTTAGTTTTGCTGTTTCACTTCAAACTAAAAAAGTTATGGCTACTGTGTGTGATAATTGCTAATTAGTTAAAATGGAAAACTCATCAAATTTGTGGGTGGAAGACTTGAACAGAAATGCAACTTTTAATTACAGTGTATTATTGTGATTATTCTATTTTGTTATTAGTTATTGTTCTTAATCTCTTACTGTGTCTGATTTATAAATTGAACTTTATCATATAGATAGGTATATATAGGAAAAAACAGTATAGATAGGGTTTGGTGTTATCTGTGGATTCAGACCTCCACTGGGGGCCTTGGAATGTATATCCTGTGGATAGGGGGAAGTACTGTACCTGATGAAATTTGTGAAAGGGGAGATAAAGAAATTTAGCATCAATCTAGAAATTCATGATGGCTGGTGTTGGAAGTTGTAGTAAACAAACCTTTAAAGATTACTTTTAAAAAGTAGTAATGTAAGTTGTTAGTTTAAGGAGATCATGAAAGTATACCTATTAGATAAACGAATAAACAATAGCAACAAAACTCTATGTGGCTGGGTATAAAAGTTCCAGGAATAGCAGGATTAACTTGAACTAAGAGATTAAAAAATTTAGTTTTGTCAAAGAACTCAGAAGTGAAGAAAATTTATTTTGGGCAACACTGAGTTAAGTGAGTTGCTCTAGTGATGATGGAGACATTGATGTAGAGTATATACATTAAAAATTTGGATTATAATAGAGCTTTATGAAATAAAGTGGAAAAGACCATATTTCTAAATTAATATATTGCATATGTCTTTTAAATATTCATTTATAATAAGAGTTTTAAATTAAATATGAGTATATCTTTGATTCTTTTATTTATATAAATCAGGGATTTGCAAAATATGGCCTGTGGTTCAAGTCCTGCCTGCTGCCTGTTTCTGTAGATAAAAGTTTATTGGAACACAGTCAAACTCATTTGTCTGCATATTTTGTCTGACTGCTCTCGCATTCCACCGGAAGATCTGGGTACTTGTGACAGAGACTCTGTGCCCACAAGGCCTAAAATATCTACCATCTGGATCTTTACAGAAGATATTATCTGACTTCTGATTTATTGCACGGGAAGGTTATATATTTGAGTTTTTTAAGATCTTTTATACCTTTCATTGTATTTGGAGTTTGGTTCTCCATAATGTTCTCCAGGTCCATCCATATGGTTGCAAAAGGTAAATTTTCTTCCTTTTTAGTGCTGAGTAGAATTCCATTGTATAACTGTCCTGTAGTTGTTTTATCCACTCATCTATTGATGGACACTTGGGCTGCTTCCATAGCTTGGCGATTGTAAATAATGCTGTAGTGAACATGGGGGTGCTTATGTTCTTTCGAATTAGTGTTTCAGTTTACTCAAATGATCATAGTCAGGCCCTATCTGGAGTGCAGTTTCTGTATCTGTTCTTCCCACAATTGGGACCATTTGATCCCACCCTGAAACCTTGATGCCGTAGTCTCGGAATTACTATAGCTCATACGTTAAAGGATTTTAAATAGTTCTAATCTACCACTTTGGAAAAACATTATCACCAGCTTTGCTACTAATGTGACTGGCCATCTTCCCCTATGTGAAGCAGGACTGCCACTTCCCTGGAGGCGCTATGTTGTATGTAGCCCGGTTCACTTAGCTAGACTACTGCTTTTGGTTCCTGTGTGCTTTGGTAACTTACCTGGTGAGTACTCCAGTGTCTCTCCAACTGAAACAAAGCCTTGTGCTTTCTAATTTTCCTTTTCCTGCCTTCTTCTTCTTTCTCTCAGTGAGGGTCAGCCATTTCTTGAGAAGTATGCCAGAGATCATAAGTGTATCAACAGTTGTGCAGTAGCAATGTATAGCATCTCTCACACGTTGAAAGATATGCTCTGGTGTAGAGCTCAATCAATAGTTCAGTTAAAATCATGCATGTTCTTGTACATGTCCTGTGGGCTTGACCCTCATGTAGTGGTTGGTGCTTGTTTTGTATTAATTAGCAAAGCTTTACTTGAACCTAGTTGGAGATCATCAGGGAAAAACAGCATATTAACTGAAGTTACAAAAAAGGTTAATAAAACTGGCATGGCTATTTGAATTTATTGGTATGTGTGAAAAAGGGAGGTATGCTTTGTCATTAACTAGATATAAGGACTCATTCACAGAGCTCTTTTAATTTACGTGACTTAAGGTTAGCACTGTGAAACTAACTTTTTTAATAAGTCTGGTTTCTTGAGGTGTAACTTATTTACAGTAAAATTAACCACTTTGAGATAAACATTTCAGTGAATTTTGAAAAACATATACAGTAGTATATCTATCACCATAATTAAAACAGAATGTTTCCTACCCCTAAAAGTTTCTTTTGCCCACTTGTAATTTTATGCCCCTTGTCTTACTCCAGCGCCTAACATTCATTGATCTGATTTCTGTATTTAAAATTTTGCTTTTTCCAGAATGGCATATAAATGAAATCATATAATATAGAAATGAACAAATCTAGCCTACTGCTTGTTATTTGTATAACTACTAAGTTAAAAAATGCTGTTTACATTTAAAACTGGATGAAAAATTTTTAAATGATGGTATTCTGTCACTATAAAATCACATGAAATTCAAATTTGTATTCATAAAAATGCTTCATTGGAACACAGCTGTGTGCATACACTTATATATTATCAGTGGCTGCTTTATGGCTCATACTTTTTACATCCATTGAAGAAGCCTTTACTTACCCAAGAGCACAATTTTCTTCAATGTTGTCTTCTAGAAGTTTTATAGTTTCAGTTATTATATTTTTTCTCTAATCCATTATAGTGGACTAGATTATAGTTCTGTAATATTTTGAGTTAATTTTAATATACGGTGTGAGGTAGGAATTGAGGCTTATTTTTTTACACATGGATTTCCATTTACTTTTTTACACATGAATTTCCCATTGCTTAAAAGGTTATTTTTTCTCCAATGAATTGTCTTGGAAACTTTAAAAAATGACCATTTACGTATTGGACTGTGTTTCATTGGTATATGTGTTTCTCCTTCACCAGTACCATATTGACTTATTACTTGTGTAGCTTTTATAGTAAGTCTTGAAATCAGGTATTGTGAGTCCTTCAGTCTCTTCTTTTTCAAAATATTTTGCCTATTCTAAGAAATTTGCTTTTTTATATAAATTGTAGAGTCAGCTTGTCATTTACTTAAAAAACTATGCTGAGATTTTGATTGGAATGACATTGAATCAATAGATTTATTTGTTGAGAACTGATATCTTAATATTGATGAATACAGTATATTTCTTATATTAGTTAGATCTTATTTGATTTTTTTTATCTGTGTCTTATAGTTTTCACTATAAAAAGCCTGTATACATTTTTTTAGACTTACACCTTAGTCTTTTATTTCATGCCATTGCAGACTATTTATTTTTTGAAATTTTGTGAAAGTTTTCCAATTACAATTGACATTCAATATCATGTCAGTTTCAGGTGTACAACTTAGTGGTCAAGTATTTATATAACTTACGACGTGATCCCCCAGTAATTGTAGTACCAACCTGTCCCCATACCTAGTTATTGCAGCATTATTGACTATATTTCCTATGCCATACTTTACATCCCCATGACCATTTTATAACCTTCATTTGTATTTTTTAATCCCTTCACCTTTTTCAACGATCTCCACAACACTCCTTGTATCTGGCAACCATTAGTTTCTTCTTTGTATCTATGAATTTGTTTCTGTTTTGCTTGTTCATTTATCCTGTTTTTTAGATTCCACATGTAAGTGAAATACTAGGTATTTGTCTACTCTGTCTGACTTATTTACCTTAGCATAATACCCTCTAGGTCCATTCATGTTGTCCCAAATGGTAAAATGTCATTCATTTTTTTAAAGATTTTATTTATTTATTTTTAGAGAGGGGAAGGGAGGGAGAAAGGGAAGGAAAGAAACATCAATGTGTGGTTGCCTCTCACATGCCCCCAACTGAAGACCTGGCTAACAGCCCAGGCATGTGCCTGACTGGGAATCAACCTAGCAACACTTTGGTTTGCAGGCTGGCACTCAGCGCACTGAGCCACACCAGCCAGGACTCATTTTTTTTATGGCCAAGTAATATTCCATTGTGTGTATGTACCACGTCTTCTTTATCCAGTTGTCTGCCAATGAACATTTTGGTTGCTTTCATATCTTGGCTATTGTAAATAATGTGAGACCACTCTTTAAAATTTTCATTTTCAATTGTCCATTGCTAGTACACACTAATATACTTTTTTGGGCAAATTCAGCTTGTATCTTGTGACCTTACTAAATTCATTTATCACAGGAGATATTTTGTAGTTAGTTTTAGATTTTATTCAAAGACAATTATGCCATCTGCACACAGCTTTTTATTTTCCTTGCTTGCTTTAAAGCACTGGCTAGGTTCTTCAGTCCAGTGTTAATTATGAGTAGTAAGGGAAGGTGAGAGGACACTTTGTTTCTGATTTTTGGGGGGAAGCATTCAGTCTTTTACAATACTGAATATTTGTAGGCTTTTCTGTAGATACCCTTATTACGTTAAGGAAGTTTCTGTCTATTCCTAGTTTGCTGAATCTAGTGCCTTCTAGCATATTTTGACATAATTAGGTTTCTTTTCCCTTAGTGTATTAATATGGTGAATTACATTGCTTATGTTTACTTTATTTTATTTTAATTTAATCTTTATTGTAGTTTTTTCTGTTACAATTTAGTCCCCTTACAGGGGTGTCCAACCTTTTGGCATCTCTGGGCCAAACTGGAAGAAGAAGGGTTGTTTTGGGCCACACATTAAATACACAGACACTAATGAAAACTGATGAGCAAAAAAAGGTTTTAAGTAAATTTACAATTTTGTGCTGGGCCGCATTCACAGCCACATGTAGTCTGTGCACTGAGCCACATGTAGTCTGTGCATTGCGTGTTGGACACCCCTGCACCCACCTTCCCCCCAGCAATTACTGCTCTGTTGTCCATGTCAATGAGTCCTTTTTCCTTTGTGCATTCCTTACATTTAGAAATTGGAATGAACCTTGTAGTCCCAGGATAATCATCATGTATATGTGATATATTCTTCTTTAATTTATTTCTAGGTTTGACTTGCTAATATTGTATTGAGAATTTTTACATCTTCTCATGAGGAATACTATTTATAGTTTTCTTTTCTTGTCATATCTTTGTATGGTTTTGGTATCCAAGTAATGCTGGCCTTAGGAAATTAATTAGAAAATACTTTCTTCTTTTCTATATTCTGGAAAAGATTATGTAGAATTGGTATTATTTGTTCCTTACATGTTTGGTGGAATTCACTGATGAAGTCATGGAGAAATGGTTTTATTTTTGAAAGGATTTAAAGTATGAATTAAATTTATTTAATAGATACAGGACTTGTCAAGCTGTGTTTCTTGAGTGAGGTATGCTAATTTCTAACTTCTGTCTTTCAAGGAAATGGTCTGTTTCTCATGTAAGTTGTAGAATTTATGGCATAGAATCATTTGCAGCATTCTCTTATAATCCTTTAAATTTAATTTTGTTTGATCATGGAGTCTGTAGTGGTATTTTTTTTTGTTTCTATAGGTAATTTTCATTTTTCATTCTTTTTCTTGATCATTGTGCCTGGAGTTTTATTAATTTTATTAAAGTTTTTAAAATAATAGCATTTGGTTTCATTGATTTCTTTTCTAATCTTTTTTATTTCATTCCTCTACTTCTTTGGGTTTAACTTTCTCCTTTTAGTTTTTGAAAATGTTTCTATATGATACATATGAGTAGTATCATACTTCTTTTGTCTAAAAAAACTTACTTTAAATTCTTTGCATTTAAGGTCTTCTGACAATGAATTATTTCAACATTTATTTGCTTGAAAAAGTATTTGTTTTGCATTTATTTTCTTTTGAAGCATAATTTCACTACATATGGGGTGTTGGGTAAACAGTTCCTCTGTTAGTACTTTATGTAGATGTCATTCCAAAGTCTATTAACTTGCATGGTTTCTAAAGGATAATCTATAATTCTTATCATTCGTCTCTTCACATACTGTATCACTTTCTCTGGTGCTTTTGTAGTTTTTATCTTTGGTTTTTATCAGTTTAACTATGATGTGTCTATGGGTGTGTGTATGTGTGTGTATTTAGTATTGTGCAAAGGATTCTCTGAGATTCATGTGTCTGTGATTTGGTGGGTTTCATTAGTTTTGGAAAATTCATGGACATTATCTCTTCAAATATTTACTCTGTTGTGTTTTTTCTTTTCTTTCTGGAGTTCTAATCTCACATATGTCAGATCAGTTTAGCTCTTGGATCGCTCTTGAATGCTCTGTCTTTTTCCTTCTACTGTTTCATAATTTTTTTTAGTTGAGATAATTTTTATTGACTTATTTTAAAGTTTAGTGATCTTTTCATTACATTTTTTCAAGCATACTCATGAGCTCATTGAAGAAATTCTTCATCTCAGATGCATGTTTTATATTTTTAGAATTTCCATTTGACTCTTAACATTTTCATCTTTCTGCTTTAATGCCCCATCTATTTATGCAAATCATCCACCTTTTTCTATATATCTTTTGCCTTAACAATTTTTAATTATTGAAAAGTCTGCATCTGATAATTTCATTATCCTTGTCATTTCTGAATGTAATTATATTGGTTATTTTAACTCTTCACAATGGGTTGTTTAATCCTTGTTATTTCCCCTTGAGTCTCATGGTTTTGCATAGTATTTATGTTTTAAAGTGGACATGCCTTTTCTGTCAGACCATTCACGTTGGGGATTAAATCACCAATCATATCAGGAATTCAGATAGGTTTGGAATGGGAGTGACATTATTTATATCTTTGTAAATTCTAAGTGAAACTAATTATAGTTTCAGAACATTTTCAACTTTTCTTATAAAAACAATGAAAGTGAAAGTTATATCACTTTTTTTAACTAGAGTAAATAATACATTTTATTAAGTGTCTTTTTCCTTATCCTTTATCTTTAAAGTAAAATTTGGCCTTACTTTATTTGCCTATCCTTATTTTGTAGGATCCTCATATTTCACAGTGTTTTTATAGCCAAATAATGTGCAGCCTGTTGAATAGGTTTAAAGAGTTAGTGAGAGCGCTCATTCAGTGTGTTCCCCTCTGTCTACATTCTTAAGATCACTCAAGCTGAGATTCTGTCTCAATGATTTGAGTTTAGTAAGTTTTGGCTTCACTGTGTAAGTCAAATTAGCTCCCTTTATTTTGAAATTAAACTGTTGAAAAATAACATGGTAAATATTTTGGTGTGTATGATTGAAAATCTATCGCAAATGGTAGGTAGAAATTTTACCATTATATTCAAAGAAATATCTCTATAAGCATATATTATATTAATTTGTTCTTAAATTAATGTGTATATCAGAAGGCAGAATTGGTTGTATCAGTAATGATGTTATTCCATTATCAGAAAATTAAGTTTTTATTCTTTTCTCACTCTGTGGATTTTTTGATATGAAACTGTGTCTACAGATTGTAGTGATAGTTATTTTTTTCAGACCTTCAGGAAGCCAATTTTTTCTTATCTGTTTTCTTTGCAGAAAACTTCATCAGCAGTTTGAAATGTATAAGGAACAGGTAAAGAAGATGGGAGAAGAATCACAGCAGCAGCAAGAACAGAAGGGCGATGCTCCAACGTGTGGTATCTGCCACAAAACAAAGTTCGCTGATGGGTGTGGCCATAACTGTTCATATTGCCAAACAAAGTTCTGTGCGCGTTGTGGAGGTCGAGTGTCATTGCGCTCAAACAAGGTACAGAAATGAAAATC
Source organism: Trachops cirrhosus (assembly GCA_028533065.1). Taxonomy (NCBI): domain Eukaryota; kingdom Metazoa; phylum Chordata; class Mammalia; order Chiroptera; family Phyllostomidae; genus Trachops; species Trachops cirrhosus. The sequence goes on from CM052544.1 coordinate 101,916,890, forward strand.
ACACATAATAATTCTCTTACGATTAAGCTTATTGTGAGTAAAATGTAAAAGACAACTGAAATTAATATTCAGATTAACCAATAAACAAAAACCTTTTTTAGTGTCTTCGTTCTGCTTAAAAGAAATTTTTATTTATTTCTGTGGGTTAAAAATATATTTGTTTCATTGTTTATGTCCTTTAGCTTATGATTTTGTTTAGAAACATAGAATCTTAGGCTCTTAAGGATGATGAATAGAATTTAGAGACCAAATGGCCTAATTCCTTTATTTTACAGGTTCAGAAAGTTTATTTTTAAAGTCACAGAACTGATTAATTAACTGATTAGAGTTGTGACACAGCCTTTTCCATTGTCACACATAATTTTATGAACTTTGTAGATATACTCTTCTTTTGTCTCCTGTTTTATTTCCTTTTAAAAGAGCCTCTTTCCAGCTTTGAGATTCTGTGTTCCATAACTTTAAAGCTTTTAAAGCTATATTACCTTTTATTTTTCTCTTAACATTAATGAAATAAATATTATACTATGGAATTTTAAGAAGAAATGTTAAGGAGGTGTTTCACATTTGTACTAGATTTTTGTAGGTCATCCATCCCCTTTAGAACAATGTTAATGCTACCTAAAGAATGTATGTTGAAATTAGTAAAAACAGTTTTTAAAAATGTTTGTTTTAATATGTTCTTTAGCATTTGCTTTTATCTCCTCACTAGTATCTTATCAATCATTCCTTTACTTAGATGGCTTTTAAATAGTAAGCTGATATCTTTACATACAGTAGTTAGGCATAATAGTGCTAATTTTGTTCCCCTGTGAGATTTCAATTCTCTATATTTTCTTTTTGCTCCCATTTCTCATTGTTTTGTTTCTATCTATTGATTTTTCACCCTGGTTTACACAATTATGTTTTTTCCCCACTAGTTGCATTGGCTAGAAACGGCAGTACAATTCTCAGTAGAAGTGGTGAGAGCAGACATCCTGTCTTATTCTTGATCTTAGGGAAAAGGCATTCAGTCTTCCACTGTTAAGAATTATTTTAGTTATCAGCTTTTCATAGAAGCTGTATTCATAGTTTCTGAGAAGTTTTTTTTTAACATCAGAAATAGATGTTGGATTTTCTCAAGTGCTGTTTCTCCATCTGTAGAGATTACGAATGTGTTTTGTTCTTTCTTTGTTAATGTGGTGAACTTCATTGATAGATTTTGATATGTTAAAAACCAACTCTGTTTTCAGGATAAATCTCATTTGGTTATGATGGATGATCCCTTTTCTGTATTAATAGGTTTGATTTGATCACATTTTGTTTACAGTATTTACTTCTATGTTCATGACGGTTAGTTCTATAGTTTTCTTTTCTTGTAATGTCTTTTTTTGGTTTGATGTCAGGTAATGCTGGCCTGATAGAATGAGTTGGGAAGTAGTTCCTTCTCTTAAATGTTTAGAAGAGTTTGTGTAAAATTAGTATTACTTATCCTTTGATGTTTGGCAGACTTTACCAGTGAAACCACCTTGGCATGCCATTTTATTTCGTGGGAAGGTTTTAAAGTACATTTTCAGTTTTTTAAAGATAAAGGATTATTCAGGTTATTCTTTTTTCTTGAGTGAGCTTTGGTAGTTTGTGTCTTTCAAGGTAATTACCCAGTTCTTCATAAGCTGTCAAATTTATTGGTATAAACTTGTTCACAGTATTGCATTATTATTCTTTTAATTTCTGTAGGATTGGTAGTGATTCCACCCCTTTCATTCCTGATATTGGTAATTTGGTGTCCTCCCCCAGTTTGGTTAGATATTTATCAATTTTGTTTGTTTATTAAAGAACCAGCTTTTGGTGTTACTGATTTTTTCTCCAATATTGATTCCATCTTTGGTCTTTATTATTTCTCTGTACTTTGGGGTTAGTTTTCTTTTTCTGATTTTTAAGCTGGAAGCTGAGGTCATTGCTTTGAGACTTCTTTTCTAATACAGGCATCATATGCTGTACTTTCTTTTAGATACTACTTCAGTGGTATCCCACAAATTGTGTTGTCTTTTAATTTTCAGCCATTTAAAAATAATTTTGCTTTTCTTCTATGATCCACAGATAATTTATAATTATGTTATTGGTTTTGCAAATATTGGGGGTTTTCAGAGATCTTTCTGTTAATGATTTTTAATTCTGTTGTATTCCCAGAATATACTTTGTGTGCCTTGAATCTTTTGAAATGTATTGATAGTTATTTTATGGCCTAGAATATGATTTATTTTGATAAATGTCCTGCATGGAAAGAATATATATTTGCTCTTTTTGGACAAAGTGTTTTTAATTGTTCATTAGGTCAAGTTGGTTAATAGAGTTATTCAAATCTACAATATCCCTGTTGATTTTTTCCCTATTCTATCAATTATTATGAGAGGTATATTGAAATACATATATCTATACTTGGATTTATCTATTTCTTCTTGCAGTTTTATCAGTTTTTGTTTCATACAATTTTAAGGTCTGTTTTTACATGCATAAACATTTAGGATTATTATATCCTCTTAATTGACCTTTTTATCATTATTAAGTGACTTTCTTTGTTCCCAGTAATATTGTTTGTTCTGAAATTCACTTTGTATTATATTAGTGTAGTGTCTCCAACTTTGTATTGGGTAATATTAACATGGTTTATGTTTTTCTATGCTTTTACTTTAAGCTTATTTGTGCCTTCATATTTAAAGTACTTTTCTTATAAATGGTATATAATTGAGTCTTGTTTTGTTTAAAAGCAGAGAGGTCAACAATCTCTGCTTTTTAGCTGATGTGTTTAGACTATTTACAGTTAATGTGAATATTGATATAATTATGTTTTCTTATAACATTTCCTTTTTTCTTCTTGTATCCTCTGATTTATGTTTATATTTTTCTTCTTCATTCTTGTTTTGATTAACCAAATATTTTTTCATTTTGCTTTAACTTCTTTGTTGGCTCTTTAGCTATAACTTTTTGTTATTTTAATAATTGCTTCAGGTTTGTGGTATGCATCTTTAAATTATCATAGTCAACCTTAACTGGTATTATACCATAGTGTCAGTGTATGTATAGTGTAAGAATATTGCAATAGGGTACTTCCATTTCTCTACTCTTGGACTTTATGTCATTGGTGTCTTATGTATTACTTTCACCTATTTTGTAAATGTCTCATGTACATTGTTATTCCTTTTGTTTTAAAATTCTATCATTCAGTGAGTTTTACATAAGGGAAATAGTAGATATTTGCTTTTGTTGTTACCATTTCTAGTGACATTTATTTATTTATTTATTTATTTATTTTAGGTGGGTCTTTCTATCTGGTATTATATTTTATCCGCTTAGAAGATTTCCTTCCTTTTTTTTTTTTGTAGTGCAATCTGCTGGTGACGAACAGCTTCAACTTTTTATGCTGAAAATTTTGCCTTTGGGTTTTTTAAAAAGATGTTTTTGCTGGATATAGAATTCTAGGTTGACAATTATTTTCATTAAATTTAAAGATGTTTCATATTTTCTCCCTTTCACTTCTTCCAATGAGAAGTGTGATATCATTGTTATCTTTGATAGATTTTTCTTCATGCTTCTTGTGTTTGGAGTTTTTTGGGTGTGCTAATTTGTAGTTTTCATAGGGGTTTAGAAGATTTTGGCCATTTTTCTTCATGTGTTTTTGCTGGCCCCTCTCTTCTCTTTCAGGGACTTCTGTCATTCATATAGTAGGCTGCTTAGCGTTGTCTTACAGTTTACTTATTTCATTAAGCCAAATTTTACTTTGTGTTTTACTTTATAAATTTTCTGTTGTTATACCTTTAACTTTACTGATCTTTTCTTTGGCATTGCCAAATCTGATGTATTTTTCATTCAGTGTATTTTTTTTGTCTTAGACATTGTAGTTTTTACATCTAGAATTTTAGCCCTGGCTGGTAGGGCTTAGTTGATTGGAATGTCCTGTAACTGAAAAGCTGTGGGTTTGATTTCTGGTCAGGACACATACCGGGCTAGTGGGTTCCATCCCTGGTTTGGACACATATGATCCCCAGTCCGGATGCATATGGGAGGTAACCAATCAATGGTTCTCTTTTGCATCGGTCTCTCTCTCCTTTCCTCTCTACCTTCCTCTTTCTTTAAAAGCAATAAAAAAAGTCTTTGGGTGAGGGTAAAAAAAAGTAGAATCTCAATTTTGGTCTTTTTAATATCTTTTATGATCTATTTAACTTTTTGAACATCCAGACTGCACTATAATAACTGTTTTGATATTATATTTGAAACTGTTTTCCTTTCTTAATTCTACCAGCTCTGTCACTTTTGTGTTGGTTTTGGTTAATTATTTTCATTATGGTATGCATTTTCTTGACTCTTTTGCATGCTTGGTATCTTTGTTGGATGCCAGACATGGCAAATTTTACTTTCTTGGTTGCTGGATATTTTTTGTGTTTCTGTAACTCTTCTTCAGCTTTGTCTGGGGTGCAGTTATATGAAACAGTTTGACACTTTTGCATCCAAAATTGTGATTTTTTGGATGGATATGGCGTAGGGCTCAGTTTAACACTGATTACTCTCTTCTACTAAGGCAAAGTTTTATGAGCACTTTAACCAGTGCCCCATGAATTCAGAGTTTTTTCCAGTCTTGCTGGTAGGAAGGAACATCAGTTGTTCTCTTCAATCTTTCCAAATAATTCCCCCCCACCACCGTTGGGTGTTTTTTCACAGGCATGCTCACTGATCATGACTGCTTGAAAGGACCCTCTGCAGATCTCTGAGGTTCTCTCTCACTGTAGCTTTCTTTTTCCTGGTAACTCGTCTTATGACATATTGTCGTCCTCCTCAGACGCTCAGTTTTAATTCATTAGACTCAGGGTATCTGCCGAGCTGAACATCAGTTCCTCTGTACTGCTCTGCTGCCTAAAAAATCTTCAAAAGCAGTAAGCTGGGGCAATTGTAGAGCTCATCTTGTTTGTCTCCCATCTATCACTGTCTTCTGTTGCCTATATTCAATGTGTTGGAAGCCATTCCTTCATGTATTTTGCCTGTTTGTTTTAAGCAGGTGGAGAAATCAAGCCCTTGCTACCCCATTTAAGTCAGAAGCAGAAGTCTCTAAATGATATCTGGTTGAAATATAATTTGGTTGAAAATATATTTCTTGATTTCTAACACAGGTCCATTTATGCTGAGCGGAGTTTTAATCAATAAATTAAGTACAGTGAAAAATTAGAATACCCCTTAAAAGTCGGTTGCAATTTAATTTACTATAAAATTCTATATGTTGTGAATTAGTCTGATGGAGATGGTTTATAGAAGAAGTGCTCCCTTCATACATATATATATCTGAGGAAAGTGTCAAGGGAGTAATTAATAAAAAAATATAGTTTAGCTCAAGAAAGATAGCCTGGATTTTTAAATTATTTTTGTACATTTTCATTGAGTAAGAAACCTGTCATAAGAGTGTCATAATTTGAGAGAAGGCAAGATGGTCTGTTAAGATACGAACCCATCATCTTCTCAGATCACTGGCCATCTGAATAAAGCACCCATAAAGATTCAAAAAGAAAAAAAGAGTGTCATAACTTACTTGGGATAGTGTTCCTTTTAATGATATGTATAAAGCTGTCTATAGTCTACATTAAAAAAAGTATTGAGTTCAATTTCTCTTTTCAAATTGTATCATTATGTAATAGAAAGCTTCTGCTTTCAGTAGACGGTGAATGCATTTTTTTGATTTATCGTGGCCCCAATGGATTAAGCCCAGTGAAATTTGGTCTTGCTACTCTAATAAAGTAGAATAATAAGAATACAAATATTTTATGGCTGAAAATGTAATTATAAAGCTATTTAAAAATTAGGTTAGTAACCTTTTAAGAATCAAGATAAAATAATCTTTTGTTTTAATTTTGAGGCTCTTAGATGTGGAGCCATCCTTAAAAATTATTTAATTCTGAAGAGACATATAGAAATTCCAATACAAGATTTAGGAAATATTGCTTCCATTAACTTCCTTTTAAGATGATACCCCCTTAATAAAAGTTATATATTTAGTCAAATTTTAAAATGATGACTTTATAAGGGCGAAATTATTTTGTAATCATAGAATGCTGACTCTAGTAAGAAAGACATTATGCTAATTTACAATAAGTATTATTTTAAGCTTCAGTGTGTGGCATCATTAATTTTATTGTTTCTTTTCATTTTTGGTATGAAAAATTACCAGATGCTTAATGGTTGATCTGATTTTTGATAAAGAACATATTTTTTTTTAGAATTGTATTGTTTAATTTATAAATGTTACAGGTATGAATTTTCTATCATGAATTATCAGACTTGAAGCAGAATGAATTATAACTTTATAGTGATTATAACAGAGAATGATGCTTGAGAAAGTCCTTTAAAATATATTGGTATGTGTGTTTTCAGCATATCAGATGGTAAAAATGGGATAATAACACTAATATGCTTCTGAATGAAGTAAATGAGTCATTAAGTATCATTTATATGAGTGGTTTTAATGACTAATATTTAAATTGTACATTGAGAGATAAAATAATGACTAGAGTATTTTTCAGTATTCTACGCAGTTCCTTTCTTTCCTTAAAATTTCAAATTACTGTGCTTACCTGCAAGTCTATAGATAGTAGGCTGGTGCAATATGCAATCATTCCCCTTACATCAAAGGCAAGCATATCGTATGAATTTTCTTTTAGACTTCATAGAATTACTATACCCCAGTATACTGGGAAAAAAGTTGGACATTCTCCAGGAAAAGGGTGGCATTGTTTGAGAAAGTTAGGAGGACGAAGTTTAGTTCCTGCCCTGGTATCTTGTGACTTTTGTTGGATGTGTTACATCATGTCTTAGTGCTTCTGTGTTAGACTCTATAAAATGAAAGCATCATTCTAACTGATTTGTAAGGGTTTTTGGGGGGTGGTTTAACATTTTATGATTTTTAAAATTAATACTAGATTGCTTATGCAATTCTTGAAGTACCCAAAAAGTATATTTATATAGCCAAATATTCTACCACTTAAACAAGTTTTAAAAAGTAATTGAGAAACTTCATTAATTCTCTGTTTTTACTGTGTCTAGGATATTGCATGTTAAGCTTTGGTTTAATATCCCTTCCCACATTTATATAACATGGGAGTGTTGAGGGCACCACTATTTTAGAAAACTATATTTATAGGCATTTGAGGAATACTTAAAGCAGGAAGACTTATCAGAATTTAAGTGCAAAACTTATCAGAAAAAGTGCAGAAATGCACTTTTAAAGAAAGTGCATTTAAATCCAAATTATCTGTGTGTTTAAAATAAAAATAGTACTCCATACTAGGCTATTATTTATATTTACATGAGACTTTAATCAGTCTTTGTCCTAAGGTCCTTGATAATATTTTATATTTGTACATTACCCTTGATTTTCAAGGAACTGATCTCAATTTAATGTTAAAAAGTTTAATATCACTTTTGCAAATACAGTGGAACTTCTGACTTGATTGTATTCCTAAAATCTGATTAGAAGATATATTTATCCTTTTCTTTTGAATTTCTTTTCTTCTGAAGGTTTGCCAGTTCAAAGATAAGAACCATTTTGATTAGGGTCATCATCCTCATTCTTTCTTTTTCTTTTAACAGTTTCCTTAAGATATTTTATTTACTCTTATAACTTCAAATACTACATATATGCTGATCATTTACAGATACTATTTTGCTAACCGGATTAATTTTGAGTTCCATATTCACTTCTATAGCTGCCTACTGAAATCTCTGCTTAACAGGCACCTCAAATTCACCTTATCTACACCCGAATTCACTGTTTTCCCCAAATCTGCTTCTTATATGTTCTCCCCTCCCTGCATCCGCCCCAAAGAATTGTCCTCTTATCCTCCCTGTTGCCTAAGCCACAGTAGAACTTCTCTATTTCCTCCTCTATGAAGTCTTAAGAGGACTTACTTCTCTGTATCTTCTAAATCACTTCTTTCTGTTTCTCTTGCTAGTACTATAATTCATAGTACTCTGACATTTGTTTCTTACCCAAAATTCTGTAAGAATTCCTAGTTCTCTCTGCTCCCAGACTTGTCTCCTTCTAATAAGCTTGAACATTGTAGCATTGCGAACATTCAATGTTCATTTAATAGCTAATATAATGTCTTATTTACAAATCATATGGTAGGTTTTGTGTTTATTTTTCTATTGAAAGATAATAAAGATATGATGGCAGTAATATTTCAAGATATATTTTAGCTAAGTTTTTCATGTATACATCATAGCTAAAATTGAAGTTGTTTTAATCTGTTAAGAGAGATTAACTGTTTGCAAATTTATTAGTTATAACATCAATTTTTTCTTTTTTTAGAATTTTGCTTAACTTTTTTATTTTAAGATTTCATTTATTAATTTTTAGAGAAGAGAAAGAGAGGGAGGGAAACATCAGTGTGTGAGAGGTACATCGATAGGTTGCCTCTCACCCACCCCCAACTGGGGACCTGGCCTGCAACCCAGGCATGTGCCCTGACTGGGAATGGAACTGGTGATCTTTTGGTTCTCAGGCTGTCACTCAATCCACTGACCCATACCAGCCAGGGCTCAATTTTATCTTTTAATTAAAAAAAAAATTCTGTAGTGTGAATTATCTTGTGAAAGTGTTACACTTCTGAAATTTTGTCAGATATCAATGTAGTTAACCGGGAACATTTTAGTTCCAACATATCATTTATAATCTAGTTACATATTACCAACTACTTGTATTCCAAACATGCTAGTCTTGTTTTTGCTTTTGTGCTTTTTGGATATGCTATATTCTTTGCATTAGATGTTCTCTCTCACTGGTCTTGCTGACATTCTCTTCATTATTCTTTAAAGCCTTGCTTATGTTGCAGAAACCTTCTCTTAATGCTTTCTCCAAGTCCTGGTATTTCCTCTCTTATTTGCATTTTCCATAATGCTTTATTATTCCCTCACTTTCAGAATATCTCTTTGTACTGCAATGATTTATTTCTCTCTCATTATATTTAATTCCTTGAGGTCAGAAACTGTCCTACTCATTTTTTTACACCTGTGACTTCTAGTGTAGTGTCGGATACATATATAAAGAGTGCTGCAAAAATGAATTTTGTTGGACTGAATTGTTGTCAGTAGATAGATGTCCTTGACTATATGCAGTAGCTTTTATATGATCTTTAGTTTTAACACTTGTAACAAAGCAGTCAAGAGCACAGTATTGTAAAGAATGCAATTCTGTCTCTTCTGTGCAATATCCTATGTTTTAATAGGCTAGAAGATAAGATATACAACTATTGTAGATACTATGTTGAGAGCTTTTCATGCTATTTTATTTAATTCTTGAAAACCCCACAAAGTTTTGCAGAGATTAAGGAAATTGCACAAGATGATATATAGCTAAGGGTGTTGTTTAAAAGGTGAATTTCAAGATAGGTCTTTCTGATTGCAAAATTTGTCCTCTTAGTCACAAGTATATACTGCTACCCATATTTTAGGAAAAGGGAACCTCAAAACACATGATTTTGACTTTTCATTTATACAAGTTCTTACAATATAGTAGATCATTATTATTATCGCTTTTGCTATAGTATCATTATTTAAATAAAGAGATATGCAATAACTGAGTTTAATTTTATTATATCTAAAATGTTCTTTTGACCAAATCATGTATCTGACCATTTTTATTTTCCATATTTATAATATTAGGAAACTATGACCTAAAATTATCAATTTTAATCAGTAATTTATCTTTAATCACTTCTATGATTTTTTCTTTTTAGTAATAAATTTAGAAGACAAATTAATAGGACAGAGATGACATTTAGAAGCAATATGCATAATTTATATAAAATACATTTTGTCTACTTTTGCTAGTATATGATAGAATTAAAGATAAACAGTGATGCAGTGTTTTACTGTCTTTGTGCTAAAGCTTTTTTCCTTAACATTTTTCAGTTTTTCTTGGAGTTAATTGAATGTTTAATTAGGATTTCATTTGTGGAATGAACATTCTCCTTTTTTCTAATGTTTGGGTGTTTAATTGCTTTTATAAATTACTCTTAATATATCTCGTACATAGCATGCTCTTAAATTTTCCTCTTAAAATGTATAGATTTCAGTCAAAATGTAACTAGACTTCTTTAGAATTTTTGTTTCACTAATAAGCTTTTAAAAACTCTTATTTGTCTTGAGAGTGGAATTAATTATTTCTTTTTTGTTTTGTCTTTTCTGTCCTTTCGAACTTGCTTTCGTGGATATTCACACCAGGAGGACAAAGTGGTTAGAGTCTTTTTTCTGTCTAATATTATTTTCCTTCTAATATTGTTATTGCTAATTTTAATTTTATAGCTGTATTTAATTTATATACTTTTAAGTGTTTTATTATAGTTGTAGTGCATGATAATCACTATACGTTAAGATATTTTAAGCATGATATTAGATTTTACTGAAAAACATATTATAGGTGAAAAATTGATTACTTGATTTATAAAGAGGCTTGCCTCTTTAGAAATTAGCATTTTTAAGGAGATCTTACAGCATTATTTATTTTGTTAAGAATTCTTTTAATCATACAGTGTTTTCCTAAACTAATCATTCTATTGGTCACAGTATTTAAAAGAAGATTCTGAGTTAGTATAAAGATTCCATAGTTGTAATAACGAATGAGTCACAATAATATTGAACATGGATTTTTCTTAGGTATATATTTATTGTTGATTATAAGTATTTAATATATTTTAATTTTAATATGTTTTAGAAATTGGTAAAGTCTATCTTATATTCTTGTATTAAATATTAGACATAACTATAATCTAAAATACTTCGGTTTGGAGGGTTCAACTCTAGCTTAGGTTTTTACATTCTGTCAATTCTTGCCCATAGAGATCGGATTTGGATTTGAATTTGGGTTTGGATTTGCTCTAGAGACTGGTGACTTCCTGCAAACATAGATAAAATCTTTCTATTCTGCATCTTTTTGATGAGTCAAACTAAAGTTGAGGTCTTTTCAAGTATCCCCAAATTTAAATGGGCATAAAACCCAAAGAGGATATTGTTTAGCTCACCTCTTCTAAACAGTGACTTCTTTTGTGCCAGTTGAAGCCTTTTTATATTCTCAGTCTTTAGTTACTAGGTTGGGGATAATGTAGATGGTGGCAAATACTGAGGTGATTTCAGGATGAAATCTCTTGAGTGAAAGACAAGGTCTTCAGGGTTGCTTTTTCTTTTTTTCTTTGCTTTTTACTTAGAGGAATTCTATCTTTTGAGGCAGATTAAAGATTAATTTCTGTAGACATGTCGCAGACTGTGCATTGTCCTCAAACCAGGGCAGATGTTCTAGAGAACCCACCAGCCTTCCTTTACCAGCTAACCTTACTAGGTGACTCTCAATAGTGCAATTCAGGCAGTTCAAACCTTTAGAATCTCTAGAGCTATTTTTGTGTCCAGGGTTAATACAGAATACATAATGGCTTGATTATCATCTGTAGTTTTTTTAAAAATTGAATTTATTGGGGTGACATTAGTTAATAAAATTATATAGGTTTCAGGTGTACAATTCTATAATACATCATCTATATATTGTATTGTGTGTTCACCACCCGAAGTCGTGTCTTCTGACAAGATTTTGTAATTAACAGTCTACATTTTAAAACAAGGATTGACTAACAGGTAAAAGTATACTAATCTTAAGTGGATTTTGAACATTGCAAATAAAATGCAACAGGCCTTTTTATGGAATTCTTTATGCAGTATTCTTCAACAGAAGCTTCTGTGATGATTAAAATGTTTTATAGCTTCACCATCTAATATAGTCTTATGTATCTATTGAACACTTGAAATGGGGTTAGTGTGACTGAGGAATTGAATTTTTAATTTTACTGAATTTTAGCTAATTTAAATTTAAATAGCCATCTGTGGCTAGTGGCAAATGAACCCTAAAGCCTGGGTAACAAACATTCTATCTAAGATTATTCACCCCCAAAGGCAATATCTTGTGCTCATACTGGCAGTGGAGATTAAAGCTCTATAGAACTTAAGAAAAATACATTTGCTAATGCTAGTATCTTATATAGCCAAGGAGGATAATGGACAAAGGACATCTTCCCAAAGGGAAGAATTAGGGAATAGGAATGACAGTGGTCCAGGGAGAACCTCCTAAATAGCTGAATTTGAGCCAGGCGGATAGGATAACCAAGGAAATTAAGCCATTGTTCATGAGGAGTTACTGTGTGCTCTAGACGGTTGACCACTATATATTTCTCATTCTTCCTATTTCTGAACGATAGTTTTTGTTGCAGCCCCCTGTTTTGTGCTCCATCATTGTATATTGGATGTGTTGGGAACAGATAATTTGTCTTTCAGTGTATAAGTGCACAATGATCCACACTCACCCATGGTGGAAAAATTTTCTCTACCTCAAAGATCCTGGACTCAGAGCTAGATTTTATAACTAGATGAGACTTTGGGATTATCTCCCTTTGGGAAGGGGTGAGTGCGTTACATATAAAATATATGTACAGAATGTTGAGTTGTTAAAAGAGCAGACTGCTCTAGTCCCTGCTCAGTGGCTATTCTAACAGACAGTCTCAACTTCTCTCTTAATAGTATTTTTAGCTTTCTTTGCAATTGGAAATGGCTTAGTTCTAGCAAATGAGATGAAAGAAATTTGTGAGGGCTTCTGGGAAGTTATGATAAAAAAGATGTAACTGGAACTACCTTTTAATGCACAAGTGATGTCTTGAGCTTCACAGGCCATTTGTGAAGATGAGGGAAAAGCTAAGAGTATTTGAGTCATTAATTATAACATTGTTGTGTTGTGCCACTGATCTAACAGCATCGAACACCTTTCCCCAATGTGAGAAAAATACGCAACCCAATTTGTTTCTGCAACCGGTAGTCAGATTTTCTGGTGCTTATAGTCAAAAACATTCTTAATGGAAACATTAGTGGATTTCCAATGTGCAACAGGGAAACTGTGCAAACATCTAGAATTGTTCTTTAGAAGTATAGAAGTGGTGTAAAGATGTGCATCTTGATCATTGTCTTGGTACTCAGCTATCTGCTTTTGCTGCATGTAATGTTTGAAGAATTAAGATCACTTAATACATTTGCTCATATACGAGGGCTGTCCACAGGGTATCCAGCCATGTAATATGAAAAATATATGAGACATTTATTGAGGAAGATACAAGATGTAAGAAACATTGTACATAGGACAATGATGCCTCAGTCCCCTCCAAAGTAGGCACCTTGGGACCTCACACAGTTCTCCCAGTCGCCATCAGCTGTCCTGTGGTATTTTCCTGAATCACGATGGTCTGGAATCTCTTCCTTTTCAAAGGTGATTTTAGTTTTGGGAAAAGCCAGAAGTCACAGGGTGCCAAATCTGGGCTATAGGGAGGCTGAGTCACCTGGGTGATTGGATATTTCACCAAACAACTCTTCATGAGATGTGATGCATGAGCGGGCATGTTGCGATGAAGCTGCCAATCACCAGGTGCCCATAGTCTCGGCCTTCTGAATTACCCGAATAATGTCTGTTGAGGGATGTTCAGGCTTAACACAAAATTTGATGCAGATTTGTTGCTGTACTTGCTTTGTCATTTTGAATGCGACAGCCACACAGTTCACATGCTTACACAACAGCTTCTACCACCCCTGCTGACCAGTACAGTGAAGTCATCATTGTTCATGCATGGGCATTCCAGCCCACTCTCCTTGGCTGCAAGGTTACATCAGTGTCATGCAAACTGATCTTGTTTTATTAACAGTGGCTGGAGTTATTCCAGACAGCCCTTGTATGTTTAGCTTTTATACAAACAGTTTCTAAAGTTCATGTACAATTTTATATTTTCATCAGCAATATATGTAAGTTTGGTTGCATCACAACCTCACCAGCATTTGATGTTTTCAGTCTTTTATTCATTTAAATTATTCTACTGAGAGTGAAAGGGTTTGGTTTTTATTTTCATTTCTTTAGTAACTAGTGCTGTTGCGCATCATTGTTGTCTATTGGCTATTCATGTTATTTTGCTTGTGAAATGTCTGTTTAAATGTTTGCTGATTTTTAATATTTTGTTTTTGTCTTTTGATTATTGACTTGCAGGAGTTTTCCCTATATACACTCTGAATACAACTACCACATATATGTATTAAGAATATTTTCCTAGTTTATTGCCTGGCTTTTCATTTCTTAATGATGTATTTTGGAGAACAGAGAAGTTTTAATTTGATAGTCCAATTTATTAATTTTTTCTTTTATATATAGTTAATGTTTTTTGTGGCCAAAGATAAGGTATATCTTTGCATACGCCAAAGGTGCAAAGATATGCTCTTTGCCATACTTGCTTGTTTATTTTTTTCTGTATGTTAGAATCAGTTTGTTTAGTTCTAAATAAGTCAGATAGATATTTTTTAAAAACTAGGATCATGTTAATTATGGATAAATTTGGGAAGAATTGTTATTTTTATTATATTACACTTACATATTTAATATTAGAATATGATTTTTTATTTATCTTTCATTATTTCCCCCAGTAGCATTATATATATTAATTGAACATATTTCTCAACAATTTATTTTAAAATTATAAATGAAATATTCAATTACTTTTTCTATTTATTTTAATATAGGAATATATTAATTTTTGTATGTTAATATTGTACACAGTGACCTTTTTAAAGCATTGATTTCCGGCCAAGATGGAGGCGTTAGGTAGATACACTTTGCCTCCTTGTATAGCCAAAAGAAAGACAAGAACAAATTTAAAAACAAAAAAATAACCAGAACTTCCAGAAAATCAAACTGTATGGAAGTCCAACAACCAAGGAGTTAAAGAAGAAACATTCATTCAGACCAATAGGAAGGAGAAGATGGGCAGCCAGGGCTGAGAAGATGTGCAGCAAGGTGTAGGCTGGCAGACCTGGGAAGGCAAGGCAGTGGCTGGAGGGCCAGAAGGTCCCACATTCACGTGCGGATAAACTGGGAGGAACAACTGGAGAGTGAGACAGACTGTGCAACTCAGGGTTCCAGCTCAGGGAAATAAAGTCTCAAAATCTCTGGTTGTAAAAATCCTGTGGGGGTTGCGGCGGCAGGACAAACTCCCAGCCTCACAGGAGAGTTGTTGGAGAGACCCACAGGATCCTAGAACATACACAAACCATCCACCTGGGAATCAGCACCAGAAGGGCCCATTTTCTTTGTGGGTAGAGGGGTAAGTGACTGAAGTTGTCCAAGAGCCAATCAAGTGGCATTGTTCCCTCTTGGACCCCTCCCCCACATATAGTGCCAAAACACAGCAAAGTCGGTTGCCTCACCCTGGAAAAACACCTAAGGCTCTGCCCCTTACAAAGTAAAGGTGCACTGAGACAAAGAAATATGACCCAAATGAAGGAACAGATCAAAGCTCCAAAAATAGAAGTAAGTGATGAAGAGATAGTCAGCCTATCAGATGCAGAGTTCAAAACACTGGTAATCAAGATGTTCAAAGAAATGGTTGAGTATGGTCACAAAATAGAGGAAGAAGTGAGGCTATGCAAAGTGAAATAAAGGAAAGTGTACAGGGAAGCAACAGTGAAGGGAAGGAAACTGAGACTCAAATCAATGGTTTGGAGCAGAAGGAAGAAATAAACACTCAACCAGAACAGAATGAAGAAACAAGAATTCAAAAAAATGAAGAGAGGCTTAGGAACTTCCGGGACTGATGTGCCAGAAGGAGAAGAGGAAGAGCAAGAAATTGAAAACTTATTTGAAAAAATAATGAAGGAAAACTTCCCCAATCTGGCAAAGGAAACAGACTTCCAGGAAGTCCAGGAAGCTCAGAGAGCCCCAAAGAAGTTGGACCCAAGGAAGCACACACCAAGGCACATCATAATTACATTATCCAAGATTAAAGATAAGGATAGAATCTTAAAAGCAGCAAGAGAAAGGAGACAGTTACCTACAAAGGAGTGCCCATAAGACCATAGCTGGCTTTTCCAAAGAAACCTTGAAGGCAAGAAGGGGCTAGAAAGAAGTATTCAGTCATGAAAGGCAAGGATCTACATCCAAGATTACTCTATCCAGCAAAGCTATCATTCAGAATGGAAGGGTTGATAAAGTGCTTCCCAGATAAGGTCAAGGTAAAGGAGTTCATCATCACCAAGCCCTTGTTATATGAAATGTTAAAGGGACTTACCTAAGAAAAAGAAGAAGATCAAAACTATGAACAGTAAAATGACAACAAACTCACGACTATCAACAACCAAACCTAAAAAAACAAAAACAAAAACAAAAATGAACTAAGCAAACAACTGGAACAGGAACAAATCACAGAAATAGAAATCATATGGAGGGTTATCATTGAGGAGGAGGAGAGGGAGAATGGGGGAAGAGGTACAGGGAATAAGAAACATAAATATTAGGTACAAAATAGACAGGGGGAGGTTAAGAATAGTATTGGAAATGGAGAAGCCAATGAACTTATATGTATGACCCATGGACATGAACTAAGGGGGGAATGATGGTGGGAGGGGAGTGCAGGGTGGAGGGGAATAAAAGGGAGAAAAAACTAGACAAGTGTAATAGCATAATGAATAAAATATAGTAAAAAATAAACTATATTATCATAGTTTTCCAGTTGTTTCTTTTGCATTTTAACACTTTAAAACCATGTGACCTGAAAATAATAATTTGCCTCCTTCTTTCTCATTTACTTTTTTTTGTGTAGTTGCATTAGCCATAACCTTCATGCCAATCTGAAATAAAAATATATTTACTTATATAATTGAAATAATGTCATTTTTTTAAAATTTTAAAATGCAATCAAACCTCTGTTCTCGAACGTCTTGGTTCTTGAACAGTTCAGTTCTTGCCCAAGTTGTTCATGGAAAATAATGTGTTGGTTGTCTTAACAAAACTTTGGGTCTTGATTCTCTATCCGACAACCATTTCATGCCGATAACTGTATGATCATTCATTCACCTCTCAGGCAAAAGAGGAGATTCAGTTTGTGAACAAATTGCTTCTTAAACAGTTTTCTGGAACAAATTAAGCTCAAGAATTGAGGTTCCACAGGATTTTACAATTGGATCATTACGTTCCAGTTTTTCCCACTGCTCCTGTGCAAACGTTTTCCATTTCCGTTACAGATTTTCCCAGTATTGCTTAGAGATTTCTTGATATACTAATTTCCTATTTTATGCTCCTTAAAAGTTATAAATAATCCTACTCTCTTTCTTGTTTTGTTACCTTTTGGTCAGCTCCAGTTCTAAGGATAGTCACTGAGGCATGTTTGTTATAGGAATTTGGCCACCAAATGGGGGAAGTGGTTAAGATAGAGTTGGAGTATGGGGATAAAGAGGGAAAATTAGGTTTTTAACATGATATAAAATTCATATACAGACAAAAGAGAACAATGAAAACAAATTATTTTTCTTACTGATTTTTACCTTAGGTTTTTTTTCGCTGCATCTATTGACATTATTACAAGATTTTTCTCCTTTTATGTGTTGCATGGCAAATCAAAATCTTTGGTTTTTATAAGCAGCTTTGTGTCCTTAGGATACTACTCACTTGGTTATAATATAATATTCTTAAAAATATATATGTATATGTGTTTCTGAAGTTTATTTGCTAATATTTTACTAAGGATTTCTCCATCTGTGTTGATGAAGGATATTAGTCCTTATTTTATGTTCTTTTATGTTCTTTTCTGGTTTTGGTTTTAATGTTATTTTGACCTCATAAAATGAAATGGTTTCATTCCTTCTCTATATTTCTGAAAGAACTTGTATTATTTTTTTCCCCAAGCATACTATAAAATTCACCAGTGAGGCCAACTAAGTCAAGTTCTCTGTGGAATGTTACTCAAGGCTTGGCTCAGTTTTAGTTTTTGACTGACTTTAATTTGAGGCTGGGTTTTTATATGGAAGCAACATTTCGGTATGTTTTGGGGAGAGTTAGGGGATTTTTGAAGCATAATATAATGGCCTCAAGTTGAAGGTTTTTTAGAGATGACATCTAGTTTGAACAAAATCTTATAGGCTGTTGTGACCTGGCCTTAATACATTGTATTAAGAATTTTGGGTTTGTTTTCTTCACATCACCTCTCCCTTTCATATATAGGATCAACTGAATGTAAACCAAATTCTAAGAAAAAGATAGCAGTATATGGGACACTCCAATTGCTTTAAATATAATCTATAATGTCTTAGTCTATCCAGGCTGCTCTAACAAAATACTATTGACTGGGTGGTTTACAACAATGCAATTGTTTTTTCATCATGGTTCTAGAGACTGGGAAATCTAACAACGCAGTGGCAAATTCTGAGTCTGGTGAGGGCTCACTTTTTGTGTCTTTCACTGTGCCTCTTCACATGGTAGAAAGGTGAAGGATTTCTCTGGGGTCTCTTTGATAAAGGCACTAATCCTATTCACAAGGGCTGTGCCCTCATGACTTAATTACCTCCCAAAGATCCTGCCTTGTAATACTATCACCTTCGGGGTTAGGATTTTAACATATGAATTTTGGGGAAACATTGATATTCAGTCCATAGCTAATGATGTTTTCTAGTCTTGATCTGTAGTCTAGAGTTATATATCTAACTAACTCTTTACTTGGCATATCTCCTTAGATGTATAATAGGTATCTCAAACTTAATATATAGCCCCCAAAACAGTATTATTGGATACCCTGTTCCTTGAACTAATAACCTAAGCATTATTCTTTGTCCTTACTCAACAGTTTGATCTTATCACCAAGTCCTGTTGGCTTCTCCTTTTAAAACATTTCTTTCTATTTCTATTGCTGTCATTATCTCTCATTTGGACTCCTGCAGTTGCTTCCTAATTAGTCTCTCTGCTTCCTTTATCCAACCTCCTCTCCATACGCCTGCTAGGGTAAACTCTCAAAATGTAATCAGATTATGTTATTCTTTTGTTTAAAACCTTATCTGCTTTTTCACACAACTTCTTACTGGAGCATACAGGGTAGGGGATACAAAATCTGATTTTTATCCCTTTAACATCATCTCATACCAGTCTCTACCTCATTGCTCTTTTTCCCAGGCATCTCTGTTTCTGAAGCCACCACGCCCTTTCCTACCTGTAGGCATTTACATATGTTGTTTCTTCTGCCTGGAATGCATGTCACCAGCTTTTCACCTGGAGAGCTCATTCTCATCTTTGGTGGCAATTCACCTGTCATCAGTTCAGAGAGGCCTTCTCTGATTACCGTCTGTAGGGTGTTACTCCCATTCAACACTTACTCTCTAGCATATCACTTCCTAAATTCTCCCCAAAGCACACGTCTATTGTTTATTTATTTTTTTACTTGCTTATTGTCTATGTCCCACACTAGACTGTAAGCCCCATAAGAAAAGAAGTGGTCTTTTTTATCACTGTATGTCTAGTAAGCACAAAGGGCTTGGTGAACAGACTAGGCATTCAATAACTATTTGTCACTATGTGAATAATTAAGTAAGTGATTGAATGAAATAGACAGTTTTCAATATTACTAAATTTTCTCTGCTCTCAACCCAGCATGAGCAGATTAAATACAAAAACATAAAATGAGTTAATTATTTTATTATTCTTAGAGAAATAGCAGCATCATAAAAGCAAAATTGAAGGGAAAAGATTTTAAATTTTTTACTTTGATTTAAGCTTCAGTATTATTTAAAATTTTAAAACTTGTGTTTTGTATATCAGATGAGCCTAGATAAAACCTGCTGCCTCGGGCCAGGTGATTCTTCCTCTATTGGCATCAGTTTTTAAATTTTTGCTTCAATTATTTGGTATTATGAGAAATTAGAAATTAAAAGTGAACAGTGTAGTTAGAGGGTGAAACAATCATGTCTTTATTATGCAGTTCCCCACTCCTCACTGTGCATTTCAAAGGGTTTCCTTATTTGTGTCTCAGGGACTGGTTGTCTCCAGAAACAAAATATAGTGTTTTCCTTAAGTCTAGCAGAGTGCGTACTGGCTCTGAGTCTATTTATTTATACAGACTAGGTCTTTAAGTGCCATAATCTTTTATTTTAGGGTCTGTTCCATTTTCCAGGGATGTGCTTGTTGTATTGGATGGGGGAACCAGATTAAAATGGGCATGGACGAGAAATGTACGCCCCTGTCTGGAGCCCTCGGGTGCTTCATTACGACGGACTCTCTGGATCCAGATCACCTAAGGGCCCACCAGAGTGTCATGAACCTGGTAGCTGACCAAATTGGATCTCTAAGAATAGCTCTGGCCATGGCCAGAGTGCCTGACCTGGGTTTTCAGTAAATAGGTGGTGACTCCTCAGGGACTTGTGTCTGCTAGGCAGGATGTGCACTGGTAGCTGGCTTAACTTTTTGTTCAGAATTTATTTTTAGGTACTTATCATAAGAGAATTTGCTGAGTTGTTTGTGAGCCTTTTAAAAAAGCCAGCACATTGTGCTTCTTGGAATTGAAGGTGTGCTTATTTTAGTTGAAGATGGCACCAAGTGAGGCTAGTTTGAACTTAATAGCATAGTATTAGAATTTATTGTGATGTTGAAAAAGCAGGGAAATGACTAATTAAAAGTTAGTGTTCACTAGCAAGGCACTTAAGTAGCCCATACAAGGTCCAGACAGACCATAAAAATCTAAGAACCACTGACTTGACTAAATTATTTCGTTTGGGGAGAAGACAGGGTGCAGAGAAAGCTAATAATTGCTACTGGGATTTAGTTACCATATAGCATATAAGACCATTCATCATTGGAATTTTTTTGGTTATGTTCCTCTTAAAATTTTTTTATTGTGGTAAAATTCACAAACATAAAATTTACCATCTTAACCATTAACCTTTAAGTGTACAGTTCAGTGGTATTAAAGAAGTTAATAATGTTGTGCATCGTCACCACCATCCATCTCCATAATGTTTTTTGTCTTGTAAAACTGAAACTCTGTACCCATTAAACAATAACTCCTCCCTCCCTTAGCTCCTGGCAACCACATATACTTTTTGTCTCTGTGATTTTGACTAAATACTTCATGTAAGTGGAATCATACTGTATTTGTTTTTTTGTGACTGCTTTTTTCACTCAGCATGAAGTCCTCAAGGTTTGTGTTATAGCATATGTCAGAATTTTCATCCTTTTTAAGGCTGCATAATATTTCTTTATATGTATACACCACATTTTGCTTATCCATTTATCCATTGATAGGCCCCTGGGGTGCAGCTGTGTTGTAACTATTGTGAATAGCACTGTTGTGAACATGGGTGTACAAATATTTCCTCAAGGCCCTGCTTTCGAATTCTTTGGGTATGTACCCAGAAGTGGAATTGCTGGCTCATAGGGTAATTTTTAATTTTTTTTAGGAACCACCATACTGTTATCCACAGCAACTATACCATTTTATATTCCCAACAATAGTATTCAAGAGTTCTAATTTCTCCACATCATCACCAACACTTACTATTTTTTCATAGTAGCCATCCAGATTACAGGGTGTGAGGTGGTATCTCACCGTAGTCTTGATTTGCATCCCACTATGATTAGTGAGTTGAGCATATTTTTCTGTGCGTATGGACATTTGTATATCTTCTTTTGAGAGATGTCTGTTCAAGTCCTTTGACCATTTTTGAACTTGCTTAGTCTGGCAGTCAGGAGTGAAGGAGGCTGAATGTTATAAGCAATAGCAGAGCTGGCAGTTAAGACATTGATCTCGAAAAGTATTTATTTTGAACCCCTAAATTAACTTTTAAAAACTTTTACCTCATCACATATTTTTAAGATGGCATTAACATTTTCATTATATTTTTAAATGATTGCAAATGGTATCATTTCTAGCATACTATTAACACTGACATTTTACGGTACAGCTGTTTTAGCACCTTTAAAAATTTGTACAGTGGAATGAATCTAAAGAGCATCAGTTTGATAACTTCCATTATCCTTAAAAATCAAACAAACTGAACTCATTTGTAGCAGTTGGAAATTTCCTTTCTTAATTTTTCTTGAAAATACATTTATATTCCATTTTCCCCATGGTATTTTATCTTAATGTGATATATTTTTATTAGAAATCTTTTAAAAATCACCTTCTTATATCATTTCAATAAAGTATGTATGTCAAGTTAAATTAAGGATTAAAGTTTTAAAAAATTTCTTTTTTTTTAAGCTAACTCCTTAACATGACTTTCTTTTTTTTTTAGAAGATTTTATTTATTTATTTTTAGAGAGGGGAAGGGAGGGAGAAGGAGAGAGAGAGAAACATCAATGTGTGGTTGCCTCTCATGTGGCCCGCATGAGAGACCACCTGGGGCATGGGGGACCTGGCCCGCAACCCAGGCATGTTGTGCTCTGACTGGGAATCAAACCTGCGATGCTTTGGTTCGCAGCCCACACTCAATCCACTGAGCTACGCCAGCCAGGGCAAGTTTTAAAAAATTTCTAATGAATTGAGCTTAATTATGATAATTATTAATAGTAATAACAAATTATCCTCAACAATTATTTTAAATTATATATCATCTTACCACTCATTTAGGCCATTATTAATTCATGATTGCTTGAAATAACAAATACAAATTTAAATTGAATTTATTAAATAACAAATCCAAATTGAAATTGAAAATTGAACTAGAAATTTATTGCTTAGTGAGGTGGATGGGACTCATTTTCTTTTAAACTTTGTTCATAAATCCATGTATGGCTATTACTTATTATAGACCAAGACAGAATTCAATAGAAATCAATTCTATTTCTATTTCCTTTATTTTTATAGCAGTAAGTACTGAGGAAATTTGTTCATGTTAATGACTAAATGTGAATATGGCTTTTGTTGCAACAATTCACTCAATTCTTTGAATTTTGTCCAAGGTCCTGACAATAAATATAGTAATCTATCATCAAAAATTAAGTTCTATATTGTTATTAAGTTAGATGACTTTTCATTTACAATTTTCTATAATTTATTAAAAACAGAGAATTGAAGACACCAAGCTTACGAAATGTTTTATTACCCAGTTAGTGATTCAGTCTTTCAGTTTCCAGGAGTCATATTACAAAGCCTTTACTGAAACTTATCAAATGACTATTACTCTTATTATTTTTTCACTTAAAGGCATCTTGTTTAAAACAATACACTAAAAAGGATTTTGAAAATGTTGGTTTTTAGTACCTTTGCTATTTATTTATTTATTTATTTATTTACTTTGAGGTGACATTGGTTAATAAAATTATATAAGCTTTAAGTATACAATTCTGTGACACATTATTTGTATATTCCATTATGTGTTGCCACTCAAAGTCAAATCTCCGTCTGTCGCCGTATCTTTGTCTCCCTTTACCCTTTACTACCTGCACTCTACCCCCTTTCCCTCTGGTAACCACCATACTGTAGTCTGTCTATGGGTTTTTCTTTGTTTGTGGTTTTTGTTTATTAGTTGCTTTTAGTCAAATCATGCAGTTCTTGACTTTTTCTGTTTGACAATTACTCCCAAAGACATATGCACACTTATGTTCATTGCAGCATTATTCATGATAGCCAGTTACAACTTATATTGATAAAATTATTTTGCCTTTTCACATGCTTTAAATTATTTTTATAACTATCTTAAAACTGCATATTTAATTCTTTCAGTTTATAGAAAATGTAGAACATATGAGGTAATAGGAAAAGGTAGTTCTTGTCTTCAAACCAATTAGCCAAATGAAACATTTCAAAAAAGTCTCACTTTTCAGTTTAAATAAACATGTCAATACACATCCTTTGATAATCCAAATGTGATTTCTTAATATGACAAAAGCTATGTATGAGTAGACCATAATTACTCATGCCTCACTTGAAAATATGTAATATGTTAATATTAAATATAATAGTAGTTCCCATTTTAATAATGACATCTGATACTCAAACAAAGACTCAACTTTTGGGGAAGTTTCTTAATGTGAGTGTTCTCAATATAGGATTTAAAATTCAAGTCTTATCCATAAGACTTTTTTTGATGATAATTCACTGAATCAACTCTTCATTGAGATCCTTATATTTATTGCCAACTAAGTCCAAAACAACCTGAATATGGATGTTCACATTTCTGAAATCTCTTCACTGATTACTTCTTAGGCAAATCTCTGTGTGCTGTATTTTAATCAGTTGCACTGCTGTTAGTATTTCTGGGAATGATTGGAAACATCTATAGATTACTCAGTCGTTAAGTAATATCTTCTGTCTGCCACAGTGTTTGCCATCGTCTGCTGAACGATGCCCCCTGTGAGTTTATGAACTCTCAGAGTATTGTGGTATCTATAAAGGTTTTATAAAATTTCACTGATGGACTTACTAGCTAACATCTTTTTAGCTATTATGGAACAGAATAATAACTTTTTTGTCATGTAAGATTTTCTAGCTTTAACAGTGAGTAATATTAAGTTGTAAAAGTTTTCCAAAGCCAGTCTTAATTACTGCTTGTAAATTGCTAATATCCTCAGTTTACCCCTTATAACATTAATAGCTTTCTTTAGGATTTGAATGTTTTACAAGTATATTTATGCTGCAAGAGAGATGATTTCACACAGTCGTTTGACAATGTTTCAAGAGTAGAACCTCTGAGGGTCTCCCTGGAACAATGCATTCATTCAGAGTTTGGAGTCACCTTCCCAGAAGGGATATATATATCTGAGAGTATTTTCTTGTATATTCTCATACCTCCTTTATTAATTCTGTATGAATTTTAACAAACTGTATGTTTTTAAATAGTATGAGTTTATTATCGGATAGCATATCATGAACAGGCTTTATAAGGTGTGATCTACTTTATTAGCAATTAAGGTATTCTTATAAAAGCCCTGGCTGGTGTAGCTTAGTGGATTAAGTGCGGGCCTGTGAAACAAGAGATCGTGGTTCGATTCCCAGTCAGGGCACATGCCTGGGTTGCAGGCCAGTTCCTAGCAGGGAATGCACAGGAAGCAACCATACATTGATATTTCTCTCCCTCTCTCCTTCCCGATACTAGCTATGAGGTTATTGTAATAATTTAGGCAGGTGTTGGTGATGACTGAGACTAGGGTGGTTTGTGTCAGAGGTGGTGAGATGTCATTTGTGTGGATATATTGTTAAAGTAGAATCAAAAAGATTTTCTGATGGAATGTACAATGTCTGTCCAGGAGGTATCCAGCCACATAATATGAAAAATATATGAGACATTTATTGAAGAAAATACAAGATACACACGACACTACATAGGACAGTGACGCCTCAGTCCCTTTCAAAGTAGGCATCTTTGGACCTCTCACAGTTCTCCCAGTCGCCATCAGCTGCCCCATCCTATCTTCCTGAATCTCATCAAAGGTCTGAAATCTTTCCCTTTCAGGGTGAGTGTAGTTTTGGGAAAAGCCAGAAGTCTTAGGGCCTCGAAT
The DNA here is from genome assembly GCA_028533065.1 of Trachops cirrhosus. Classification (NCBI taxonomy): domain Eukaryota; kingdom Metazoa; phylum Chordata; class Mammalia; order Chiroptera; family Phyllostomidae; genus Trachops; species Trachops cirrhosus. The sequence goes on from CM052544.1 coordinate 101,942,226, forward strand.
CTGGGCTGTACGGTGGCTGAGTTACCTGGGTGATCCGATGTTTCACCAAAAAATTGCAAGACGTAGTTGAGTAAATGGGTGTTGTGATGAGGCTGCCAATTACCAATTGCCCATAGCTGCAGCCTTCTGAATCATCTGAATAGTTTCCCATGGAGGAATGTTCAAGCTTGATGCAAAATTTGGTGCAGATTTGTTGCTGTCCTCACTCAGTCATTTTTAATGCAGCAGCCACACAGTACACATGCTCATTCAACAGCCTCTACTGCCCCCACTGACTAGTACAGTGAAGTTGTCATTGTTCTCGCATGCACATTCCAGTCCACTCTCCTTGGCTGCCAGATTACATTGATGTTGTGCAAACCAGTCTTGTTATATTAACAATGGCTGGACTTTTTCCGGACAGACCTCGTATGTGGCATATGGAATAAAAAGATTTTTTTCATGATGTTTGGCCAGAGATAAACTGGGAAGATGGAGAGTTGCCCTTAACTGCTGTGAGTGAGAGTGTGGATAGAGAAGTTTTAGGGTGAAACCGCTTTGGACATGTTAAGTTTGAGATGAGTTAAAGTACAAAAATTCACTGAAGCTTAGATATAGGCTTTGCTTTTGATTTTGTGCTGTGATGGTGTTGCGATAGGTCATTTGTTTAGAATAGTAAATCTCTCTTGGGTTGGCCAAGTTGGACTTGCTTTACAATGAACTGCTTTAAAGTAGGTCAGACTACGGAATGTGCTTAGTGATGTTATTGCCTTTTAGCAGCTACAGAAGCAAGAAACACAATTTGCAAAAAGAAGTCCATGTAATAGTCCATGGCTTCTGAAAATATACTTGCAAGAAACCATGGAGGATCCCAAATAGTTTTGTCGATTAGCTTCAACTTTAAAGTTTTTAATTATTACTAGTGAGAATCTGAGAAACAGGTAAATGAAACTTTATACTTTGAACTTTTTCTCTAAAAAATAACCCCTTCTTAAAAATTTCTCCTCCCCCAGAGTGTTCGTTCTCATGATTTCTATATCTCCATATTTTTGTTAGTATTTCTTTTGTGTTGCTTCTAGTTTTACACTTTCAATTCTCCTCATTTTGGGTAATGTATCATCATCTTTACCATCTGTTAACTATCATATAATTATGTTCTGGCTCCCTTTTTTAAATGAAATATCCTCTTCAGGAGTAGTCATGTCTGGTTTTTAATTTTAATTTCTATTTTGAAAAATATTTGTTGTATTTTTCCCATTACTACTTGTCCCACTTATACCCTTTCCCACCTCTACCCACCCCCCTCCCTTCCTCACCCCTGCAACTACTTTTCATTTTAAATGAAACCTTCTAGGTGAATATGCTGTCTATTTTAAGAAGACTTAAACTTGCTTAATTTTACTTTAAATTTATTGGAATGATTTTATAGTTCTATTACTTAAACATAAGCTTTAAGTTCTTCTAAATGATGAAAAAGAAAACTGTCAACTGATAGTACATTTGTATTTACTCTATTAAATGTGTAGTTGGTCGATACCCAATGGGAAATAATTATTCTAATTAATATCATCACATATTACAATGTGAATAATGATCCTCTTTCAACTCACTTTTTTATTTTATTAAAGTTATTATAGTTTTAACTGAAATTTATTTTTAGGGAAAAAAGTAGGTTAACAAAGTAGTACAAAGCGCAAACAAGCCTTTGGGACCATTTTGAACAAAGTGGTGTAGCACAGACTAGTGGAAAAATGTACTTACTGCATAAATGTTCATGGTTTTTAATCTTGCTCCATGCACTTGCTGTTTTAAGTTATCTTTTCTTGAAAAATAACTTAGAGAAATTTAAGCTTAAAATGCAATTCTGAATTAAAATAACCTTTAAAAGTCAAATGTTTAGAGGCAATAATTACTTAATTCTGATAATAACTTTATATAATTAAATTCTTTTGAATGATTAATTTGCTTTGGCAGCCACTTCCATAGTTTTTTGATGAAGTTTAATTTAGAACAGAAAGTTTTTAAATGTATCATATAATTGATAAAAAGGAAAATAAAACCCACACTACAAAATATGTACAGTTAATTGATTACCTTTGCTAAAATTGCCTACTTCACGCATACCCATCCATAACTCCCCAAAAGTATGCCACATTGTATTTTAAAAATTATATTCATGTGAAAATTCATTAATTTTTTCTCAGTTAACTAATGTTTTCATGTTTACACATTTATGTTCAGTGTAATTATATTGGTAAATATTTTCATTAGTCTAATTAACCTTAATTGGTTACTACTCTGACATTTCTAGTTATACATTTCAATCTTTCCCACTTTTTTCTTTTCTCTTTTATTCATTTTGAAATATTTAAAATATGTCAAGACATTCAGAGAATAATACCAGCCAGTTATACAAATCTTAAACTTTTATATGTGGTTTTTTAGAGATACAGCAGTTATCTTGAATACTTAATCATTCCACACATTTTTATTGGTCTGGTTTAATTTTTTACATATATGCTGCTAAGCCATATATAGTATTATTTTGCAAGGTTTTTAACTTATATTATGGAGCACACTGTATTTATTTTTCTGAAACTTCTTTCACTATATTTTGAGAGTTATCTCAAAAATTAGATTTATGCAAATCTAATTCATTTGTGACTGGTGAATATAATTCTTCTGTATGAATATGCTATAATTTATTCACTTTTATGTTGATTTGGGTTATCTAAATTATTTTTCTAAGAGAAATAGTACTTAATAAATATACCTGCTCATGTCTTCTTGTGCCTGTGTGAGAATTTCTCTAAGGTTTCTGGGTCATAAATTATATAGGTAGCCATTTCTAGTTTCACTAGATCTTGTAGATTGGCTCTCCAAACTGGTTGAAAATAGTTTACAATCCTGAGAGGAATGCTTGTGTTGGTTCCTCTACTTCCTCTCTAGTGCTTAGTATTGTCAGACTTAAAATGTTGCCACACTGATGAGTGTGAATAGTAACTCATTATTTTAAATTTGCATTTTTTGACTGATGATGTTAAGCACCTTTATACTTGCTTCGTCTAATTAGGTTTCTTCGTGGAATTGTATATTCATTCCTTGACCTACTATTCTTTTGTGATGTTTGTTTTTCTTTTTTTTTGAAATTTTATTTTATTGATTATGTTATTACAGTTGTCCTGATTTTTCCCGCTTTGTGCCCCCTCCACCCAGCATTCCCTACTCCCTCAGGCAATTCCCCCACCATTGTTCGTGTCCATGGGTCATGTATATAAATTATTTGACTACTCCATTTCCTGTGCTGTACTTTACATCCCCATGGCTATTCTGTAACTGCTTATTTGTACTTCTAATCCCCTCACCTCTTCACCCATTCCCTCACACCCACCTCCCATGTGACAACCATCAAAGTGATCTACATATCCATGATTCTGTTCTGTTCTTCTTGTTTGCTTAGTTTGTTTTTTAGATTCAATTGTTGATGATTTGTATTTTTTGCCATTTTATTGTTCATCATTTTGATCTTCTTTTTCTTAAATAAGTCCCTTTAACATTTCATATAATAATGGTTTGGTGATGATCAATTCCTTTAGCTTTCTCTTGTCTGGGAAGCTTTTTATCTGCCCTTCACTTCTAAATGATTATCTTTCCTGGGAAGAGCAATCTTGGTTGTAGGTCCCTGCTTTTCATGAATTTCTAGCCTGCATATTTTCTTTTGAGATATCAGCTGACAGTCTTATGGGTACTCCCCTGTAGGTAACTAACTTCTTTTCTCTTGCTACTTTTAAGATTCTCCCTTTATCTTTAATCTTTGGCATTTTAATGATGATGTGTCTTGGTGTGGGCCTCTTTGCATCCATCTTGTTTGGGGCTCTCTGTGTTTCCTGGACTTGCATGTGTATTTCCTTCAAATTAGGGAAGTTTTCTTTCATTATTCTTTCAGATAGACTTCCAATTTCTTCCTCTTTCTCTTTTCCTTCTGGAACCCCTATGAAGCGAATGTTGGACCTCTTGAAGTTATCCCAGAGGCTGCTTTATACTATCCTTTTTTTTTTTTTGGATTCTTTTTTCTTCTTGATCTGATTGTTTTGTTTTGTTTTTTTGCTTCCTTATGTTCCATATCAGGTTCTCAGCTTCATCCACTCTACTGTTGTTTCCCTGTGAACTGTTCTTTATTTCAATTAGTATATCCTTTGCTTCTGACTAGATCTTTTTATGCTGCTGAGGTCCTCATTAAGTTCCTTGAACATCCTTATAACTAGTGTTTTGAACTGATAGATTGCTTCATCTCTATTTTGTTTAGTTCTTTTTCTGGGGTTTTGATCTGTTCTTTCATTTGGCTCATGTTTCTTTGTCTCCTCATTTTGGCAGCCTCACTGTGTTTATTTCTGTGTATTAGGTAAAACTGCTATGACTCCCTGTTTTGGTAGTATGACCTACTATAGTTAAGTGTCCTGTAGGGTCCAGTGGAACAACCTCCCCATCACTCAAGCTGGGTACTTGAGGTGTGCCCTTTGTGTGTGCTGGGCACACCACCCTGTTGTAGTTGAGCCTTGGTTGTTACTGGCAGATCAGTGGGAGGGATTTACCTGGGCCAGTCAGCGCCAGTATTGGCTGTGACTGCTTATCATTAACCTCTGCCCTCTGTGGAGGATCAGCTGTGCAGGGGCAGGGTGGTGGTGCTGTGGGATAGTCTGTAGCTGTCCACTGAGTGCTCTGGCCCCGGGGTTTCCCGGGTGGTGCAGGCCAAGGTCAGCAGCCACCTATGTTTTGCCCAGGGCAACCCTGCCTGAGCTTTTAAGCAATGTGAGATGAGTGCTATTGGTGCTGGGCTTAGAGATTACCAGGCAAAGCCAAGCTGTGAATCTAGGCTGGCTGCTTCTGGTGCCAGGCCTGGGGCTCACTGGGGCCAGCTATTGCTTATTTGAGAGGATTTAGGAAGTTGTGTGGTATGAACCAAGACCAGCCATTCATATGGTAAAAGCAGCTTGGGTGGGCCAATAAATTGAGTGGGGCAGAGTCTCTGGGGATCTCCAAAGTGGGGCAAACAGTGTTAGCCAGGTTGATGGAGTCTCAGATATGGCACTGTAGGGGGAGGGTTTAGAAAAGGGACAATGGCCCCTGCTTGCCTTGAGGCCAGTGTTTTTTTCTTATTTAAATATGCCAGTCTTCATACATTCTTAATGTGTATTCTTTGTTAACTGTATACATTGCAATAAAAATCTCTCCCATTTGTGGTTTCTCTTTTTACATTGCTTATTTTGTCTCACTATTATGCTATTCAAAATGTTGAAACATCATGGTACAGTAGAATTTCACCTTTTTTTTTGCTTTGTGCTTTTGTATTTGAGTTAAGAAACTTTTGTTTTGCTGACTTCATAAAAACTTTCTTGACAGTTCTGAAAGTTTTGAAGTTTTGGCCCTGTTTTAGTGTTTAAAACACTTGATGTGGATTTTTATGTGGTGTGAGGTATGAATTTTTTTCCGCAGTATGAAGAACCGGTTGTCTGAGATGTTACTTCAGTTGTGCCTTTTTTCTCCACTGATCTGTAATGTTAACATTGACATACGTGCGAGTGTGTATCTAGAGCCCCGCTACGCTCCATGTTCTCTTACCATCTCTACTCTCATACCACACTGTCTTAACTTCTGTCACTTTGTAGTAAGTATAGCAAGTCCACCTCAAATTCTTATTTCCCTTCAGAATTATCTAGATTTTTTTTATCTTGGCTCTTTCATATTCATTTCAGAGTAAACTAGACAAAATTCCATGAAAAACAGTTGTTTTGATTAAAATTTCATTGAATTTTATAGATTTAATTGGGCAGACTGACATATTTGTGATATTTTGTCTTCTCGTCCCAACAGACTATATCTTTCAACTTATGTAAATCTTCTTTTAGGCTCTTGTATATTATTTTACTTTGTAACAGGTATTTAATTTTTTTATGAAATGTTTGTAGTTGGTTATTAGTGGTGTACAGAAATACTCTTTATTTTGGTTTCTTCATTTTTGATCTAGGAAACTCATCAAGCCCCTTATTAGTTTAATATTGATAAATTTTTTGGATTTTCTATCATAATCAAATAATGTTCACAATCAAATAGTATTAAGATAAGGACAATTTTATTTTATGTTTCTTTCTTGTCTAGTGTGAGAGATTTATTAAGCTAATGTCTCTAGGACAATGTTGAACAGAAGTGGTGATACAGGGAATCCCTAATTCATTCCAGACTTTTAACAATATTCTCTTCCTTTTTGACCTTAAGTATGAAATAGGATATAGAATTTATGGAGGTATCCTTTATCAGACTTATGCATTACTTTTCTGTTTCTTATTTGCTGGGTTTTATTTTCACATGAGTGAGTCTGACATTTTATGAATGTTTGAATCATTTTTATTATTGATATGATCACGTTTTTCTATTTTAATCTGTTAATGTGATGAATTACATTGATACATTTTCTAATATTGAACTGTTTTTGCATTTGTTGTAATCTTCCCTTTGTCATGATAGATTTCAAACTTTCAGATCTATGTATCCATTTCTGTATCTGCTGTTGGCCTGTCATTTTATTTTCATATTGTTATGGGAGGCTGACAATGGCCCCTCAAAAAACATCCATATTCTAATCCCTGAATCTGTGAATAACCCTCTATAGCAGAAAAAACCACAAACAACAGCCCCTTTGCAGATGTACTTTAATAAGGATTTTGAGATAGGGAGAGTATCTGGGTGGGCCCTAAATGTAATCATTTGTATCCTTATAAAAGGGCAGCAGAGGGAGATTTTACATGTATACACTCATACACAGAGGAGAAGGTGAAATGAAGATGTAGCAAGGAGAAGTCTGAAGATGCTGTTCTTGAAGATTGGATTGATGCTGCCAAAATCCAAGAAATGCAGGTAGTCCTCAGAAGCCAGTTGTCAGAAGAGGCAAGTAACTGATTTTCCCTAGAGCCTCCTGAAGGAGAGAATACATTACTGTTGTTTCAAACCACCAGTTTGTGGTAATTTTGTTATAGCAGCCATAGGAAACCAATTTACTCCCTTTTTCTGATTTTCCATTAAAATCATTGTTTTCTTTTTCTTTTTTGTATATTTTACTGATTATGCTATTACAGTTGTCCCCTTCTTTCTTCCCTTTCTCCCCCTTTGCCTTGCCATCCCCTTTCCCTCTTGCATTCCCTACTCTTAATTCATGACCATGGGTCGTACATGTAAGTTCTTTGGTTTCTCCATTTCCTATATTATTCTTAACCTCCCCTGTCTATTTTTGTATCTACCATTTATGCTTCTTATTTCCTGTACTTTCTCCCCTATTCTCCTCCATCACTAATGGAAAATGTGATCTACATTTCTGTGATTCTACTGTGGTTCCAGTTGTTTGCTTAGTTTGTTTTTGTTTTCACTTTTTGGGTTCAGTTGTTGACAGTTGTGAGTTTGTTGTCATTTTACTGTTCATATTTTTGTTCTTCTCTTTCTTAGATAAGTCCCTTTAACATTTCATATAATAAGGGCTTGGTGATGATGAACTCCCTTAGCTTTACCTTGTCTGGGAAGTACTTTATCTGCCCTTCCATTCTAAATGATAGTTTTGCTGGATAGAGTAATCTTGATTGTAGGCCCTTGCCTTTCATGACTTTAAATACTTCTTTATCTGTCCCTTCTTACCTGTAGAAAGTCAATTAAAAACTAGAGAAATACACAAGCTATATTTGTTTGTATGTTTTTTCTTTTTTATTGAATTTATTGGAGTGACACTGGTTAACATTATACTGGTTTCTGGTGCACAGTTCCTCATCTGTACACTCATCTGTATATTGTGTGTTTACCACCCCAAGTCGTCTTCAAGTCTCCTTCCATCATCATTTATCTCCCCACATCCCCAGCAATCACTACACTATGGTCCATGTCCATGAGGGTTTTTTTGTGTGAGTATGTTTTAAAGCCACAGTGGCCAAACATAGAAGAGTTTGTAACAATCAGGCTTTGGAAATGTTCCATGTTAAAGCTTCTTCTGTACTGTTGCTGTCTGCTAGAGGCTCATGGAAGACATCATCAAACTTGCCTGCTACAGCCTGCAAATGTGGCTGTAGCTAGAGATGCCATGCTTGCAGTTCATGGGGAATCTGAGGGGAAGATCTTGCTGATTGTTTTGGGGTATCAGATGAAGCAAAATTTCTGATTTTTGTTTTGTAATCCAGAATATGGAGATTACGTGATCTCTTCGTTGCTTAAGGAACGTACTTGGAAAATTTTAACACTTTCAGGATATAGGTTAGTATTTCAACTTTTCCAAATCCACCAAGACAGTGCTGGAGGAGAAGCTTGTAGGTTAACAGCCCCAAATAACACAGAATTTTTTCTTTTGAGAGAGAAAGACCCTGGATCTGATGACGGTAACACATTAGGGTAATGCTGTGATGAACCTCCCTGAATTTCTAGGCCTCTTGCAGATTTCTTCTGCTCCCTTTTTTTCTAAACACAGCTAGGGGAAAGGAAGGTATCCAGGGATTTATGATCTGAATGTATTCCGTGTGTAGCACTTCTCATAACTGTAGTATAAACAGTATTCGTGTAATTATTCATTTGCTTATTCTCTGCCCCACTACACTCTACACTACACAGCAATATCTATGTCTGTTGAGCTGTGTTCACCAGCTCTTTGTATAGTCTGGCATATACAGCATTTAATCAATACTGTATGAATGAATAAATAATCAATGAATTAATGTTAATAGTTTTTGTCCATCTATAAATATAATTGCCTGAATTAATTTTAATTATTGTATGATTGAATAAATAATGAGTTAATGTTAATAGCTATTTGTCCATCTATGACTAAATAGATATATTATGGTCTGAATTAATTAAGTTACAGTTTCATCCAAGTGTATGTACCAATACTGAATGTAGTATCAATCATTTAGTAGAATATAGTAGATACATTATATTCAACGGTGTGCTGATAAATGTTAGTGACTGGCTTTTTGTAAGAAAAAACCCTGATTTGTAGCATTATCCAGTTTCTGTAATCTAAATACATTTAGATGCTTTCAGGCATCCCACATTTCTTCACTGAATGTGGAGTTGGGAGGAAATGTGTGCAGCTTGTTCTTAATGACTTAGTGAAAGGTGGCTCTGGATCAACAGTGAGCACATTTGCATGCTGGTTGTAGTAATGGATGGTCCTTCACATACAAAGTTGTGCTGGTGGCACACATTCAATAGAACATGTACTTTAAAAAGATTTTGAATTAGTTCAATGCTATCAGTTGTAAAAGATACACTCAAAAGTCTCTGTAGCTTAACACAGTAGGTGTTTATTTCTCACGTACACAAGTCCACACTGCTGTGGCTGATCAGCAGAGTGCTCTCTTCCAAGTGTTCATTCAGGTGCCCAGCTTACATTTTTTGTGTGGCTCCTTTATGCCCTAGGGTCTTGAATGAAGAGCATGATGGTAGCATGAGAGTTTTCTAATAATCATGAGGATGGCCCACAGCATTCCAGTTACAACCCATTAGCCAGAACGTAGTCATATGACCATGGCTGTCCCTAGCTGCAAGGGAGACTGGGAAATGTAGATTTCTAAGAGAAAAAGGAAATTAAGTATAATAACTAGCCAGGTTCTTCCACAGTTTTCTAGTCATCTGATAGGGTTAAGGTGATCAATTTACACTCTGTCAAATGTACACATTTATTATCAGGCTGGCAATGAATAGAGGTAGAATTTAGAAAATTCTTTTTTCTCTGCACAGTTAGCTGTATCTCATGGACTTGACCTATGGTCTCATGAGCACCAGTCCACAACCAATAATCTTACCCTTCTCAGAATTACTCTATTATTTATTATTTCTGTTTAGATGAAAATCACAGTTTTGAGAGCATTAAATTCCTGTAAATTATTGTATGCACTTAACATAATTTCGGCTTTACTTTTTTTGAGCATTCAGTTTAGCTATTACATTTACCATTTTTAATGTTTTACAGAGATATTTTTATTTTCCTTAGCTTTTTTCCCTTTTCCACCCCACCAAGGATGACCGTGGAATGGAATATGTGGTAATAAGTGACAATTTTGGGTCATGAGCATTCCATGTCTTATATTGCTATATTACTTTGAAAAATTTGGCATATTTAGAACTGAATGTAATAATACCTTATAATTTTGAATTGTATATGACTTTGTAATTATAGGGCCTAGGCATTTTTATATTTATGAGGACCAGCAAAACTAATAGGTTCTAACCATGGTGATTTATAGGCATAGACAATTTCTAAGATATTTTTAACAACATTTATCATAAGATGCATTTGGTGGTTAACTTTATTGGTTAAAGTGTTCCATTAAGAAAACTCCTGCTATTTTATGTCCATGTAAGTTAAATTTTGTTCTGTTGGTACAGAATTTGCCTCTAATAGACACTAGTTATTTCACAGCCAGTTAGTGAAAACTCATCTCCTAGCATGTCTCTGTGTTTGTATTTGTGAGCTATAGTTCTGTATCATCGACTTTTAAGTTCAGTTGCTGTGTGTGTAAGGCCTTCAAGTGTAGACTTCCTGAGCTTTAAAGATTAGTCAACTATTAATACAAGGATGGGAGGAGATAGAAAAAGAAGAAAAGAAAGGTAATTGGGTGTTAGGATATGAGGATACTAAGCTAGCAGTTTAGAAGGAACATAGACAGTAGTCAGAAAATGAGCAACCAACAGGTATAGCCCGAAGAGTATTCATGCACAGAGAGTCTTCAGTTGGAATCAAACATCCTGCATCATGCCTTCCATTTATCTTACATTACTACCCACTGGGTGTTGACAGGTGAGGATCACGAAGCCCATAGCATTTCCAAGTGTTTTTCTCATTTTGGGCTACACAGAAACCATAGACTTACCTAGTTCGCACTGAGGTAAACTGGCAAAGCGGATCATGACCTCTGTTGACCTTACCTAGCCACTTTGAGGAACACACTTGTAACTCATTTCACATACTGAGCTGGGGATCTCACATTGCACACTGAGCTGGGGAGCTCTGCCCTAACCAGTGGTTCTCTAACTTTATCAAACATCGGAATTACCAGTAGGATTTTGCAAAAGCAAACAAAACATTTCTGGTTCCCACCTGAAGTTTCTGATTCATTAAGTTTAGAGCAGGGCCCTGAGAATTTGCACGTGTAGTGAGTTCCCAGGTGATACTGGTGCTGCTGTTCCGGGGATATTCTTTGAGAATCACGGCTCTAGAAGAGGTTAAGTAACCTGCTTACCTTGTGATAAAGGAAGAAGCAGCAATAGGTTGTTTCTGCAGGTCATTATGATTGGCTAATAATCTGTCTCGCAGACTCTCATTTCTGTTTCGTTGTCAACTATCAGGCAGGAAGGGATGTTTTCTTGAATATTCTGTGTGACTTATTCTAGATAAATTCATATCACAGAATCATATAAACATATATTATCACTGTATCATGCGTAGTAACTGCCTAAAATAAACAGAAAAGTTGAATATCAAACCATTTATATGAACATTATTTTGTGGTTATTTATTTTCACTGTTTAATTTTGTTTAATCTTCATTGTGTTTTTTATATTACCTTTTAGTCCTCTAATACTCCCCTCTCCCCAGCAATCACCGCACTGTTGTCCATGCCCGTGAGTCCTTTTTCCTTTGCCTTTCACTTTTAAAAGAGATCTGCAGTACCTGCAATTGTCACAAGATGGCATTGAAAGGCTGAAGATTTTGTTTGAAATTTGATTTTTGAAACTATTAATGGTTAGATATATTTATATTTCATGTGTATCCAAACCAAAAGAAATTTGAACTGTGAGGTTTTTTTTAAAAATTGAGATTTTGGTATTTCATATAAAAATTTTCTTAATTATTTATACAAAATAAAGTAGTCACATATTGACATTATTGATGACTAATTCTTTTGGAAATCTATGAAACATAAATCTTTTAATGTAATAACATCAAACATTTTATTATCATGTATCCCCCGAGAACTTCAAATAAACTCAAGTTAGCAAGCATTTAGAAGGTCTTACTGTTCTGTGACTTATAAGGCCTTATTATGCATACGAAGATATATATCCTGCCTGCAATGAGCTTTAAATTTAGGTAGGAAAAAAGAAGTGTATCTACAGTTCAAAGAGAGAACAAAATAATAAAAAGTGATCAAATACAATGTTGTATGATATTAACTATACAAACAATATGAACTGGAATAATGACCAATTAGGCAAAAAATTTAAATGGTATTTCACAAAAATATCCTTGTATTAGTTGAAAACACTATTGAATTTTTCTTTTACTCTGATTATCTGTGTTATAATTTATTTAAACTATGATGAACTGTTCAGCAGTATGGAGTACTATGTAAAATTCAGTATTTGACATAAATAAAACAGCAGGACCACTCACTTGAATTATAAACTCACCTTTTATTTTATGAATATGTGATTTTATTTTTTTCTGATTACTTGAAAATATTTTTCAAAAGATGGTGAAGATTTTCTAGTCACACAGATGTAACTTATGATATGCTTGGGTTCCTGGAGTCTGAAAACCATATGTAAATTTAAAAAATCAAGTGTAGAATGGTAGTTACCAGGGTATTGGGGTTAAAATAAAGGTGATGTGCTGTTTACTGGGTATAGATTTTGAGTGTTGCAGACTGAATACGTTTTGGAGATCTGTCTCACAACAGTGTGAATATACTGACCACTATTAACTGTGCACTTAAAAAAGTGTCCTACTAGAAACTATGAGCAATTAATAGGTTTTTATTTAAGATAAAAAATGTTCCTAGCTTTATTTTAGCCATTAGGATCTACTTAAATAAAACTTCCTTAGGAAGCCTATAATATAATTGGTGACAGAAGATGAACCTAATATACTAATGTAGTAATCTACTGAAAGTATAACGTATATGAGGCATTGTGCTAGACATTTATTTTTTAGTTGAAAATTTTTTTCATTTTAAAAATTAAGTTTATTGGGGTGACATTGGTTAATAAACTTATGTTTCAAGTGCACAATTGTATGATACATTGTCTGTACATTTTATAGAAATAATTTATTCAGTCTTCAAAACAATCCAGGAGAGTTAGTATTATCATCCCTATTTTATCATTTATGAAACTAAGTACTGAATATTCATATCTATAGCATGCTGTTGAAGGTTGCAAAGTTTCTATTCTTGGAGTTGATATTTAAACCTGTCTGTCTCGCTTCAAAATCCATTTTCTGTAAACTACACCATGTTTCTAATTTAAATAAAAAATAATAATTAAAGAATACATATAAACGACTAATAATGTGGTATTTCTACTAACAGTAAACATTGTCTATTTTATTATAATTATTCTGGCAAAATTGAAATAAAGGGCATGATGTAATTAATGGTAGCTATTAATCTGGATTACATTTTAACTTCAGAAAGAATAACTATATACTGTTTTATTGACTTGGATTATTGTCTCTTTGTCTTTAACTTTTGGAAGTACTAATTTCTTCTTTCTGTGTATTCATGTGCAGGTTATGTGGGTATGTAATTTGTGCCGAAAACAACAAGAAATCCTCACTAAGTCAGGAGCATGGTTTTATAATAGTGGATCTAATACACCACAGCAACCTGATCAAAAGGCTCTCCGAGGACTGCGGAACGAGGAGGCGCCTCAGGAGAAGAAAGCAAAACTGCATGAGCAGGCCCAGTTCCAAGGACCCTCAGGTGACTTATCTGTACCTGCAGTGGAGAAAAGTCGATCTCATGGGCTCACAAGACAGGATTCTATTAAAAATGGGTCAGGAGTGAAGCACCAAATTGCCAGTGACATAGCTTCAGACAGGTAAACATTTTGCTTAATCTTTAGGTAAACATTATTTTTAATCTTCATTCCAAATAGAAGTAAAAATACATGCAATGTTTAGGCAACGAGTTGTCTAAATGTAATGTACATGTCTGTGTTTTATATAAATGCTGAAAGTGATGTTTAGGACTTGAGCTATTACAGGTTTGGACAGTCTTAGATTTGATGAGGGAGTGTCAGGTTATCAGGTTTTCCAGAATAAAGAAGTGAAATAAAACAGGGAACTTCAGTAGGGGGTTGTGGTCACAGGAAAGAAACTGGGCAACGGGAATGAAGAGGAGACAGTTTTGAGACACATTCGAGAGTCTGGATTGATAGGACTAACTGGAAGTGGGAATTAAGACAATGGGGAAGGCTAATAATGTTTCTAAAGATTCTGCTCCAGCTGAAGGATGAAGTGGTTTTCCAAGCAGGTAAATACAGATAAAAGGGTTTAATGAGTTTGATGTGTCCACAGACTAACTCTGTTACCACTATTTTGGCTCTATGGCCTTTTCCATGTGAAAATTGTTAGATTTTTAAAAAATAGTGTTTTTAGTTCTTATATTTCCTACCTTTGAAAGGAGGAGAATGAAAAATTTTCATGGGACGATTATTTTTCTATTCTATATTTCTCTTTTGAATTAAAAAATTTAAGGAAAATCTGGTTTATACTATATGTATTGTCCAGAATTGGCAGATATGTTTCTGTGTGAACAAATATGAAGTCATGCATTTGTGGAGAAACAAATCTAAATTGTACTTAGAGGGTGGTGGGTTCTGAGCAGCCAGTGATGACAGGTAAGAGCCTGGGAACCACTAAAAATGGTGCTAAAGCCATCATACAGATGTGTTGTTAATGTCTTGGGAGAATAATAAAATGATGGCTGCACCGTTTTGTTGTTGTTGTATGTTTGAAAACTAGCAAAAGTGAAACAGACAATGTAGTTCTATCTTTGGGCAAAACCCTGGTGATTCCATGACTGGAATACTATGAACACATCTCAGTGCAGAATCTCAGAGACTCAAGAATTTTAAGGTAGGAGGATCATCTTAGGTCGAGAACTTCAGCACACAGAGGTTTGAGTCCAGGTGGTTTACTGGATGACAAGCCCAGAAACCACCTGAGCTGAGGAGGGGAGTGGAAAACCACCCAGTTAAGGGAAAGAACACAGTACTGGATCCATCGGAGAGCAGTCTACCTCTTTTGGCAGTTGTGTATCAATCTTACTGGGACTCCTAGGACACGCAGGGTGTCACGACCTCAGTTATTCCATGTGATGGATGGGCTAGGAGGCTGGGGTACTTATCCCCACCTGTCTGTTGTTACTTGTCTAGGCCTGTTCTGGTGTACATATAAAAGTATTTTAGGATGGACTGTATGCATTTTGTTCTAACACTGAATATCAAGATTGATCTTGCCAGCAAACCATAAAAAAACCATCCTGTCTAAAACGGATATAAACAGAATTTTGTGCAGTGCCTCCTAAACTGGGTACAGAGGTGTAGGTATCAACTTCTGAAATCATTCATAGCATATAATTCTGAAGTATTCTTTTCTGATATTAAAGCTTACTACAATTTTGACAGTTTAAAAAAGTTTCACTTTTTTATAGGTTAGAAGTTAAACAATGAAATAACATTTGAAAAGTACATATTTTAGGAAAGTTTGGTTAAATTAAATTTATTTTTGTCTTTATTAGCATGTTAAAAGTTATTTTGTTCAAAATGACTTCTTATTGCTATAGAGATGGCTTTGGTAGCTACTTGAAAAATCACTATGCTGATTTAAGATATGGTTTAAGAGCTTGTTCTATAAATATCCCAATTTTTTCATTTCCATCAGCTTTTGAATTCTTGTTTTGGGAGTAAATTTTAGACCTGAGCTCATAGCAAAGGATTTTCTTATGCTTCAAGGAGTATTTTTCTTCTGCGTATTATCCCCTTATTCTATGTAACTACTCCATATCCTAGCCACTGACTTTCTTTGCCTTCTGTAATTACTGTTGCTATTTTTCTTGTGTATTTTATTGATATTCTCTGCAAATATAGGAATGTAATATCTATATGTATTTATTCCTTTAAAATGATAGCATATATATTATTCTATTTTTCTTTTTTCATTTACTAACATACGTTGGAGATCTTTCCTTACCAGTACATAATGAGTTCGCTTCATCGTTATTTTATTTTTATTTTTTTATCCTCACTGGAGGATATGCTCATTGATTTTAGAGCGGAAAGAGGGAGAGAAACTTTGATGTGAGAAACATCAATTGGTTGCATACTCATTCACCCCATCTGGGATGGAACTGTGACCCAGGCATGGGCCCTGACCAAGAATTGGACCCGCAACCTTTTGGTTTATGGGATGATGCTCCAACCAACGGAGCCACACTGGCCAGGGCCATCATCACTTTTTAGGGATGTGTCACAATTATTTAATCCCTAATGATACGCACTTACGTTATTGCCAATTTTTTTTGCTATTACAAACACTATTGTAATAAATAATTTGATGCGTATGTGTATACATAGGTATACACATATACCGTACTTACACCTTTATATATATCCATATATACAAATGCATGTATATACTTTTAATTTTGTGTAAGAGTATATACTTACAATTTTGTTTAAGGGCAAATCTATAAGATAAGCTAAAATTTCCAGAAGTGGAATCACTTGGTCAGAATATGTGCAGTTTTAATTTTTTATAGGCATTGCCTAATTGCCTACAATAGAGGAGGTACCAATTTATAATACTATCAACAATAATACTTTTAATCTTTACCAATCTGATTGGTGGAAAACAATATCACATTACACTTTTAATCTTTTTCATATCATAAATGAGTCAGGTCAAGCATTTTTGTATATGTTTAAGAGCATTTATATTAATATTTCTTTCTGAACTTTCTCTTTGTATATCTTGCCTATTTTTCTATTAAGTTGTTAGTCTTCATCTAAATGGATATTTAGCATCTCCATTTATATTATGGAAAATAACCTTTTGTGGAATGGATTGTGCTTTCTGTTGCTGTGATTACCATAAATCTAGTGGGTTAAAACAATGTAAATGTATTATCTCACAGATTCCATGGGTCAAGATCAGGCTACAGGTTAGCTGAATCCTTGGTTCAGAGTCTCATAAGGCCGAAATTAAGGTGTCAGCTGGAGCTGTGATATCATTTGATGCTTGGGGTTCTTTTCCAAGCTCACTGATCATTGGCAGAATTCAGTGTCTTGTGGTGGTATGACTGAAGCCCTCAGCTCAAGGTCCCTCTTCACAGTGTGACAGTTCTTTTCTTTTTCTTTAAAACTGACAGAGGAATATCTACATTTCTCTGAGTCTTTCAGACTTCTGTCTCTGACCTCTGTAAACTGTCTTTTAAAGGGCTAACCTGCTCAATCAGGCCCACCTATGACAGTTTCCCTTTAACTTAAAGTCATCTGAGTAGGGACTTTAATTATATCCATACAGTCATTTCACTTTTGTCATATAATGTAATCTAACCATGTCTCATCATAGTCACAGGTAGGGTGGTGGGAAGGGGTGATCACACAAGTGTGTATGCCAGAAAGTGAGGTCATTTTAGAAATCTTACCTCAGATTGCAAATGCTTTTCCCTAGTTTGTTACTGTTTTTGATTTTGCTTATTCTTTTTCCAAAGCTTAAGCAAACATGTTTTTTACTGTGGTGAAAATTCTTTTCATGACTATTCATTTTTTAGGGAGATATATTCATTTTTATGGAGAAAAAAATTCACCCCTTTAAAGTATACAATTTAGTGGGTTTAGTGTATTTATGAACCTGTGAAACCATCACCTGGATTTAATTCCAGAATCCTTCCATCACCTCGAGGAGCAACTCTGTTCTTGTTAACAGTCACTTCCCATTCTTTTCTGCCCCCTGGTTTCCTGACACCCACCAATCTACTTTATATCCCTGTGGCTTTGCCTATTCTGGACATTTCATAAAAAAGTGGAGTCATACAATACATGGTCTTTTGTATCTGGTTCTTTCAGTAACCATGTTTTCAGGGTTCATCCATCTTGTAACATGAATCAGTAATTTAGTTGTATGACTGAATAATATTTTATTGTATGAGTATATGACAACTTGTTTATCCATTCATCAACTGATGGATATTTGAGTTATTTCTACTTTTTGTCTATTATGAGTAATACTGTTAATGCAAGTTTTTATGTGGACATATGTTTTCAATTTTTTTGTGTATTTTTTATTATAGTCATCCCAGTGAGTGTAAAGTTTTTATCTCATTGTGGTTTTGATTTGCATTTCTCTAATGATTAATGATGTTGATCATCTTTTTGGCCATTTATATATCTTCATTGGAGAAATGTCTAGTCTAATACTTTGCTGTGGCCCTTCACTAAGATAAAAATATTCCTATGATTTCTTGTAATACTATTATTAATACTACTACTATTATTCCTATTTTACTTTTACATTGTGAAACAGCAATCTGTCTGAAATTTGTTAGGGCATGGGGTGAGGTACAGATCCAAACTTAACTTTTTTACCCATGATTACCCCTTGCCCCACTATATTTATTGAGGGAGCAATCTTTTCTTCCCATTGATTTGAAATGCCATTTTTTAAATCACATATTGACTGTTACATATTAGGGTATATTTTATAGATGTTCTGTAATGTTCAATCGATCAATCTGTTCAAAGTTTATATATAGTTTCAAAAATCCCATTTCCATTATTACTTAAGCAAACCAAACTATTACTTGTTGAAAGCAAGAAACTTTTCAACATGAACATTAGTAATGCATTTAATTTCATAGTTATTTAACTACAATATACATTGTGGTGTATATTGGATTATGCAATGAGTAAATTTTGAAGACGTAGGAAGGTCCCGAAGAGTGGGAAGATTGATGTTTTTATAATAGTACTTCTTTCAGTTATAGCTTGAATGTATTAGTGGCCAGATGGAGAAATGAGAAGAAAAATAGTAATTATGATAGAAAGGAAGAATGAAAGATCCTTTTCCTGTAAAATATTGCAGGAAATGGCATTTAAGTCAAATGGCAAGGGATCATTTCAACTTTTAAAATTAGAAGTAAAACTGTGTTTATTATTTTTGCCAGCAGATGGCGAAGGTGCACCCTAAAAGCAAAACAGTTTAATTTTGTGATTATTTCAATTGAATTATTTTTCAGAGATGGTTTAGACCAATAAGGGGATTAAGCTGGCACTTGAGATTGTAAAAAACAGGACTTTTTGTGTAACATTGCTTCTCATATTGAAATATGATATTTATTCTCAAATGTTCATTTTTTGTGCTGAGATCTCCACGTACAGACTTGTATTTACAGCTGGAGGTTGTACAGTCTTACCTTTTCCCACAAGTACTTCAAAATCAACACATTCTGAGGCTCAGTGACTGTTTCCTCCCTAAGTAATGTTATTCCCTAGCCTTGCGGATTGCCACGCCAATCATCCTGCTTCCTAAATTAAGATCCTTAGGTGTTTATTTTCTAATTCTCTTCCTCTTAGTTTTAATTTCAGTGACTGTTTACTTAAGTTTTTGGTAAATTCCATCTCTGTTATATCTTCTGTATTCCACCCTTCCTTCCAATATGGGTATTGTCACCGCTGTGTTTATGCATTAACTATGTCTAGCTTTTTTTTTTAGCTTTTCTTCATATTGTTTCTTTCCAGATTTATGATTTTAAGAAACTTTAAGATGCTGAAGTTATTTTGTTGCTCATTTTTTATACCTTCCTATTTTTACTTAAAATTTAAATCCTTTATTTTCTAAAAGAAACTAACATTTATTGAGCACCTACTTTGTTCTAGGCTCTGTGACAAAAATTTTCAGGCATTATAATTTTAATTTACATAACAAAGGTTTAAGGTGGGGTTTAAGATACCTTTTGTGTATCGAAATAATTTCCTAAGATTCCAAAATTAGAGGAAGATTTTCAAACAGGATTTTCTTGCTCAAAATCCTATCATTCTAGGAGGCTCTCTGTTATCTGTCCTTTCCAAGCTCATCTCTCACCACTTTTTTCCCATTGCTCCAACACGACCTATAATCTAGCCACAGCAGATAACTAATGCATTCAAAAACGTCATTCATTCTTAAAATCTAAGTATTTTCTCATGCTATTCCTCTTATCTAGAATTTTGTTCTAACTGTGCTTACACTAATTCAACAAATATTTATTGAATGTTAATCGTGTTCCATACAGACTACAAGATGCTGAGATTAGAGCAATGATAGCAAGTGAACAAAATAGACAAAATCCCTCAATTAGATTTGCATTTCAGTTGGAGAAGACAAAAGAATAAAAACTAACTGGTATGTTGGATAGCAATATAACTTGAGGCCTGTGCATTCGGCTGCTTAATTGTTTACTGTAGAGGGTGTTTATATTTATATTATAAAGTTACATTTATATTATAAAGTTACAATTTATATTTCTATCAACAGTTACTAAGATTCCTGTTTTTTAACTCTTTTGCCAACACAGTGCTTTAAAACTTTTGACCCTTACCAGTCCGATTGTTGAAAAATGATACTACATTATACTTTTAACCTCATATCATACATGAGTGAGGTTGAGTATCTGCAGAACGCCAGAGGGTGCCATTCACTTGGATGTGAGGGACTCAACCTGGAGTTGGTACCTCTCCTGCCCTAGCAATAAGTGCTGTGGTGGACAATAATACAGGGAGGAGGGCAAGGGATTTTGGAGGCGGATAGTTAATGACTTTTAATTAGAGGTTAGGGGAGACCTTAACACTGAGCTAGGACTTAACACTGAGGGAGGTGAAGCAGTCAGTCATGTGGCTGTCGGAAGGGAGAACACTCCAGGCAGAAAAATAGCAAGTGTCAAGATCCTTAAGTGAGAGGGCACCTTGGAGTGTCTTCCTAAATTGTACTTTTCCTTTGAAGTCCAGCTGAACTGTCCCTACTTACATGAAGCCTTCTCTTAATTTTTCCTAGCAAGAATTATACTGTTTGCTTATAAAAGGTACCTTTATGTATATGTCCTTTATTTATATTGATATATTTCAGCATTTATCATTGTCTGCCCTTTAGTACACTTGTCAATGCTTCTTTTCATCTTACTAAATTTTGAACAACTTGAGAGCATACTGTCATTTACCTCTTTGTTTATGTACATACCTAGTTTAGGTTCTAAAAATTGGAGGTACTCATTGAATATTAATCAAAATAAATTGAATCACTGAAATGACAGGTAGATAACCAATTCTTTCTTTGATCTTTTATCTGTTACAATTGTCTTGTGTTTACAATTGAACTTATTTACAGAATCCAGTACTGTATTTTTCTCTGCCTCCTAGGCTAATGTATTTCATAATGTCTATGTAAAAATATGTTAACCTGTGTAATAGAACTGAACTACTGGTTGTTACAGATAAGATTGATCTCTAGAATTCTGTTGTTTCTTAGATACCTACAGTGATGATGGGTGTGGTGAGTGCTTTAACATTTTTCAAAAGAAATTCTTATGCCTCTTTGCTTTGACCTATCATATTTTAGCTTCACTTTAAAGATTTTGATTTAATACCTTGCTGTTTTTCATGTTCCTCAATCTATTTTTGGGTAAGGTGACCTATATTCCAGTTTGTCAGGGTTAGCCCTGGCTTATACCTGTTGTCCCAGCATAATTATTAAGAGAATACATTTCACTCTCCTGGAAGAGTTCTGTTTGATACCTAGTTGAAGTACTGCGTAATAATTCTTAGACTTAATGGAAAGTTCCCCATGGAACTTTGGATATTACAGCAAATGTTACTTCAGGTTACTTAGCCTACAGTGTTTACTGAGTACATACTTTATTTATAACACTAGTTTATAAAGAGAAGTACAAAGACAGTAGAAGATGCTCTGTGCCAGAAGAATTTAATAAGTCAGTATTAATGATACAGTTATATAAATATAACTACTTGAAACTGGTAAAAACTAATATAACAAAATAGAAGTATGTGGAACCAACAGGGAAATTTAGGGGAGATTTTATAGATTTGTTGAAACTTCAGAATTTTAATGAAGGAATTTAAAAGACAGAAGATACAGCATGATTTGAAAAGAGTAGGCAAACAAGGTGCGTAGCGTAGACATCCCTAGATCGTAAGCACCAGATTTGCTGTGCACCATGTGCTCCTGTGAACACAGCGCACCCGGGTTTTTGTGTGCTTTGCACACGGGATCATTATACCCCTGGTTTGCTATCATTATACATGTATATAATGCGCATCCTTATTTTTCCCTCAAAATTTTGGGCAAAAAGTACAATTATACACAGAAAAATACATATATCTTCTGCTACTTTTTAATTTTGGTTCTCAGATTTCGTGAATTTTGTTAATCATATTTATCAGTTTATAGCAGTAAAGTGATCTGTGTGGTGCCTCTCTATTGTGTTATTTTTTCAAATCTTTAAATACAAGATCTTTGAATAATAAAAACTTTACTTTGTATATATTAAAATTACATAAATGATGTGGTCTGGTACTTTAGACCTCACATTTTTGAAGATTTATTTAGGTAGGAATATTAGTTCATTGCTCCAGACGGCTGCATCATATTCTGTGGTATACAAAGTAATGATCCCCACGGATGCCCATAACCCGATCCTTGGAACCTGCGCATATGTTATCCCACATGGCGAAAGGGACTTTGCCGGTGTGATTAAGGTTGTGGAACTTGGGTATGGAGATTATCCTGGATGATCTAGGTGAGTTCAGTCTAATCATATGAGTCCTTAAAAGTAGAGAGCCTTTCCTGACTTGTTCAAAGAGATGAGATGGAGAAGGAGCAGGAGACATTCAAAGGACAGATGAACTTGACTGGCCATTGTAGAGTCTGAAGATGAAGGACGGGGGCCATGAGTTAATTCAGCAGCTTTAGTGGTAGTTTTAAACCACTAAATTGTGGTGATTTGTTAGGGCAGCAATAGAAAACTAATACATATATCCTAGTGTGTATTTACCATATTTTATTTCACAATCTGTTAGTGATGGATGGCCTAGGCTTTTTGAAAGCTCCTTATTACTACAAACATTGAATCAGTGAACATTCTTGTTACATGTTTCCTTAGGGACCTGTGCAAGACTTTCTCTGTAGTCTGTATATCTAGATGTGGAATTAATGTGACATAGGATATGTTTAGTTCATTTCACTAGTTCATTTCTCGGGAATGGCTCTGATATACTCTTGCTTGCAATGCTTGAGGGTGGGAGATACCCCATATCATAAATAATATTTAATGTTATTCAGTCTTTTGTTTTTCTACCAGTCTGGTGGAAATTAAGGGGCATTTTTAATTTTAATTTGCATTTTCTGATTACATCGAAGCCAAGCATTCTTTCATATACTTGTTGGATCTTTGGGTTGCCATTGCTGTGAATTGTTCATTTATATCATTTGCTCATTTGAAAAAAATAGCTTCCCATAATTTTTTCTACATTGTCTTTGTTGAATATACATTTTTATTTTGATGTAGTAAAATTCATTACTTTTTTTACATTATAGTGTATAATGTTTTAGTCATGATTAAGAGACCTTACTCAAAGATCCTAGAAATACTCTTTTATACTCTTCTACTACTAGCATTTAGTTCTACCTTTCTCATATTAATCACCCCGGAGTTCACTTGTGGATACAAAAAAGTATGAATTCAAATTTACTTTCCCCATGTATTGAGCCAGTGTTCTCAGAGTAGCTATTAAACAATCCATTTGTATCCCACTGGTTTTTGGCAGTGCCTCTGTTTATATGTTCCTTATATAGTTGGGCCATTTTTGAGTTCTCTATTCTGTCATATTAGTCTCTTTATCCTGTGACATTACCATACTATTTTTAAACATTCTTTGAGGATTTTTATAGATGATTACATCACCTGTAAAAAAGACAACTTTATTTCCTACTTTTCAATTTGTAAGCCGTTTATTCCCATTTCTTGTACAGTTTTACTGGCTAGTGTGTCCCCCACAATGTTAAAAAGAAGTGATGAAAGTGACATCTTTGCCTTAGTCCCAGTCTTAGGGTGAATGCTTTGAGTCTTTCACAATCAAATGTGATGCTAAATGTATGTTTTTCACAAATGTCCTTTATGAGGTTGAGGATATTTTCTTTTGTTACTAGTTTGCTGAGAATTTTTTATCATGTGTGGCTGTGGAATTTTTGACACTTTTTTTTTATTCTGTTTGTACTGAGAGGATGATACGATTTTCCTTCTTTAGTCTGTATATATAATGAATTGCATTGATATTTTCCAAACATAGTATCAACCTTGAAGTCCTAGGATATTTCTTTTGGCCATGATGGTATTATTCTATGAGTATTTGTATGTTGCTGGAGTTTAGTTACTAATATTTTGTTAGGGAATTTTTAAATTTATGTTCATGAAGGATATTGGTGTATAGTTTCTTTTTCTTGTAACATTGTTGGTTTTGGTATACAGGGAATGGTGGAAGTGATCTTATCTTCAATTTTCTGCCATAGTTTATATAGAACTATTATTATTTTTTCTCTCAATGTTTGACAGAATTTACCTCTGATGACAGAGGCTTGGAGTTTTCATGTGGGTAGGTTTTTTAAATAACTAATAATTTAAATTATTCAATAGATTAGAACTGAATGTTCAGGCTACTTATTCTTGAGCATGTAGATATTCTTATAGTCTAGTTTTATAGGCTATGGCAGCTGTATTCATTTGGGGATGTCTCACTAATTATGTGAAAATAATTTTACCTTCTTCCTTTTAACATGCTGGAGACAGACATTTTGATATAATACTTCTTTCCAACTTAACCTTTTGCATATTTCATACATGATCCATATCTTAGAACTATGTTTTATTCCAGTTGCCACTCAACTTTGTATCTGCCAGTATCTTTGGGATAATTTCAGGGACCATTCCTCTATGTTTCTGGCTGTATTTGGTGACTTTTTACTTGTTATGCAGAGACATTTGATCATAGTTATTAGTATGATTATTATTTTGCCTCGCAGAACTTCTGCCTTTTAGCCTGCTGTCCACTTGGTTTGTCTTTCCTGTTCCAAGTTTAAGGAAGTTAATTCCTTTAGATAGAACTTGAATATATTGATCACTTTTAAAGTACACTAAGTCCTCCCTTAATGTTGTTGATAGCTTCTGCAACTTTAATGGAAACAGTACATAACAAAACCAGTTTTACCACAGGCTAATTGATATAAGCAAGTCAAGTTCGTTTGGCATCTCCTCAATATTTTAATGAAACAATGTTGAATGAAATGAAGTTGAATGAAATGAGATTGTTTGAGGACCTGCTTTAGTTGCTTTTCAGTCGTACTTCAAATATTATAAGCCACTATCCATTCTCCTAATCCATGACATTTCACTGACTGAGACTCTGCTTATTACTATTTCCTGAAATTGTCCATAAATTAATTTTTAACAAGCTTCTCTTGAGTGTCATATACTCACTTGTAAAGATAGTTTTGTTTTGGTATTAATAATTATATCAAGGAAGATGCTTTAGAAGTAAAATTAGGGGGCAAGGAAAGCTAGAAAGATGTTAAGATGGGGGTAATTTCTTAGCCAGTGGTGGTGGTTTTGCTAGCTGGCAGCACTCTTTTTTAAGCTTTTGCTGATAAAATTATTGGTTAAGGGCAGAATGACCATTTTCGAAACTCCTTAATTTATTCCAACACTAATGTGTATCTTGGATTACTCAAGTCACTCATACATCAAAAGAATAAAATTTAATAAATTATAACAAGTTATTAAATTATATTAGCATATATGCTCATACAACCCTTTCCCACAGATGCTTTACAGATTGGCAGTGGAAGCATATGTGTGGGTCTGCAGAGTGAACCGCGGGGGTGTATTGCTTCTAGTTTGGCTTTTATGGCAATGCTAATGTTACAGACTGACTTTTAAGGGGATCTTACCCACCTATCCCCTTACCCTTTGACTCTCCCAATATCCACCAAATGAAGCAGTTTTGATAATGGTCAGGGTGAGGGTTGGTGTGTATAAAACTGTTCTTTAGATCTTTTAGTAAAGTGAGTAAAGTGGTAATATATGAAACTGGTTTGAGGTGAATACCTACTTCCATTTTGTTACTGCATATTTTTATCTCTTATAGCTGATGTGATAGGGCAGGCCTGGGATGAAACTATTGGCAAGTACCCTTTGGAAGCTCAAAGAGTCCAGATGCTAGGTTTGTCTTGTTGAGTATTGAAGCTTAAGATACAAAAATAGTCTTTAAGGCTCATATAAGGTTTAGTGTATGTCACTAGAATTAAAAAATAGGGAGTTGGGATCAAGTTTTACAATAAATACAGATAAAGAGTTACATTTTCTTATTTGATATCTTTCATTTTTCAAGGATTCTGTCATCTAAAGTTGTCAATCCACAATAACAGGCATAATAGTCATCAGCATTATGGTGGGGCCTTAGAATTCCTTTATGCTCATACACATTGAAGCATCTGTGCTTATATTCTCTGCCTTTCTGCATGTTACTATAGGCAAACAATCCCTGATCTAGCTTTGCATAGAACCTTCCTATTTTAATCTACTCAAGAACATAGCTCCTGCAGTTCCCTGAAATTGTGAAAGTATGGGATTGGGTGGGGACTATTTCAACATTTACAAACATAAATGATTATAGTTCAAAATTTCAAGTTAAATGATATGGAAAGCTGAATAACTTGAATAACTTCAATTAAAAATTTCCTTATATATTGGGAGCATAGCTACTGCTTATTTGTTTTAAAATAAGAACACTACTTGCAGAAAGTAAATTTTCTTTTCTTTTATCATGTGTCATATTAGGAGGCAGATTAGATTAAATAGTTGTTCTCAAACCTTTTGGTCTTAGGACTGCTTTACAATCTTAAAAATGATTGAGGACCTCATAAAGCTTTTGTTTATATGGGTAATGTTTATTTATATTTACTATATTAGAAATAAAAACAAAAATATTAAACATATCTTTATTAATTAATTTAAAAATAACAGTAAACCCACTGCATTTTAACTAATCATATCAAGTGGGTAGAATTCTAAGTTGACCTGCAGTGAGTTTAGCTTGACCTCAGGAATGTATGGAACCTGTGACTTGCTTCTAGCTAATAGAGCATGCAAAGATGATGGGATAGTCACTTCTGTGATTACATTACATCATGTGAGACTGTGGACTTAGTCTGCAGCAGGGGACTATTCTGCTGGCTTTAAGGAAGTAAGGTACCATGCTGTGGAAAGCCTGTGAGAGGACCACATTGCAGGAAACTTCGGGTATTTCTAGGAGCTGAAAGCATTCCTAGATGACAGGCAGCAAGAAAACGGGACCTCAGTCTTAGAGCCAGAAGGAACTGAATCCTGCCATCAATCACTTGAGCTTGGAAAAGGACATGTAGCTCTAGAAAGAAATGTGGCCTGGCCTACAGCTTGGTTACACCCTTTAAACCATGCATGGACGACAGAAACTGTAAGATAATAAATGTATTTTTTATGCCACCAACGTTGTGGTGAGTTGTTTTATAGGAGTAGGAAACACAGCATATTTTTAAAAGGAAAGAAAACTTAAGTGAGAAAATTGGCATTATTTTACATTTTTCACAAATCCCTTTAATGTCTGATTGGTGGAAGACAGCTGGATTCTTTTATATCCTGTATTCAGTATCTTGAGATATCATACATGATGTAGCCTCTGGAAATCTTCATTGTATACTCATGAGGGAATGAGAGTTCAAAGGCAAATAGTCTTTTAGTGTTATTATGAATATAGGTTTGACCTTGCAGATCCTCTGAAAGAGTTGTGGGGACCTTCCTATGATCACTAGACTACAGTTTTTAGAATTGCTAGATTAGAGGTTTCTAGTAGTGTACTGCACCATCACCACAGAGTACTTAATTGTGTACAGACAGGATTATATAAGATAACTTAATCTATTCAGAACTCGCAGCTTCCTTGCTTACTTTTCACTTGATTTCTGGTTATGTCCTTGAGTTTGTCTATATGGTTTATTTCCTCTGCTCCTCATGGAAGCAAAGGCAAAAGATCTTTGCTGACTCTCAGGGAGAAATAGGTAGCACTATGTTTAATAGGTAGTGGATAAAGACAAGGTTTTTCTTGAAATGATCCTGGCAAAGGTTCAGCCATTGAGAGATTTGGTTTAAAATGCTAGAGAAGTTTTTTTAATGTATTTTTATTTGTAAGAAACATAGAAATGGTATCATTTTTAAATTATGTATATTCATTTTTGTGTGTCTGTATGTATACACATTACTTAGTAATGACACTAGTGCATATTTCTCAAGTGTTTTTGTTTTAATTTTGTGTGATCTCTTGTATCACTAGAAATCCTGAAGAATGAATTAGTCTCATGCCTCTCAAGATAGCTTAATATATAATAAATTGCCTTTGTCCTAAGATTTGGGGTGCAGTTATTTTTGTTGTTAGGAACATTAGTAGAGAATCATAGGATTTCTGCTTTAGTAATCTATGGCTTCACTACTTTTTTCAAAAAATAATGTAGCAAAAATAAATAGGGTAGAGAATAAAAATTGTTGTTATGTATAATCAGCTATTTTTATTTCTGTGATATTATAATTATGTATCATTTGACACAGTTGGACGTTTTAAGGTATGATTTGGAGCATTTTGTCTGGAAAGAGAGTATTTCAAGGTTGGTTTGAAGGTTATTGGTAGAACAATTCTCACTGTGCTTACCTAATTACACAGTGCTTGAACTGGAAAATTAAACTTAAGGGTGACCTCCCCTTCTCTACTGATGCAACCCCCTTCCATTTTTTCTTTTTAATTCTTCTCTTTTTAAATATAGTTCTGCCTGCACAGTTTTTTGTTGTTTGTTTCCTAGATAGTAGTTTTCTTTTTCTTTTTTTTAAGATTTTATTTATTCATTTTTAGAGAGAGGGGAAGGGAGGGAGAAAGAGAGGGAGAGAAACATCAATGTGTGGTTGCCTCTCGAGTGCCCCATACTGGGAACCTGACCTGCAACCCAGGCATGTGCCCTGACTGGGAATTGAACTGGTGACCCTTTGATTTGCAGCCCATGCTCAATCCACTGAGCCACACCAGCTATGTCTGTTTCCTAGATAGTAGTTTTCAATTTATTTTTCTTCAATAATATTTTCAAGTTTTTATTGAAATTTCTATTTATATTATTTCTTTAACTATTTTTTGTCTTTCCTTTTTCTGCATGAGAATTGATTTCTGTTGATAGAGTAAGATTAACATATTTTAGTTACAACTCTCAGCAAAAGTTTATATTTTTCATATAACCAAGATTATGGAATATATAGACTCAAAATTGTTGTGATTTAAAATAACTTTTTAACTTCTGTGATATACAAGTTTTGTCTGGAAAAAGTCCAGCCATTGTTAATATAATGGGAATGGTTTGCATGACATTGATGTAACCTGAACAACCAAGGAGAGTGGACTGGAATGCATATGCATGAACAATGACGACTTCACTGTACTGGTCAGTGGTAGATGCTGTTGAGTGAGCATGTGTACTGTGTGGCCATTGCCTTCAAAATGAGGTGTCATTGTTCTACATGTAATGTTTCTCGTATATTACATCTTCTACAGTAAATGATTCTATTTTTCATATTATGTGGCTGGATACCTTCTGAGCAGACCTTGAATATCTGAAATTCACGTATGCAAATTATTTGACATGGTTAAAAGTTTTGAAATATGATTTAAAATCTACAGCTGGAAAGTGGTAAGAAACCTGTTTTTTTTCCTGGTCGATTTTGCTTATAAGAATTAGAGCCATGTGACTGGGAAGAATTATGAAAGTTTGGTCTTTCTCCCTGCAGTATTTCCTCCTTTTGTCTAAGTATATTTTGATGTCATGCTTTAGGCCATGTTTGTGTTTTATTGTCTCGAAAAATATGGGATTTGAGAATTACATTTACTTTCAAGATCTACATTGGTCTTCTTATTTGTATTTTCACACCATCCTTTCATTTTTACATTCTGGGACTCTTATAAACTATATAATTAGTTTACATTTTAAATGAGAGCATCCAGAAGGAGTTGGTGACTGTCAGAGACATGGTGGTACTATATAAGGAGTAATGACCTGTGAGAAGGAGAGGTGTATGCTGGTTCTAACTCCATGACCAAACACATGGACAAAATGCATCTTTCTTTCTTCTGTAAAATGATGGAGTTAATATTCTATTTTAAATGTGACAGGATACTATTGTTTAAATATGGAAAGGTTATGATATAATTTATGTTTTTATATGGTCATTCAGTGTGTGGAGAATGGTTCATAGGAGATGAGAATTGATGCAGATACATGGAATATTTTCTAGGACAGACAACGTGTTGGGACACAAAACAAGTCTCAGTAAATTTAAGAAGACTGAAATCATATCAAACATCTTCTCTGACCATAATGGCATGAAAATAGAAATCAATCACAAGAAGAAAACTGAAAACACATGAAGACATGGAGGCTAAATAACATGTTATTAAATGATGAATAGGTTAACAATGAGGTCAAGAAAAAAACCCAAAAGCACCTTGAATAAGTGAGGACACAACAACCCCAAATCTATGGAACACAGTGAAAGCAGTCCTATGAGGGAAATTCATAGCATGGCAGGCCTATCTCAAGAAAGAAGAAAAATCTCAAACAATCTAACTTTACACTTAAATTTGAAAAAGAACAACAAAGACCATAGTAGTAGGAGGGCGGAGATAATAAAGATTAGAGCAGAAATAAATGAAATACATTCTAAAAAATACAAAAAAAAATCAATGAAACCAACAGCTGTTTCTTTGAAAAGATAAACAAGATTGACAATAAAAAAAGAGAGAGGACTCAAATAAATAATATCAGAAATGGGAGACAAGTAAGAACTTATACTAATGAAATACAAAAGATTGTAAGAAAATATTACTAATAGCTATATGCCTGTAAGTGGACAATGTGGACAAAATGGATAAATCCCTAGCAGTATATAATCTTTGAAAGCTGAATTAGGAAGAATCAGAAAATCTGAATCGATTGCAATTAGTGAAATGGGGGCAGTAATCAGAAAAGTCCCAATAAATAAAAGTCCTGAACTGGATGGTTTTACAGGTGAATTTTACCAAACATTCAAAGAAGAACTAACACCTATTCTTTTCTAAATATTCCAAAAAAAAAATCAAGAGGAGGGAAGACTCCCAAGCTCATTTTACAAGGCCAGCATTGTCCTAATTTCAAAACCAGATAAAAACGCTACAAAGAAAGAAAATTACAGGCCAATATTCCTGATGAAGAAAGATGGTAAAATCCTCAACAAAATATTAGCAAAGCAGATCTAGCAATATGTTGAAAAGATCATACACCATGATACAGTGGGATTTCTTCCAGGGGTGTGAAGTTTGTACAATATCTACAAATCAATAAACATTATACACTACTGACACAAAAGGAAGGATAAAAACTACTTGATCATATCAATAGATGCAGAAAAAGCATTTGATAAAATCCAGCACACATTTATGCTAAAAACTCTCAGCAAAATGGGAAGTAGAGGGAACATACCTCAATGTAATACAGTCTATATATGAGAAACCCACAGCCAACATCATACTCAATGGTCAAAAAGTACAAGTGTTTCCATTAAGATCCCAACAAGAAAGGGATGTCTACTCTCACCACTCTTATTCAACATAGTCCTGGAAGTTCTAGCTATAGCAATTACATAAGATGAAGAAATAAAAGGCATCCAAATTAGAAAGAAAGAAGTAAAACTGCCATTATTTACAGATGACATGATACAGCATATACAGAATGTTTCCAACAAAAAACTGCTTGAACTGATATGAATTCAGTAAAGTAACAGGATACAAAATAAATACTCAGAAATCAGTTGCATTTTTATGTACCAATAATGAACTATCAAGGAAACAATCCCATTCACAATTGCTACAAAAAGAATAAAATTCCTAGGAATATATTTAACCAAGGAGGTAAAAGACCTGTACTTGGAAAATTATAAGACATCGAAGAAAGAAATTAAGGGAGATACAAATAAATGGAAATTATGACCTGTTCATGGATAGAAAGAATTAATCATTAAAATGTCCATACTACTCAAAGCAATTCATAGATTCAGTGCAGTTCCTATCCAGCTACCAGTGGCATATTTCATAGAATTAGAACAGATATTTCAAAAAAATGTATGGAACCACAAAAGATCCCCAATAGCAATGGCTGTCTTTAAAGAAGAACAAAGATGGAGGAATTATCCTATCTCATATCAAACTATACCATAAGGCCATAATAATCAAAATAAATTGGTACTGGCATAAAAACAAACATATAGATCAGTGGGACAGAATAGAGGGCCTAGAATTAAACCCACATCTTTGCAATCAATTAATAGTTGACAAAGGAGGAAAAAACATACAATAGGGTAAAGATAGTCTATTCAATAAATGGTGTTGGAAAATTGGACAACTACATGCAAAAAAATGAAACTATACCACCTCCTTACACTATGCAAAAGAATAAACTCAGAATGGATTAAAGACTTAAACCTTAGTCTTGAAACCATAAAAAAATCTTAGAGTAAAACATGGGCAGTCAAATCTTGGACATTTCTCATAGCAATACATTTTCTGATATATCTCTTTGGGCAAGGGAAACTAAAGAAAAAATAAACAAATGGAAATACATCAAACTTAAAAGTTTTTGCACAGCAAAGGAAACCATCAACAAAATGAAAAGACAGCCCAGTGAATGGGAAAACATAGTCTCCGATGATACCTTTGATAAGGGGTTAATACCAAAATTTATAAAGAACTTATACAACCAACACCCTGCCCCCCCAAAAAAAAACCCCAAACAATCCAATTAAATAATGAGCTAAGGACCTGAATGGACACTTCTCCAAAGAGGACATACAGATGGCCAATAGACATATGAAAAGATGCTCAACATCAATAATCAGAGAAGTGCAAATTAAAACCACAATGAGATATCTCAAATAAACAATCTAACTTTACTCTTAAAGAAATTTGAAAAAGAACAACAAAGACCATAGTAGTAGGAGGATGGAGATAATAAAGATTAGAGCAGAAATAAATGAAATAAATTCTAAAAAATACAAAAAATCAATGAAACCAACAGCTGTTTTTTGAAAAGATAAACAAGATTGACCTTACACCTGTTAGAATGACTATCATCAATAAATCAACAAACCAGGTTTTCTCCACAACCTCAACCAAAGTGCTGGTGAGAATGTGGAGAAAAGGGAACTCTTGTGCACTGTTGGTGGAAACGCAGACTGGTGCAGTCACTGTGGAAAGCAGTATGGAGTTGCCTCAAAAAATTAAAAATGGAACTGCCTTATGACTCAGCAATTCTGCTTCTCGGAATTTATCTGAAGAAACCTGAAACAGTAATTTGAAAGAATATATGCACCCCTGTGTCCATCAGTAGATGAGTGGATATAAAAGCTGTGGTACATTTATACAATGGAATACTACTTGGCCGTAAAAGGAAGGACACCTTACCTTTTATGGCAGCATGGATGGACCTGCAGAGCATTAAGCTAAGCAAAATAAGCCAATCATAGAAAGACAAGTACCATGTGATTTCACTCATATGTGGAATCTAATGAATACAATGAACTAACAAGCAAAATAGAGACAGAGTCATAGATAAAGAGCAGGTTGACAGCTGTTGGAAGTGGAGGGGTAAGAGGGCTGGGTGGGGGGTGGTGGAGGTATTGAACAAAAAAGAGAAAAGAAAAACTCTTAGACCAGGACAACAGTGTGGTGATTACTGAGGGAGGGGAACTAGGGGGAGGTGTAGGAGGAAATGTGGGGATAAATGGTGATCGATGGAGACTTGATTTGTGGTGGTGAATATACAATACAGTGTACAGATGATGTATTGTGGAATTGTGCACCTGAAACCTGTATAATTTTGTTGACCAGTGCCATCCCAATAAATGCAATAAAAAGGAAAAGAAGATTTGATGCAGAGAGAAGTTAGGAGGCCATTGAAGTAGTCAAGAAGGGAGTTATTAGTAACTTGAACTGGAAGATAGAAAAGTTGATGGATTTGTGCTTCATTTTGAAGATGGAGTTAGTAGAAATTACTTCTAATAGATTGGATATGTTCATTGGGGTGGTAAGGAAAGAGATATCAAGGATACCTCCTAGATAAATCATGGTGGTTTTTCCAAGACAGGAAAAACTGTGGAAATACTACTTGGGATGAGGAAATTAGGAATTCTGTTTGGTTACCTTTTGACTTCCATTTGGGAATGTGAAGTTGACAGATAGTTAGATGAGTTTGGAGTGTGGGGGATGAGTATGGAAAGGTATAACATATAGAAGATATTTAATATTATGGGATGTAAGTCACCTAGGGAGAGCATAGAGATTAAAAAACAGAAGTTTCCAATATGGCCAAAACAGACCCTGGACATTCCTGGCACTGAGAGGTCTAAGAGAGGAGTAAAAGCCAGCAAAAGACACTGAGGGAAAAAATCGCCACTGAGCAAAAGGAAAACCAGGAAGATATGTTTCAGGAACAAAGAATAAAAATGGTCTAAGACCCATGGACAACATAGCATCAGTGTTAAATGCTCGAGGAAAATCACGTTAAGAATAAGAACAGAGAATTGTCTTCAAATTTGGCAACATGGATGTCATTGGTGAGAGCAATCTCAGTGGAGAATTACAGATGAAATCTTGACTGTTATAGGCTGAGAAGAAAATGTGATATTGAGGAAGTGGAAATAGCAAGCGTAGACAACTAATTCAAGAAATTTTGCTGTATAAAAGAGCATAAAAATGGGGCAGTACCTGGAAGGGAATGTGGGGTAAAGGGAGGGTTTTTATTAAAGATAGGAAAAATATAGCAATAAAATCACTGGTTACTTGAGTCACAGAACTAAGAGGCTTCTAAAATAGATTCAATAATAAATAATTAGGTATTTTAGGAAGAAGCTTTAAGAAAAAGGTTTAAATGACATGGAAAATTGATAGAATAAGTCTTCTTTATTTTTTGTTCTACTTTCATATTTGGTGCTTAATTACCTTCACTTATAAGTAGCTGGGTTCTGTGATTAACTTTGATCTGTGTCCATTTTTAAGGGCCAGGCATGTCTGATTATGTTTTTTAAGTTGTTAGTATTGGATCAAAATACATGTAAATAGTTTACTGGCATAAGTTCTTCTTCTTTGGCTGAACCAAGACTAAAAATTTTGTTTGCTTACCTTTCTTTCACCGAGGGAGGAAAGGAGCTTGATGACAGAAACTTAGAAGATACCTGCTCTCAGTCCAGTTTCATGAGTCCTATGGAATGAATGATTTTAGTCTAAGGGAGCCTGAGAATTACTCTTAGAATTACTTTTCAGAATTGTTTTGAAGCACAGGGTCACAAGCAGCACTTATTCAAATTCCAGATGACAGAATATATTGTATAACACAGAGCCGATCATACCATTCTTCTTAAACTCTGTCTTTTAGGCCATCACAATTTCCTGATTCCTCCTACTTCTGTGGCTGCTCCTGCTCTCTCCCCTGTACTGATTTCTTCTTTACCTGGTGGCTTAATGGAGAACTGTGTCCTGGTGCTTTGTCTAATACAGCAGACCCCACCCTCACCACCACCTCCCCCCCCAATTTTGTACTTTTTCTTTGGGTGATTTCATCTTCTCGCTTGGTTGAATCATTACTAACATGCTGATGCTTCCTGAATTTATTATCTCCAGCTGAGAACTCTCTTCTCAACCACAGAGTGACATACTCAATTGCATACTCATGTCTTTTTAGCTATCTTGCATGCTACTTAAATTCTACAACTCATCATCTTCCCCTTCCTTCTTCCTCAATCTGCTCCTCCTTTAACATTCTTTGTCTCAGCAAGTTTTAAGACTATCTGCTTGGTTACTTAAGAGAGAAATCCAAGAGTCATTTTTGACTTTGCTCTTGCCCTTCATACACCACATCCCACCCCTGTGGCAAATCAATCATTATGTCTTGTTTATTCAACATCTACTTTTTTTAGTGCTCCTTTATCTCCATCTCACTGTGGTCACTTTAATCCAAGCTAGCCAGTCTTGCTTT
Source organism: Trachops cirrhosus (assembly GCA_028533065.1). NCBI lineage: Eukaryota > Metazoa > Chordata > Mammalia > Chiroptera > Phyllostomidae > Trachops > Trachops cirrhosus. The sequence goes on from CM052544.1 coordinate 101,978,191, forward strand.
GACTACTGCAGTCGCTTTCTAACTGTTCTCCCTGCTTCTACCTGTAGTGAAATAATATTCTGGCGTACTTATGGTGTCTCCACTCTCCCATTTTTTAAAGATGTAATGACTACAAGGGAATTGCATGAAAGAAAGAAATTGTGGATGAGAACTCTTGGTGGCCAGTATTATCGCATAGTATTTTATTGTTCCCATATTTTGCTAAATACGTTTATAGTAGTTGCCAATGACTATTATTTTTAATTTTCTTAAGATAACAATGTGCAGTCAGTATTTCTTTCCTTGAAAAATCTAGAGACGCTTGGAAGGTAGTTAGCTGAAGTATCTTGTGGAGGGAGTTTGCAAGCTTGTGTGTGAGTGCCTGGAGTCCCAAGGCTATAAACATTTCTTATACTGTGGTTCTTGGTAAATGTAGCTATTAGAGATGGAGTTGGATCTTATTCATATTCCTATAGCTCCCTGAAGTTGTAGTGTTGCTTTCAGTGATTCTCTTAATAGTTATCAAGGGAATATATACTCAGAACTAGCACTCCTAAGACTGGATGGACTTAACAGATTGTATTTTCAGAGATCTTGGTTCTCTTTACCCTGAAAGGTAGAACCTCTAGGTGTCAGAGCAGATAGTATTCACTGGATATTTTTGTTCTTGAATTCAATCTAGGATTGGTTCTTAATAGCCTAACTCTTGCATTCAATGGGAAAGGTATTTCTGCTGCTGTGGGTTTGTAGGTGTGGGAACTACTTTGGTAAGAGCTGCTGTGGCCCTGGACTGTTGAAGCAACTCTGCACTACCTCTCATAACAGTGCAGCCGAAGCCAAAGCACAGCAGGATTTCACATTTCTGGTCTGGAAAGAGGAGTCAGGGAGGTGATAATGATGGTGGGGCTTCATACATTTGTGGAGCATTCTCTGTTCCTTTCTGAATTGGGTGGTAGAAACTGTAAGGAGTCTGTTCTGTAGCAATGGTCAACACTAGATATAAAGTTCAAGCCCCAGGAAATACTACAGGATTGTTTTTGCACACCAGAAAATAACAGAATCAACTGTTTTAAAGCCTGTGAAAACTGCTGTGGGTTATTTGAACTAAACCATTTTCCTTCTTTTTTTTGAACTTGATTTTTATTGTTTACACTATTGCAGATGTCACAATTCCCCCCACCCCTTTGTCCACCTCCCTTCGGCCCTCTGTGCGCTTTCATCAGGCCATCACCACACAGTTGTCTGTGTCCATGCGTTATGCATACATGTTCTTTGGGTAATTCCCTCACTTACTTTCATCCAATCTCCTCTCTCCCCTACCCTTAGACAGCTACCAGTCTTTTCCATGTATCCACACCTCCGTTTCTATTTTGTTCATCAGTTTATTTAGTTGAAGCAGCTATATACCATTGCTAATGGATATAGTTACCTTTACTGAATGCCCTTTCCTCCTCCTCCTCCTTCTTTTTCTTCTTCTTCTTTCTTTTTTTCTTTTCCTTCTTCTTGTTGAAATTTTGTCATCGGCTTTTTATTTCTTTGCTTATTTGTTATCCTGGAGGGGAATGGGTCTTTGGTCTTGTCCTAGGGAAATATTATTTGTAAAACATATTAAAAAACTTTTTCTCTGGACCATATTTCTTCTTACTCTTAGATTTTAATCAAACAGATGCTTCAGATAGTCAGTGGAACAAGAATAATTCAATGGAAGAATAGTGCAGTTATTTCAACTATATAGGTAAAATTACAGATCTGTGGTTTAATAAAATGAAAAATTTCTGTAGAATTTCAGGGACTTGTTATGGATTAGTGCAGTTATTTCAACTATATAGGTAAAATTACAGATCTGTAGTTTAATAAAATGAAAAATTTCTGTAGAATTTCAGGGACTTGTTATGGATTATACAATATGTTATATGGTTTTATTAATTGATTAGCTATATTTAGATGTTTGCATGTAAGGAGCATTTTCTTTTTAAAAAATTTTTTATTTGTTTTATTTTTAGAGAGGGGAAGGGAGAAAGAGAGAGAGAGAAACATCAATGTGTAGTTGCCTCTCATGCAACCCCACTGGGGACCTGGCCCACAACTCAGGCATGTGCCCTGACTGGGAATTGAACCTGCGAACCTTTGGTTTGCAGGCTGGCACTCAGTCCACTGAGCCACGCCAGCCAGGACACAGAGCATTTTAATAGAAAAGTTTTGATACTCTTAATAATTCAAAATAAAATCAGACATCTTTAAAACTGTAAAATTTAAATATACTGTGAGTGATTGTGCCTTACAAGTAACAGGCTTGTAAGCCTGTTAATTTAGAAGAACATAATTTATTAATTTAGAAGAGCATAATTTCCCAATTTGTTTAAATTTAATTTCTGAGTTTGTATCAGATGTTTAGTTTCAACCACTAGGCGTTTGTAAACCAAGATTCTTAAATAATTTTAATATAAGAGCTTATATACTTTTGAGGATATTGTAAAGATGTTAGTGCTATTTTATTTTTTCATTTTATCTGAATGTTTCATAGTACTAATTAAACAGTTTGAAGTTTTACAGACTTTTGATAACTTACTGATAAAGGAGAGGATACCATTACTAATAGATATAGCTAAGAACATGAAAACTAATAATCTGGTATTTGATTCACTTGAGCATTGCTAAGCGAAAGCCAACACTTCATATGTTATGGTTAAAGATTTCATTGTAATTTTAGAGTTCTCTACCATAGATAACTTTGGGCCTTTTAGTTAAGTATATCAAAAAGTATAATGGGAAAAAATATGTGATGTTTTCACCCAGAGATAATCAGCACTAACATTTTGTTGTTTATTCTTCTAGTGTCCTCCTGGGTTTTGAACATTTTTAAAGTTTTGGTTACATAGTTCAGAATATTTCTCAAAAGGTTCTACCAGTGCACAGTCCTACCAATACATATGGTATGAGAGTGCCCATTCTCTGACCCACTGGTCAGTACTTGGCCAATTTAATAGACAAAAATACATTATATTCTTATTTCTCTTTGAAATCTTTTGGTTACTTTTAGATTGAACTTTTTTCAAGTGATGGTTTGTTTATTTTTAAATTAAATTTATTGGGGTAACATTGGTCAATAAGATTATACAGATTTCAAGTTTACAATTCTATGATACATCATCTGGGTGAAAAAGGTGAAGGAATTAAGCAGATGAAAACCAAAAACTCATAGGCCCAGTATGTGATCACAGAGAGAAAGGGGAGGTGGGGGAGGTACAAGAGGGTAAAGGGGAGGTAAATGGTGATGGAAGGAGACTTGACTTGGGGTGGTGAAGACTCAATACAATATACAGATGATGTGTTACGGAACTGTATACCTGAAACCTAGTAATTTTATTAACCAATATCACTCCAATATATTCAATAAAAATTAAAAAATAAATTTAAAATGTGATAGCAACATTATCACCCACTCACAATGTTTTCTGGATATTAAAATAATAAATTTAGGAGTACTTTATAAACCAAAATACTTTATATGTGTATATGTATTTCATACATAGATTAGTGTGCATCTGTAAAATTATTGCTTAAATAATGAGCAAAATAGGAGTGCTTTCAGTTGAGGACAAACTCCTAGTTGAACATCATATTTTATAGAAGAAATAAATTAGTTGCTTTAAAATTTATCTTAGAGAATATTAAAGAGTCATTTAAAAATTTGTATTATTGCATGTTTATTTTGTGTTATTCTTTTGCGATATGTTTATTCATGTCAAAACAGAATTCATCATTAAAAATAAACTTCTTAGTATCCCTATGTGCCTATTAATTGACAGTGGTATGTGTGTGGAAGGGAATAGAGGGAGTTAGCGCAAAAAAGAAATCGTGTAGTCACTGTGTATGGCCTTTTAAAAGGGACCAGATTGAACATGATTGATTTTCTTTAAAAATAAATAAATGAGTATATTTTAAAATTAAATAAGAAATTAAGATGATAAAGCACATGTTTTTCAAATGTTTCTTTAGAAGCATGGCATTACAAATGCAGGCAATTAAAGCTCTATGGTCTAGCATATTTTTATTGCTTCATGATATCAAAAGAAGGACATACCACTTATTTTTAGAGTGTTCTAGTCTATGCAGCAGCTTGAACATTGAAGAGACCTATATATTCTGTTGCTGGAATTGCTTATTTTTCAGGGAAAGAGAAAAAGGTTGGGAAATGCATAATTTCTTTTCTTTTTACCTAATAGTAACATTAAGAAGATACCTTGTCCCCATTTTTACTACTTCTTAGATTTTATTGCTGGCAGCCAGATGTGCTGAAACTCCTGACGACAGCATCTATTCATTGCGTGTTTTTAATAGGCTTAGAGAAATATGAGTAGAGTACATGAAAGCAGCTCAGCTTCACACTTCAGCTGGGAATGCCCAAAAAGCTCACTGCTGTTTAGAATTCTTGCTACAGTCAGGAGAAAGCCGAAAGCTGCACGGGTACTGAATCTTCTACGACTGAATTAGAAGAATAATGACTGTACAATTAACTATCAACCTCTGCTCATTTAAGCACAGTTTTTACAGAGCTCAGGAGAAATATGGAACTTGATTGGCATGTTTATATGTGATGGTGTCTGCAAATAGATGACTTTAAAGACAGGTGGTAAGGAAAAATAAGAGAAGGGAGGAAAAAAAAAAAAGAAAGAAAATGCAATTTGAGACATTGCGCCAGGTCTGCAATTCTGTTTTATCTCATTTTCATGGGGTGTTTTCATCCCCACCAAATATTTTACAAAATGAGCTTTTTGGACAAACACTGAACAACAATGCAAGGTGAGTAAAGCTAAACTATATTTCCTTTTTGTATTGGTATTTTCAGAATAATAATCTCATATGCCTGTAAATTTTTTTCTGTATTGAAATGTTGGCATTATTAAAGGGTGTTGATTTTTATCAGAAATATAAAATTTTGTGTAGTGTTCTTAATTGATTTTAAGAAGAAAACAAGCTACTTCAAAGCACAGAAAGCATCTTAAATTTAACTAGCTTGACCTCTGAAACATACAGTTTCAATGATTTCATTTTCTAGTAAATAAAAGGACTAACTTAAAATGCCTGACATTTTTTTCTTTGTGATCAGGGCAGTGATTATATTGCATATTAGGGATGGAGCTGTATAATCATATGTGATTTGCTGGAAAATGTGAATTAGCAGTCATGCATGCTCTTTGTAGAACATGCGGAAGATATTTTCTAGGTCTAAGATATTTCTCTGCAGGGTAGATCAGTAATCACTTTTAAACAAGCTATATTATGGAACTGCTAATAATGCTTTGTATTGGATTGGCTAGTTTGGAAGGATGTTTTGTTATAAATTCTATTGCTTTTCAAGCTGATCAATTTTTTTTTTGTGGTGAAGATTCTTAAATTATGAACATGTGTTGTAGATGGTTTCTGTAGCTTTCAGTAAAAGAGATAGCCTATGAAGAATGCTTTTAAAATGCAGTTTTATCATTCAGTTTTTTCCCTCCTTTGAGTTGTTTGCCTTTTAAGAATTTCTGATGTTATATACCTAGTATAGACAAAACCCCCATTGTAACCAAACATACATGGAGAAAGACTGAGAAAGAAATGATAATGCATTGAAACCTTCTGGAAATTGAGGGAAAACTAAGAGTGCATAGAATATCGAATGGTTTTGCTTGTCTCCTCTTTTTAGGATCTTTGCAGAATGTGAGGCAGCTTATTTTAGAGATTAAAAATACCTATTGACAGTATGTGCTTTAATTTAGCAAATGTAAAGAAGATTTTATAAATTTGTAAACATTTAAAATGTTTACCAGTGATAAATATATCTCTGACCTTTCCATTGAATATGGAACAACATATCTCCTTTTTTATAAAATTTCAGTGCAGTTTTGTACAATTAACTAATTTGATTTTCTTACATTTTGTTTTTGGACTAATGTAACATATATAATAGTGTGAAATGTTATGATATTCTATGTTAGGCTATCTATATTTTAAGATAGTGAGTTTTCTTATTTAGTAATACATTGTTTGACTGTGTGATTTATGATAAAAATATCCTGTATTGATTTAAATAAAAGAGGCAGTATGGCTTTCTTAAAAATTCCGTGACCTGAAGCTACCAGAGTTTTAGGGTCTGTACTCATCCTCTACGCGTCTTTTCCCTGTTTGATTTCTCTCTCTCATGTTTTTAAGGCCAAAATTTATTTGTTTAAAATATTAATATTAGGGCTGGGTATATATTAACTTTAGAAATTGTGCTGTTAACAGCATGGAATTAATTTTATGGAATGCTACTTGGTATGGAATTAATTTTATGGAAAGTTACTTGGCATGGAATTAATTTTAAACTAAATGTGACTAGTTTTAAAATATGAGAATATCTATTTTGAGGGAATTGTATGCATCCCTGTTACTATACATTTGCTTTGACATCAAGGTTCTTTTATTGTTGTCATGCTTTTAATGTAATGCTCTCATTATTAAAAATCTGAACTTTTATATTGCTGTAATTAGACATTAAATTGTGGAGTTTCTAAGGACTCTGTAAGACCAGTCTTATTTAACTTATTTTTATTTTTTACCCACATTATCGGAAATTACTAATTAATCAATAAATTATTTATTCTGTTTTAGGGGGAAAAATCCTTGCCTATGTTCTTAACTTTTTGGTCTCATAAAAACATGTGGCATTTTTTTCACATGTAGATCTGTTGATCTTCATAATTAATCAAGTACTTGGTTTACTTATAAAATCAGTTAAAACCAGTTTACAAATAGCTATTACTTTAGAAATATAAAGAGTAAAAATATAAGAATGTACAATTAATGCCTCCCTCTACCTAATTTTAATATTTTGGTTATTTTGTGTTCAGATCAGGCACAATGGTCTTTGAAAATTATTATTCTGCTTAGGTTTTTAAAAAAAAATACAAATACCTAAGGATCAGTATTTTAGTTAGCATTGAATCAGAAAGATGTAGACTAAAAATTAAAAAGTGATCTCGAAGGAAAAAAGTGGTAAAAGAATGACTTGAGTATGTCATCAGGAGATGTTATCTCACAACTTTAAATTTTTTTCTAAAAAATGGGCCTTTCAACTTCCTGAGCTAGGCATTATACTGTTGAGATTTGAAGCATCAATTACATAACAATCTCCTCTGGAAAGAATAGTTTGCTTGTTACCGCATGAATAGTAGTAATTGTTTGGACTAGTTCAGTAGAATATTCAGTATTTGTATTGTGATATTAAATTACATCTTTAAACTGAAAATAACATTAAGGAAATGGACAATTAGATTATATTTTCTTCTGAATTGCTTTCTAGGAGAAATTCCTAAAGTAGTATTGTGCATCAATTGTAGACAATGTGTTATTTAAAGGGGACCCTTTCAAGTGGTTTTCTTGAGACTTTTTCTAGGTACCTTATTTGTCCCTAAATCTGCAACTCAACTTTCATAAGTTGTCAGATGATAGGGCAGCTTACTTCTGTGACATATTAGTTATAAAAGATTAAAAATGAAAATCTCCCAATATTATTACTCCAAAAGCATTTCCAGGTTCAACTTGTCACAGGAGCAAAGATTTTAAAGACACCAATAATATTTTATATATGATAAATCACTAAACTGGAGATTAATATAGATTGTTAAAGCATGTTATTATCTAATGAATAATTGAAATTTATTTGTGAGTGAAAATCATTAGAAGATTTTTAGACTAACCAGCTTTTTGTTGGAACTCATATAGCACAAACTTTATGTTCCAAACTGAAAGTTCTTAACTTACTCTCTTATCATTGTGGTTCTTGAGTAACATTTTAGTGCATGCAAGAAGTGGCAAGATATCCTCTGTTCTTTTACAGCTAAAATGAAACAACTGAAGATTCAGCAGGAAAAAAATCACTGTCTGCATTCTGTGTAATTCACTTGATAGGTTTTGATGAAATGCCACTTTAACTTAAATTTTTGTTATCAAGTTTTCTGACTGTAAACTTATTTTCCCCATATTAAATTAATCAGGATGCAAAGATAATTGCTTTGTTGCCAGTAGGAAAGTCCTCAAATACCAAATTTATTATGAAATCTGAATCTTATGATCTTGTCTTTGGAAGGAAACATAAATATTGGGATGCTAGAGAATGTATTTTTAATGGAGTCCACTGCATTGAGTACTCAATTGCTTTAAACAGTATTCAAGATGATTACTATTTTTTGTGATAAAATTTCTGGAAAAGTGTACTACTATCTCCTAAGTTTTTCTACTTACTGACCTTTAGGAATTTTTCTTGTACAGTGAAGAAATAATGTATGTTCCTTCAGATGTAATTATTTCTTTGTCACTAAATGTGTGACAGTGAATTTGCTATATTGGCTGGCCACACAGGGGCATAATAGGACTGGATTTACTCAGAATGGGTATTAAAGCCAGTCTTTCTGTCCCTTCTGTATATATACAGGTGCAGACTTTCATATTAAAAGATATACAGAATTTATATTAAATGTAAGAATAAAAAAATGGTAGACTAAAGAGTATTTGGATTTGTTGGTGCTTTTAATTATAAGTAAATTAATCCAAGCAATTTCTGGTTTGTTTGAACTAGTCCTAGTTTATGCCTGCTGTGTTTCTCTATTGATAAGTAGTACCACTTTTCTCTCTTAAAAGTATTTGACAATAATTACAGGGCTGCTCTAATTATAAAAAGAAAATGGAAAGCTTGAAATTACCTAGTGTAAATGGATTCTCTTCCCCTGAAACATTTCCCACAGTTCTAAAACATTAATGTTATTTAAGAAAAAATTTGAATTTGTAAAATAAATGTTTAATTGTTTAGCCTGGTAGTGTTTCTGGTCAGAAGTATTTAGTCATGTACATACCATTCACTATTGCTTTAGTTTATAATAAACTGTCAGTATGTGTTCAGGATTTCTGGCACAGACACCTGTTATTTATCATGGCACATTAATGGCTACTTTGACATTGAAAGAATAGCATACATACTTTTCGTAGCTCTGAGAGCACCATGCTGACGGTGTGTATTGTTGGCAGTTGGCAGGAGCACAGCACAATTGATACATCATGATAGGAACATATTTCATTACTGTGCTCGGAAGAAAAGAGCCACCCACTAGTCTGATACACATGCACATGTGTGCACACGTGCATGTATTACTTATGTATGTAAACCTTGTTAACTGTATAATAATTACAAATATAAAAGTTATATATTGCAGACATAAAAGGTTCTCTGAACAATTATCTCTATATTTCTAATCAAAATGACTTTCAAGTCATAGATTTATATCATTAATATTTTTATTTGAATCTTTAATTTGGGCCTTAGCTATATACCACAATTATTAGTATATACACTTAATCTGATACTGATAAACAGTCTTTAAGTATTTTCTTTATTGAAAATAACTTTTTATAAAGCTGTTGCCTTTGTTGATGGCTGACAGGTAAATGTTAACTATTCTTTTTATTGTAAGTTTTTAGATGATCATAAAGGATCTTCAAAAACTCAAAGAAGATAATTACTAGCTAACTCCCTTCTGTTCAATTCTGGCACTATTCAGTGAATAGAAAATGAATTCATTTCATATGTGCCATGCTGTCCTCATATCCACTTGTGAATTACAAAGATTCATATAACCAACAAGAGAATTCACAAGTAGGACTGATTCACAATTTGAGTTTGGCTTCTGAATTTGAGAAGTTTTAATTAAGTACATCAGAAATGTGTGTATCAGAGCACTTCCTTTGGGCAAAATGGAAAAAGCCCAACATTGAAGTTTAAAATTGTAGTTACCTTAAAATTTAAAGGCTCTTTATTTTGCCAAGTGTTTTTTAAGCTCTGCTTCTTTTTTCTTCAAAAACATACTCAGTATGTAAAGCAGGTAAAAATGGAACAGCTCTGATTTAGAAATTGGGACGTGAGACCCACGTAGGCTCTAAGAAACACAATTTTTAGCTGATTTCTTAAATCAGACTCAGGACTTCTAATTAAACTTCTTTAAATTTTCCATCTCATTGTGTGACCTTTGAAATGTCAGAGATGGAAGTAATGGGAAATGGTGAGGGGAGCTGCCATGTTTGATGGAGGATTGATTTGTGCCTGGCTCTTCTGCAGATACGTGGTAGCTTTACCTCGTGTAGTGCTGAACACAGGACTTGTGTTCATACACCGGGGCAACTCCGTACTGGTTATGTGATATTGGTAGAGTCACTACATCGAGCTTCTTGAGTTAGGGACTGTATATTCATTAACCTTTGAGTTTCCACACTTAACCGCTAGGGCTTCTTTCCTGTGAATACCAGCCTCCCTCAGCCTCTGCAACCAAACATTGTTTTACTTATTTCCCTACTATAAATTAGCTCTCTAGGTTATAGAATTTCATATCATTGAAACTGTATAGAATACATTTTTTATAAAAGACTTACTCAGCATAATTTTAAACAAATCATCCATATTGTGGCATGTATGGATAGTTTTTTCCCTTATATTTATTCCTGAGTAGTATTCCCTGTTATGAACATACTGCACTCTACTCACACTCTTGTCTGTGGAGATTATATGTATATCTGTATTTATATCTGTATCTATATCTGTGTCATTTATATCTATATCTATATATGTGTGTATATCTTCCTTTATATATAAATATATAAATATAAATATATATATATATTTGGATGAATACCCAGAAGAGGAAGTGGGTCACAGGGTAGGTATATGTTTAGTTCTATGATACCAGACCATTAAAAAAAAGGGTTGTACATTTTGAATTCCTACAAATATGTTTGAGAGTTTTGGTGGCTCCTCATACTTCCCAAATATGATGGTATGTCTTTTAAAATTTTGTCATTTGAGTTTATAATGGTATCTCCTTATAATATTATTTTGTATTTGCCTAATGACTAATAGTGTCAAGCACCTTTTTAATATGTTCATTGGCTATTTGTATATCTTGTTTTGTGAGGTGTCTCCCAAATTTTTTAAATTAGGTTATTTTGTTTTTATTAATGAATTGTAGGTATATGTTAGATATATGCTTTGTGAATATTTTCTCCCAGTTTGTGGCTTGCCTGTTTATTTTCTTAATGCCTTTAGATGAGCAAAATTTTTAATTTATCAATATTTTTCTCTTATGGTTTTAGTTTTCTTATTTTTAATGGTTTTTATTTTCTATGTGCTGTCTAATAATCCTTTGCCAATACCTAAGTCATAAAACTATTCTCCTTTATATCTTCTAGATATTTATAGTTTTAGCTTTTCATTTTAAATATACAATCCAACACATTAATTTTTATGTGTATGGTGTGAAGATAGAGGTCAAGATTTATATTTTTCCAGATGGCTTTTTAGTGTTTCATCAGTATTTGCTGAATAGAATTAAAGACTTTCTATACCCTGTTGGGTTGTTTTGCCACCTTTATAAAGATATAGTGGTATAAATGTAGTTCAGTTTCTGGGCTATCTATTTTGTCTTAATGAGCTATCTGTCTATCTTTATGCAGTACCCCAATATCTTACCTTTATACGTAATCTTGCCAGGTAGTGTAAGTTCTCCACCTTTATTTTTTTTACAGATATTCTAAATGTTGTAGGTCCTTTACATTTTCATATATAGTTTAAAATCAAATTATAATTTTGCTTTAAAAGTTTGTTGGGATTAAGACTTAGATTGTTTTGTATTTCTGTAGATTATTCTGGGGAGAATTAATATCTTAACATTGAGTCTCCCAATGGTATATCTTTTCATTTATTTTTGTCTTTTAAAATTTATCTAAGAATGTTTTATAGATTTAAGTGTAGGAAGTTTAAATACCCTTTGTTAATTTTTTCTTAAGTATTTTAAGTTTCTGATCTTACTATAAACTGAGTTTTTAAATTTCAGTTTCTAGTTTTTTTTGCTAGTATACAAATATAATTTATTTTATTATTACCCTTGTATCTTTTGACCTTGCTAGATGTACTTATTAGTTCTAGCAACTGTCTTGTAGATTTGTTATGATATCCTTTATAAAGTTATGTCATCTGCAAATAGTTTTACTTCTTATCCAATATTTATGCTTTTTATTTCTTTTTCTTATTTTATTATAATGCTTAAGACCAATTGTACAATGTTAAACCATAGTTGTGAATCTATTAGTTTATTAATAGCTTTTTTAGATTTTCTACTATTTTAATGGATTTATTTAGCTATGTTTATGAAAGCTATTCTGTTTTCTTTTATTGAAATATCATTGGTAGGTCTTGGCATTGGGTTTTCTGGTTCATAAAATGAGCTGGGGATTTTTTAACCTCTGCTGTATTTTGTCAACATTTGGTGTGGGATTGGTGTTATTTCTTCCTTAAATAAGTGATATGGACATGAAGTTTCCATTTTGTGAAACTTCTGGTAAAGAATTAAATTTGTTCAATAAATAAGGCTATTTAAGTTTTGTTTAATCTTTGTTACTTGTGGTAAGTAGTGTTTTTCAAGAAATTGACCATTTTATTTAAGTTAATTAATTTGTTGTTATAAATTTCTTTATTTTCATTGTCTTTCAATGTCTATTGAATCTATATTGATAATCTTTTATATCTGATATTGGTATAGCTTATAATTTGTGATCTTTCTTTTGTTTGCTTGATCAGTTTACCTAGGAGTTTATCATTTTTTCTTTAGTGTTGTCTATTTTCTCTATTGTCTGTTTACTATTTCACTGATTAATGTTTTCATACTAATTATTTTCTTTCTTGACATTGTAATCATTTTGCTTCCTGAAGATCTAAGTTTCCATTTGATATACTTTTCTTCAGCCTGGAGAATTTCCTGTAGCCTTTCTTGAAGTGTGGGTATTCACTTCTCTGTTTACTTTTATTAAAAAATAATTCTTTATGTAGTCTTCCTTTTTAGAATAGTTTTGCTGGCTATAGCATTCTGTGTTGACAATGTTTTTTGCTTGTTTTTTTATTTAAAAACTTTTGCTGTTGACAGAAGCTTCCATAGTTTCTGATGAGAAGTAACTTAATGATAACAAGTCAGTGGGACTTTAAATCATTCTTTTATATTTAATGTGCTGTTCTTAGGTTGCTGTCAGAATTTTCTCTTTATCTTCTTTCTGTTGCTCTTTTACTCAGATGTGTCTATATGTGGTTTTTATTGTATTTATGTTTTATATAACATGAAATTTTTTCCATTGTTTTAACATTTTTTCTTTCTCCCCCTCTCTTTTTCTTAATTATATATATTTTAGGCTTTTTATAAATTTCTCCCCAAATTCTTATAATTTTTTTCAATCTTTTGTTATTTAGATTAATTTTCAACTTCATTGATTCTTTCATAATCTACTATCACACAGAGATTCATCTAGTGAATATCTTATTTCAGATGTTTTAATTTTTGTTCTAAAATTATTATTCAGTTATTTTTATAGGCTCTATTCTGTTTCTCAGTTGGGATTTTTCACTTATGATGAACATATTGCCTTTATTTCCTCTTAGCATATTTATTATAATAGCTTTAAGAACTTTTAAGGCTAATTTTAATATCCAGGTTATTTCTCAGTCTCCATTGATTGTTTTTTTCTCTTGAGTATTTTTTTATCTTGTGATGATAACTTTGAAGATTTACTCTCTTAGCAATTTTCAAATACATAATACAGTATTGTTAATGATAGCCACCATGCTGGACATTATATCCCAGGACTTACTTATCTGTAACTGGAAGTTTGTAGCTTTTGAACACCTTCCCTCATCTCATCCTCCACCCACATCTGTCACCCACCCATTTCTTCTCATACCTGTCTATGATTTTGTGTTTTTTCTTTTTGTTAGATTCCACATGTAAGTGAGATCATGTAGTAGTAGTCTTTCTCTGTCTGATTTATTTAACTTAATACTTTTAAGGTACATTCATGTTGCAAATGACAGAATTTTTGTCTTTTTTATGGTTGAATAATACATATTTGAATATATATTCTTGCATACATATATAATCATCTATCATAAATCATATTTCCTTTATCCATTCTCCATCCATAGGCAATAAGCTTACTTCTACATCTTGGTTATTATAAATAATACTGCAGTGAACATGGGGGTGTAGATATATTTTTGAGCTAGTATTTTTGTGTCCTTTGGATAAATACTTAGAAGTAAAATTGCTGGTTCATCTGTTAATTTTTAATTTTTTGAGTCCTATCCTATTTTTAATTTCCATAGCAGCATAACCAATTTACAACCCCACCAACAGTGCACACGGGTTTCCTTTTATCCATATCTTCACCAACACTTGTTATCTTTTGCTTTTTGTTGAGATAGCTATTCTGACAGGTATGAGGTGATATCTCATGGTAGTTTTGATTGACATGTCCCTAATGATTAGTGATGTTGAACGTCTTTTTTTTTAACCTGTTTGCTATTTGTTGTTTTCTTTGAAAAAAATGTCTATTTAGATTTTCTGCCCATTCTTTTAGTTGGCTTGTTAGTATTCTTTGTTATTGAGTTTTATGTATTTTGGGTAATAAGTCGTTATCAGATACATGATTTTGCAGATATTTTCTCCCCATGGGATGCCTTTTCATTTTTGTCATTGGTCTCCTTTGATGTACAAAACCTTTTTAGTTTGATGTTGCCCCATTGGTTTTATTAGCTTCTGTAGCCTTTACTTTTGGTGTCATATCTAAAAAAATCATTGCCAGGGCTGATGTCAGGGAACATGCTGCCTGTGTTTTCTTTCGTAGTTTAATGGTTTCAAGTCTTAGGTTAAAGTCTTTCATTTATTTTGAGTTGATTTTTGTGTATGGTATAATATAGTGGGCCAGCTTCATTCTTTTGTGTGTAAGTGTCGTTTCCTCAACACTGTGTTTTGAAGAGACTGTCCTCTCCCCATTGCATATTCTTGGCTCCTTTGTTATAAATTAATTGACTACTATGCATAGGTTTTTCTGAGCCTTGTATTCTGTTTGGTTGATCTATTTGTCTGTTTTTATGTCAATACCATACGTCTCTGATTACTCTAGCTTTATAATATAGTTTGAAATCCTGAAGTGTACTGTTTCCTGCATTGTTCTTCTTTCTCAAGATTGCTTTGGCTTTTTGTGGTCACAAAAGACCACAAAAAGCCAAAAGTTTTTGACCACAGAAAGGTCAAATTTTAGGATTCTTTGTTCTATTTTTGTGAAAAATGTCATTAGAATTTTTATAGGGATTGTATTGAATCAATAGATGGTTTGGGGTAGCAGAGGCATTTTAGTAATATTATTTCTTCTAATCCATGAACATGGAATATTTTCCCACTTAATTGTGTCTTCAGATTTTTTCATCAATACACTGTACAGGTATTTTACTTTCTTGGTCAAATTTTCCTAAGTATTTTTTTCTTTTTGGTGCAAGTGTAAATGGGATTGTTTCCTTAATTTCTCTTTCTGATAGTTATTAATATATAGAAATGCAACTGATTTTTATGTATTGATCTTTTATCTTGCAGCTTTACTGAATTTGTTTATTAGTTAGGTCTTTTAGCACTATGTTGAATGAAAGTAGCAGGAATGGGCATCCTTTTTTGGTTCCTGATCATAGAGGAAAAGCTTTCAGTTTTTTACCAATGAGGATGATGTTAGCTGTGAGTTTGTTACATATGGCCTTTTTTATTACATTGATGTCTGTTCTCCCTATACCCGCTTTATTGAGAGTTTTTAAATCATGAGTGACTGTTGTATTTTTGTCAAATGCTTTTTCTACATCTACTGAGATCATGTAATTTTTATCCTTTATTTTATTAACGTGGTGTATCATTTGGATTGATTTGTGGATGTTGAACCATCTTTCATTCCTGGAATAAATACCATTTTACCATAGTGTATTATCCTTTTAATGTTTGTTGAAGCCAGTTTACTAATAATTTGTTTAGGATATTTGAACGTTAAGTTATTCAAAGATATTGGCCTATAATTGTTTTGTGTGTGTTATAAAACTTTTTTCTATCCCTACTAATTTTTATTTGTTTTTTATTATTTAGTGAGAAAAGAGTGTTAAAATTTCCAACTATGATTAAATATTTGTTTGTTTCTTAGATTAGTCTTTCAGTTTTTGCTTCATTATTTTGTTGTTCAGTTTTGGATACTTATAATTCTTATTATTTTTAAATGAATATACTCTTTTATTGCTTTGAAATCTCCCTCTGACTTTGGTAATATTTTTTCTTGGATTATATTTTGTCAGATATTATTGTAGTTGCACTAGCATTTTTATGATGAGCATTTACATGGAATATTTTTCTCATTCTTCTAACCTTTTGGTTTTCTTATATGTAAAGTGTGTATGTCTTGTGTGTGTGTACATTTTAAACAGCATATGAATGGGTTCTGATTTTTCCCTTGTCTTGCTGTTTTTTTCATTGGATCGCTCCGTCTATTACATTTCATGTATGTACTGACGTAGCTGGACTTGATCCATCAGCCTGCTTTTTCTTTCCTTGTGTTTTTTCCATTGCTTCTTTTTCTCTCTTTTATTCATAACCTTTTATCTGATTTATTCATAAGCTTTTAGCACTTCATTTTTTTCTTCTCTAAAAGATTTTTAACAAACTTTTAAAAAAGTTTTATCTTGGGGTTATATATTTTTAATAATTTTAACATAAATTAATATTGTAATATTCATGTATAATTTTTGAGCCTTATAACAGTATAATTTCATTTTTATCCTTCTTGTCTTTGTCCTATTGTTACTTTATATTTTACTATTCACAAATTTTGCACTAAATTATCAACTTTTTTGGTTTTTAAAAAGAGCCTTTTATGATTATCTACATATTTACTGTTTTTTATTATCTTTATTTCTCTCTTCAGATATGGGCCCTTTTTTTAAAATCACCATTTCTCTTCTATCTGAAGAGAACTTGTGTTAGTATTTCATGTTGTACCTGTCTACTAGTGATGAATTCTTTTAGCCTTTGTAGGTTAAAAAATATTTATTTTCATCTCAGTTTTTTGGAAGCGTATTTAACTATGGATTAAGTATAAATTGAGGTGAACTTTTTTTCCCTTTCAGTACTTACAATATGTCTTGCATTTGTCTTCTGGCCTCCATTGTCTACTGAGAGAAGTCATCTATAATTCTTATTGTTTTTCTTCTATAGGTATTGTGTTATTTTTATCTGGTTGCTTTTAATACATCTCTTTATCATCTGTTTTTAGCAGTTTGATTTGAAGTATTTAGGTGTGTTTATATTTATTCTTGTGGTTTAATGAGGTGCTTAGATTTATGACTTGGTATCAGTCACCGATATTACAAATGTTGGTCATTATCTCTTTAAATATTTTCTCTGCCTCATCTGTTTCTTCTTTTCCTCAATTACTCCAATCACATATATGTTTGGCCATCTGACATTGCCCTACCAATCTACATACTCTGATTTTTCTTAATTTTTTTCTCTCTGTGCTTGACAGTTGGTCTAACAATCTATTTTGAATGCACTTTTCACTGTTTTTATTCTATTCTACTCTTAACCATGTGCGCTATACTCTATACTTATCTTATTTCATGTTTCAGTTCTAAAATTTCCATGGTTTTTTTCCAACCTTCCATTATTCTGATGAAATTCTTACTATTTCCCTACTGTATCCCCATTTATCCACTAAATTCTTTGACATATTCATTGTAGTCATTTTGATGTTCTTGTCTGCTAATCGTTAACATCCTGGCTATCTGTACAACTGTTTCTGTTGACTTTTTGTTCTCTCGATTATGGGTTCACTTTTTTGCCTCCTTGCATGTCTTTTAATACTTAATTGTATGCTGAACATTGTAGAGATTTTAATTTTTCCATCTAAAGATTGCTTTTTAAAAAATCATATCTTTTAGGCCCTGGCTGGTATGACTCAGTGGATTGAGAGCTGGCCTGCGATTCCCAGTCAGGACACAGGCCTGGGTTGTGGGCCAGGTTCCCTGGTGTGGGGTGTGCAATAGGCAATCATACACTGGTGTTTCTCTCTCTCTCTTTCTTTCTCCCTTACCCTCTGTCTAAAAATAAATAAATAAAATCCTCTTAAAAATCATGTCTTTTAGTTATATTAAGGAGGACTACCTTGATCTTATCAAAGCTTGGTTTTAGACCTCATTTTGATAATACTCTTTACTCTTTTCCTTTGTCATAGGGTACAGTCCTTACTCCAAGGGTACTGTTTTTTACTTTTAATACATGGCCTTTTCAGCATCTCAACTGAATGCCTGAGATTTTCACAAGTATCTTTCCAGCCTGGTTGATCAGAGAGTTTCATAATATTATGTGAGTTCTAAAGTTTCTATTTATTTTGCAGGTCTCAGCAGGTGCAGTCTACCAGGTTCCAGAAAACTTGCATATGTACAGCTTAGGATGTGGACAGGAACCTGATTAAATTTCTATGCCTATTTCTGGAATTTAGTTCTTAGCTCCCTTCTCTCTAGCCTAGCGTCACATGTCCCCCTGCATTAGCAAGCCTGAGTTCTCATCTCTGTTTTTTATGCCGTTTCTTATGCTCAGTAAGTGCTATGTTCTCTGCTTGGGCTTCCTTTCCTCATGCTATGGTTGTGAAATTGTATGCAATCAGAAAGCTAGTGTGAAGTTTACCTTATGTGCATTTCCTGTGTCAAGATTCTCAGCATTGTGACATGTCCAGTGCCTTAAAGTGATTGTTTCATCTGTTCTGCCTAGTTTTATGGCAAAAAAGGAAACCTTATAGTAGCTACTCAGGAAAATGTTAATTATTTTATAATAATATAATAAGCACCCAAGTACCTACCATCCCAAACAAGGGCTGGAACCTTGGTAATAATTTTCATCTAACCATTTGTTTTCCTCATCCCCTACTCCCAACTCCTACAGTTCATGGCAATTATTATATTGAACTCCATGTTCATCATTTCTTTAATACATATGTGTGTATACACACATGTATTTAAGAAGAATTTGTTGTTTTTTCTTTATAAAAGGTACTATTCTGTTTTTTTCCACTTAATTTTAGTTAATTTCTTTTGACTGCTGTATGATATTCCATAGTGGCACTATATCACAGATTTTAATGCACTCTCCCACTTATGGGCCTTTGGAGTGTTTCCAAATTTTTGCTATGGTGAAAATGCCGCTATGTGTACATGTGTAAGAGTTTCTCTCGTATATATTCCATTCATATGTTCACTTTTAAGA
>CM052544.1:101997844-102050051 GCA_028533065.1 Trachops cirrhosus
TTTCCACTTAATTTTAGTTAATTTCTTTTGACTGCTGTATGATATTCCATAGTGGCACTATATCACAGATTTTAATGCACTCTCCCACTTATGGGCCTTTGGAGTGTTTCCAAATTTTTGCTATGGTGAAAATGCCGCTATGTGTACATGTGTAAGAGTTTCTCTCGTATATATTCCATTCATATGTTCACTTTTAAGAGAAAATGCTTAAGTGTTTTCCAGTAAGTTTTTTATTGACAGTTTGGTGAATTCATAAGTGGGAATGAAATGATTCAAGAGCAAAACATTAATTTTAAAAGTTGGTCAATTTTAACCATAGCTCCCTCTGGAAGGTGCACTCGGTAATTTGACAACAGTCATGGAATAAATGTATGTTGAATGAATACACTTAGGAGTTTGTTTTTCTTTCTTCCTTCCTTTCTCTCTCCTCCTCTCCCCCTCTCCGCACGCCTTTCCACCTCGAGGCCCTGTCTTTCTTGGATGGTATAAAACTTCCTTACGTTAGTGGAGGAAGACCTTTGATATAGGCAGGAGTGACAGGTGTAAATTAGGCCTTAAAGAATGCAGGGTCTAGTATTTTCATGGATAAAAATCTCCAGATTGCTGAGGAAAAACTGTGTTGTCTATAGTGATATTAAATTAGGGTATCTGTCCCTTGAGAATTTATTTATTTATTCTCAATTAGTTAGTTACCATAGTTGTGCCCTCCCTTATATATACATCTGTGAGGCAATGAGTTTCATTTTGATTTTCATCTCTGGAAAGAATACATGGGAAATTTCTAAAACTTGTTTCCACATCTGAAGTTGTTGCCTTTATTGTAGCTCTGAAGAATAAATTTCCTTACTTTTTTTCTCTCATACATGAGGTTACTTTATGCATTATGTCTTTCCTTTGGATGTTTATTGTTAAACATCCAAAAACTAGATGTTTAAAAAACTGAGAATACTAGATTTGACAATTTTCTCTCTCGGTATAAATCTCCATCATCAGCAACAAGATGCTAGCACATGAATTGGAGTGAGATTTTCAGTCTTCACAGCCTGTTGGTGTTCTGTCTCGTTGCCTGTATCCGCAGAGATGCAGGTGAGGCCTGTTAACCCAATCGGCTGGACATCTTCCTCCATCAGATCTTACAGATGGTTCAGATGTTTCAGAACTCTCTTAGCATCTGCTTAAAATTCTCAAACTGCTTTCACCAAATTTGTTTGGATCTTTTTTGTGGTTACACTTGATTGTACGTCTGTAGACATTTGAGGATGGCATTAAGAAATAGCTTCATGTCTTATCCGATGCTGACATTACTTCAAGAGCAGCTGTAATTGAAGTAAAAAACAAACAACAACAAAGCCCCAAAGTGTTGGGGATTAGGATGTTTAAAGAAATAGAGCTTAGTTTTCTTTTATGTGGGTTCATAACGTCTTCACATAAAGCAAAATCTTCGTTTTTTATTGACTTTCATTATATTTTAAGCTCTTTGATTTGATAATAGAATAACAGTGGTTTTTTTCACTTCCTTTACCCATGTCAAGTGAAAAAACAACATAGATGTGGTATTGGTTTTTGTTTTACAAGTAAGAAATAAAAGCACACAAAAAAGAAAATATACCGAAATGGTAATAGTAAATGATTTGGGTTTTATAATTTTAAATATAACTTAAAAATAAGTCATGTGACAGTGAATTTTATGAGAATTGAGTGAGCTAAAATATGTAAAGCATTTGGAACATGGCCTGAAAAAAATAAACAATTAAATAAGAGTGATTATTGATTATACCCTTTTTTATTCAGGATATCACTCCAAAAGATTCCCTAAAGTTCAATTACTATGTCAAAAGCTATCTTTTCTATGAATCCTATTATTGTCAAGTTGCTCTCCTAAAATATTAAATTAATTCCAATTTCACAATGAACAAATAAAGGTGCTTTTTATAATTAGCATTGGTTGCTTTCATATTGTTCTATTTTTAATTTCATTGGTTTATAAAAGTTTTCAAAAAAGTTTTAAAAATATTTACTCATTTGTATAATTTGCTAGGGCTCCCATAACAAAGTACTACTCACTGAATGGTTTCACTACAGACATTTTTTCTCATAGTCTGTAGGTTAGAAGTGAGATCAAGGTGTAGACAGGTTTGGCCACTTTCTTGCTGAGACCTTGCATGGTTTTGCTATGTGTTTGTGCATCCCTGGTGTGTCTTCGTGTGTCCAAATTTCCCTTTATAAGGACACCAGTGAGATTGAATTAGAGCCCTGTTCCTAATTCAGACATTTCTGAATGGCAGGCACTCTTTTGCAAGCACGTTGATAGTGGAGGAAGGCTGGCCAGAAGGCAACATAATGATTAGTTAAGTGAAAGAGGATAAGGTAGATAATGTGGATCTGAAAATACACATGACAAAGTTAAACGAAAATGCAAGAGATAACAAACAAGGTCAGAGAGAGGAATTTGTAGCCTTTGCGAGGATGTTTGTTAATTGTTGTCCTGTCTTTAAGCCAACCCTTGGTCCCAAATATGGTTCCATTATAGCAAGGGTAACAGAGGGATTTGATGCAATCCAATGGCATGAATGTTATCTGCACTTGCCCCCAAAGTTTAATATTTTTGATGTTTCTCTCAGTTTATTATCTACTGCTTTTCTCCTTTCACTGTGTTTTCTAATTGTTGTTTAAAATGTTACCTTTTTTCTTCTACATTCTTTTTTACGCTTTTTTCTTTTTCTTTTTCACCTCTGTTGAGACTTGCACAACTGTAGCACAAAACCTAGCTATATCTTCTAAATTTCTGTCTGTAACCTTGACCCTGGTGTAAGTATTAAATTTTGCTAAATCCTTTCCTACTACACTGAGTGTGCATAATTTTCCTGTGACAAGTTAAAAAGCACCTATTTTAAACAAAGACAGCTATCAAGCACTTTTAATTTATTCTTTCAACTAATATTTGCTAAGTAAGTACAGTTTGCCAAGTGCTTTATAGGCAATGAGGGGGAAGTTGGTGGAAAAGAAGGTCAGAGTCTCTATCCTTGGAGAACTTTTACTGTGACATGTCAACTCACCACGAGGAAAATTTGTGTTCAAAGGAAACATTCTTAAACTAGGCCTTTGGTCTCATCTTGATTCTGCCCTAATTGAAAAGTTTCTTGAGGTGACTGACTCACTTTTTAAGTTTGTGTAGACTCTGGGGCCTGAGGACTAGAAGTCAGAATCTTGATACTTAATTTACATTAACCTTGATGTCTACTTTCTCCTTGCTACCTTGCACTTGAAAAGTCCAGTTCATTAGCATTTGTGCTAAGAGTTAGAAAAAGAAAAAGAGGAGCATCTGGGTGCAAGTTGCTTAGACACAGAGCCTGACAGCCATTCAAGTGAATATGCTTTATTGAGCTAGTGCTCTTCAGCAGAAACTGTGAGGGAAGGAGTGAAGCATGGCAGGGAAGAGCTATTCAAGGATGTAACCTCACATTACATCTAGTCATGGGGGTGGGAGACTTTTTAAAGAATATATTTTATTGATTATGCTATTATAGTTGTCCCATTTTCCCCCCTTTATGCCTCTCTGCCCTGTACCACCCTTCCCACCTGCATTCCTTCCCCTTAGTTCATATCCATGGGTTGTACATATAAATTCTCTTTGGCTTCTCGTTTCCCATATTATTCTTAACGTCCCCCTGTCTGTTTTGTACCTACCATTTATTCTTCTTATTCCCTGTACCTTTTCCCCCATTCTCTCCCCTCCTCCTCCCCACCGATAACCCTCCATGTGATCTCCATTTCTGTGAATCTGTTTCTGTTCTAGTTGTTTGCTTAGTTTGTTTTTGTTTTTTATTTTTTTTTGGTTCAATCATTGATAGTTGTGAGTTTGTTGTCATTTCACTGTTTTGATCCTTTTCTTTATGTTAGATAAGTCCCTTTAACATTTCATGTAGTAAGGGCTTGGTGATGATGAACTCCTTTAACTTGACTTTATCTTCGAAGCACTTTATCTGCCCTTCCATTCTGAATAATAGCTTTGCTGGATAGAATAATACTGGATATAGGTCCTTGCTTTTCATGACTCTGAATACTTCTTTCCAGCCCCTTCTTGCCTGTAAGGTTTCTTTTGAGATATCAGCTGATAGTGTTATGGGAACTCATTTGTAGATAACTGTCTCCTTTTCTCTTGCTGATTTTAAGATTCTCTCCTTATCTTTAATCTTGGGTTATGATGTGTCTTGGTGTGTTCTGCCTTGAGTGCAATTTCTTTAGGACTTTTTGAGCTTCCTGGACTTGTATGTCCATTTCATCCACAAGGTTGGCAAAATTTTCTTTCATTATTTAAAAAAATTTTTTTTCAATATCTTGCTGTTCCTCTTTTCCTTCTGGCAAACCTCTGATTCAGATGTTGGAACATTTAAAGTTGTCTCAGAGGTTCCTAAGCCTCTTCTCATTTTTCTGAATTCTTGTTTCTTCATTCTGTTCAGTTGGAATGTTTCTTTCTTCCTTTTGTTCCAAACCATTGATGTGAGTCCCAGTTTCCTTTCCTTTACTGTTGGTTCCCTGTACATTTCTCTTCATTTCAGTTTGCATAGCCTTCACTTTTTCCTCCATTTTTGGACCATACTGGACCATTTCTGTGAGCATCCTGATTACCAGTGTTTTGAATTGTGCATCTGATAGGTTGGCTATCTCTTCATTGCTTAGTTGTGTTTTTTCTGGAGCTTTGATCTATTCTTTCATTTGGGCCATAGTTTTATGTCTCGGAGTGCCTGTTATATACTAAGGGGTGGAGCCTTAGGTATTTGCCAGGGCAGGGCAACCCACATTGCTGCGTTGTGATGCTGTGTGTGGGGGAAGGGTCCTAGATGGAACAGTGCTACTTGCTCAGCTCTCAGATGTCTCTGAGTCACTTCTCCCACTACCCACAAGCAAATTGAGCCCTTCTGATGCTGATTCCTGGATGGGTGGTTTTGTGTACATTCTACGATTCTGTGGGTCTCTCCAACAAACTCTCCTGTGAGGCTGGGAGTTCCTCCCACCGCCAACCCCCATATGTTTTCACTGCCAGAGGTTTTGAGACTTTCAGAGTTTTATTTCCCAGCACTGGAACCATGGGTTGTGCAGTCTGTGTTGCTCCTCAGTTGTTCTTCTGGGTTATCTGCACACAAAAATGGGATCCCCAGTCCACCAGCCACCACCTCATGGGGGTGGGAGGCTCTTGAGCAGGAATATTTCCTCAGAGTTTTTCCTCTTTTCTGTATACTTCTATCTCAGTCACTCATTGGTTAACACCTGTCCTGGGATGGGGGCAACTTCCTGGGTAAGAAGGCTTATCATCATTTGAGGGCATTTCCCTGGTGAACAGGGTTAGCTCTGAGCAATACCAGCCAGGGCTCCCAGCAGCTGGAAGATGGGTGCACTCACCTGACAATGGTGATACGGGCCTGGGCCTACAAAGGACAGCCACCACTAGTTTCTCAACTGTGCTCATGTCCCCGCTCTCGCCTCACTAGTGTGTTTGTACCAACTTGGTAAATGGAATAGCCCTGAATTCTCTGAGGAACGTAGCCAGGGTGTTTTCTGGTTTTATATAGTGGAACTGTTCTAGCATATACACTTCACTAAGTCTTTTGATCCCTCCCTTCACAATCTTCCAGCGCAATACTAGCATCGCTGTTTCATTTGATGTAGACCACCACTTTTTCAGCTTTCAGGAGCTTGCTAGTTGCATTTTCATATTATCTGCTGTGGCCCTTCACGGGTTAAAATCCTGTTAGTTGCGGAGGACATTGCTGAAGGTGGATAGTCCATGCCATTATAGTAGCCAGCACTTGTAGCAACTGGGGGAAGGATGGATAAGCCTGGTAAAGGGAATCCGGGAAGGACGCTAACAGTGTCTACTGTAAGGAGATGAAATTATGTATATCTTTTTGGAATAAAGAGACTCAAGGACTGTCTATAGATTTTAGTGTTTTATTATATGCTAAGTATTAGCTATTTTGCTAGAGAAGAAGGAATCTATATTTTTCATATTGAGACAAAATGTTGAAAAGAAAAATGATCTAAATATAAATGTTTACATATAACTTTGCTAAAGAGGATGAAGGTAGAAAAAGAGAAATATTGAACAGATTTTATACTGCAAAGATACCAGTTTTTTTTTAAATCCTCACCAGAGGATATGTTTATTGATGAGAGAGGGAGAGTGGGAGAGACCTGAGGGAGAAACATCAATCAGTTGCCTCCCACACGCATGGTCATGCAACCTGGGTATGTGCCCTGACTGGGAATCAAACCTGCAGCCTTTTGGTGTATGGAATGACAATCCAACCATCTGAGCCACCTGGCCAGGGTGATATCAATTGTTTAATATTGGGGAATTTGCCAATATCTTATCTAATAAGATATTAACATTTTTTTCTTTTTACTCACTTTTCCAGGAATTTTTCTTTATAGTTAAAGATAATATTGCTGATGCAGTGCTCACTGTTTAAATGTAGTTACTCAATCACATATGCCTATATACTACACAAATGGAAGCATTTCTAAGACTTTCATCTATAATGTCTATAGAGCAAACAAATAAAATGCTGCCACACTTTAAGAAAACATTTTTATAAAATGGGTATTTTATAAATTTCAAAATGTAATAGCTGCCCTGTCCAGGTAGTTCAGTTCATTAGAGCATTGTCTCCATCCTCTAAGGCTGTGGGTTCAATCCCCAGTCAAGGTACATACAAGAATTAACCAAATGAATGCATAAATAAGTGGAACAATAAAATGATATTTCTCTCATCCTTCCTTCTCTCTCTCTAAAATCAATAGATTAAAAAGTTTAATTTGTAATGTAATATATGCTTGGTGTTGGTAACAAATTGTTAAACAGCTTTCTCATTTCATCATACCTGAGGCCCCTACGTCATTGACAACTCAGTAGATTTCCTCTGGTGCATGTGCCATTTGGAGTCCTGTTACAGAGGCTGCTTAGTGCATATCTTGGAGAAAGGATCATCTTCCAGTATCGCTCCCTGGTACCTGTTTAGTTCTCCAATGAATGTCAAAGACCAAATGCTCTGGTTTTTGATTGAGGGTGAAGAAACTGATAGCATCCTAATTTTGATCTTTTTCTCTTTCGTGGACACCTATTCTTTCTTCATCACTGTGACTTTCTAATTTTATTTTATACTTATGTTTCCTGTTAACAACTCTAAGGGAGCAGTAATAAGGAATTAGGCTTGGAGTTTAGTAGGTAAGTCATATATTTTTAATGTGAATGACTGAAATGTACTGGATCTTCCCTGTTGCACATGACTTCTTATCTGAAAGCATATTTAGAATCCTGTATATTTTTTCTTGTCCGGTAACTACTGCCATGTAAAGCAACTAATTCTTGAGCATAAAGTGTATTAATTATATACTTTTCTATATTAAATCTATGTTGTCTTTGAGTGGGGCAAGCTTTTGGTAACTTTTAGATAAATGTTAAAAATATCCTAGTTACTTATTCACTTTGTCAGAGTTTTAGAAAATTAATTTTTAAAGTCTCATTATAGTTTATAAATTATTTCCTGTCACATCTGATGTGAATTTTTATATTCAGGCATTAAGAGTGCTTAGAGAACAACTTTTTAAATATTCATTTAAAGTTTTCTTTTTTATGAAGTAATGTGTTAAATCAAAAGGGAAATAAAAAGTGCATAGTCACAGTCAAATACTTACTTGTCAGTTTTGTTATTGATATTTTTTAGAGCCAGGGAAATTGATTTTAATATGGTTGCAAATTTTCTATTGGTATGTGTAAT
Organism: Trachops cirrhosus; assembly: GCA_028533065.1. NCBI lineage: Eukaryota > Metazoa > Chordata > Mammalia > Chiroptera > Phyllostomidae > Trachops > Trachops cirrhosus. The sequence goes on from CM052544.1 coordinate 102,005,623, forward strand.
ATATTTTTAGCAAGAATTATAAGCTATTTTGTTATGTTTTGCTAGTTATTTGTAAGTTGCCCTATAATTTTGACAATTCAAAAACATTTGTAATGCCCGTAAAATATGAAAAAATTGGTAATGTTATGAGGATGGGTCCTTGAAATAAGATTAGAATAGATAATCTAAGAAAAATAGTGTAAATAAAAAGTTCTATTCTACATAGAGCTTGAGCTTTAAAACTGTGACTAAATGTTGAGTATATCTTCTGTTTTTTTGCATATTCAGAAAATAGTTTGATTTTAATATTCTTCCAGTTGCTAACTGCAGACCACTTACGTGTGTATTTGTGTACATGCTTGTGTGTATATGGTGCTTGCACACACACAGATGCAACCCAAAAGGTGAAAACTAAAAGAATGATGTGACTATGGTCTTAAATAAATAAAGCCACAGAAATTATCTGCAGCGATGTCCATTGTGGGACTTAATACATGTTGTGACTTCATTTTCCGTATTTATTATTAAAATTTAAAAACAATTAAAATTATAGTTGACATACAATAGTCTATTAGTTTCAGGTGTACAACATAGTAATTGGATATTTATGTAACTTACAAAGTGATCCCTCAAAAAGTCTAGTACCATCTGACACCATACATAGTTATTATAATATTATTGACTATATTTTTATGCAATACTTTACATCCCCATGGCTGTTTTTTTAACTGGCAATTGGTACATCTTAATCACTTCCCCTTTTCACCTGTTTCCCCAACCTTCCTCCCAGCTAGCAACCATCAATTTGTTCTCTGTATCTATCTGTCAGCTTCTGTTTTGATTGTTAAGTTTAGATTCCACATACAAGTGAAATCCTATGATATATTATTGATTATACTTTAAGGACAAATAAAACATGAAAATGTAATTGTACTGTTAGGAAAATCATTAGTTCTTTCATGATTTGGCACCATGGAGAGCCAAGAAAAGATCAGAGACATCTGGATTGTAGCTCCCTATACCTGCTGTGTAGACGCTGCGAGGCAGGCGGGTATTTAGAGCAATCTTCCACTGCAGTTTCTAAGATAGGAGAGGTGCTAATGACCTTTTATCCCTCAAAGCATTTCCTTAGAGAGTGAAGAGGCCACTTTGACAGAAAGACCATGATTTCAACTACCAGCAAGCCTGGATCCTGTTTTTTTCCTTATGGCATATAGCTGGTTCACATGAGAGGACTCAGTGTTAATAGAATTAAGAGCCATAGCAAGTGACATACAGAGTATGTAGTGTGGGTGGAATAGCAAAAGACTTATTTAGGGAATTGGGAACTAACTTGAACAGTTTAAGTATCAATGAATTAAATACATACAAAAATGGTTTTCTCTATTTGAATTTTCCAAGTAAGATCACAGGTAATATTACATTAGTAATATTTAAATTTTAGTTACAAAGCATTTTTACATGCAAGTTTTAACTCAGTATTATGGCATACAGTAATTCAAAACTGTATTATATCTGTGACTTTTATATTGGAAAGGCATCCCAAGACATTTTTATTCAGAAGAAGTTGTCATGTCTGCTTCACAATAATAATTTTCATTGTAACTAATAATTTTTTTAGGAACAAGTTCACATGACATTTTGAAAAGGAGATAAAAGAGGGCATGAGATATGAAGAAAGTGGAAAATATTTTACAATTTATCAGGATATGTCTAAAAGCATTCATTTTTAAATAACCAAAATGCTTATTCTGCTTATGATAAATATGGCATATATCTCATAGCAGCTACAATAATCATTAAATATTTCCATTAATAGTTTTCTTTACCATCTTTAAGTCAGGTCTCTTTAAACAGCTTTCCCAAGTAGTCTAAGCTGAGTTTTTTTCCCTGTAGGTATTCATATAATAATTGGAGACTTTCAATATTATTACATTAAACTTTGAGTTTTTTCCCCTCTCAATCTGCACACTCTCTTCTTAGAAGTTTGATCATAGCTAACAGAGTACTTCACACTGTTGTATAAAATTTTACTCAGGGGACTTCATGAGTATTGATTCTGTTACCAAAGTTAATAGACAAAACATCAGGTAAGTAGTTATTTATTAATATATAAATCCAAGCTTACAAATATATGCAGCCTTTAATGAAGACTCTGAGGACATGGCTAGTGCCTCAGAATCTTTTATTAAGCTGTTTTCTTTTTTTGAAATAGATAGGACAGGATTTGTTGAAATGCTCCTCCAACCAATTATATATAACTGTGCTCACATTTTTCCATATCTGTTTTACTCTTCCACAACATTATGTTCATATTATAACATTGTTTTCTGAAGATTTAAATCATTTTTAATGTAATACTTATCTAAAAGTCTTCATTTACCAGTGAAGCTTAAGTTTTGCTTTGGGTTATATTGGTGAATTTTAAGGTGTATGTTTACATGAGATTATGTATTTTGGCCTTTAGCTTCATTTCATAGTATTTGATGATGCTCAGTTTCCCACCTAGATGTCTGAATATTTATTATTTTTTAATTTTACTATAAAGTTCATATTGTACTTATTCAATTTATTATTTTGGAATTACACTTACTTGGAAAAACAAAACGGTAGTCCACAGATCACAAGGTGTGTAGACACTCTCAGTGATCTCACTAAGTATCCAGTGTGGCTCTCCTGCTACTCTGTTTGTTGTCTGTAGATTCTTCTCTACTGTAGTAGCTGCGCAATGAAAAGCTCGTTTTTAAATTTTATTTTTTTAATTGTAGCTTTAGGTAGCCTTGTGACTCAGTTCTGGACAGAGATCAGGTCTGCAAAGATCAGCAGCCTGTCTGGCTTCTCTGTTTTTCCCTCCTGGCACATGCGAGAAATGCCTGAGCTGCAGTAGCAGAGTCCAGAGTTGTAGAGCAGTACATTTAGAGAGCCTAGTGCTTTGTTGGCATCATTTAGTGCTGTACCAGCCCTGGACTGACTTCTTGTGTGAGTCAAAGAAGTACCTCTCCTGTCCAAATTGCTGTTTGAATGATTTCCTGGGACTTGCAGCCAAATGCAGTTTTAACTAATTATTAGATTAGGTTTTAGCGATGAGATTCAAAAATGTCTGTACGTTACTGTTAAAACAGAGATGAGACGTTGTCCTAGCTGGGCCTATGTAACCTTAAGAAAACATTAAGAGACATAGTGAATAATATTTCATCACCATTTTTATTCCTAGTCATGTCTAGCACAGTGTTTTTTGGCTAGCAGAAAATTAGGACATGTATGAAGGAATAAAAAAAATGGAGTGAAAAATAATATATGAATTATTGAGCACTGATTACAATAATTTTAATATATACTTTCTGATTTTGATTTTAAGCATTAAGATGTATTTTACCTGTATAATTGTATACTCAGATTGATTCTACTTTTTGAAATGAAATTATTTTATACATTAAAAAATTAGTATTAAGAAAGTAACTTTATAGCCATGTTAATTAAATTACTAAACTGTTCCTACCATAAGCTGATTAGTATTTTTAGTGAACTGCTATTTTATCAGAAAGATTAGAACTAAAAATTTTACAACTTGTTGATAATTTGTATTAAGAAGAAATACAGGGTCAGTTGAAGGATTAAGAATCTGTTACTATCACAAAGTCTACTAATTCTAGTATTTTATTCAGTTTCAAGAATTCTAGTCAATGCATGAAAACTAAGAAGGAAAACTGATGATTTATTAGGAGGGGTTAAACATGATCCTTTTTTAAAAAAATAAAAAAATTGTGTATTGTTTTCAGTCATTAGTTCTGCTAAAATCCTTCCGTATATTAGAACAGTAACAGTTGTACATTGCTCATAGCTGTATATTCTTAGATAAAATATTACTAATGAATAGTTAAAAATTCTGGAAGAGTACATTAGATAAACCCAAGTAATATAATTATTCTTGTTATATTTGTATAAATGTTTGTTTCCAGAAAAGTAAAAATAATCTCAGACTCTATTTCAACATAGCTAGAAAAATATTAGTTCATAAAATTGTCAAACTCCTATCACACAGTAGGAAGTTCAAGAACCCTTGAACAAAAGAAGATTGCTGATGATATTATTATGTTTACCAATTATTAATTAATGTTAATTAAACAACTTTTTAAAGGTTTGTGTTATATATTTATAAACTTTGGTAGTATTCTTGGATCCTGTGTACCTTTATTAATTATAAAGGCAACAGGTGTTTAAATTTTAAATTTTAAAATAAAAAAGTGAGCTTTCCAAGTTGTTTTAATGTTAGGATATAGGAAAGCATTGGATTATTGTGTAAAATTAGGAGAATTGAGTTGAAAAGAACCTTAGCACAGTAAACAGCCAGGCTCACTTAACTCAGAACCTAGTTATCTAAAGTCATGGTTTATTTCTCCTAGCTGCATAGTATAGTAAAAATTCTACAATGATGTATATAGTATCATAGGATCATAATTTACGACAGTATAGTATACAGTACTATAGGATCACAGTAGGGTGGATTTAGAGGGCATCTTATTTTTTAATCTGAACTTTTCATTTTACAGATAACAGAAAACAAGTTCTCTAGAAGGGCATTTTTGTCATTCATGCATTTGTATGAATGGGTTCAATCTGAATAGGTCTGTATAACCTTCGGTTGAGATAATTGTGGCTTGAAGAAATTTTCCGTCCCAAATAAGCTTAAATAACTACTACAAATGATAGGTTAGGATAACATGAGACTCTAAATAATTGTAATAGGATATGCAGTGTCTTTTCCTGTTGCTTTGGAATTAGAGACTGGAGCCTAATGTGAGTAACAACAACAAAAAACAACAAAAAGCATTAAGTTCACCATCAATAAACAAAAGTCCTGCCAATAATTATGACCCAGCACTTCTCTTGGCATTCCCTAAGAAAGAGAGAAACTGTCAGCTACCTTCTTCCATCACCTTTAGGGGAGTCTTCACTTTCCATAATATAAAATAGGACTGGGAAAAGGGATGTGGGATGGGAGTGGACAGTGGCCTTCTCCTCCTTTTTCTACCACTTTGGAAAGGAATGTTCTGTCCTCCATCAAAAACCGAGTGAAGGGAATCTTTGAGCTACTTGTGTTGTGACAGGAAGAGGATGATACCATCCTATTCCCTGGTAATCCATCTATTTAGGTAGTAGAGTTATTGATTTACTTATCCTCGTGCCTGTTTCAACAGAGGAAAAGATAATTGGAAAGGGAGTGATAAGTAGGGGATGCAGGTATAGAGCAGCCTGCATTTCCTTGTGCCGGTGGACGTGTAAGTCTGTTATTCATGACTGGCAAAGTTATGTAGCAGTAACAAGCAACTCTAAAATCTCAATGCTTAGCATATAAAACTTTAACAAAAAAGTTTACTTCTTGCTCTTGATAGTGTGGTACAGTGTGATACTGCGGTAAGGGCGACTGACTCTCCAGAGCAATTGCTTCCCGTGTGGTTTGGCAATAGCAGCCCTGTCATCTTGCAGCTGCACCGTCTAGTACATGTGGACAGAAGAGAGACCGGAGAATTGGACCTGGGCTTTTTACTGCCTCAGCCCAGAAACGATAAACTTACCTTCATAGCTCATTGGACAGGATCAGTTTCTCGGCCTCTGCCATTGGGAAGGGGGATGAGAAGTTCAGTGTTCTGTATGCCCAGAAGGAGAAGAAAATTGGATATCACAGGACTCTAGCAATAGCTACCACAGTGAGTTTCCTACAGGTCAAGCTGACATCATTGAACGTAGCTATACTTGAGCGATTCTAGACATCATTATGGAATGGGAAAGGTGGATTCAAAAGAACTTAATTGAATACAGTGCTTGGAGAAAAATAATAACATTTCATGTTCATTTCCTGGCAAGCTGAGACAGCTCACTGAACTGCACACATGAAAGTATAGAGCGTTTTAAGAGTACAGGTTGGGAGTAAAACAAATGGCTCAAACTCAGGCTCTGTCATTCCTAATTTTTTAATTTTATTTAAGCTAAGTTTTACTTTCCTTATTTGTGCAAAAAGAACTATAATAGAACCTTCTTCATAGAGCTGTTTGTGAGAGGTAAAGCACATAATATAGTAAATCGCCATGCATGGCATTTAGCAGATAGTGAGGATTCAATAAATGTTAATGGCCACTGTTTTTGTTAGGCACCTGGGGGCTTTGAGAAAGGGTGCACGAGGCGTAAACTAAGGCTAAAGAAAAAGATGGAGGAAAATGTGCTTGAGAACTGTTTTTTAATTAACATTTCTTCTGGGTTCAAGTAAAGGAAACTTGCTTTTTATGCCATGTGGCCTCTGCAGTACCAGTAGGCAGAAGTATCTGAAAGTGATGCTTGTTATCATTGAACACTTACTGTGTGCCAGGCATTGTGTTAAGCACGGAACATGCAGGATCTCACTTAATTTTTATTACATTTTTTTATTCCCCTTGATAGATACGGAACTGGGGTTACACAACTACTGACCACAGAGCTATGTTTAAAATTACTCTGCATGTATTTTGTTGTTAAAGTGCTAATCAGATTTTCTTTCTTTATAAGCAGCTATGAATATAGTGCAGTTTCATTGTGAAATAAGACCAAAAAACCCACAAATAACCTATAACATCCCATGTATTATTTTAAATTAGGCATATAGGTTAAGTATTTATCTGCAAGTACTTACTTTTTTAAAACCAAATCCATTATTTTTTATTTGTTAGTTGTACCAGCTGTTTAATTGGCTCTAAGATTAACAGTTGTATCATGTACCTTTCGTGTACGAGAGGGGACCCCCCCAAAAGAACTGGAATTGTCTTCTGGAGGATAGGCACCTTGAAATACAGGCTTCCCTCCCTAGGTGAGTGTTCTAGGAACCCATCTGTATCAGTATACCAAGTACTGTAGTTGTGAGAGGCTGCGTTCGGCCTCAGTGGATTTTTTTGGAAGACTTTTTCAATGCATTTGCCCATTTCACGATGGTTGATTTACTGAGCATGCCTGCCCACACTGTGCTGGGTGTTCAGCAGTTTTTTGACCAAAAATGGCATGACCCTTTTGCCCCACCCTCCTTATTCTCCCAGTCTCACCCTGCATAACTTTTTTTGTTTCCCTGGATAAAAAAAGTTCTCAGAGGGAAACGTTTTGCTGATGTGGAAGAGGTGAGACAAACAATGGCGAAAGTACTAAAAGGCATCAAAATCTGTGCATTCCAAAACTGTTTTGAGCAGTGGAGAAAAGTCTTGATAGGTGTATTGCACAAAATGGCGAGTACTCTGAAGGTGACTGGAGTTCAAACATGTAATATAAACACATTTCTTATAAATTAATTCATTTTTGGGGGTATCCCCCCTTGTATGAGGAGTGTTCACATATAGCACAGTGTTTAAGAGCCTGAAGAGGTACTGTCGATGTCCTCCAGACAAACAGGAGCTCATCTCCAGTCAAACAAAGTTGGGTTTCAGTATTTGTGAAATGAGGAGCATCTAAGCAGAGGGAAGCTTGCTGTGGGATGTGGGTAGGTGTGAGAAAATATGGGGGAAGACTGAAAGAAGTGGGAATCTGGGTCGAATGGAACCCTCTTAGAAAGCAGGGGCAATTGGAGTATCTTAATGTTTTTCTGGGAGGTGGGAAGGATGGAAGAGTGGCAGAGTTGTTACTGGAGAAGAAGCAGTGATCACTTCTGCGGCTTGCTCAGTGTCTTTGCCTTTATTCTATTTCGATTTGATGGTGTTTTTGTCTTGTTCTGTGACCGTCCCAGAGAATTCTTGTCTGGTGTTGATTTTCTGTGAAGTTGTTTACATTGATCAGGGGCATCCCAGAGCCTAACTGTTAACAACTCGGGCGGCCACAAAGCTGACAGCTGTGAGGACAGCTTTTTCTCTCAGTAGTTTTAAGTTCCTCCTCTGTCATTTAGCAGCTTTGTAATTTTATGCAATATAAGTAACTTTGGACTTACCATTTGGATTACACATCTGAAAAATGGGGATGATGATTATAATACCTTCTTTATGGGATTTTATTTTGAAAGATGAATGAGTGGTTACATGTAAAATGCTTAGAATACTACCTGGTACATAGCCAGTGCTCAGTTTAGCTAAATCATCATCATCATCATTATAAACAATAATTCAAAATACTCTTTATCACACATTAGTTTATGGCATACGTATTCAAGCACTTACATCCACTACAGAAATACAATCTCCTGAGTCGACAACGGTGCCCGTGGCTAGTCAGGATGTCTTCCCCTTTGTTCAGTAGTGAGGAAACACTGCCAGGTGCTTACTGTTCGTGTCATTTATGAAATACTGGACAAGAGAACATGTATTTGCCTACAAACCTTTTCCTTTTTTTTATTCTAAATTGTATTCATTTGGTCCTTCAAGAAAAAAAAAGACATAGTCAATTTTTTTGCTCTTTTTCCTTACCTCCTACATCTACTCTGTCAGAAGTTTCACAGATTTAATCTTCTAAATATATTTTGCTCCATTTCCTCCCACTGCCGTAGGAAAGGACTTCATAATTTCTTACCAGGATCGCTGGAATAATCCAGTTGCGCTTCCTGTGGTAGCTCCTGTCCCTTGGTTTAGCCAGCAGATTATTGCATGAGTTGACTTGGTAACACAAAACATCTGATGACTTCCCCTTTGTCTACAGGATATAAGTCCAGAATGCTTAGCTTGGTTCATGAACCCTTTTTAAATCTTGACCCAACTTTCATTTCTGGCCTCTTTTGCCACTCCTGAGTTTGATCCTGATTTTCTGTGCTTACTTCATTGTTTCCTGTATTTTATTTTTTGTGCCATTTAAAATTCTTTGTTCAAATAATTATGATATAAATGATTCTAATAAATGAATAATGTAAAAGGGATTTTGTATAACAAAAGTCTAGAAAAATGAAAAAAGTGAGAATAGTTTCTTGTTGTGGATACCTCAAAATGTAGATTCAGTTATATAATCTAGTGCCATCTAGTGGTAACTACTTTCAGTTTTTCTCCATGTGACTGACTCACTGGGGAACTTTAAATGGCAGTGACACCATTTTCCTGCCTGCTGTCACTTTGACCATTAGATCTTTGAAAAATCATACTTAACAGTGGTATTTTTAAGCTTTAACATTTTCTGATTTTATAAATACACTTAAACTCCGTCAGAACATGCAACTCAAACAAAAGAGTGTAAGATGTGGGAGTGGAATGCTATATTCAAAGAATCTCAAAGGTTTTCAGATGTCATTAAAATAAAACTTGAGTTTTGTTCCCTATTTTTAGTTCTTTTGAACAGTAGCATTAATTCTATAGTTATCAATGAGTGAGAAAGAATTATTTTTCCTCCTTCACTCTCTTCCTTTATCAAACCGTGACTGAGCTCCTGCTGAATGTCAGGCTCTTTGTTAGGTATTTTTTGAACTAATAAACGGAAGTATCCAGAAAAATAGTTATAGCTCTTTGGCTAACCACTGCACTCTTTTTGGGCTGAAGTTTAGCTGAGCAGTTGAGGTATAAGTAATTGTATGCCAGTAAATATTTGATAATCACCTCTCCAAAGAGCGTAGGGAATCTTGATTTGTAGCATTTGCAAATTTTCTTGATATAAATACTTCCAACATGGCTCACTTTAAGCTAACAGTATGAGGTCACTGAGCACAGAGTTGGGAGGAGGTAGGTGCTGACAGTGGCCTCTCGGCTCCATTGCACCACTAGATAAGGAATTACGAACCGTGCTATACTTACTATTCTGCTTCTTTCACTTGAAAACACTCTCCCCTTGGCTCATACTTTATTATACAGCCTGCGTGTATCTTTTGTTTCTAGACCTTTTTCACCTATGGCAGCCTATTATTTACTTGTTTTCTTTTTCTACAGATGCCTTGGAATTCTCACTGGGGACAAGTCTCTCTCTAGCTTCAGCATTGCGTTTGGCTTTATGTAGCAATGCATTTGTGATTATGTATCTCATAACCACAATGATTAAATAAAGAAAGAGTTTATGTTTTTCTCACGTAAAAACAAATCTGGAGATAGCTCAGGGATGATACTCCTGCTCAGTGAAGTCAACGGAGACGGATCCTGTTTTATCGATTACTGTCCTGCTACCCACAGAGTGTGGCTTTCACACTCATGGTTAAAAGAGGGCTATTGAGTTATAGGTACCAGGACCACATTCAGTCAAAAAGGATGAAGGGCATAGTATGAAAAGTGTATGCCTGTTAGTCTGCCTCTTTTCATTAGGAACAAGTAGCTTTTGTAGAAGCCATACCTGGTAAACTTCTATCTAAATCTCATTGCCCTAAATTATGTCATATGGCCACTCCCAGCCACAAGAGAGCCTGGAAAATAAATTTTTTAGACTCGACACACTGTTGCTCAGAAAAAATTACAATTCTATTTGTAAGAAAGAAAAGAGATTATATATTCAGTAGACAAATAACAGTGTCTGCCACATTCTCTTTGCCTTTGGTCGTTGTTCAGTTTTATGAAATCTATAAAGCTGTAATTCCTTTCTATTGTCTCATCAACTTACCAAAGTGTTTCACCAAAGTGTTATTTTGAACACTAAGTCATCAAGTCCTGTGTTCACTAGAGCTGCTTTAACTTATAATTCTAGACTTTAATGTTCTAGGGTTTTGGTAGGAAAACTTCCTTCTGTTACTCCTGTGTTTTCTTCCGTGTGGAGGGAGGTGCACTGACATAATATTCCTGGCTTCCCTGTAGTCCCTGTTCTACTGTACCCTCGGACAGGGAAGTGAGCATAAGTAGCACTTTCTTCCCCCACCCCTCTGTTGGGAACAGGCTGCCCACAGACAACATACATTCTCTCCTATTCTTGCCTTTTAAAAAAAAATTGTTTATTTTTTCCAATTACCATTTACCTGCCTCACAAGCACCACACTGTTGTCCATGTCCATGAGTTCTTTTTCTTTTTTACATGATCCCTCCACCTCCACAATCCTTCCCCCAGAGCTATTAGCTGGCTCTCTATCTATGAGCCTGTGTCTATTTTGCTTGTTAGTTCACTTTGTTCATTAGGTTCCACATATGAGTAATATCATATGGTAATTGCTTTTCTCTGACTGGCTTATTTCACTTAGCATAATGTTCTCCAAGTTTATCCATGTTGTTGCAAAGGGTAAATTTCTTTTTTATGGTTAAATAGTATTTCATTGTGTAAATGTCCTGTAATTGTTTTTTTATTCACTCATCTACTGATGGACACTTGGTCTGCTTCCGAATCTTGGCGATTGTAAATAATGCTGCAATGAACATATGTTCATTTTGAATTAGTGCATATGTTCTTTTGAATTAGTATTTCAGGTTTTATCGGATAAATTCCCAGAAGTGGAATCACTGGGTCATAAGGCAAATCTATTTTTAATTTTTTAAGGTATCTCCACACTGCTTTCCATAGTGGCTGCACCAATCTGCGTTCCCATCAACAGTGCATGAGGGTTCCCTTTTTTCCACATCCTCGCCAGCTCTTGTGTTTTGATTTATTGATGACAGCCATTCTGACAGGTGTGAGGTGATATCTCATGGTGGTTTTAATTTGCATTTCTCTGATAATGTATCTTTTCATATGTCTATTGGCCATCTGTATGTTCCTTTTGGAGAAATGTCTATTCAGGTCCTTTGCCCATTTTTTAATTGGGTTGGTTGTTTTCTGGTGTTGAGTTTTAGGAAACTAGACCACCTTCTTATGCCACACACAAGAATAAATTCAAAGTGAATTAAAGACTTAAATGTTAGATCTGAATCCGTAACATCCTAGAAGAAAACATAGGCAGTGAAATCTTGGACATTGCCATTAGCAATATTTTTTCTGATTATCTCCTCAGGCAGGGGAAATAAAAGAAAAAATTAATAGAGACTATATCAAACTAAAAGTTTTTGCATGGCAAGCAAAGGAAATCATTAACAAAATAAAAAGACAGTCCACTGAATGGGAAAACATATTCACTGATTCATTTCAAATGGGTTAATACCTATGATTTGTAAAGAACTTGCTTTAATTTTTATAGGGACAGGCTATAGAATAAATCGACCAGTGTTAGCTGTGCCTGGATGGGAGTGTTTGTGTGATTGTGAGGCTTGCTGTTAGGCAGCCGACTTCTACATAGACAGAGGACAGTTCACCAATATCAGTTTTATCCGCAATCGAGGTAGTTTTCCGTTGGTCATCTGTCTGTTTTGTCTATTTCCAAATTAGCTTAGAAGTTGTGGGGGGAGAGTTTAATGTAAATTAGTTTTAAAAAGCAGTTTGTTGCCCTTACTGGTGGGTTGGGCATTGTCCTACATACTGAAAGGTCACCAATTTGATTCCTTGTTGGGGCACATGCCTGGGTTGTGGGCCAGGTCCCTGGTTGAGGGCATGTGAGAGGCATGTGATCGACATTTCTCTGGCTCATTGATGTTTCTCTCCCCCTCTTTATCCCTCTCTTTCTCTCTAAGAATGAATGGATGGAATCTTTAAAAAATAAAATTAAAAAAGCACCTTGTTGCTCTTGCCTGAGACATGTTGAATATGATTTATTTTTATAATTTTCTAGCCTTTAACAGTATAAGTCATAATTATTATATGAAATTTAATATTAAACATGCAATTTTGTGATTTTTGACTTCAGAAAAGATTTTGATCTCACTAAATTACTGTGTTTTAGTGTAAAACTGGAAATAACTTGAAGGAAACCATGTGATTACAGAGTACATAAGGATCCCAGAGTCTGTACTTTTCACAAAGAAAAAACCAATTTGTATAGAAAGAGTTCATAAACGTTATGACAAATGGTGAGAAAGTTACATGTAGACTTTAAAGTCTGCATCACACATTCTGTTAGCCAAGAAGATTTCAGTTGCAAGTAATAGAAAATCCAAAGAAAATAGTTTAAAAATAAAGGGATTTTATTGGTTTACCTGATTGAAAACTCCAGAGGTACATATTGTGTCAGGTGAGGGTCGATCCTGAATTTCATATACTGTAGACCTAGTTTCTTCCTATTTTTAATTGTCAGTAACTGGATAGTTCTTCCATTTTGGGAAGCCTCCTCCAATTTGTGACCTTAAATTGATTTCTAGTAGCTCTGCAAGTCACTTGAATCCTCAGTCATACGATGGGAACTCTGTGTCTCAGCATTGTCAGACAAATGTCCTTAAGAGTCACTGTGACTGGGTCGGCTTTGGTCCTTGTGGTGGTGGTTACTCAGGAATGGTGCTCTGCCAACGGTGACTCGCCTCTGGGGCGAGGGAAGCCTGTTCACTCCCAGCCTCAGAGACGAGGAGGGAGGAGACATTCTTCTTTTCCAGGAAAGAAGGAAGATAGATGGTAGAGAGCCCAACAACAGATATTCATTATAGTTGTTTCCAGAGTATACGTTTTATTTTCTTTATTCAGAAGACTTTAAGTAACCCAAGAATTTGCCTATTTTTTTAGCACGTTATGTAACACATTTTTAGAGAATAGGCATAAATGAAAGGCTAAGCAAGAAAGTTCACAACAGATAATTTCTATCTGTTACTTATAAGCCTGCTGAAGAAACTTTGCTATAAAAAGTGATTTTAAAACAGCATAATTTATTAGGGGACATTTATATTAAAAACATGGCTACATTCAAAAGAAAGTCCTAACTCCAGTGTCTTATCTGGGTGTCTTACCATCCTCATGGTCTCAGACATGCCTCTTCACTGATATCCCTCTTTTAATGTGTGGTGTTTAAAATAGATCATATGTTTTAAATATTATCAAACCACACAAAAACACTCAGTGAAATTTAACAGCCTTCTTTAACAACGCTTAGCCCCAGCGGTGTCTTCCATCACATTCTCTTTCCATTTATTTGGGGCCTTGCTTCAGCAACCATCCCCTTTTGGGCGGGCAGGTAACAGTGTAGGGAACAAGCTGGTAAGAGGCTCAGAGAGCTTTATTGCAGATAATTACTTCAAGGAAAGAACAGAATTATTAAAAAGAGGATGTTTTATGGAAGCTTTGCTCTCAGGGGTACAATGCTATTTTCTTTATCTCAGTAAACCTTTCTTAAAATGGTCATCATGCTTTAATGTTTTTGTAGTGTAGATATATAGGTTTGGGGCTGACTTTCCGAACCTGGGAATGGAGTGAAAACAATGGTATCCTAAGATATAAGTGTACATATACCACTTTTGAAGACTATCTGCCAAAGAGCCCATTTTACAGTATTCTGCTGGTCTTAAAGTATGAAGGAACCAAAGTGTCTGTCTTGAAGAGGATGCACCGTACTCCGCGGGGCTCACTGGTGCCTGAGTGAAGCAGCGCAGTGTTGGGAGAGGTAGCTGAGGGGCCCCAAGGTGTCCGCTGGCACGCAGATGTTAGGTGGTGTTCTCTCTGCCCGAGAAAGACCATTCTGCCGACTGGAAGAGAGATTTGGTTTCTCTAATTGATTTAATGGAGCCAGATAAGAATTGCAGATTAGGTAGGAATAATTTGCATCAATTCCTTCAGCTCTGTATCAAGGTATATAACATGATACGTATGTATTTATTGGCACATAAACATACAGGAGTTGTATAGGAAAAAGTCTTTAACCACAAACACTGGTGTAATGAACATTCCAACACTTAAGTGAAATACATTTTATTCGGATTTTTTTTTGTCATGGCAGTTGCTCCAACAGTACTGCATGGGGTTGGCATCATGAATTCTCATCCAGGAAAAGTCTTGTTTAGTGACTGCTGCCTTCTACCTGTCATGCCCTGAGATAATTTGATTCAGTTGGGTTCTCACGCAGGCTAGTGACAGGCTAATTGGCAGAGCTGTAGCTCTATTTTTCAAAGATTCTTCCTGTTCTGTTACTAAGAAACAGCTTTTCTTGAACTCCTCAGCTCTCCCTTTCTCAAGCAATGCAATTATCTCTACATCTCTGAAAAGCAGCCACTTAAATTCTGAAATCACTCTTACAAATTAACAAACTAGCACAAAAAAGATGCAGTAGTTGATATTCTCAAGATTCATGTATTGAAGGCACATTTTTTACTTGTTTACTTAAGAGCAGTATTTTGCATAATTTGTGAGTTTATTTTTCATGGTAAAATACAAATAAAAATAAGTAGTTTGAGTTTTGGCTAATATTCATAAATTTATATTATAGATAGGCTGTCTGGGCAAATAAAATTTATTTTTAATATAGTGTAAAAAATCCTGTTTATACAGCTTTATTTGCTTATTCGATAAATATTTATTGAGTACCTACTATGTGCCAAGCATTTGGGAATAAAGAGACCAAAAGAATGATTTCTGCATGAAACAATAAATACAACAAATAAAATATATACCATAATTAAAAGGTGATAAATGATATGAAAAAGACAACAAGGTAAAGCAGGTTAGGGGATTGGGATTGGGAGTGCAGGAATCAAGGACACAGACTGAAGTATTGAACAGTGTTCAGGGTAGGCCTTGAGAAGGTAGAATTGAGTGAAGCCTTGAAGACATCTCTGCTGGTGAGAGGAACACCAGAGACGAATGGGTGCCGGATCCCACAGGTCTTGTAAGCAAAATGGGGAGTTACCGAAGGGTTCCGAGCATGTCAGTGATGCAGTCTGGTTCACAGTCTTGGTGCTGTGTTGAGACTCAGCTGTACAGTGACTGGAAGAAGCAGAGAGACCAGTTAGGAAGCGTTTGCTTAATTCACACAAGAAATGATGGGGACTTCACCAGGCTTGTACTAGTGGAGGTGATGAGAGGTGTTTGGATTCTGTATATAGTCTAAATCCGGCAGAGTTTCCTCATGGATTGGATGAGCAACTGGAGGGAAAGAACTGCTATTAACTGAGATGGAATATACTGCTTCCACTTAAACCCACTTAACTGTATTTCCTACATTTTAATAAACTGCATGAATTCTTTTTTCCCAATGAGGACATAAACACATAAGACTAAAATTAATTGTGTAATGTTTGGCTTGCAGATAAGCAGAACCTTTTTTTTTCCTTTGGTACATACCTCTAAATAGGTTTGTTTTCTTTCATGCAAAGAGGTTTCTGTTCTCTGATTACTGTGATTTTAGCCCCTAACCAAAAATCTTTAAGTTGTCTTCTTTAGGATGAATCAAAAAGGGAGGAAATAATGGAATAGTTGTATTAAAACAATAATTGGAGTTCAATAAGGCAACTGTAATATTAAAAGAACATAAAGGTGATGGAGAGAATGGAATAAAGTAACTCTATCTGGGGTTTTCACTGATGATTGTATAAGATAGTTGTTGGTTAAACTTATTTATATTTATTTTTGTTTTGTATTTCTTTTATCTTCTTTATATAATTTTTAATAAATCTTAATTTTTTTATTGTAGAATTGTGTCTAAGGCCACCATAGACTCAGGTGGAGCACCTTAAAAGGGAGGAATAAAGTCACTATAGGTTTAAATCACCTTCTAATATAGAGTGGTTCCTAGTCTATTTTCTCATGGCCGTTTTGGGAGGTATACTAGTGAGAAGGGAGTGGCACAGTGGATTCATACAGGGAGCACCATTTGCACACTGTTTTCGAAAGATCTGTATATACAAGGTCTTCATCTTTTAAATACAAGCTAAAAATATTGTCATGAATACAGTAAAAATTAATTTATCCTGGTTTCTGACCCACAGAATCTTTTTATCTTGTACTTCTGAAGAAGTCAATGGATACTAAAGATATAATTATTCTCATGAAAATTTTTTAAATCCAAAATTGGGCCTTAACAAATTTGAATCCATGAGAGTATTTACCCAGGAAATTCAAAAACAAAAAAGTAGAAGCAAAGAGTTAAAAATGGAGAAAACAGTCCTCAGCGGACCACATAGCCCTCAAAGGGTAGGGAGGAGGAGATGCTCCGATTCCCACCCGGTAGGGTCTGTAGAGAGTAGAGGAAGGCAGCAGTGGTGTCAGAAACACAAACGAGCGTCTGGGTGGACAAGGAAGACGCAGCAGAAGCAGGGTGAGTGGTGAGGAGGCGACTGGCCGCAGCAGGGCGTGCATTGCAGTTGGGAGGGCACTGCCGGGAGCGCTCACTGCGGTGGGAGAGTAAATGGAAGGAGAAGTAAAGGAGTAGTTTTGCTGTGATAACATCAGCTATGATGTTTCTGAAATCTTCTGAATTTATCAGCTTGGAAGAATCAAAATATTCTGTTAATTTTTTTTCAGTTTCTTATGAACTTTGGGGTGTAAGTGGTTGAATTTTATTATTGGTTAACATTCCTATGAAAATGAATTATCTTGAATTTTTGTTGCATTTCTGCTTGAAGAATCTACAAGTCATTAGGAATCTCAGAGGGGAGACAGGCCTTCATTTGTCCCGATGATCCTCACAATCTCTCCAAGATCTCTACTTAATTTAGGATACAATTCTATGTGAATACTGCACAGATTGTTGAATGGTATTGCCACACATCCCTAGGCCCTCGTTTGAACTTGAAATTCAGGAGACCAGAAAACACAATGGTACTTTTGCGTCTCTCCCCACTCTTCAATCGCTGGCTTTTTTCTGTTTTAAGTTTATTTTGAATCACTTAAATGTAATTTTCTGAAGTGTAATAGTAACATCTAGATAATTGGCTTTTGATAGAAAGGCATCTGTGGTGTTACCTTCTTTTCTATTTTTAAATTTTTTGAATGACTGAGTAGAGACATGGAGAGGTTAAGTGATAAATTAAAGCAAGCAACTTCTCAGTTCATGGAACACATTTTAAAAAATATTTCTACAGAAACTGCTATTTTCTGTCCCATAACCCCCTTGGGGGTGCATTCTCTTCCTAGTAAAGGTTAAGATACTTAAACTTACTAAATAATTGAAAAGAAATTATGGGATAGACGTGTTAGAACCATCATCATCTCTCATTATCACTGTACATTTCATGGTTGAACGGTACAGTAGACTTATCAGTAACAGACTGTGGTTTCCTATTTAAAAATACTATAGTTCATACAGGAGAGCATGGCTTACAAGTTTCTGAACCTGCCCTTTTTAAATATAGTGTCCAGAAAGGCCTTGGATACAGGATGCATGTGGTGTTCAGTGTTGTGAGGCACTAATCAGCTAAGTACCGTAATCCTCCTTTCAGGGTACATTCTTACTTGACCTGGAGCTATATACAGCCACACAGTAACAGCACTCAAGAATAACCTTTTCCCTAACAGGACCATTCCTACAGGATTTTATGACTCCACCTGTGGATGAATGTTGTTTTATATGTAACTTTTTAGTAATTGACTTTTGAAATAAAATGATTGTAAACAAGCAGAGGCATTCAAATCATCTGATTAAGGATGGCTCCTACGATTTTGCTAAAGCTAGAGGGATTAAATGAAAGCGCTGCCTGGCACTGTGTTAATGTATTTTTGTCAACATGATGCTTCGTGCTCGACAGATGTGCATTGGATGAGCAAAAGGTAAAACTATAATAATGTGTTAAATATTGTGATATGTGCTAAGAGATACATCTATTTTATGGTTTTTAATGGATATAAATGGTTAGACCTGTTAAAAGCTTTTTGTAAGAATTATAGGAATGGTACCTATATATTTCACGTTTTACAGGACCATCAACTTCTGTTAAATCCTTGATTTAATGTCTTAACAGTTTCAAATTTCACAATTTGATTGCAATGTTATGTTTAAATTGTGTGGTTAACATGTTTAATTGAATTAATGAGGTATAATTTTAGTGCATTTAGCAATATCCATGCATTATAAAGCTTTAAAAAAGATGGTCTTTTTTCAGATTATTGATTCTTTAAATGTATTTATATTCTTTGATTTATAAAATGACAGTTATTTAATCATATCTATAATAAAGATTATAAGTAAGAGATTTTCATGTCCATAGTGTTTACCTATAATATAAAATTTGAATTTACAGAAATTTGTAATTTCAAATTCTTCACTTTACTTTTACTCTCATGATTTTTAAAAAATTACATAGGTCTTAAGAGTTAAAAATATATAAAAATTAAAACTTAAGTTTCCATCTGATCATTTGCTATCCTTATATTTTTAAATGTTTACTGGATTATATTTTTAGTAACTTGATTAATCTATAATATATGGTCAGTATTGATATATACAAGTGGTATAATAACAGAAACCACATTCAATGGTAAATATTAACATAGAAACTATGGTAAAACACGATCAATTAATATACAGTATGTAAATTGAGACTGCCTTTGGGAAATTGGGAAAGTGACTGTAACTGGGAAAGAATCTTTTTATTTGGAGTTTCCTCATCAGTCAGTATAATTTTGGGGCATGGAATTTTAAAGAGACTAATTGCTAGTTTCTTGCTCAAACTATTATGCCCAATCAAGTGTGTGAATACATGGCTAGAATATTTAGAAATAGATTGGTTAATTCACATTACAAAAAAATTATAAGCAATGAACAGAAATGCTACTGATTAAAGTAGAAATAGGATATTTCTATATGTGATTTTCTATAAACTCGTTCCAATTAGGATGACTATAACAGAGTGAAAGAGAAAATAATTCTAACAATCTAGGTTTCAGTAAAGAGGTGAACAGATACTAGGTTAATATAAAGTGAATTTAGGATATAGTGACATTAGTAAGAAGCAGGAATTGATAAAATGTTTAGGAGCAAAAATTAAAGCACTTTATAATGTCACAAATACATTTTATTCTAAAAAAGTTGTGATTTTGGATTCTGCCTCTTAATTTCTCAGGGCCTTTGAAGGATTAAGTGAAATATAACATCTTAGATGAATTGCTTCATTTTTCTGACTGATAGTTTATGGGTTAAATACTGTAAATGCTTCTTGATTGTTTAGAGAAGCATACAAATTATCACTATATTATTTTACCTATGAAATGTTTTCCAACTGATAATGATAATAAATGCTAATGCTTGTTTATAAAGGCCAAGGGTGAAGATAGAGATTAGAGATATTGTACTTGAATTTTCATCAGTTCCTGAAAAATATAATGTCTAAGAAATATAGCAGTTTTACTTCAAAGGAGAGTATACATGCAACAATTCACATTGTAGTTTTTAAAAATTGTTTTGACAGGGTATTTTAATATCGTGGAATAACTAGTATTAGATTCTTCATTGTTTGGTAAGAACATTCTTATAATAAAATCTTGCCTTACTTCTAGCGTACCTCTAATATAGGGTAAGATACCTGAAAGCATATTTTTAAAAACCTAATTCCATGTTAAGTAACAGTGACAATAGTTATCCCAGTTTCAGAAATCATGACCACTGTTCTGTTTTTACTTAAATCCAGTACAAATCAGTGTCTACGGTATAATTCACATGCTTCAGGCACATTTCATAATCTCTAGAACAAAGTGATTGCTGGATTTAATATTGAATTCAATTTATTGAAGGCATGATTTTTAAAAAGTACCTATATGGCTTGCTAAAGACTTAATTATTAATATACTTTTTACTGGAACTGAATTCTATAAGTAAATATTCTTATTTATCAATAAGATAGAATCAATTGCTTGTGTTATAAAGGCTCATTATATTCACTTTATACCCTACTTACTTTAAAAAATTCATGTTAATTCCTCAAGAAATGAAGTGTTTCTTTTTAAATTTTTTATTTTACTTCTGTCCTGTGGTACCCAATGTGATACTACATATATTACTAGAAATCCCTAATTTTCAAAGAGGTGTTATTCTAAATGTTTAGTTGTAAAGTGATAGATACTCAAAATATATTTTGCCAAAGAAGTAATTTTATAAACAAGAGTTGGTTTTTGAAGACCAACAACAAAAGCTGAATTAATATATAAGAGAGCTAAATTACACTAGTAATAAAAGTAGTTCCTTCCTTTAGTGGGCTGCTTTTAGGTGGGTGCTAGAGATCAACTACCTTGGAAAATCCTTGATTTAGTAAAACAACAATTAAGAGTTCAGTTGATTTATATTTTATAGACAGCCTTGAATAAAAGTTTTGAAAAATTAATAGCAACTTAGTGAGAAACCCAAAATATTTCCAGTGAAGTTGTATATATTTTTTATAAATGGGCTTTATTCAGTGTAACTACATATTCAAGTCTTAATTCAAATGTATCTTTTCAGAAAGACCTTCTATATGCTAAGTCACTGTTTGGAATTTTCACTGTTTCAATTTTTTAATAGTATTTATCACTATATGAAAGTACCTTAATTTATTTGTTTATATGCTTCCTGTCTGCCTGCCCATTAGAAGGACAGCTTCTTAGAGCATAGACCTTCTGTGTCTTTTCCCTGCTGTGCTCCCAACAACTAGAATCATGCCTGGCACATAGTAAGGCCTAAATAAATATTTGTTGAGTGAATGAATAAATAGTAGAACTGCAAAGGTACATTCGACACAGTCTTTCTGGTTCAAAAATTTAAAGTCTAGGAAACAGTACAGAATACTAATTAGGTAGTTGTGATTAGAATGATTAGTATTAGGTTGAGGAAAAATACAAAGGCGCAAAAGTGAGCTGGTCTCTTGGTCCATGGTGATGAGGTGATAACACTGTTTTCATTCAGCAGATCGCATTTTATTTCCATTTGTATGTCTCCAAAATTCATATATAGCTACATAATTTCATATTCAGCCCCCATTGAACCTTACACAAAGTAGAATTCATTTAATTAAACAATTTCTAAGTAAAATTTTAAAAATAATTTCCTTATGTATCAAATCAATCTGAGAAACAGAGTGAAAAGAGTAAAAATAGAATTTTACTCTTGCAACAGAACCAATTTCTTGATATTAAATAAGGCTTATGAATAACTTGTATTTTTAGAGGAAAATGTTATCAATTTAGATTTGAAAATATTATAATATCTTTTATAACAAAATATATTTGAATTCTGAACATAAAGTCTGCATCTACTGGAGGCTACATGGTCAGTTTGAGAAGGAACTGATTCTTTAGAGTTCTTTAGAGAAATTCTCTTCTATCCTAGTATTTTAGTGAATAGATCAAAGTAGCCAGCTAGTGAGATATGTTAAAATTTGCCACCAGTTAATTACATCTTGACAGGAATATCCTTATTATTTTTTTCTATTCTTTAAGAGTTCATTTAGGTATATTAACTTGATGAAGCTATGGTATCAATATTATAATACTGTAGTCCCTAAGAAATGGAAGAAGGTTTTAGAATCATTTAGAATGATATATGAGTTAATGTGTATAATCTATGTCTCCACTTTTCACTACAGACTCTCAAAGCATAAATGGCTGTATTGGTTCAAATAATGGGTTAATGTCAAATGTAGGACTGTGAAACCCCGATCCCTCAACTTCAGTGTTCTGCTATATCACTACCATGCTAACATATGTTTTTCTTTAGTTGTGTGTATACAAATAATGACAAAAAGTAAAATAAGTTATGCATAACAGATGTTATGTAGGTTAAACCGTAAAATTTGAGTGCTCCGTTGTGGTTGTATATTTTAAACTGTAGGAGTCTCTGGATTTATCTAACAATTGTAATGTAAAAGACTTGAAATTTAGTGCTAAATGTTTTATGTGTATGTGTAAATGTAAGAATGCAAAATGTAAAAAAGAAATCATATTCACTTCCTTAATCATAAAACATTTAGGGGAACAGACTGGTTCTTTCATTTATTACAGTGCTTTTCCCTTTATGGTTCCAGGTTAGAGTCTTCTCTGGTGATGCATTTGTGTGAGATTTGAAAAGTGGAAGAGATATAGGTCCTCGTCAAGCAGCAGTTACTGGCAGGCAGGCAGGCAGATGCGAGTCTCAGTGGCGCCTGGGCAAGCTCCTGTTAGTTCACCTCCCTAATGGGTAGGCAGCTGGTAATTGGTAGCAAATTCCAGAAACTCTTGAGATTCACAGCCGCTTCCTAATGACCATTTTCAGAACCTGTGCCTTTATTTATTGTTCAGGTTTAGAATAGCAGTCTTAACTTCTCTGGCTTTCATTTCCCTGGTTTGTTCAACAGTTGTGTTTCTTTTCCTTCTTCTTCTTCCTTCTTCAATTTTTTGATGGTTATTTATAAACTTTTTTTATTATCAAGTTGATTTGGGTGACGTTGGTTAATAAGATTCTGTAAGTTTTAAGTGTACATCTGTGTGATACATCATCAGTGTATTGCATTGTGTGCCCACCACCCCAAATCAAATCATCTTCCGTCACCATGTATCTGGCCCCCTTTCCTCTTCACTACCTCCCACCCCCACTTTCCTTTTGTCACCACCATACCATTCATTGTCTGTGTCTACTAGTTTCAGTTTTATATTCCACATATGAGAGAAGTCATGTGGTTCTTGGCTTTTTCTGCCTGTCTTATTTCACTTAGCATGATATTCTCAAGGCCCATTCATGTTGTTGCAAATGGCCGAATTTCATCTTTTGTCATGGTTGACTAGTATTTCATTGTATATATGTCCCACATCTTCTTTATCCATTCATCTAGAGAAGGACACGTCAGTTGTTTCCATGTCTTGGCCACCACAAACAGTGCTGCAATGAATGTAAGGGTGCATGTATCTTTGCAAATAAAGGTTTTAAAAATTTTTGGGTAGATACCCAGAAGAGGGATTGCTGGGTCATATGGTAACGTTATTCTTAATTTTTTGAGGAGTCTCCATACTGTTTTCCATGGTGACCAGTCTACATTCCAACCAGCAGTGAATGAGAGTTCCTTCTTCCACACACCCTGTCCAATGCTAGTTTTCTACTTGTCCTGTTGGTAATAGCCATTCTAACAGCCGTGAGAAAGCCTCTTCAATAAACAGTGCTGGCAAAATTGGAGAGCTATATACAAAAGAATGAAACTAGACTACAGTTTGTCTCCATGTACAAAAATTAATTCAAAATTGAACCAAATATATACGAACTGAAACAATAAAGTACATAAAAGAAGCATAGGTACTAAACTTATTATGGACCTTGGTCTTAGAGAAGATTTTATAAATTTGACCTCAAAGGCAAGAGAAGTAAAGTCAAAAACAGATGAGTGGCACTCTATCAAAGTAACAGACTAATTAATACACAGCAAAGGAAACCACAAACAAAACAAAAAGGCAATCAGGGGAGGCAAATGGGGAGGAGATATTTGCAAACAGCTCTGACAAGGGGTTAGTACCCAAAATATATAAAGAACTCATACAACTCAACACCAAACGAACAATCTATTTAAAAAATGCACAAAGGACTGAACAGACACTTCTTCCAAGAAGACATACAAATGGTTAACAAATATATGAAAATGTGCTCAACCTCACTAGCTATTAGGGAAAGCAAATCACAACTACAATGAGATACCAGTTGTGTAGTTTCTGATTCCTGCATTAGAACCCTTCCTACCTGGAAAATGTGGAGTGACTTCTGTTTTCCGTAATGAACCTTAATTGATACATTGACAGACTGTATTCAGATATGGGGGTAAAGGATTCAGGGACACAGAGGAGACTTTAGAGTACATCGTCCCACATATATCCTTTCTCTGTTCTTGCTTTTTGATCAAAATAAAAAAAATACTGTCTAAGAAATTCACTGCTGAGCTGTCTAATATTGGCCATCCTTAAATTCAACTGATCCTACTCTTTCATTTTTTCCTGTTCTTGTGCTAACAAAATGTTCCTAACAGTTATTCTAAACTTTCCCTGTCATCTTCAGCATCCCAGTTCCATTGCTTCTCATGGCTAGTGGTTGACATCGTTTGAGTTCATGACAGAGAAGAGGACAATGTGAATATTTTGTTGGCAAAGAGAATTAATACTAAGTGTGACTGCAAGGCCCATGAGGTTATACCAGTGTTGGAGGAGCAGGTTGAGAACCATATACAGTATATTCCTCTGAGTCTGTAAGGAAATAGGAAGGGTCAGATGTGCAGCCAGAGAAGTGTCATCGAGCTGGCCTTAATCTTAATGAATATGGAGTAAGAATAGCAGTCCTTTCTGATTTCTAGGGGTTTTGTGATGAATAAATCATTGGTATTTACTCAAATTGCTTATCTCAAGTTAGAGCAGTAAGGAAGGGTTGGAGAGATGAAGATAAGATGAAGACTTAGATGAACCAATACTGGGGGTGATTTACATAGGTAGGTGAGTGCAAACTGAGGTTTAAGAGCCAACACTTAGCTTTAATCAGAAAGTATTCAACTCTTGAGCCAAGTTAGTTTGGTTTCATTATGTTCTCAAGTAACTTTCAGAAAGGTGTTAGAAATAGAAAGAATAGAAGATAGAACTTTTTTTTAAGATGCTGAATAACAGTTGAGAGATAAGCTGAACTTGGGAGCCAAGCAAGGAAAGTAGAATGAACTCTGTTTGCAGCAGCAGAACTTGATGGTTATCTAATTCCAGAACATTAGTCTATTTCGTATATAGTGTATTAGGCATTTAATAACCACATCAAAAGTACCTTTCAAATTTTCTATTTTAACTATTATAAATACAATGAATATAAGTAAGACTTGTTTTAGTGTGACTTTAAAATGAAATTTTAAAAAATGAAGCAAAAGAACTATTTGATTTTATTCATCAACCTGTCAGTGAATCAATAAAATATAAAATTACTTAAATGCTGCTCTTCTCATCATTTCTTTTATTTGATTACTTAGGAAAAGAAGTCCATCAGTGTCCAGAGATCAGAAGAGAAGGTACGACCAAAGGGAAGAAAGAGAGGAATATTCACAGTATGCTACTTCAGATAGCGCAATGCCTAGATCTCCATCAGATTATGCTGATAGGCGGTCTCAACGTGAACCTCAGTTTTATGAAGAATCTGATCATATAAGTTATAGGGACTCCAACAGGAGAAGCCATAAGCATTCCAAAGAATATATTGTGGACGATGAAGATGTGGAGAGCAGAGATGAATATGAAAGACAAAGGAGAGAGGAGGAATACCAGGCGCGCTATCGAAGTGATCCAAATTTGGCCCGCTATCCAGTAAAGCCACAGCCCTACGAAGAACAAATGCGTATTCATGCCGAAGTGTCCAGGGCACGGCATGAGAGAAGGCATAGTGATGTTTCTTTGGCAAATGCTGAACTGGAAGATTCCAGGATTTCTATGCTAAGGATGGAACGACCATCAAGGCAAAGATCTGTATCTGAACGTAGGGCTGCCATGGAAAATCAGCGATCTTACTCAATGGAAAGAACTCGAGAGGCTCAGGGACCAAGTTCTTATCCACAAAGGACCACAAACCATAGTCCTCCTACCCCCCGAAGGAGTCCAATACCCATCGATAGACAAGATATGAGGCGTACTGACTCACTAAGGAAACAACACCACTTAGATCCTAGCTCTGCTGTGAGGAAAACGAAACGGGAAAAAATGGAAACGATGTTAAGGAATGATTCTCTGAGTTCCGACCAGTCAGAGTCTGTGAGACCTCCACCACCAAAGCCTCATAAATCAAAGAAAGGAGGTAAAATGCGCCAGGTTTCATTGAGCAGTTCAGAGGAGGAATTAGCTTCCACACCTGAATATACAAGTTGTGATGATGTCGAGATTGAAAGTGAGAGTGTAAGTGAAAAAGGTAAGCTACTCCATTCCAATCACACAATTCCCTGCAATTGATGAGATGAAGTGTTTTTGTTTTAGGTTGAATTTCTGAGTAAACATTTAAAAGTTAGATATTACTACCTTTATTTCAAGTATTTCAAGTTGTAAAAAGCAAACACCCTCTGTTGATTTTTAAAATTGTTTTTGCTTTGTTTCTGAGAAGTTTCTTGCACCACTTGATGGCATATAAAAAAACCTATTAGACATATATCTTTTTTGGTTTTCATTTTAAAAGTAACAATATGTTTACCATAGGACATCTGGAAAACTCCTCAAAGTGTAAAGAATGAAATATTGGGTTGGCCAAAAAGTTTGTTTAGTTTTTTCTGTATGATGTTTCCAGTAGTGCTTAGTTGTCTTTTAACTTCATTTGAAACAATTTTGTCAGATTGTATTGTGACAGCTGTCATATTAGCATGCATTTAAAAAAACTTGTCAAAATTGGTGAATGTTTGTGTAGCTATTTTAATATTGAAGATGGAAGAAAATAGGCAAGATTTTTGGTCTATTATGCTTTTTTATTTCAAGAAAGGTAAAAATGCAACTGAAATGCAAAAAAAAAAGATTTGTGCAGTGTATGGAGAAGGTGTTGTGACTGATCAAATGTGTCAGAAGTGGTTTGCGAAGTTTCTTGGTACTGTTGACATTTTGGTCAAATAATTCTTTGCCATGGGCTGTCTTATGCAGTGGAATATATTTAGCAGCACCCCTGGCCTCTACCCCCTAGAAGATAGTAAGTAGCAGGAGATAGCCAACACACTCAAAATACCCAAATTAATCAAGTTATTGGTGAAAATGAAATATGTGCCTTTTATTTCATGGAATAAACTAAATGGACACTTTGGTCAACCCAATACAAGCTATCCATAACATTTTTCCCAAATATAACCATTATTAACATTTTGTTGTATTGCTTCTCTTTTTCCTATGCATGTGTTCTGATTTTTTTCAATTGATATCACCATGTCATTAGATTTTTCCAAGCCATTAGAGAGCCTTCAGAAATATGTTTTCAATGACTGCACTAATATTGCAGTTGCTGCCAATTGTTATTATGAATGATATTATAATGCCATCTTTATATACATAATTTTTTGCCTATATCTCTGAGTATTTCACAACAACACATATTCGTGCTTTGATTTTTTTTAAAGCTTTTAATTTAGATTACCAACCTGCTTTCCAAAAAGGTTGTTGTCCATACCCCTGTCATATGCTTTCATCAAGCAAATAGGCTTGAGCATTGGGGCTGAGTGCACCAAATTTTTGCCTTTTGAATAGACCACAAAAAAATTTGCTATCTCTTTATTTTAATTTTAATTTGATTGAATATTTTCTATGTAAATTGGTGTTTGATATCTTCTTTGAATTACCTGTTCTTTTTATTTCTTCTACCCATGTTCCTATTGGGTATTAATTAGTTTTTATCTTATTGATTTATAAGAGGTTTTTATGTACTTAGGATTTTACCCCATCATCTGTTCCAAATGTATTTCCCATTTTGATGTTTATCTAGTAATTTTCTTTGGTCATTTGGAAATATTGAACTTAATATAGCTAAGTCTTTGTATTCTTTGGTGCTTTTTTTCTTTTACCCCCAGAAACTCTTTATTCATTCCCAAATCAGTTAAATATTTAACTGTATATTTTCTCATGATTTTATTATTTATTTTTAATCTTTAAGTTCTTAATCTTTCCAAATTATTTTGATGTGTGCCAAAATACATCAGATAGGTGAGGATTGAACATGAATGCCTTGTACCACTTCCTTCACACATCCAGTTTTCCGACAATATTTGAGGAATAATTGATTTCTTGTGCATAAAGATGAACAGAAATTAATAAAGGAATTCAAGAAGGCAGCTGCATGTGAAGTTAATATAGAATTATTTTATGTTGTATGAAAAATAATTAGGAATTACAAATGAGAGACAGTTTCCATTCTGAACTAAAACAGAAAATGTGACTTAAAAATAAATTATCAGAAATGAGGGGGGACCTCCATGAAGAAAGCTATGAAACTTGACCGAGTCTTCCTAACATAAAGGAAGATTTGAGTAGAGATTCACTTCATGTTCCTAATTGGGAAGGCTGAATACCATAACGACACGTGTTCCTTTCAGATCATTTCTAGAGGTGAATAACATTTTAGTCATAATCTTACTTGGTTCGTTGAAGTATCCTATTTCTAAAGTTATACCGGAAGGTGTAAGAGGAGGAAAACTTAACTCTTCTTTCCTTCTATGCCTCTTAAGTTCATTGGCTGGGGTCCTATAAATTAAACTGACAAAAACAGATTGACAAGAGAAAAACAAATTTGCCATCATGTACATTGCACATACATATAAGAACATTCAGCAGGGAAAAACTCAAAGGGGTGATTAGAATTTGAGCTTATATAATGAAAGAACAATACATTTTTAGACAGGGGTCAAGACAAAGGAAAAGGACTTTGAGCTTCTAGGGGAGGCGAATGGTGGGAAACTAATGGAAGATAAGGGCTAGTCTTAGCAAGTTTTACTTTGTAGTTTCCGTAGGTGCTTATAGAAGGGTCAGGAGTTATCTCCAGTAGTTAACTTCAGCACTCCTGACAGAGAAGAAAGGGGATCATCTTTCCAAATACCTGTCCTGTTTTTAGGCAGATAGGGAGAAGGCAGGGACATTTTTGTGTCTGCTTCTCCTTGGTTGCTTTCATCTCAAAACATCTCTTTTTTGCCCAAGTGGCATATTACAGCAAGGAAGGGATAAAAACATAGAAATCACCACAAGCCAAGGGGGAGAAGAGAAATTATTCAATGCATGGACTTGGGGGAAATGCATATACAGTGGGGGAAAAGTCAAGGTAGAGTCTCATTTCATAGAAGTTGCATTTAAGTTATAAATAATTAGAAATGTATGCTTGTTAAAATATAAAGTTCTATAAAGAAAAATTGCAGATCTTAATTTTGTCATAGAGCATATAGATATTTCGCAGAAGCTGCAACATTTTAAGTATATCTAATAGTCTTCAGTTTTATCATTTTCAATATTTGCCTGAGTGTATAATAAAAGGTAACAAAAAGATAGTTTCGTTATTCTTAGTGGTTTGGTTTAGTTTCGGTTACATATTTCTATTATTTGCTAAAATAATGCTTCCACTTTTACCACATAAAGATATATATAAAGCCCACCCCCCAAAAAAACCCCAAAATGCATTGATCTAATATTTGAAAGCTTTTTATATGTGGTATCTTTCTAAGGTCTTATACATTGTTTCAGGATTTTGAAGTACACATAAAAATCTCACATAAATCAAAAGTGATATATGAGTTAAATGAAAATCCTTCATAATATTATTTAGCAGAACTAAAATATTTATCAAATATGGAAAGAAACTACAGGTCTCTCCTGTCTGTATTATTCCCTAACTTGAGCTCTTAGTAAATACTCTCAGAGATAGTCCTCCTTTTCATCTATTTAATGATTCGTTTGAGTATGGTTTCTGCTAACGTGTATTCCCAGTAAAAAATCATAATTTAATTCATTGTAGAAGAAGAAATAGATGGAAAATAACCTTTTCCTGTTTAATATCACCCCCAATTGTAGTATTCCGTGAGAAGTACCTGTTTTAGAGACTAGGATAGTCTCTGTAGTGACTTGTATGTTTTGTAACACTTATCTCTTAACCCATTATGATATAGTTTGCTTTCCACAATGCTATATTAATCACTTCCCCAAATTGCAATTTTCCTTCTTTGTTCTTTTATCTTTGTATTATGGAAGGAGATGTCTTAGATTACTGATGTCACAGTATCTCTGAATTTAAATGTTGGACATGACTCTCAAAGTTTTAAATATATTTTTCATAAACTTTAAAAATTACCTTTACAATTTTATCTAACACCAATTTATTAAATAATAAATTTTGGGCTGGATTGTTTGTGCGACTGTCTTGTGTATTTTAAAATGTTTGGCAGCATCCATGGCCTCTATCCACTAGATGGCAGTAGCTTCTCCACCCCCACTTGTGGCAACTAAAAATATCTCCAAACATTGCTAAATGTCCATTATGGGACAAAGTCCCTTATCACTACTCTCCCACCCTCCATCTCTAGCCCTTCTAGTTACTCCCCTTCCCTCCTCACTTTCAGAACCCACTGAGAGTCATAACCCTATTAAAAAAGAAGAGGGAGACTAGAATAGGATGGAGTAGATAACAGAGAAGTGTACCAAGTAAGGGTAATTAGTCTGTAAAACATTTTTTAGTGTTGTGTGTGTGCTTTATAGGCTCACAATATGTATATATTTCTTATTGTGGATCATGGCCAAAAATGTTTTGAAGCTACTTTCTTACATTACAATTTTGTGACTCACGTGATGCTAGTGTTTCCCGCCTTTCCCATTTCTATACCTGGAGAAAGGTCTAGACATGATGTTCAGTGGCTAATGGATGTACTGTAGAAACTATACTTTTTCTAATTTAATATATTTTAATCTTAATATTACAATGCACCATATTTTTTAATAGTTATGTTGTCAACCAGTTTTGCCCAACTGCACAAAACATACCTAGTTTGATCTTTTTTAAGCACCAAGATCAATTGTGGAGTGTTTTAGTTTCTTCCCGGTCTTCCAGGTCCAAATGGGACTGATTTGACTTTGTAGTTGCAGGTCTCTTTTTTCCCTGTAAAATCTTGGGACACTGGGGTAGTAAATGCAAGGACACATGTGTATGACAGTCTCAATAGGCTGTAAGTTGTGAAATGTTTGATTCAGATAGACTCAAGTAGCACAACACACTGCTTCCTTGTGCTTATTTTTGGGAGACGGTGAATAGAGGTGTCAGGGTGGAGCAATGTGGAGAGCAGAGACAGAATAGGAAGAGAAGATGGGTTGCAAACCTCCAGATAAAGCATAGGTCTTAAATACTAAAAATAAATCCTAAAGATACCAACTTTATATATATGTCTGCATTTAGGTGTATGTATTAATAGTGAAATTTATCTCCTAGTATAATCTCAAGTTTCTTATAATTTTTAATAATCTACAGTATTTGTTATAAAGAAAATTGGCTATTGGAGTGATGGACAGTATACTTTAGAAATCTGAGGAAAATGTTGATTATGGCATTTGAGACCAGTCACACATGTAAGAATTCTGCACCAAGTGAACTATACAATTTTATAATAATGGGAGTAAAATACCTAATTTTCAAATAGGTATTTTACTACTAAGATTTTCTCAAGTAAAATTTTTAGAAGTGAGAGATTTAGAGTTTGATGATTTTTCATGTATTTTACTCCATCTATTGGTAAAATAATTTTATGCTAAATAATTATTCCAATTGTAGCATGAGTTTTAGAGCTTATTTATAGAATAAAAAGAACTTAATTGCATCAAATTTACATGGATATAATTACTGTGTTGCTATATTAGGCAACATTATGAAATTATTTCATCATATCTATTTTAAAATAGAATACTTTTCATAGGCAGAAAAATCAAGTTACAAATATGCATTATAAAACTGATTTCAGACTTAAAATTATATAACATAAATGTAAACTGATTAAGAATCTAAACTAACTCAAAGTTAATTTGTAAAGTACATAGCCAGAAGGCAGATTTATAAATGGGAATAAAGGAGAATATTTTGTTTCCTTATAAATTGAAGCAGTTAAAATGTTTATGATGGTAATTCATTCTCTTTACAAAAATATTTTCTTGTTAATTATGGATGAAACATTATGTTGAGCATTTGCTTAAAGGAAAAAGATTGTTTTTAATGGACCTTAATACCCAAGAAAATTACCAAGTATGTATCAAGAAAAAAATCTTACAGATTTCAGTTTGTAGAAGATTTGAGAGGGTGCTTTAGCTAGTTGAATAAAAAATTAAAATCAAAATTTAACTATGGGCCAATTGTTGTAGTTAGTTTGGAATACAGAAAATGTTAACTTTTAACTTAAAATGATGTTTCTGTTTAATGGAATTTAGTAGATGATACCTGGATATTGTTACTTCATGCAGCTTTAAAATTTCAGTGTCATCCCAATAAATTTAATTGAAAAATTTGATGATGGAACATGTTCAATGGATAGAAAAATAGAAAGCTTTGCAAAGAACATATTGTTATTAACTGATGAGGCAGGTCAGAATAAATGCCCTAATGATGATATGAATGTCATATGAGCCAATTATATTCTAATTAAAAAAGCATTGAAATGGATGAAAAAATGAGTCTAAGACTAATTGAAAATTTCAAGAAGTATACTACAGATTGATTATTTCATTCATTCTTTATTTCATTCAACTACAATATATTAAATGCCAATAATCTATAGTATAGAGTATGAAACATGAAATAATGAAGACATTTTCTATCACTGTAATTGCAGCTTTGTGGAACATGAGTAAGAACTTTAAATTTAAATTTTATTTTTCAATTACTGTTTACATTCAGTGTTACTTTGTTTCAGTTTCAGGTGCAAAGCATAGTGCACAACGGTAGTGCAGTTATGTACTTTTCCAAGTGTTCCCTCCAATATTTTCAGTACCCACCTGGCACTATTACATAGTGTAGTTACATAGGTATTACAATATTATTAACTGTATTTCCCGTGCTGTGGTGGATATCCCCATGACTATTATGTAACTACCAATTTGTACTTCTTAGTCCCTTCACCCTTTTTTCACCCAGGCCCCCAACGTCCCTCCCCTCTGGCTACCATCAATTTGTATCTGTGAGTCTGCTTTAATTTCATTGTTTATTTTGTTTTTTAGATTCCACATGTAGGTGAAATCGTATGCTATTTGTCTTTCTCTGACTGAGTTGTTTCACTTAGCCTTATACCCTGTAGGTCCATCCATATTGTCACAAATGGTAAGATTCATTGGGCTCTTGGGTTGCTTCTGTATCTTGGCTATTGTAACACTGCAATGAACAAAAGGGTGCATACATTTTTTTGAATTAGTGTTTTGGGTTTCTTAAGATATATATGCAGAAGTGGAATCATTGGGTCATAAGACAGTTACATTTTTCATTTTTAAGAAAGATTTTATTTATTTATTTATTTATTTATTTATAGAGAAAGGGGAAGGGAGGGAGAAAGAGAGAAAGAGAACCATCAGTGTGTGGTTGCCTCTCGCACGCCCCCTACTGGAGACCTGGTCTGCAAACTTGTTATGTGCCCTGACTGGGAATCAAGCTGGCCACCCTTTGGTTCATAGGCTAGCACTCAATCCACTGAGCCACACCAGCCAGGGCCATTTTTCATTGTTTTTTTTTTTTGAGGAAACTCATACCATTTTCCACAGTGGCTGTACCTATCTGCATTTCCCACAAACAGTGCATGAGGGTTTTCTCCTCACCAACACTTGTTTGATTTGTTGATGATAGCCATTCTGGCAGATGTTAGATGATTTCTTATTATATAAATAGTTTTAATTTGCATTTCACTGATGATTAGTGACATTGAGCATCTTTTTATATGTCTATTGGCCATCTGTGTGTCCTCTTTGGAGGAATGCCTGTGTCCTCTGCCCATTTTTTAATTGGATTGTTTGTTTTTTTTGGTGCTCAGTTGTCTGAGTTCCTTATACATTTTGGATATTAACCCCTTATCTAATGTAGCATTGGCGAACATCTTATCCCATCCAGTAAAATGTATTTTCATTTTGTTGATGGTTTCCTTTGCTCTGCAAAACTTGTTGGTTTGATGTAGTCCCATTTGTTTATGTTTTTCTTTTTTTCCCTTGCCCAAGGAGATATATCAGAAAATATATAGCTACGAGAAATGTCACAGGTTTTACTGTTTGTTTTTTTCTACGAGTGTTATGGCTTCAAGTCTTACATTTAAGTCTTTAATCCATTTTGAGTTTATTCTTGTATATGGTATAAAAAGGTGGCCTAGTTTCAGTTTTTTGCATGTATCTGTACAATTTTCCCCAGACCATTTATTGAATAGACTGTCTTTTCCCCATTGTATGTTTTTGTTTCCTTTATAATATTTAATTGACCATATAAGCGTGGGTTTTTCCCTGGGCTCTCTGTTCCGTTAAATTTGACTGTATTTATGTTAGCTGACTCATCCAAGAAAATTATACCTGGGTTGGGCTTGCCTTTTCCCCAGCTTGTCCTAGGATCTGCCTGTCTGTTTTCCTTTCTAGGATATACCCATGAGAAGGGCTTTCTGAGGAAATCTTTGAGATGTGGAAAGGTGTGTTTCAAAGCAGAAGGGCAGCTCAAATTATTGCTATTCATGAGCCCATTTTCCCTAGAACTGCCTGTCTGCCTCTTTTTGTGGGGCTTAGCTTGGTTAAGAACCCTTTCAGGAGTAAATAAAGTAAGCCTGACATAGTAAAATCCATGCATGGGCTCCTCCAACACAAGACTGATGTTGATTCTTTTAACAGATGATCTAATGAAAAAGAAGTTTATTCATAGGAGTCTAAAATGCTCCTAATACTTACCTTTTGTCCAAATCTTAAATATGTGATTATATTAATTAGTTTATGAATGGAATGTTGAATAAAATAGTAAAAATCTATGAAAATTGTGAATTTTAATGGATGACCAAATGATAGACTATGTACAAGATGAAGGATATTAAAAACATAACTTAACTAGAAGAGAATAAAAGGATGTTAAAATTCTGAGTTAACAACAAATGCTTATGAAAGGCATACTTTACAGTCTCCTCAACCCAAATACATTTCAGATATGATTATATTTTACAAAACAGTACAGATATTCAGAAGTGTGTATCTCGAAAGTGTCAGTAGATAGAGTTAAATTTTTTTTCTTACAAGTAATTGTACAAGTCTTTTTATTTCAGCACATCTTGACCTGTATGTGTTGGGAGTTTTTTTAAGAAAAATTTATTTTACTAGTTGTGGTCTGTCTATTCAGATTCTGCATATCTTTCTTATTTAATTTTGGAAGATTGTATGTTTCTAAGAATTTGTCCATTTTTTCTAGATTCTCCATTCATTGGCATATAGTCGTTAGTAATATATTCTTACAATCCTCTGTATTTCTCTGGTGTCAGTTGTTACTTCTCCTCTTTCATTTCTGATTTTATTTATTTGGGTCTTCTCTTTCTTTTTTCTTGATGAATCTGCTCAAAGGTTTGTCAGTCTTGTTTATCTTTTTGAAGAACCATCTCTGGGTTTGTTGATCTTTTGTATTTTTTTTAGACTATTTCACTTATTTCTGCTCTGGTCCTTCCTCGCCTCCATTTCGTTTAGTTCTTTTTTCTGGAGCTGTCTCCTACTCTTTCATTTGGAACCTGTCTTTTTGTCTCTGCATTTTAGATGCTTCTCTCTCTATTTTTTTATGTATCAGATAGAGCTGCTACTACATCTTCCGGACTTTAGATAGGGCGGCCTTGTGTAGTGAATGTGTCCTGTAGGGCCCTGTGACACGGCTTCCCCAGTCACCTGAGCTGGGTGCTCCAGGTGCGCCCCCGTGTGGATGTATACACTGTCCTGTTGTAGTTGAGTCTTGATTGATGTTGGCATCACTGGGAGGAATCGACCGCCAGGCCAGTCAGCTTTCAGGACTGGCTGAAACTACAGCACAGGAGCTTCTGTGCAGGGATGATGGTATGAAGCAGAATTTGCTTCAGTGGGTCTTTGGTGCTGAGCCTGTCCCTTTCGTGTGTCACTCATGGAAGTGGTAGGGTTGTAACCTGGCATGGTCTGAAGCTGTCTACCCAGTGCACTGGCTCTTGGGCCTCCCTGGAGATGCAACGTTAGATGCCGCCTGTGTTCAGGTTGGGGCTGCCCAGCACAAACTACAAAGTGATCTGTAGATAGCTGCTACATACGCTGGGTTTGGAGATGCCCCAGAGAGACCAAGCAGAGAGCCAGCACCGCTGCAACTAGCGCTGGGTCGGGGGCCACTTCACAGGAGGTACAGGGGATGCAGAGGCCAGATGTTGCTTGTTTGAGAAATTTTAGGAAAGTCTGAAGCATGAGGCAGAAGAGGCCATTTGTGTGGAAAAGCTTCTCAAAGTGGTTTGGGTGGGCCTGAAACTTGGCTGGGACAGGGTGAACAGCATGAGCCAGTTTGAAGGAGACTGAGATGCGGCACTGCCTGCCAGCTCTGTGGCTCTGTGAGGGGAAGGCTAGCAAAGGAAAATGATCTATGCCAGCACTTCTGCCTAGGAGAAAGCTGCCCGCCGCCCCCTGCAGCTCTCACCCTGATGCTGGAAGGTTCAGGTCCTGTCTGTGTGTTCCTGGTTCCTTTCAAGCTGCTGCCCCAGTGCTGGAGCTGAGTTCAAGTCAGAACACGAGCCCTTTCAAGGAACTGCCTGAACTTGAAAGTTTAGTGCCTGGGACTCCAGAAGTCCTCTGCCTCACTCAGTCAGAATCCCTGTTGGTTTTTGTGGGGACTTCTTGGCACTAAAACCATGGGAGATGGGACCTGGTATGTGACTGGGACCTCTTACTCCTCAGGGGAAACCTCTGGGAGTTAGATGTCCCTTTCAGTTTCTGTCTGTCTCATGTGGGTGTGGGACCAGCCCATTTGTGTCTCCACCCCTCCCACCAGTCCTGATGTGGTGTCTTCTTTAAATTCTTAGTTGTAGGACTTGCGTTCAGCTAGATTCCAGGCAGTTCTGAATGTTGTTTTATCTGTAGCATAGCTATAATTTTGACGTGGTTGCTGGAGGATGCAAGTACTGCATTTACCTACGCTGCCATCTTGACCTGAAGCCCAAAGATGTTTCTTATGCTACCCCTTTATACTAACACGCTCTTGCCCATTGCTAAGTTCAACTAACCACTAATTTATTCTCCATTTCTAACTTTATCATGTAGAGAACGTTCAATGAATGAAATCTAATGGTATGCAACATTTTGTGATTTTTTAAAAATTCAGCATATTGCCCTTGAGGTCCATCTATGTTTTATGTATCAATAGTCTTTTTTTCTTTTGATTACTGAGTAGTATTCCATGGTATGGTTGTACCACAATTTGTTTATCTGTTCATCCACTGAAGGATATTTTGGTTGTTTCCACTTTTGGGCTATTAAAAATAAAGGTATCCTTTCCGGTGAAATTTCTCTTCATATAAAACATTCACCTTTTACCATTAAGTATGATCTTTATAGGTTTTGGTTGATATCCTTTATTAACTTAAGCAAGTTCTCCTTTATTTCTTGTTTTGTTTTTTTAAAATCATAAATGTTTTTCTGCATCAATGAATAGGATCATGTGATTTTTCTCCTGTAACTTGTGAATATGATAGGTTACATTGATTTTCAGTTTTCAGCCCATCTTGCATTCCATCAATAAACCCCACGTGGTCAGCCTGTATAATTCTTTTTGCATGCTGTTGTTGAATTGTATTTGTTAATATTTTGTTAAGGATTTCTCTGTCTATATTTGTGAAGGATATCAGTGCCCATTTTTCTTGTTTGCCATTTTCTTTTTTGTTTTCCATTTGTTCCTTCATTTTTTTCTTGCCTTTCTCTGGGTTATTTGAACTCATTTTTGAACTGCTTTTTTATTCATCTGTAGTGTTTCGGAGTGTATTTCTTTGCAAAGGTAATTTTTTTAGTGGTTGCTCTAGGTTTTATATTACATATACACAACTTATCACATCTTACAGGTATTGACATCTTACCAGTTAGAGTGAAATGTAAAAACCTTAGATACTTTAAATTATTTTATCTCTTCCTGTTTATAATGCAGTTATTTAAAATACTTCTATGTATGTCAAAAAGCACATCAGACAATGTTTACTTCTTGCTTCAAACATCAGATATAATGTAGAGAAGAAGGAAACCCTATTGTACTTACCCATATTTTTACTTACCTTGATCTTTATTCCTTTTCTACATTTCTAGGTTCCTTCTTTTTGTTACAAGAACTTCCTTTAGCCATCCTTTTAGGGTAGTTCCACTGGTGACACATTCTCTTAGGTTTCTTTTTGTCTCAGAATGTCTTTTTTGCTCATTCATTTCTGAAAGATAATTTAATTATATTTAGAATTCAGTGTTGATAATTCTTTTAGTATCAGTAATTTAAAAATATTGTGCCATTTCACTTTGGTCTTCAAGGTTTCTGATGAGAAATCCACTAGCATTTGAAATGTTTTTCTTCTTGTAAGGTTTGTTTCTGGCTGCTTTCAACACGGTTTGTCTTTAGTTTTAGTTTGATTATGATGTTCTTGGCACAGATTTTTTTGTGTATTTCTCGCTTGGGGGTTTATGTACTTTCTTGAATCAGTAGGCATACATATTTTGCAAATCTGGGAAGTTTTCAGCCATTATTTTATCTTCAAGTACGTTTTTAGCCCCATTTTCTTTCTCTTTTTCTTGGACTACAGTAAGATGAATTTTTGGTTACGCTATTTTGGGGATTTCACTTTATGAACCATGAATCAATACACATTTTTCTACTTTCTTGTCTCTCTGTTCCTCTTCAGTTACTTCAGTTTGATTTTAATTTTCATCATTCTATCTAGAGTACTTTTCCTGACATCTTTCTTGGTCTTTGTGTTGCCAAATCAAATGCAAACTTTTCACTTCCTTTTTGTGCCTGAGGTACAGAAATCACTCAGTATAGTTGATTTCTCCTCTTATTTTGTTTAGGAAAATCTCGTCTGTTTGGTTTTAAGACTGTCATCTCCCTCCCTCGTTCTGTTTTATCTCTCAATGTTTCTCTTAGTCTCTCCCGCTTCTTCTGTCTCTTATCTTTATTCTCCTCCTTTTCTTCCTTCTCTTTTTTCTCCTCCTCCTTCTTCTTTTTTTAAAAAATCAAACTCTAAATGTTACAGTTCAGTCTGGATCCTCTCCATATCTTATTTTATTCTGTTTCTAAATGACCTACTTACTCCTGTCTGTATGCTTACTAGCCAAATTTTTGTTTCCAGCTCAGACCTTCAGTCTAAGCTGTATTATAGTTTAGCCAATTGATTTATATTCCCACTTGAGTAACTTACGGGTTTTTCAGACAACATACCCAGAATTAATCACCATGTTTAATAAATTTTAAAATGCATGTTTTTATTTTAGTATTTATGAATCTCATACTTACTGTCAGCTTAGATTCTATGAAATAGAGTAATTTCTTCCTACTCTTTCTTTAATACAGTGTTCTTCCAGTTGTCTCCCTCTCATAAATGGTCTTTCCTTACATTTAGTTGTTAATGGCAGAATCCTGGGAGCTAGCCTTGACCCTTCAGTCTTTCTTAATACTTAATTCTATCTCCAAAACACCTGTGACTTCCCTCTTTTCTTACCATGTCTGTTGCCATCACCACTCTGTTGTACATCTCGTTGTTTGAGCTGAGCACAATGCATAGTAAATGGAAGGGGTTCAGTAAATATTTTTAAATAAATGAAAGCACAAATAAAGTTTTAAAAGATATGTATGTGTGTACATAGGCTAAAAAGAATTTTTTTCTAAATGTAAGGCAAATAAGGAATGTATAATTTGGGGAAATAGATACACATTCTTAGTTACCATTTATACAAATTATCTGACAAAATTATTTTAAGAGAAAATTTACTTTTATGAGAGTGCAATTCTGAAAATTAAAAAGTTATTTCAAAATAATATTAAGTAATTTATGCTGTAAGTAAAGTTTATTTTATTTTTACCAATAGCAATTTTAGTGCATCTGTTTTGTCACTTTCATACAAACATTTTTTGTGTGTGTGTAACCAATTTTTTTAACACCTCAAATATTTTTAGGAGGTTTCAGCATTAAAAAGCATATGACACTACATTCCAGAAACAACATTTAATTACTTGGCTTTTTGTTACAGTGGTTATTGGCAAGCCACTTTTTAATCTTTAAAATATTCTTTAATCTTTGGAAAAGAATTCACGTCTATAAGCCAGCATGAAAATATAACCTGAGTAGCAGACGTAACCAACAGCCTTTTCTTTTTCAGAATATATAATTTTTTCATTTCGATTTCTGTTTATTACTAGCCTTTTCTATTCTTTAAGGGCTTTTGTTCTGTAGGGCCTGTTTAGAGATCACGAGCTTTATATTCTGCATTGTATAAATTTTACTCATTTGATATCCAAGCTTTCTCTTGGTGTGTATAGTGAGTGCTACTCTTGAAACCAGACAGTATCACACAGTTTGAAGTGTTTATAATGTCTGTGTCCTTCCTTTCGCCGTCTCCTTTCACCACACTCTTTGTCCGTCTGACTCTCACAGGAGACATGGATTACAACTGGGTGGACCATGCGTCTTGGCATAGCAGTGAGGTGTCCCCAATGTCTTTGGTGAGACATGTGGAGCCTTACTATTTAATTTCTGTTATCATTTCACTTTGCCTTTTTTATTTACACCTTTGCATGTTTTCTTTTTTGTATCTTTTTTTTTATCCCACGCCTGTAGGGGACAGTCAAAAGGGAAAAAGAAAAACTAGTGAGCAGGCAGTTTTGTCGGACTCTAACACCAGGTCTGAGAGACAAAAGAAAATGATGTACTTTGGTGGCCACTCTTTGGAAGAAGATTTGGAATGGTCTGAGCCTCAAATTAAGGACTCTGGGGTAGATACCTGTAGTAGCACAACCCTTAACGAGGAGCATAGCCATAGTGATAAGGTACTGAGATTGTGGAGCCTGCCTTTTAACCTGCTCATTTGGTCTTCGTTTGCTCTCTGTCACTCATTCAAACAGAACATATGAAAGGACAGGGCGTTGCAAGGGTCAATGTAGCATTTCTTAAGGTGCAGAAAAGAAAAACAAAACCAAAACAAACAAATCTAAATATTTCTTGCTTGCTTTGCTGTTTTTGTTGTTTGACGGCATACCAAAAATAAACAAACAAACAAACAAATAAATAAATGAAATAAAAATTAGGAACAAAGGAATGTTTTGTCTATGGTCGCATGAGATAATTTTGTAATGTTATTATAAAACAACAAATACAAAGAATTTTTTGGATTGGCTTATTTGATTGCTTATACATATTTTCCTTGGGATGAAAATTAAATTATTAATAGTTTGAATCCCAGGCAAAAGGGAGATAATTGGGTCTGTTTGCACAGAAAAAGTTGTTTTTCTTTTTTCCCTTTCACTGTCATTTTGCTCTTTTGTTTTATTGTCACAGCATTTCAATGTAGCATTAATTAGTATTAGAACCATTGCCATCTGCTTTCGTATTTATTATTTTTGCTATTAGTGTAGTGAGACCTTTGAAATCTTATTACCATATAGTTGTGATGACTGAAACTTGTCTTTTGCTTGCTAAATTTTGCATGAAGATATGCATGTTACTTTAAAATAACTGTGAAACTATGATTACACAAATCATTTACTTTGTTATTTGACATGTAATTCATAATGGAATGGTGTTGTGATTTATGGAGGTCTTGGTTCTGCCCCAAGAAAGAGATAAACTCCTAATATTTTCAAGGTTATTTAACAATAGATACCATTGAATTATCTAATAAAATTAATTTACTGAATAGATTAAAGACCTGAAAGAATCAATGAACCTCCAAAAAGTGAGAAATGTGATCTATCCTCACCATTGAATTAGACCTATTTCTCCCAGAATCACTTAGAAACTTCCTGGGGCTTGTGTATTTTTTGTCATTTTAATCTAGAAATTTATATCAAGAAAGCCCTTCCTGTAGGTTCGAATTTTGTGCTTAATTTGACCTTTTAACTTTTATTGTAATAAGGTCTTTTCAAAGTCTTCCAAATGTGTTTGAAGACTGTATTTTCATTTTTAAGTGAGTCTGTCTTTTCTACCTGTGAATTTATTAATCTTAAGCATGTATGTAATTAAATTAGAATTTGAGTATATTTTCAAGATTTTTCAGATTTTGTAGAACCATATAACTCCAATATTATGTAAGAGCACTGTACGAACTTGAAGTAATTTGCTTTTGAAAAAACTTGAGATTATAAAATTGAGGTTATAAGCATAATGTAGTAAGCTCTCTTGATCAGACTTCAGCATGCCAACTGGTTTGTGTAATCATAATACTTTGGAAATCTGAAATTTAGAGAGATTGCACAATAAGGGGTCATTTGTCTTTAAAAACATTAATTTTTTTGTATTTCAATGCAATATGTCAGCACCCTGTGACATGGCAGCCATCTAAAGATGGGGACTGTTTAATTGGTCGTATTTTATTAAACAAACGTCTAAAAGATGGAAGTGTACCTCGAGATTCAGGAGCAATGCTTGGCTTGAAGGTATGTGATGAAATATGTAAGCTTTTGGGTTTATACTCCTTTACAGATTTATCAGAGAAGCAAAATGTGTAATAACTCTTTCTACCTATACTAATTTAGAGAATTTTGTTTCCATTTGCAAGAATTCCCAAATATTTGCCCTCATTATCCATTTCTTATTTTCCAAGTTTTATTTAAGCAGTTGGCATTGTTCTATGATCAAACTCATATATATAATTTTGGCAATTATGGGTTATTACTTAAGTCCTATATACAGTGCTCAAACTTACTTTACCTATACAGTTTCATTTAATTACTAAATATGTAGACTTGAAGTATGTAACATTGGTGTCATATAGGAATATAATTTTTATATTAGTATAGCAAAATATGTGTGTCTATTTGTGTATATGTGTGTGTGTGAGAAAGAATACTGTTTGAAGTCTGAACACTGAAAAATGCTCATGTTAAGAGGTTTAATAAAAATATTAATTTATATTTTACTGTAAAGTTCCAAACAATTACTTGATAATTACACCAAGTGGAGTTCTGTTCACTTGGTGTTTTTTTGTTTGTTTATTTGTATGGTGAATTAAAAACTGAAATGAAAAAAGTAAATGTTTTAGAGTTAAGCCATTGCAGAAGTTTTCCCATGAGAAATAGTAGAAAATTTTGGGTGTAAGTGGAATTGGGCAACTAATATTTATTGGGTGACTGACACATGGCTGACACTCATCTGAGCATTTTACATTTATCATTTTGTTTAACACTCACAACAGGTAAAAAATAAGCTTCAAGAATAGTCATAACTTCCCCATGGTCACAAAATGGTAGTGAAGGTGGCATTTAAACCCACATCTGCCCAGTGGAGTAGGAGAGCAGTGTAGTATGGAGGTTAGAAAGTCCCGGCTTGATTTCTAGTTACAGCAATTACTAGGAACATGCACTGGTCAGCTAAACTTCTCTTAGCT
Organism: Trachops cirrhosus; assembly: GCA_028533065.1. NCBI lineage: Eukaryota > Metazoa > Chordata > Mammalia > Chiroptera > Phyllostomidae > Trachops > Trachops cirrhosus. Next base: position 102,049,192 of record CM052544.1, read on the forward strand.
TCAGACTGCTCGTCTGTGCAGTGGAGATAATAATGCTTACTGAGTTGTTACAGTAAGATTAAATAAAGCAATATATAAGCATTTAATATAGTGCCTGACACAATATATGATTTCAATAATTACAGTCAGTAATATTACTACTATTAACTTTTATCAAGTCAAAAAAATAAAAATGTTTTTAAAAATTAATATGTGGATATGTCCAAAATATCTATACATTTAATTTTCAGAATAAATTTTGGAATAATTAGTATTAACTGAACTGCAACTGAGTTTAATTCACTGCAGTTTAGAAATAAGTACATGGAATAGATAAATTAATGTTTTTCTTAATTTGGATATCATCTTTCACTCAATTTATAAGAGGAAAAACTATTTTAGTCAATGAATTAGTTACTGTTGTTTCTTAGCTTGCTATAAAGCTGACATTGATTGAATGTCAATTGATGACAATCAAAGCATTAATTTTGTAGGAGGCCACTCTTGCAGGTACATCTATGGTTCCACCGCATTATTGGCAATATTTATTTATTTAGTTTTTCTGAAGGATATATGGGGAGGGGCAAAAGTTTACAGTTGTGATTACACAAAACGTAAGAGTTTATCCTTGCATTATTATTTTAATTATTGTATTATTTCCCACAAGAACAACGGTAAACCTACTTTTGCCTCAACCAGTACATTAATAGAAACATAAAATGAAAAAACTGGGATGATAATTAATGGTCAGAAGTTTGCATTAATTCTGATGAAATTATGTAAATTTTGTAATTTTCTCAGGAAAAATATATCATCATTATGCATATTATCAATGTACCTAGATTACTAATGATACTTGGTAGAATATCATAATAATAAAA
>CM052544.1:102050551-102069310 GCA_028533065.1 Trachops cirrhosus
TTACCCAAGTTCACCCTTTGCAAAAGGAGGAGCCAGTGAGGCACACTGGGCCCCTGCTGGTACCTAGGAGGGGTCCTGGTCTGCAAGGTGGTCCTGGGTGGGCTTCTTTTAAGTCCTGCTGTGGTTGCCAAGTTAATGTCAATGTAAGAAACATTCTGAACTTAGAGAATTTTTGTTAAGTTTATTTGAGCCAAACTGACAACAATTGCCATGAAGCAATATCTGAACCGATTGAGAAATGCTCCAGAAATGGCAGTTTAGCACCTGTTTTATATGTCAGAACCAAAGAAGGAGCCGTAAAGGGATTCCATTAGGGAGGCAGGAGAAAGGAAGTGAGGGAACTTCTGGGATTGGATAAAAGGTAAAATGATAGATACACACTTTTTGTACTTCGGTGGATAAGGGATAGTTAACACTCAACAATTAATGCAATAACAATAACAATGAGAGGATTTGTGGTCTCAGCTTGTGCCCAAAGGGTTTGGGAAAAAGAGAAGTTTCCTTGACATTTCAAAGGTAAGTTATTGTACATGCAAAAAGACAATAGACAGGTAAAGATTGACCTTTATTAGGGAAAAATACTGGCCTAGGACATGACTACTTGCCATGAGCTGCTTTTAGTTAATAATTTTTAATTTTAGAGCATCCTTTGTGGTTACTTTAGTTCTCTGAGTTTGTAAGGCTGCCTAGCAGGCCTCCCCTGAGCTGCCAGGTTAATATGTGACCCCTTTCCTTCCACACTGTCTTAACACATTTTGTTTGAGTGTGTAGTCATTTTTCGTTGCTGTTCTGTTTCTGTTTTCTCCTCTACGAATTGCAGATAATACCAACTAGTGCCTAGCATTGTTGGAGGCAATAAAGTTGCAATAAACTGTTAGTAAAGGCTTGAAAAAATATAAAGAACTGTAAATATAAAAATAAATGAGATATAATGTTATCTTGAGTAGTACACAATAAATATCTGAAAATGTTTAAATACTAGGACCTGGTATAAATTCTTAAAGTATGAATCACCTAATTAATCCTGTGCATTCCAGCATACTGTGTTTATTCTTTTAAGAGTTAATACTGAGTCAACTTGGCTAATATTCTTTAGAATTTTGTTAGAGATACCATTTTGGAGAAGTTACACAATTACTTTCTCAGATGTCTTTTCGCTAATAATTCTATAATGCATTTTTATCTGACTTCATTTTGTACTGAGATTTTTTTCTTTGTACTACTGTATTTAAAGGGGAAACCTGAAATTTCTTGGCTGTTGTTTTGTTTACACTCATACTTTCAGAAATTGCGAGCCTGAATACGTTATCTTACATGCAGTTTTAATTCCTATTATGTTGATTATATTTAAAAACCTGATTTAGAAATTCTAATATTTTATATATTTTAGCATTTTGACAAAATTAATTTATCCATTACATTGATGTACTTACTTTAGATATATATTGTCATGGAAAAGTTATATTTAAGGGGTAGTTGTATGTGTTTGTTTTTACTTTGTTCTTTTAGTTCCAGCGTGTTGTCCTTTTGGTTTTGTTTTATTGCTTTTTTCTTTAATTTTGCTTACCAGAGCCAAAGCCTTAGTAGAAGAACAACGCCTTTTGTTCCTAGGGTTCAGGTAAAGGCCTTGTCTGCCTGATAGAAACTACAGTTGTGTCTTAACCCTTACTTGTATGCTTTTGGAAAATGCGTAGTAGGTAAACTTTTTTTGGTATGTTGCTCCAAGCCATATTATTGACTTAGATCATTTTATGAGCCAACTTGTAAATTGCTGCATGGGGATTAAAATAAAATAAAAATTTAAAGAGACAATTTTTGTTAGTGATTTTATATGATGCACTGAATACTAAAACTCTTAGTGGTATTTAATGTAAATTCTACTTATATGTGTAGCATTGGAAGAAATAACTAATTTTATACTCTTGATACTTGCTTTTATTATGCACAGTTGCTGTCTCTTTAAATCATTCATTATATCACTTAACATCTACATTCTTTTGCATTTTCCAAGCAATATCCCCTTGAGGAGATTGGCAAATAAATTTGTACCTTATCTAAAACACGGATTTTACCCATATTATGTATAAGGTTCAACATTTGGAAAGTATATTACTTTGAAAAAAGAAAATCAAAATTCAGATAAAATGGGTTTATTTTGTTTACATTTTGTAATTGTAATTTCATTTAATTTTACTGTAATAATTGGGTACAAGTTGTTTGCCTCTTTTCATTAGGAAACCCTTATATGGTAATGCCAATATAGTTTGTTTAAAAAGTAGTAGTATTGCTTTCCTTGCTTTGCTGCATGTTTTTTTTATGTTACTGGTTTTGAATAATACTAATTTAGTTGAATTTTAAAAATTAAACTTGTTCTAGTTAATATTATGTAGTGTAAAATATTTACTTGTGCTGCTCAGGTTCTGCTTAGGAGATTTAAAAATGGTTACATGGTGAAGCTGGAGGGATAGTTTTGTTCAAACAATTAAAATGATACCAAGATTTCTATTAATGAAAATGAGGTAAATGTGAAGAAGTATGTCATATCTAGAATTATGAGATGCATTTGTTATGTTTTGGGGAATCAGCAGATATATTAACCACTTGTTTTAAAAGCATAGATAAACAATTTTGAAATGTAATAAAACAGCTAATGAAATGATTATGCTTTGATAATATGAACTGGATATCTGTTAAAAACTTCAATGGAAGTCTGTGATATAAAATGAAAATTGGAGCTATTGATCAGATGCCCAATTTAAGACCGTTTATTAAAAAGTATAATTTTGATAAAAAGATAAAATAAAAATATGCCTATATACCTATATTTTATATCTATATTTTGACACTTATATATTTGTGAAGTATAATTCAATAAACTATTAAAGTATTATGAAAATATGAAAGCCATATGCCTAATATGTTTATATAAGAAATGAATATTATTAATAAGTGATATTTTTGGTTTTCCATGGCATAAGAATATCTAAAAACAATACTCCTTATTATATATTTGAAGTATTCCTTATTACATATTTGAAATATATATATCTCAGATATTTTGCTGTAATGATTTCAAAGGAGTAAACATATTGCCTGTGGAGATAACTAACTACAAGTGCTTAGTCTTAACCCCTTAAAAAAAACCTCACAGAAATCAATAATTTTCTTTATTAATTATGAGCTTAGTCTAATAATGATTGTTTCTTTATTTCTTAACTATAAATTTTAATAAGAAAAATTTTTAGCCTTTTACATATTTTTCTCTTTAAGGTATCTAATACTGGATTTTTCATATCATGGGAAAATAAGCTTTTTTTTTTCTGTAGACAATAGAGAATAACAGAATTTACTCTGGTTCTGCTCACACAGTTTAGAGGACCCATGATGTATGTTTTATGACAACATCTCTGTTTTATCACACATACAAGATACTCTTGTATTTCTTACCTTTTGTTTTTGTTTGCCCCTCTTGTCTCTTGCCAGAATAGTTCAGTCTATTTTTTTCCGTTTACCTCATCTGTATCTATGTTAAATATTATAGGCAAGCAAATACTTGAACTTTTTTCTCCGTTCAAATGTGAGATCCTTTTTTTTTTTTAAGGGCGACCCCCTAATCTGAGGCGGTGGTTCTCAAACTATATTGCCCGTGACAATCACCTGGAGGACTTTGGTTAAAGAGTAATTCCTGCCCTGGCTGGTGTGGCTCAGTGGATTGAGTGCCAGCCTGCGAACCAAAAGGTCGCAGGTTTATTCCCAGTCACAGCACATGCCTGGGCTGCAGGCCAGGTCCCCAGTTTGAGGAATGCGAGAGGCAACTGAGAGACGTATCTCTCTCTCGCACATTGATTTTTCTCTCCCTCTCTTTCTCCCTCCCTTCCCCTCCGTCCAAAAATAAACAAATAAAATCTTTAAAAGATTAAAATGGTAATTCCTGGACCCTGTTCTGATTCAGTAGGTGAGAGGTGGGCCCCAGGAATTTTTAGCTTCTTCACACTGATCCAGGAGGTTTGTGAACAACAGACTTTTGTAGTCTGTTTTTACTGAGCAGCTTTATTAGGAAAATGTTTTGTGACACAATGGCAAGATGATACCTGCATTAAACATAAGGACTACAACAAAACGAGCAGTGATTATAATTTTAAAAGTTTAAATATTTCTTACTGTGTTCTATGAGAGGGCTGATTCCATCTGACAAAAAAGAAAAGCATATAGATAATTTTATATGCTCTTCTGGACCATCAGTCTTCCTCTCCTCTTGCTCAGCTTCTCATTCTCTAAGATACAAAGTCAGGGACTCAGCAAAGCCCTGTTATCCTGGCCTGGACCTGCCTGTCCTCGTTGGAGAAGAGAGGGAAGGATTGACATGAGATGTATATTTCAACTTTTTGCCTTTTTTACTGAATTTATGTGGATAACATTGGTTAATATAATTATATAGCTTTCAGGTGTACAATTTTATAATACATTGTCTGTATATTGTATTGTGTGTTTGCCACCCCAAGTCAAGTCTCCTTCCAACACCATTTATATTCCCATACCCTCTTCTGCCTCCAAAATAATTTGTGAACATTGTTTATTCAGATTAAAGGAAAAATTAAATCAGCAACATGTATATACATATATACCATAAAAATATAAACCACAAAATACATGTTCTATAAATGCAATTTTATTCCCAAATTTTAAATTTTTGATTCAATTTCAGTTTCAAGATAGTAGGCTGGTGAGCTCTGGGTCAACTCGTGGGTCAGAGTTGTTATCACAGATCCTGACAGTCACATCAGCTAGCTAGGGGAGGGAGTGTGAGGTGTGTGTGTGGGAGTGACGGTTGTTAAATCAAGTGAATTCAGCAGCTGGATGTGACGTTTCAGTTCCTAGTTATGGCATAGGGAAATTATTCACATTTTCTCATCTCGACTTATAAAATACACCCTCCTTATTCTAAGGATTGTGGTACATTTGCATCACAAACATTAAAAAAGGCTTTATATTTATTCAAGAAATTTAAAAATAGGAATTTATTATAGTTTTAAGTACAAACATGAGGATTTTATTGACTAAAGTTAGTAGTAATTCCCCATTGCTTATAATCCTTGAAATGTCTTCTGCTGTGGAATTACATAAAACATTTCCTTATAAATTTGCTATGAATGCCATATAAACAAGTTACTATCTGTTCAGTTCATTTTGAGCATTTATTTTGAACTCATTATTGTAGAGGGGCCAAAATGAACTACAGTGATTTTTGCATAAAGATAAAGGAAGCAATCATTGCATAGAAAGTCCTCATTATAGTAGTATAATTATTATGTGCATATTAATAAGCAATCAAATTAGGATAATAAAAGTCCAAGTAATACATCAAATGAAATATTTGAATTAATTTCTCTATTCATTGAAGTTATTAAAGCATATCCATTTATTTTAACTAAATGCAATTTACTAAGTGAAATTTATATTCTGTGCTAGTATCAGTGTAAGAGAATGTGGTGAGTGATGATTAGAATATAAAAATTATGTTATGGTAGTAAATGTTTGAGCTGATAAATGAATATTTTTGCTTTTCAGATAAAACTATGGTTTGACAAGGTTGGTCACCAGTTAATAGTTACAATTTTGGGAGCAAAGGATCTCCCTTCCAGGGAAGATGGGAGGCCGAGGAATCCTTATGTTAAAATTTACTTTCTTCCCGACAGAAGGTAGGGATATAAGACAAAAATAAATGTTTTTGGAAATAAGTCAGAAATGTTAATAGCAGTGGGTGTTTTGATTCTGTATTATTTATTTTTATCATACTTGTCATACACTTACTAAGTTTAACACAAGTATAATGATTTTTAGGAATCAAAATAGTGACAGTAAATACTTCGAGATTGTTTTTAATACATCAAATGTTCATAATACATCATTTTCTTGCATATTTATTAGGTTGTATGGATTATTACATCTTAAATAATGTATGTTTATATTTATCAAAATTATTTAAAATTATCCTCCTTTAAATCAGATGTATTTTTAATACAAACTACAGAGGCAAATACTAGAAATGGTAGTAAAAGGTACTCATCATATTCCTATACAATTCCTACCTTCTTTTCCTAATACATTATTTCTTTAAATTCTGTAAAATTAATGCATGTACTTTTTATTTCATTGCCCCATATCATCAAGGAAATTTACCACTGGGTCCAGAATCAGCTTCTTCAAGATATTTTTTTGTGTCCTTGCTACCAAAATAAATATTTTGTTCTACCCTGATTTAAACAGAGAACTTAGGGATGGAGAAATACCTTAACCAAAATTTATCGAATCACTCTTAGTTTCAGGCAGATAAAAATAAAAGACATTATTCAATAGCATCATGAAAAAGAAGGGAGTAATGGCTGCAGCTGCCCTTTCCCAGGTGTTCTGCATCCCTGGCTGTCAGGGCTGGGTGTTCTCAGGTCTGGTCATTTTTTTCCCAGTTTGCAAGTGGCTGGGGCACAATATGATTGTAAATATGTTCCATACACTTATGGACCCTTTATAACTTAGTTTAAGTTAAAGTCATCCAGGTTAATTTGAGTGCCAAAGTATCATCTGAAGAACAATTTCAACAAAAAAAAAGAGAGAGAGAGTAAAGGAAAGAAAGACAATTATCAAAGACCTTCAATTTTACTGGATACACATTTCAAAGTGGAAGTTATACTAGAAAATGTCAAGGTGGCACAGTATCTAAAGTTATTAGAAACTTTACTATATAATTTTATTTTACAAAGTTTGCTTGAAGACAGTTGTTCTCTAACAACTTAAGTTGTCTTTTAGACAGGGATACGCTTCGTACTGTGAGGAGGGAAGAGGACATGCGTGGCTAGACTGATAACTCTTGCTTAAAGTTCAGTTCGCCTCATTAAATTGTAATCATATATGGTGGGCTTGAAAAGAACTTCAAATATATCTAGCCTCCCTCCCATCCAGTGTAGAAATCCCTCCTACAATAGTTATTCTCTGAGAGCTTCTTTCCCCTTTAAGAGGAAGTCAAGGCTTATTCCTCTGTTCCCTCTCAGGCTGAGGTATAAACCATTCTTGATTTAGATGGCAAGGTCCCACTAAGTGCTTGCTTTTTGGCTTAATGGAAAGAACTTTGTCTCTTGACCGGGTCTCAAATTCTTTTTTAATGGACGGAATATAAGTAGATGCTTTACAAATATTAGTTAAAATTTTAGAAGGGTGGGGTTGAGAGAAAAGTCATAAATCATAGTTCCTGTTATTATTTCTGTTATTTTGTTAATTATTTTTATATATAATACCAGTTCTCTTCCATAAAATTGAATAGAGATAAAATCTCCTACATGGCTTTTCTTTCCTAGACCTTAAAAATTAATAAAGATACATTGTTTTAAGGTGGCTTTCTGCTCCATTAAATATATAAGCTCTGGGAACATTTGCTTTTGATTAAGTCAAATTTACATTAAACATTTAGCCCTGTTGTTTACCTTGGAAAAGTTACTTAGCTCCCATTTCAGAGACATTCTGACCCTTCTTAGTTCTCCATGCTTTCGCTTCCCCAGCACTGTCAGCACTGTGCTGTGCTGGGAGAATTCGTAGCAGTTAGCACAGTTTGACCTGGAGTTCATCGCCCACCTCTTGCATCGAATAGGCTCTCTAGGTGACTTAATCAGATTTCCTTCATGGATGATTTTCTTTATTACTGTTCAGCCATTGATCCTAATGAGCTGGAGCAGTGAGCTGCAAAAAGAATGAATGCACCCAAGGTTGTATAAGACAGTCCCCTAGAGTTCAAGAAGAAATATTTGAATGTTTATCTATTTTATCTCATTATTTTAATTTCTATTCTATATATTTATAAATGTATACAATATTTAGTACAACAGTATAGTAATACATGCATGTGATTCATAAATATGTGCATATAATGGGATGCATAGTTAAAAACATTCACTTATAGATATAAAAAGCAAGATAGCCTTTGAGGTGTAAATCCCACCTAGAAGGATGTCCAGCTTCCATTTCTAGCTCACATTTAACAGCCAACTCATGTAGAAATAATTTTACAACGTTTTAAAAGAACTGATAAATGTCAAATAGGCAAGTATATACTTCTCGTACGTTAGAAAGTAACTTATAGCATGTAATTGCAATTGCTCATGAGCTAAACTGTATGAATGTGAAGTTGTGAGCATCACAATACACTAAATTTTTTTGTACAATAAGACTTCTGTAGTATAAGTGAATAGTATATGTAATGTTATTGGTTAATTAGCATTTGGAAGGTTTTCAGTAGGTCAGTATATTAAAAACATTAGAAATAAATTTCTGTAGTCTGGTTTTATTTAGATTTTGAGAAAGATTAAGTTTTTAATTATCATAGAAAATTTTCAGATTTATTGAACTATTACTGTTATTAAGTCACACATATAACATGATATAATTATACAATTTATACATTTTAATAATAGTTTCAAAGATTATAATATTTTTAATGTATGATAAATTTGTGGCAAAAATTCACTTGACCTTTTTCCTGAGAAATTTTACGTCAATAATTTTATGGCAAACTTAAAATAAAGGTTTACATAAGTTAGTGTATTCTAATTTTTTTCATAGTGATAAAAACAAAAGAAGAACTAAAACCGTAAAGAAAACGTTGGAACCCAAATGGAACCAAACATTCATTTATTCTCCAGTACACCGAAGAGAATTTCGGGAGCGAATGCTGGAAATTACCCTTTGGGATCAAGCTCGAGTTCGAGAGGAAGAAAGCGAATTCTTAGGCGAGGTATCTGGAATTACTTTAAAGCTTAGACTGTTTGTGTCATCCTGAATACATTTGCGTATATGACTGTCAATGAAATTTATGTTTTTAATATCTGAAAAGTAAGCATAATTTCTTTAATGGAATGAATTTAGCTACAGCTTTAAGATAAAACTTACTAATGTCCTAAAAAACAAGGATCACTCTGACAATTTTTGCATTTATTCTTATTGTAGAGGTCTCATCGTTGAATAAGAGGTTGGCTTGTATTTCACTAATAAGTTGCTGTTTCATAATGTGTGCATATCATTTATTTACTGAACCAACTGTACTACTTTTAGCTCAGTTATTTATTCCTGTATTTTTTAAGCCTTTTATTATACCCATAATATGCTAGGGACTGATGCTTCAAAGGTGAATACAGTGTGTTACTTCCTTCAAGGAATTTATAGTCCACTGGGGATACAGATGAGTGACTAGGCAGTTGTAATATAGTATGCAGGTGCTGTTACAGGGTAATGCAATAGGAATACATATTCGCTCCACAGAGGAAGCAGAATTTAGCCAAGTCAAGGGGGGTGAAATTTCCATAGAAGAAATAAGACACCAGAGTTGAGGGGCTCTTGGACAACTGTATTGAAATTGAAAGAGAAAGTGGTAAGAAACAAGTCTGGAAGGTTAAACACTAAGAAGTTTGGGTTTTATCTTGTGCATAATTGGAACCAGTGATAGATTTTAAAAGAGAATGGCTTTGTTGCATTTATATTAGAGAAAAATATTTTTAGTGTAATGTGGAGAATGAATTAATTGGACAGGGGCAAGATGGCAGGCAGTTCTCCAGCTATTAACACACTGAATTACCTGCTTTCAGTACTTTTCAATATGATTGGTTTTACTAATTAAATGGTAACTTCTTAGGAAAACTAACAAACCATAGAAACATTAAATTGAACATCAGTAGCTAAGGACTCAAAGAATAGTAAATCAGTTGCACAGAGCAAAATCTAGGACAACTGTCTGGGCCTGCATTTATGATACTTCTGCTTCCTAACCTGAGTCCTTGAGCAAGTTATTAAATCTATTTCTGCTTCAGTTTCCTCTTCAACCAATTAGGAATGATAGTAGTATGCAACTCAGGGTTAATGAGGATTAAATAAGTGTGTGTGTGTGTGTGTGTGTGTGTGTGTGTGTGTAAACATTTGAATTGCAGTGCCTATAGTTTTGAAAATGACTAGAGAAAATTTAGGAAGAATGAAAGAACTTAGCTGTTTTACTTCATTACCCTGCCCCCCGTAGCTAATAACGATCTATTGTTATATAGCAGTTCTCAGGTACCTAAGTACGAGCACTGTCATGTTTGCTCATGGCCCTTAAAATAAAAAGGGCCGTTTATTTTTATGGACTGATTTCCTTTTTTAATTTATTAAATATTATATTATAAAATCCATATTATAATATGGTTAATTTTAAAAATCGATTTTCCTGTTTTGATTTCTTAGCAACATGAGATGTAGAACAGAGTTTTATTTGAGTCAGCCCTTTCATCTACCAGCTGAGGTGAGCTTAGACAAGTTTTTTAACCTTTGACCCTTGACATTTTTTATCTGTAAAAGTTGACTAGCAAGACCAAACTAGAAGTTTTTTCTGAAAATTAAGATAACATGTAACATGGTTTTTAATGCATCTTAAACCACTTCTAATTTGGTTTTTCTCTCCTCATTTAGAGTTTTTTTAAAAGTTTGGTTTCATTAATGAATGAAAATGAAAATGCTTTTTAAATTATGAAACGATGTACATATATTAGTTGTTATTACAGACTTCTAATAATGAGTGCTGTTTCTGTTGTGGCAATTCAACAGCCTCTAGGAGGTGGTTTGGTCAAGGGTCTACACAAGAAACACCTTTAATTTAATTATTGTCAAAACATCTGAAAAATTTTGCAACATGACTTTGCTTTTGAATTAACAGTAATTACTATTATCATTATTTTGAAAGTTATGAGACCATTTAAGAGAGTTTCTGTATTAACAGTTTTTTCTCTTGGCTTTGTAGATTTTGATTGAATTAGAAACAGCATTGTTAGATGATGAGCCGCACTGGTACAAACTTCAGACCCACGATGTCTCCTCATTGCCACTTCCCCGTCCTTCTCCACATATGCCACGGCGACAGCTCCACGGAGAGAGCCCCACACGGAGGTTGCAGAGTAAGTCCTCAGTAAAATTTGTCCTATCTTTATTGAATTATCTTGAGTATTATAGATGACATAAAATTTGAAGATACCAGTATGGGTATTAACATGTATTTCAGTGTTTTCATAGCTGTTATTGATGCTTTTAAATTGTTTGATACACTAAAATGAGGTTATGACTCCAAATGAAATACAGTTATTTTTCACTTTTGGCTCTTAGAATCTTAAATATGTGAAAGAGATAAGTAATACAGTAGAATTTGGTCATGTAACTATAGATACTTGAAATTATGATTTCCACCTTCATTGTGCTAAATATTTTATGAATGTGTGAGACAGTATAGCGTAGTGGTTGAAACCATGGCCATGCACTTTATTCAGACAAACCTGAGTTTACATTTAGATTTTCTCATTTGAAAGCTGTATGACTTAAAGTAGGTCATCTATATTTCCTCATTTAAAAAATGGCGAAAACGGAAAAAATGGCCCTGGCTTGTGTAACTCAGTGGATTGAGTGTGGGCTACGAACCGAAGGGTTGTTGGTTCAATTCCCAGTCAGGGCACATGCCTGGGTAGCAAGCCAAGTCCCTGGTGAGGGGCGCGCAAGAGGCAACCACACAGTGATGTTTCTCTCCCTCTCTTTCTCCTTCCTTTTCCCTCTCTCTAAAAATAAATAAATAAAATCTTTTTTAAAAAATGGAAAAAATGCCTTCTTTACAGGATAATTATGAGTTAATCTCAGAGATATAAACTGATTTTATTGTTGTTATTGTTATTGTCAGTGTTTGCATTTTACTCTGAATTATACATAATCCAAACCCTAAAATGGAATTAGATCAATCCAGAGAATCTAAAAGGAACCTCAGAAGTGTTTTCCATTTGAAAATTGTTGGCTTATTGCTCTTACAACTCAAGTTTTTTTCTGATGTATCTGTTACTGGAAGGTGAGATGGGTGCTTGTTGCTTTGGAGAGTGATCATGGGGTAATTTTATCTGCATGGAGTCAGCCTGTTCCAAGTTTAGCAACATTGTTTTCAAGTAGTGGAGAACTGATTGACATTAACCAGATTTCGGAAGTGTAAATTTATAAGCATGGGTGTCATGCCATTTGTCAATCATGGGAAGTATACCTGGACATAACAAATTAAGGACTAAATAGTTGAACACAAGACTAAATTATGCATCATCCAGCTATTAGACAAATAGAGAATTAGAGCAAAGAATTGTCTTCTTTCCTTTTAAAAATGTTCTTGCACATGACTAAGATTTCATTTTCATTAGATATAGTCTTTTATATTTGGATGGTATTAATGGAGCACTAATTTTACAGCATTCATTTTTTTAGCCTCCTCACATAATAAACACCCACCCATGCTTATTTGCAATTGCCATTATAGCATCATATGTTGTAATAATTTAATATTATATTACCATGAATGTTATGTGTATTAATTTTAGAGTTTCCAAACTTTCTGGACACTGTACTCAGTACAGTTCTCATGAAATCACAATGTAGGATGATGGGTTACTATGTGAAAGCTACTAATTAACTCACTGTGTACTGATTTTTATAGTTTAAGTTTACAGGCTGCTATGCTATCCAACATTGCTCTTTCTTACAAGATTGGCCTTACCTGTTGTTATCCATTTCCTTTAGCTGTTGTTGCAGTAAGGAGTACACTCGATGACTCTCAATATCTGATACTTAAATCTGCCAACAGTCTTTTCATTATTTTTTCCTTCCTATCTAATTAAGAATAGTGTATGTAAGGAACAGTGAGAAGAGAGTACTTTCTAGTTATCTGTATGTATCATGGATTCCCGTGCAATTAATTCAATCATTTTGCAACTTTTAACATTTTCCATCCTCAAATGGCTATTGTTATTTAATCATTAATAATAGCTTTATGTTGTACAATGTCAGAACTAATAAAATTAATTCTCAATATTTGAACATATGGCTAAATTTGGTGTTTTACACCTAAAATGTTATTATAATTTATTAACTATGTTGATCTGAACATAGGTAAAAATAGGTACATATGCATAAGAGAAACAAAGATTCCTAATAATACTTAGGAATAGTCAAATTAAGGACATTATCATTGGCTAAGGATGTATCAGTCATCAATGACAGATTTAGTTAGGGTATGAATAAATAAATATATTAATTATTAAAGATTTACTGATGACAAAAGCCTTTTTTATGGTTTTTCTTTATAGAGAGTAAAATATTTACGTATAAATATGTTTTGTATTGTCAAAGATGATGGTTGACATATTTGATGGTATATAATGTATGATAAGTTTTTAAATGTGTAATAATCCGATATGTATTCCTTAAATCCACGTTTTGGTAGTTTAATCTTTGAGGCTGTGAATGTCATTACCAGGCTATGACTTTTTTAAATGTACTTGATATTTACTGATATTTAAAATGAATAAATGGTAATAAAGAAATTCTGTTATTTCCCCTCATGGTTTCCTATTTTAAATTTGTAAAATCAAATAGTTCAAGGCAGTGCTTCATTTACATAGACATTAGTAATTTATAAATTTATTAACATGAGGAAATACATTAAAACCATTCTAAAAGTAATTGTTTCATGTAAATATTTTTTAAAAATCTTTTTGAGGTGGAAGTTCAGACAACTCTGATTATAAGCTTTGAATGATTCCCCATGTAAAGGGGTAAAGTGTTTGAAATACATGACTTCTTTAGCATTATTTCTGTTTATGTATTTAAACATCTCTAGAAATGGTCACATGCTCATTACTCAAAAGTTTGAAAGAAATTAGATGATGAGAAATCAAAATTTTAGTGAGGAAGTAACATTTCCTACAACACTTTTCTTCAGGCTACTCTTGCTTACTTCCATCCCTGATGTTATTCTGATATTACCTAAGAAATGGAGGAATAGTGTGTATTTTGGAAAATGTATAAGGGAGTCTGGAGCTAATTAAAATGCATCAAAGAGAAGTAAAGACTGCTTTTACAGATTGCAAAATATCTCCCATTTTTACATAATTTTATTTTTGATTCATTGATGAGCAGTGTTGCTCATTAACCTTACTGAAACATTGATTATTTTGGAAAGTGTAGGTTTTTATTGTTTATATTCTTTATTGTTTTCAGTTAAAGTTGTATAGTGTCCTGAGGGGAAAATCTTCCTTTTTAACGTAACCGAAGTTCTTTATAAATTTATCACTTGATATTAATCATTGTCATAACATTTCAGCCAGAAATTTCTATCATTTGATCCTTCATTTTTTCTTTGTCTCATATCAACCAGATTCATCTTAAATCCTCAGATGTTAATTCTTTACTTAGTAAAATTTAATATTATCACCCTTTCACTTTTTAAAATAGAAAACATCCTGACTACTATATTTTCATTCAGCCTCTTGACCACAAGTCTGCAAAGAAAAGTGAATTGAAACAAATTGTTGAGACCAAACCAAAATGATGCTTGTGAGAGAGGCGTGAGGTACAAGCTGCACGATTTCATGGTGCAGTTTTCTTAGGGTTTCAGCTATTTGGGGGGGTTGGGCCAGCATTTCTCCTAATTCTCTACCCAGTTGACTTCTTTTCTTCTCGGACGACACTTACATATACGTTTACATACCTCTTGACATTGTTCCGCAGGATATTGAGTCTCTGGGGTTTTTTTTTAATCCTATTTTT
Source organism: Trachops cirrhosus (assembly GCA_028533065.1). Classification (NCBI taxonomy): domain Eukaryota; kingdom Metazoa; phylum Chordata; class Mammalia; order Chiroptera; family Phyllostomidae; genus Trachops; species Trachops cirrhosus. The sequence goes on from CM052544.1 coordinate 102,065,183, forward strand.
GTCTTCAGTTTTGCTTATTATATTTATTCACATCTCTTCAAGTTGACAGGTATTTTCTTCTACACTGTCGAATTTTCTGTAAAAACCATTCTGTGAATTACATTATCAAGTAAACTGTATTTTTTCATTTTAAGTATTACATTTGGTGTTTTTTCCTTTTTCATGTTTTTTTCTTTTTACATTTGGTTTTCTTAGAAGTTTCTATATTTCTGAAATTACCATTTTTATTACATATCTGTGTGTATGTGTACACACATATATTTTAGATACATTAAATATATAATATACATTGTATATATGAGATATGTACATTGTCCTGTAAACTCTTTATATATTGATAGTATTTATTTTAAAGTCTGCTAATTCCAACATTTTAGTCTTCTGTGGGTCTACTTATATTTCTCTTTTCTTCCTTTGAATATCACATATATATATGTTATACATCTACTAATTTTTATTGTGTATTGGACATTGTATTTAATACATTTTAGAGATTCTATCGTACATTTTGAAGAATGTTTTGTTTTATTTTAACAGACAGTGAAATTACTGAAGGGTCACCTAAAGTCTATGAAACATATGTTAGGGCAGTTATATTTTTGTTCTTTCCATAGTTCTAAGGCATAATCCTTAATATGGATTGTGGTTCTTATTTCTAAGGTATGAACTTCCTATGTGACGTCTAAGTTGTTGGCCCAAATCCTATAATATGGTGGGACTTACACTCCAAACTCTGTATCCTGGGTATCAGGAAGTTGTTGAAATATCTTTGCAGCTCTTTTAGCCTTTCAACTATTGGCTTTCTACTGGGTTTGTTGTTTTTCCTCTGCAGTTCACCATTCAGGCAAGGATTTGAGGGGCCATTGTCTGTAAGTTTTGGGTCCCTCCTTTTCTGGCTCCCTCCTTTCTAGTATTTGTCCTGCAATTTAGGTGTTCTGACAACTCTGAACTCTGAACTGTGGTTCCTAAGCCTAGTAAGACTGAGGCTTTTTGCTTGAGTTATAACTCACCTGCAGTGAACCAACCTGGGATGGCCATTAGAGCAAATACTGGTAAAAATATGTGCATTCCTCATTTCAAAGCTCATATCACCAATATCTGCCTACATTTGTTCTCTGGTATCTTTAAACAGTTTTTTATTAAAATATTTTGTCCAGAATTAATAATTATTACTGACAGAAGAGTTAGTTGGTTTAAACGATCATTTTCAGAAGCAGAGGGTGACATTTTCAATGAAATTTTTAGTGAAGTATAGCATTCATACAGAAGTGTGTATATATCATAAATATACATCTGGATGAATTTATACAAAGTATACTATATAAGCAGCACTTCCATCAAGAAATGGAGCATCACTGGCATCCCACCAGCTCCTCTCTGCTCTCTTCCAATATTTATTCCCCCCACAAGGCAACAACTATGCTGTCTTCAAGTACCATGGAATAGTTTTACTCATCATTTCACTTGATATAAATGGAATACTCACACATACATGAATTTTATAGAAATGGGATTACACAACATATTACTCTTTCACATCTGGCTTTTTTCCTTACCAGCGTGTTGTGAGGTTCATCAATATTGTTGTGTATAATTGCAATTTGTTGTCATTGCTATATGCAGTTTTTTATATAAATGTATAGTAGTTTCTCCTATTTTTAGATATGCTGTAAAAGCTGTTTGTCCAAGTGAATTTTTATGCCTGGCTCAGAGGTAATAACTGTACAAAGGAGTTACTTATCTTGGCTTTCAATCTGAACTAAACTATTTACAAATTTTGACATAGTGTTGTTTAGTAGCAGCCTTCCTAGAAGGTTCTAAGGTATAAGTAGCTAAAAATCACTAGCTTTGAGAATCAAATTGTTTAATTCATGTTTTAAAATGTACAGTTTATTCATCGTTTGCTTTTAAATTTTGGCTATTCCTAAAAGTGCTTTTGGGAACATTGTTTCACATACCTTTTTGTTAATCATATGTGTTCATTTTGCTGTGAATGTATCTAATAGTAGAGTAGATGGATAATAGGCTATGAATAATTGTTAAAGTTTCCCACAGTTGTATCAATTTATACTTTCTGCAGTAGTGAATGAGGGGTTTTGAGTTTCTCTACATTCTTACTTTATATTTGGTAACTTTATATACCCATTCGAGTGGATGTGCAGTGTTATCTCATTGCGGCTCTAATTTGCATTTCTCTAATAATTTTTTCTAGTAATCTCTTCATAGGTTAATTGACTATATATTATTTTGTTTTATAGAGAGCTTAGATTTCTTGCAATTTTTCTTTTGTGTTCTGTCTTTTTAATTGATTTATGAACATTTTCATTTTTTAATTATAAATATAAAATCTTTATAAGATAAAAGTATTGCAGATATATTCTCTATAGCTAGCCTTTCCACTCTTTATTGGAATTTTTAATCAAAAGTTTTAAATTTTAATGTATTTTAGTTTTTGTTTTTTCTTTAGTGTTACTGCTTTTCTGGTTTGATCTATAAAAGAAAAAATATTTATCTTCTTGGAGATCACAATGATATGTTCCTATTTTTTTTCTAGACTCATTTTCGTTTTCCTTATAATTAAATCTGTAATTCATGTGGAATTGATTTTTGTATATTGTGTGAGGTAGGGACCAAAACTCATTTAATGTATGGATATTTATTCAAAAGACTATGTACATGCAGTGAAGCTTCTGAACTTTATTCCTTTCTCTTTTTTGATGTCAGTCTTTTAAAATAATTTTTATTTTTACAATATTTATTCCTTTTTATTAAGTTGATCAGGGTGACACTGGTTAACAGTTATACAGGTTTCATGTGCACAGTTCCACAACACACCTCAAGTCAAGTTTCCATTTGCCCCTCTCTACAGTTTACATTACAGTTTACATTCAACGTTATTATTTTATGTTAGTTTCAGTCGTATAGCATAGTGATGAGCCAATCATATGCTTTACAAAGTGTTTTCCCTGATATTTTTGTATCCAGTGGGCACCATACATAGTTATAATATTATTAACTCTCTTTTCTATACTGTACTTTACATCCGCATGGCTCTTTTGTAACTTGCAATCTGTACTTCTCAATGCCTTCCCCTGTTTTACACAGCCTCCAAATCCCTATTGGAAGTGGATTCAACGGAACAAAGAACAGATAGGACAAATAGAATGTGAACAGCAAGTTAATTAGATGTAAACCAATCAACTCAGTGATCATACTAAATGTAAATAACCAAAATACCTCCAATTAAGAGGCAGAAATCAAAAGATTGCATTTTTTAAAAAGGCAAAAAGAGCTATATATCGCCTCTGAGAAACCCATTTAAAATACAAAAAGACAGAGAGGTTTAATGGAAAAGATATACCACAGTAAAGCTAATTAAAAGAAATATGGAATGCCTGTACTAATGTCATACAAATTATATTAAAGCAAAGAATATTAACAAGGATAAAGGAGGGTATGTTGTAATAATAAAGGGATACATTGATCCAAGAGAATATCAGTTTTAAACATTTAAACATTTAATAATAGAGATTCAAATTGCATGGAGAAAAATTTATGAGAAATTATTAGACTGCATTAAAAAAAAAGCAAGACTCACGACAGTATTTCAAAAAGCTCGATAAAATTGACATACATGTAACAAATCTGACCAATAAACCTTGAATCAATGTCATTCTACATCTACTGAAAAAATAGAATGAGTAATTTAAAATGTTCCTACAAAGGAAATACCAGGCCATGATAGTTTTTGACAGGTTCCATCACAATTTCAAAGAGCAAATTTTTTTTTTAAAGAATTTTTTTTTAATTTTATTTATTTATCTTTAGAGGGGAAGGGAAGGAGAGAGGGAGAGAAATATCAATGTATGGTTGCCTCCTGTGCATTCCCTGCTGGAAACTGGCCTGCAACCCAGGCATGTGCCCTGACTGGGAATCGAACCATTGATCTCTTGGTTCACAGGCCCGCGCTTAATCCACTAAGCTACACCAGCCAGGGCCAAAGAGCAAATTTTTTACAACCCTACACAAATTCTCCCAGAGAATTTTTTAAAAATGAATTAATTCTGATTTTCTCATTGGGCCAGTGGAACTGTAAATAAAAATGCAAAGTTCTTTTTTTTTTTTTTT
>CM052544.1:102069810-102099581 GCA_028533065.1 Trachops cirrhosus
AGCAGATATAGTTTTTAGTGGGGAAATATTAGAAAAATTTTATTAAAATCAAAATTTAGAAGAGAATGTAAAATTTCTCTGTTTATTTCCAGTATTGTACTTATCAGCATAGAAAGACAAGAAAAATAAAAAATCATTAAGATTGGGAAGAAAGATTTTTTACATAGGGAAATTCAAATTAAACTACAATAAATGTATTAGAAGTAAAAAAAATGAGATAGAGACAGAGTTAAGCATTATGGTCAATATTATTTTACAATAAAATTATATTTCTTTACATGAGTGATTAGGACAGAAAACATACTTTTAACAATATTATGTGTAGCAGTGGAAATCATAAGATACAAAAGAAAAACCCATAAATGGGGAAAGTCTGAGTGACCAAAATTAAAAATTTCATAGGTAATTAAGTGGAGAGAATGCCTTGTTGATATCTAATAATACAATGCTATACAACATGCTAAATTTTCATAAATTCAGGAATTGATTGACAGCAGTTAAAGTAAAAATTTCAATATGATGTCTTTGTACAATTTGGCAACCTAATCTAAAATTGATATGCAAGAGCGAAGGGATAAAATCCAGGACATGATGGGTTTGCTTTTCGATAGTATAATGTTATAATAACAAAGATAGTTATTGGTTTATGGATAGACAGCCTGTGCAAGGAAAAATATAGAACATCAAATATCCTAGCAGATGGGGTACATTTATGACAGTTTACATCGCAGATCTTTGGGGCTTCGTGGGAATATTAAGTAAAAAGTGCTGGGATGGGTTAATCTGTATGGAATCGAGGTTGTGTCATTTCTCATACCATTCATAAACTCTATTCAAGAGGGATGAGGATGTAAATGCTAAGAGGAAAATTTAAACTCACAAGAAAATATAAAAGAATATCTCTCTGCTCATGAGCTTAGGAAAAATTTTGTAAACAAGATAATGAAAATACTTTTTTTAAAGTATGTTTTATTGATTATGCAATTACAGTTCCATTTTTTCTACCCTTTATCTCTTTCTGACTTGTACCTCCCTTCCCTTTGCCCTGTACTCCCCTTTCCCTCCAGCACTCACCCCTTAGTTGATGTCCATTTGTCATACATATAAGTTCTTTAACTTCTCCATTTCCTATACTATTCTTAACCTCCCCCTGTCTATTTTGTACCTACCATTTATTTTTCTTATTCCCTGTACCTTTTCCCCCATTCTATCCCCTCTCTGTACCCACTAATATCCCTCCATGTGATCTCCATTTCTGTGATTCTGTTCCTGTTCTAGTTGTTTGATTAGTTTGTTTTTGTTTTTAGGTTTGATTGTTGATAGTTGTGAGTTTGAAGGCATTTTACTGTTCATAGTTTTGATCTTCTCCTGTTTCATAGATAAGCCCCTTTAACATTTCATATAATAAGAGCTTGGTGATGATGAGCTCCTTTAACTTGACCTTATCTGGGAAGCACTTTATCTGCCCTTCCATTCTAAATGATAGCTTTGCTGGAAAGAGTAATCTTGGAAGTAGATCCTTGCCTTTCATGACTTGGAATACTTCTTTTCAGCCCCCTCTTGCCTCAAGGTTTCTTTTGAGACATCAGCTGATAGTCTTATGGGAACTCCTTTGTAGGTAACTGTTCCCTTTTGCTGCTGTTAAGATTCTCTCCTTATCTTTAATCTTGGGTAATTTAATTACAATGTCATGCAGCTGGAACCCTGGGTTGTGCGTTGTCTCACTCCCCAGTTGTTTCTCCCAGTTTATCCACACGTGAATGTGGGATTTCCCAATCCACCAGCCACTGCCTTGTCATGCGTCCTCCCTGCCCTGTCTCCCCATCTCCGCCCCTCTTACTGGTCTGGATGAAAGTTTCTTCTTTAACTCCTTGGTTGTGTTACTTCCATATAGTCAATTTTCTGGCAGTTCTGGTTGCTTTTTGTTTTTAAGTTGGTTGTTACCCTTCTCTTCATTGTGCAAGAAGTGGAGTGTATGTGCTTTTGCCTCCATCATGGCTGGAACCTCATGGTTCTTTTGAAAACACTTCCTGTAAAAGAGAAGATCAGTACATTCAATAACATTAAACTTTACTTCTTGAATTCATCAGAATGTGAAAATATAAGATCCAAACAGAAAAAAGTGAAACATATCTAACCTCTATAGAATTAATAGCAATATAGATCAAGATCAGGAAATCTCCTGATTTCCATCAGGAGAGTAATCAGTAAGATTTGGAAGGAATAAACATTTATAAGCCACATACATTCTCTATCCTCAGCTCCAAGCTTGCATGCACACAGACCACTCGCAAAAGCTGATAAAATGAACTTAATTTTTATTGATGTGATTGTTATCTTATACCAGAAGCCAATGCAATTCTTTTTTTATTTATATTTTTATTTTTTAAATTGTTGTTCAAGTACAGTTTTCTGTCTTTTACTCCCATCTCAGCTCAATGCAATTCTTGACCAGTATCAAATTCATGGGATCGTTTTGCTCTGTAATATATGCAGCCTATTAAACTAATCATTATCCTGTTCTTGAACATTTACAAGCTGAAACCTTGATACAAACGTAACAGTTCTTCTTAACTCTCTCAGTAGCTTCATCTGTGTTATCCCTCCTCGCTCCTGAGTCTGTTTAGAATGTATGTCCTAATTCTGTAAGCCCTCATATGCCCTATCTCTTGGGCTGTTGTCAGATAATTGTAGTTTGCAAAGTATTTGGAGTTATAAAAGCTTCATATTTGATTACGTATAAAGTTTAGGGACATAAGGATATAGAAGGAAAATGGCAAGGTCATTCAGTGAGACCACATGATAAAAACAGATAGGTTTCTTCCACCTAACTATAAAAGGAGAAAAATAGGGATTCAGTTCCTGGCAACAAAGACTCTTCCTCTCCCAAGAGGGTAAGGATTCAAACAAAGAAAAAAAAGTGTGTAGTGTATTTCTCATAATGGAGGGCATCTCTGGAATGTTTAAATATTGCTGTTTTAGACATCTTACACAATAGGAGCTCTCAATGTCTCATAAACTTACAGGAAAACATTTTTTGATAACTGAGTTTAGTGTGTTTAATGAACAACATGTAATGCAAGTAGACAAAACAAGTTATGTTTTTTTGAAATAGCAACACTTTTTTATCACTAAATATATTCTCCTTTGATTAAATGCTTTAATAATTCTGTTGTGTTGGGTGTACCTATTGCTGAGACACATGCAGAGAGAAGAGATATTAACAAGTACAATATAACATGTTTATATATATATATGTGGTATATTTCATTTTTAAGTTTGGAGACAATCTGCTTTAGCCATAGAAGTTCTGCTTAGTTCAGATTAATGCTTCTTGCTAGACCATGATTAACATTTGAAAATTTGTTACAGGTTTGTTTTGCAATGAAAACACACACATGGAGCTTCTGAATTATAATAGTTTTTACTGTTCTGTCTTAGGCTGTTTCTTAGAAAACATAATACAGTTCAAAATCTAGATGTATTTGTCAGTTTATGAATGGCTTATTTCAAATTTTCTTCTCAAAGCAATAGAAAACAGCTAAACAAATAATTCAAAAGGGATATTTGAGTTGTCTTAAATTATGCTTCCTCTCCCTGAGTGTGAAAAATAAATAATTGTGTATACTTAATTTATTAGACATGCATATTAGAAAAAGATACATTAATGCTTTTCAAATAACATGTTGAAGTTTTGAAATTTACCTAGACTTAAGTGCCTTGGTCTAAAAGCATCTTAAACTTACTTGATTTATTTAGCTACTTGACTTAGCTTTTGTCCAATAGATTTTATCAATCAGTATCAAGCCACTTACATATATTATTTGATATTTTATATCATTTCAAGTTTTAAGTCATTTAGGAGCTTTATCTATCTCAAGAATAATATACCTGCATCATTAAATATGTATAAAAATATGTTTGTGAGCTCATAGTGACTTTCCTTCTCTTTAAGTTTCCTATTCTTAAATTCCATTCAAAGTTCTTTAATTTATTTTTCAGGTTGGCGAGGGTATTTTTTTCATCAGTGATCAGCAATTTTAATTATTGTTGTTTGCTTTCTAGGGTCAAAGAGAATCAGTGATAGCGAAGTCTCTGACTATGACTGTGATGATGGGATTGGCGTAGTATCAGGTAAGAATTTCAAAATTATTTTATAGTAATAAAAAGGAAGGAACTCATTATTATTCACTAGTAGATAGATAGATAGATAGATAGATAGATAGATAGATAAAATGAGAAAGAAATAGCTTGTCTCCTCATCCCTTCAAAAACAACCTTATGGTAATTTAAGCTCCTGAGTAGGTCCAGTTGCTGGAATACCTGGACCAATTGTTAGATTGAATATCCTTGTGGAAATATTTCAGATAAGTGAATACTTGTACATTTCCTATTTTAAACCACTAAACAATAATAGTGGTGATGCACTATAATTTTGAGGAGTTATTGTATAGTAATTGAAACTTCTTTATATACTGTGCTAACAATGTGAAAAAGAATAAAATCTTTTTGACATCACCAGCATACCCAAATATGTCAAATATTTGAATAGGCTGTTTCGAAAACTTTTTTTCATTGTTGTTAAGTAGCAGGTACAGTTACATTTTGAAATTATTGTATTGTCATTTAAAATATTTGCTAATTTATTACTGTGTATTATCTGATGATTTAAAATTTAGATAAGTGACCGTTTATAAAAAATAAATTCTGGAAAAAAAATATATATCACTGTATTCTTAATATTGTAAAAATGTTTCTCTTCTTCTTGAAAGGAAATTAGCCCAACAAATTTCAAGTGTATGACTATTTTTACCTTGAAGAAATATCTTCTGTTGTATGTAAAACATGCTACAGTTGCATCAATGATTGCTAAGAATTATTTTTTTTGGCAGTTTTTACCAGAGTTGTATCAACATACTATCAGGGTACTACTTTTTAAAAATTAACTCTCTTTTAGCACTTATTTTTCACTAAGGGTGAATGATATATTAGTTTACTATTGTAATAAACCACAATAAATAATATTAATTTACTTTATGAAATCATTTCCATGTGTTATAGTTTGTCAACTAAACCTCTATAAAATGATTTTGAAAAATATTTCCTCTGGTGTGTAGCTTGGAGGTCATTATAATTTTTTTCCTGTTGTATTCTGTACCTTCGGTAATTAATTTCCCAATTTTTCTATTTACTAAATATCCAGTGACATCGTGTTTTCTTTACTCTAAAAAATTCCCTTCAGATAATTGAACTTTTTCATCTTAATGCCATTTTTGGCACATCTCAGTTCTTTCATTTTCTCTTTTCAGAATGCAAAAAATATGATCATTTTATAATTTTTCTATTTTGTTAAAGGAATTGCATTTTTTTTTGAAAAAAAGCTTTGTAGCTATCTTTTGTTATTTGGAATTTTTTGTTGTTTTTGTTGTTGTTGACAAATAGTATTTAGGAAGCCTGAATAAGTCAAAGGATTTACTCAGGTTCATTGTTTTTCAACGTCATAAAAAAATCATTCTTCTTTCAACATTATTCTTTCTGCCTATGGAAAGACTACATAGTGAATCATTTAATAATCCATTGAGAAGCAAAGATTGCTATGTGATATCCTGTATTTTGCTATTTTGAAATGCAGTGTAATTTTGAGACAGTTTTAATAGTACATTTGAAAGTTAACTTTTCAGAAACTACAATACTATAATCTTGGTTTTTATAATCATAAAAATTATACAGAGATGATTTCAAATTTTTGGATTCTGTCTCTATATAGAAATTAGAAGCCATCTTCATTTTCTTTCTATGAATATCAAAATTGTAATTATGGTATTGTGGTTTCTGAAATGATATTTTTTTCATAGTCTTGTAACTTTAGTAAGTGATGTACCAATTACATTTATAAAACTATCATGATAACTAGGACTTAAATATATGCTAATTCTCATGAATTTTTTACATTTTCTTTTATGATTCTTTTGTTTTAAGATCCATCATTAAAACTAATCTCAATAGAGAATAAATGCTTCAGTCAATAGTTTATCAAATAATTTGAAAATAACTATATTCTTTGTGAAATTGTTCTCAAGGCATTTAAAATGTGAATTGCATGTATACATACACACAGCACCATCTCCCCTCTTTGCCCACATTAATTATCATTTTATACAACTAGTAAAAGTTAATACACCAGCAAATATGTTAATACACTATTGCCCATATTCAAAGATTTTTTCTAGTTGCAGACTTCATATCTGTCAAATTTAGAGTGTCAGTTATAACTGTTCATAACCCTTTTTAACCTATGCTGTCTTTTCTCAATAATTAACAATTTTGGCAGCTTTATTTATTTTTTTCCAAGTTTACAAGACAGATGTCTTATAAATTAACTATTCCAGGAATAGTACTTTTCCAAGGGCTCTGTATTTTGTTTATTCTGGCTAACTCAATCAGGAGTAATTTTGATATTTGCATTACTAATATTATTGTTCAACATAAATTGAAAGTTTGATTGATTCTGAAATTTAAGTTTCTCAGGGAAGCAATTCTGGGCATGAATACATAAAATTTTAAATTAAATTTATTGGAGTGGCACTGGTTAGTAAAATTACATAGGTTTCAGGTATATAATTCTGTGATACAGCATCTGTATATTGCATATTGTGTTTACCACCCAAAGTCAAATCTCTTTCCACGATCACAGATTTGACCACCTTTACCCTCTGCTACCTTCCCCCATCTTTTGCTCTGGTAACCACCTGGATTTTGCCCCCATGGTGTACAGGGTAGGGGGAATGGGAATAGTTACAAGCCAACTATTCTTTGAACCAGTTGACTCACCACTCCCAGTGTGAATAAGTGAAATGTATACAATATTAATCATAGTCACATAACATTTTAGTATTATTTTCTACTCTGACCTGAAACAATATATAAACCTAAATAATTTATTTCTACTGGGAAGGTAGAAAAGGGTTTTGATAATTAGCTTTTAAAAATCACTACAAACTTCTGGTTTCCTAAGTTAATTATCTGTCTCCAGTACTCATTTTATATCATTTTTGAGTAGTATTTTACATTATTAGTCATAAATATTATCTTAAAACTCTATATTTCTTTTTATTCTCCAATGTGACTTCATTAGTTGTCTTTTCTTCCTTCTTTTTCCCCAGTTTCCCTTAAACTCCATAGTCAGATTTCTTTCTCTGTATATATACTCTTATATTTACACTCTATATAATATAAATGACTCAAGTCTTTATCAACAGTTCTAATGGCTGTCTCAAGATTCTTTTCTGCATATGTAATTGTGTGCCTACCTGTATGCCTGAAATGCTGTTACCTCCCCCTCTCCAAATTGGTAAACCTTGTCTTACAAATCTCTTACTCTTAATGGTACAGCCTTAACCTCCTAGGGGATGTATCAAAAGTTAAGAAACTCCCCAGGCTAGTGCTGTAACAATAGGAGTGCTTGATCCTGGGAGGATGGCACCTGGGTCTCTAGCAGACTCTCTTTTCTCCCACTTGAACTGAATCCCCAGTGACTTTTACCACCAGGCTTTTTCCCCAATTATTTTGCCTTGAGTTCGGGATCCCTATGTGGGGTTAAGACCCCACACTCATGCCCTGGCTGGTGTAGCTCAGTGGATTGAGCACGGGTCTGTGAACCAAAGGATTGAGGTTCGATTCCCAGTCAGGGCACATGCCTGGGTTGCAGGCCAGTTCCCAGCAGGGGACACATGAGAAGCAACCACACATTGATATTTCTCTCCCTCTCTCCTTCCCTTCACCTCTGAAGATAAATAAATAAAATTAAAAAAAAAAAAGACCCCATACTCATAGAGGGAAGGAGTTTTGCAGCTGAGATCACTCTCCAGCTCCCTGGCTGCCAGGGCACCGTGAGTTCAGGGACCAGCCCTTCTCCATGGCTCCACCCTTCTTACCAGTCTCTATGTGGCTTCTTCAGTAAATCCATGGCTATAATTCAGTTCAGCTACCCTTCAGTTGGTTATTCAGGTTGATTGCTCTATAATTTAGCAGGAAATCTGGTTGACTTGAGGACCAACGAGTGTAGTTTCCACGTGCTCTGCAGCCATCTTGGAATCTCTGGAATTTTTATCTCCCTTTACCCTATTCTATTTTCCTCATGGCACCTAATCACCTTCAAGGATGTTATATAATATTTGTTGAGCTTTTAATGGTCTCTATCACTCATCAACTAGAATTAAAGCTTCATAAGGGCAAGTCTTTTTTTTAAGAGGGAGAGAATCATCAGTGTGTGGCTGCCTCTCATGTACCCCCTACTGAGGTCCAGGCCTGCAACCCAGGCATGTGCCTCAACCGGGAATTGAACCAGCAACCCTTTGATTTGCAGGCCAGCACTCATCCACTGAGCCACACCAGCCAGGGCAGGGCAAGTCTTTTTGTTTGTTTTGCTCACTGTAGCGCACAGAATAACATCTGGCATGCATGGGTACTCATAAATATTTGTTGAATCAATGAATGTATTGAATCTTTCAGTGTAGTTTGTTGCCGTTACTAATTGTCATATTCCAAACTTGTGCCACTAGCTATATTTATGTCCTAGAGCCTCCAGTGGGATCAGACTGAGACCACATTTTTGCTAATTTCTTCTCATGCCCTCTCTCCTCTTATAATTCCTCTCCTGAGAACATCCTCTAATTATTTATGTGTACCTAAGTGTTTAACTCTTTTGCTCTGTTTTTTAGGGAACCTGAGATAATACCACAAAATTTTAACATGTTGGGGGAAATCGCCTGTAAACTAATACTGTGGCCCTGGCTGGTGTAGCTCAGTGGGTTGAGCATGGGCCTGTGAATCAAACGGTCACTGGTTCAGTTCCCAGCCAGGGCACCTGCCTGGGTTTCGGGCCAGGTCCCCAATAGGGGGATACGTGAGAGGCAACCACACATTGATGTTTCTCTCTCTCTCGCCTTTCCTTCCCTTCATTCTAAAAATAAATACTAAAATATTTTTTTTAAAAAAAGACAGAAACCACATTAAAAAAAAACAACAACAAAACTAATACTGCGTCTGAGTTTATTTGTGAAATGTGCTGAAGCAGAACACTGTAAAGTGCCTGCAGTGTATCTGGAACGTAGTAAAAGATCAGTTAATAGTCGTCATGATGAGCATGATGAATAGAGGTGGTGATGAGACTCTCACTTTCTGCTCAGAAATTTCGGGCCCTTTCCATGACAGACCTCATGACATTTTAGATATATATAACTTGGCTCAAACTCACCTTTACTACTTATTTCCCCACTGCTGCCCCACATTGAAGTGCTATTTTTCTACCAACTTAAAATTTCTTTTACTTTCTATCCATCTGCCAAGTGTCAGTGCTCTTGAGGACTCGTCTGAGTACTATCACTGCTAATATACTTCGTGTAAGTGTGTCAAGTCATGGGGCGACTTCTTCCTCCAGTTAGTCGTATTTTTATTCTCAGGCTTCTGCTCACCTCTGCCCGTCACACACTGTAAGACAAGCAGTTCATGTAGCTACTTCCGTGGTATGCAGAGTGCTTTCCAATGCTGTTTATTTCTTAAAGAAATAACTATAGACTTTTAGGAACGTTTTGTGGTTAATAATTTTAAATAGACATAGTTTCTGAGGACTGTTTGAAGCTTTCTTGGGTCATTGAAGAGATGAAAGTGTTTTTAGAATAAATATTTTATTGAAGTAAATAAATATTTTAATAAGTATTTTATTGAAGTTAATTGTATATGTTTTACTCTACCAAGCACAGTGCCTTAGACATAGTAGCTACATAAATATCTGATATTTGACATTCTTTTTTAAATGTTTGCAAAATATTATTATGTCTTAGTATATGCTATGCCTTTAATATAGTCAAAGTCTTTCAGTTTCACCAACATTTTATGTTTTTCAGTAAAGTACAAAATACAAGAAAATTACTTAATGTGTAGTTAACTATAATATTACTCTTTCCACCTTTAGATTATCGACACAATGGTCGAGATCTTCAAAGCTCAACATTATCAGTGCCAGAACAAGTAATGTCATCAAACCATTGTTCACCGTCAGGATCTTCCCACCGAGTAGATGTTATAGGAAGGACTAGATCGTGGTCACCCAGTGTCCCTCCTCCACAAAGGTAAGGTAGCACGCACATTTTATTTGTAGGATAGCATTACCAGCCTATTTATCAATAACTACCATTAATATCCTCTAAAAATAATAAATTCTTGTGGAAAAAGTTACTTCAGGAAAAGCAAATACACTATTGGATAATCTCCACAATGAGAGTAGTATAAAATATACACTACTTTGTGACTTTGGATGACTTATATATTATTTTGTTGTAAGAGCTGAAAATTATAAACAGGATCTAGCTTTCAATCACATCAATGTTAAGCAGATTTAGTTATAACCAACTAATTATTATAATCATAAATGATAGAGATATTGATAATTTAAGAAATAAGAAAAATATACATATGATGGGGCTTTAAAATTAGGAACAATATGCAAAGAATTAAAAGGAATGTACAGGTAGTGGGATGAATGGGTTAGTAAATCTGTAGGTCCAGGTCTTATCCCTAGTGGAAAACTCTGATCAATCGAGTTAAGTACGGAAAGTCTTAATGGAGTAAGAGCCATGGAAATAATGTTTGCTAATAAGAAATATCTGAATAATTCACAATTTATATACTTGCATGTTTAGGATATTAGGATATTTGAGCACTTAGAATTATATACTCATAACTCCTACTGTAAATGAATAATTGAGTTAGCTTCAGACTTGAAATTTTTAAATGTAATCTTAACTTGATGCATGGTATTGGAACATCTAAGAGAACTTGAGATTTATTATATTTATAAATATAATTTATTTAATTTATAAGAATACTAATCACTTAAAAAGTGTTTACTTAGACAGAAGAAATTAAAAAATATGTAATATATTAAAACTTTATAAATATGGCTTAAAAATTTTGAAGATGTTGACTTAGCTGAGTTTGTCAATGGGACTAAAATTATTGAGTTTTCTGAAAAGTACTTTCTTAAATGTGGTAGACCTGTCAATAGAATAATAAGATTAGTAGCTTACATAAAAAGTTATTCTATCATGAATAAGAAGTAGATATCCAGGCCAAGAATGGTAGCTTAAAAAATTATCATTGATCAGTTATAAAGACTTCAGTTTAGAGATTAGAAAACAAACATTCATTACCCCTAAAAATAGGATCTAGCAATATATTGTCTATAAGCAACATGCTGAACTCATTTTTTCCACACAAATCTGTTCCTCTGGCTGTGTTTTTTTATCATTGAGTATTACTACTGGAGACCTGAGAGTCATATATTAACAGTTTTGATAATCTCCTCTCTGTCCCCATTGATATTGTCTTAATTTTACATCACATCTGTTCTAGAACTAACCTCCTAACTTCACTGTTAACCTCCAATGGATGTTTATACCATTAACCAGAGGTACAATTCATTAAAACAAAAATCTTGGACTTAACATTACAGTAATTTTTGTCTTTTTCTACTATTTTTATTAATAACCCTTATTTATTAGTATACTATATGGTTGTGGTTTTAAAATATTTAATGGATCTTGCTATTTCAGTCGGAATGTGGAGCAGGGACTTCGAGGGACACGCTCCACTACTGGACATTATAATACAGTTAGCCGGATGGACAGGCATCGTGTCATGGATGACCATTATTCTCCAGATCGAGACAGGTGAATATAATTAAATACTGTTGTACCATATAATGATCGCTGCCTTCAGGGAAGAGGTGTTACCATAAAATGTTTTCCTCCTGAACTTGGGTATTTCTTATCTTAGTTTCTAAAATCCGATGTGTCCTGTATGATGCTTACATTTATTCTTATGACCACTATGCCATTTAATAAAAATAAAACAAAGTAACATAATATTTTTGTTTTGGTAAGAAAAAAATAAAATTACCTTCCTCTTTCAATTTTGGTCCTTTATTAAATGAAATCAGTAAGTTAGTAAATTTGTACATGAGGTCATAGTGATATAATGAAAGCAAGATATTTTATTATTTTTACCTTATCATAATTATTATTTATAAAAATACTTTCATGCAATAATAGATTTTAGTCTGTTGCATTCATCAAGGAAATCAGTGTGACTTTTAATATAGAATAGTGTTCATATAAGTTGGTTTGTTTAAGAAACAAACACAATAACTGATTCATGAAGAGGTTTTTCCTCATGGCTTTCAGTAAACTTAAGCATCTTAAAGAATCGTGTTGTCGATTGCTGTATTTGGAAGAATTCTCTGAATTTGCTCTATTAAGTGTAACATACTTGCAAGTAACATGATATGAATACATACATTAATTATGACGCATTTTTTAAATTAAGCAAATTAACTTTCTAATTCATGGTTTTATTGTATATAAGATGAAAAATGCTAACAAATGGGTTTGAGGTAAGGAAAGAAAACAATATGCTATTTAAAGAGCATTATGATAAAATAACAAGGGAACTCAGAAGTCTTTTTGTATATATCCTAAATTAATTTTAACAGAAATACTTGGAGGCTTTTAAATCAACTGATATAAGATGTTGCTGTCGATATCCATAAATTGAATTGCATTGTCTAAATCTAGGGTTATACTCAATTCATGCTTGTAATTTTGTTGTCTTTTAGCACACTTTTACGAAAGAAAAGATATGGAAGATCTCAGTTTGTAATAATGTCAAACCAGTCTTGGCTATTGAATATGAAATCTAAGAAGAAATTAGAAAGTTTCCAAATTAATATATTTATCAGCATTGAATGAAAGTTAATATAGTATATTACTAATTTTAATTTGTTTGACTTTTTCATAGTATTTATGTCTTTAGGCGTAATTGTAGATATTCCACCTGTAGAAAGTTATGCTTATCAGACAATAATAGTGAATGAAAGATAACTATGTGGCATGATTAGAAGCTGGGAAGAGTCGTATTAGGGAATGTGAATGAGTACTTTGTTACCCAATAGAATATTAATGAGTTTGATCATTTCTGGAAACTATTTACATAGTGATTCTCAAGTTCCTTGTTTAATGAAAGCTTAAGGAAATGATGAGACAGGAAAGTCTGAAATTATTTTAAATCCTTCAAGTTTATTTAAGTTTTTCTTTTAATGAAAATTGGACTTAATATTATCTTTGAAGACAAGATGGTCTAAATCTTGCAGAGAAGAGTGGAATAAAATTAGCCTCTAGACTTATACTTGAACACAGAGAGTGTCACTATTATGCAAACTCATAATATTTTATCAATAAAGCAAATGGTCCTTAGGGTTCATGAAAAAATATTGACTAAGCCTTTTGTTTACTTTATAACTTTAAGAGTCTTCTAGTTTAGCAAAAATTTTCAAGTAATTCAGAGTTTTGGAGAAATTGATTCATGTAGTTTTATTATTCTCTTAGAGTGCCATATATTACCAGATCATAATTATTGTTAATTGTGAGCTGTTTTAAGTCCTTTTTGAAGTAAGTAAAATCGAAATTAATTTAAACAGGACTATATAACCAGTTCTAATATATTATTTTTGAGTTATCTGTGCAATCATTATCCATTAACATAAGGAATCAAAAATAAAAACATATGGTCTATCAAAACATTAAACAGTGGGTTCTTAATTTCTGTTTATCCTAATATTCTAAAATATTTTAATAGTATGCATGTGAAGGCATTGTAATTTTTATGTATTATGTAATTGCTAAGAATATTCCACAGTGAATTTACATGAACAGCATTCTATAGAGTCAATTGATCATATTATTGATTAAAGTCTAAAAGAAAATTTCCAGTGTGGTAATTGAGGGGCAGGGGTAGTATAAGGAGGATAAATGGTAATGGGAAAAATACAATATTTAATACCAGTTGGGAAAAAAGTCTAAAAGAAAACTTCCTTTGAAATAATAAGCACATTTAGGTATTTTGCATGATGTGTTAACCTTTCTTGTCAGTAAGAATTGATGCACTGGACCAGAACAGTATTTTATTGAATACTTTTTCATAAGATTTGGAACCAAATGGTATTGGGTTTAGATTTAGGTATTTTACTACTTGCTAACCATGTATCTTTGGGAAAATTAACCTCCTTAAGGAATTTGGTTTTCTTATCTATATAATTATAATATTAGTACCAATTTTACAGGGTTTGGAGGCACAATAATTGAGACTGTTTTCAGTTGTATAGTATATACTCCAAAAATATTTCTTATCCTTAATATTCAAAAGGATCTTTTGTCTTAAAAATAATTTACATGTTATGTGCTTATCAGTTAAGCAGAAAAAGAGAAATGAGCCAATTCAGATGTTTTTTAAAAAGCTGTGTAGAGAATATAGAACAGGAGTTGGACCCTGAAAAATAAGCATGTTTATTCAGTCAAGAACAAGAGGAAAGACACAGAGGCAGAACATGTATATACATCAGAAAGACCCAGTATGCAGGATGTAGGACATGGGGACATGTTGAAAAGTTATGCATGAAAATAATGGCTTTTCCATTGATCGTAGTGTGTGGGAATTCATGCTATTTGACATTAATTTATAGTACCTGGTTAAACTTAAGTGCTATAAGAAGGAGATACAGTATTCATACCTTTTCTTATGGGTAACATAAAAAAATCATATATCAGAATTTGATTGGATCTTTATTTCTCTGCATACCTCACTCTTTTATCATTAGTCAAAATCCTATTTTGTTTTGAAAAAAAAATAGTTCTTTACAAGTAATTTAGAAACTTGGGTGCAGGGGTATTAGCCAGAAAGATGAACTGCAAATGGCATCTTTCATCTTCATTGTTTCTCTAGTAAACTGTGATAACTACTATACCTAGGAACGTAATTTCCTGGGGCTAACTACGGGGCTTTAGTATTAGAAATCATTTCAAGAGCTTATTTGTTTATGTGACTTAATTTGCTATTGGAATAAGTGTAGAGTACCAGATAATATTCCTGTAACATGTCAGAGATTACCTGCAGTGAGAATTATTATGTTTATTTTAGAGGCCAGAATTTTTTGAGCACATGGAGTTAAACAAAGAACTTTCATGGCCAAAATCTTTTCTGAAAGAAATATTTTATTGAGCCAAGTGCTAACCAGAAAGGGACCAGGTCCTGCAGTGTGAAGTCTAAACTACCAGCAGCAGGGCTAGGTAGAAAAGACAAACACTTTCACTGTCCTGGAGGTAACAGGTGATTTAGGTTTCAGGGAAGAAAGGTGTAAGTTTTTTTGAAAGAACAGATAAGGGGATGCAGATAAGGGGGTAGGAAGAAGTGAAATGGGGCAGTTCTAGGATAGGTGCATAATCTGTAAGGCAGTGACATTACTATTTAGGATACTTTTGATTGGTTGTGGGAGACAGTCCTGAAAGTTAGTGCATAAGCAGGATGCTGTGACATCTGGTGGTCACTGCAAAAGTTGATTCAAAGCTCCATGCCAATAAGCAGTCTCTTAGTAAGCCTACAGCTCTTAATGGGTTGACTACTCTTGCTTCTTGTCCTGGCTAGGAAGCTTAAGTTCGTTGGAGCCTTGTCCAGTACACAAAAAATTTGCGGGTTCAATTCCCAGTCGGGGCACTTACATAGGTTGTGGGTTTCATCCCTAGTCAGGGCGAGTACGAGAGACAATCGGTGGCTGTTTCTCTCTTACATCTATGTTTCTCTCTCTCTCTCCCTCCCCTCACTATTCCTCCTTTCCTCTCTTTCTGAAATCAATAAGCATATCCGCAGATGAGGATTAATAAAAACTCTAAAAAAATATTCTTGTCTTTCTCTTACTTCCCACCCAGTCCATTGTAATTTATGTAATCATTTTGTCAATTCTTTTAGCATAATAAGAAAACATATAATTAACACTAGGAGAAAATATATTCATAGACTTTCTTCTGTGGATTCAATTAATGCACTTATATTTTAAAAAGAAAAATGCCGTACTAAATGGATCTCTGAAATCCCTGACACACTTAAGCCATTTGTGTATTCTTTATTAAACAACCAGCTAGCTACAAGTCTCAAACCCGTAACTAGTTATAGTCTTTTTGGCCCTTCAGTTATCAAATATGAGGTGAAACATATCTCTGAAAGTTTGAAAGTAAAGAAAGTAAATGTAAAGAGAAATTACTTTATAAAATAATGCAACATTTTATTTACTACATTTTAGGAATATATTTTAACATTGTTAAATCATATTGAATATATTTTAGAACTATAGAGTAGCAAAACATTAACAGTATTAAAGACAGAGCAAAAAGTTTTATATTAAGTTGAGATTGTTTGAAACTTAGCTTTCAAAAACTGTTAGTTACTTAAGGGTATTATATTCTATCTTTTCATTTTGCAGTCTTTTTTGTGTGTCTGGTGGCTTCTAAAAGGGGCAGTTTGGGCTAATTTAATACTATGGAAGGATAATGCATTATAAATATGATTTCTGTCTTTAAAGATTTTATTACGTAATAAGAATCCAAGTGTGTAAAAAATTTGATTAGTGATCTAGTTCAGTTCTTTGAATAGTGATATTTTTATCATAATTTTAGAATGTGTGACTTCATTTCTTTTGCTTTTCAAAATGCAGTAATTTTTTAATTTTGTTTTTTTCTTACAGTAAACTGCTCTGCTCAATTTTTTATAAATTTAGAACAGATTGGATTAAATGCCATTTTTAATGTAAATTACTTTATTTGTTTAATTCATTGTGTAAGTTCAGGACAGTATTTATTGCGAAAACAAGTGCTCTTCTGCTCAAAAAGAAAATTTGAGACTTTCTGCTCCAGCCCCGTCATTTCACAAAGGTAGAACCAGAAGTCTAAATGGGCAGATGTCTTGCTTAAACCCCACAATTAGCATGTGTTTACAGAAGAGTCTACGTGACACTAACGCAGCCACATGAGCAGCCTGCAGAGCAGCTGGACACGTGCCGTGAAACCCAAGGAAAAATTAAGGCTAAAGCACAGTGAGGGTTTACACTATAGAAACAAATATTATCCAATAAGAATGTAAAGAATGTCCAGGATTAACTCTTGGGAAACCACTCCATTAAAGGAATACAGAAAAAGGGAATTTAGTAAAAGAAATGGATAAAAAAGCAGTTAGATAGGCAAGAAACCAAGTCATATGTATAAATATTAAGACCCTGAATTTTGTATTAAGGAAGTTTTGAGTTTGAAACCAAGTCTTGCTGCTTACTATATGACTAGGGGCAAGAACTCCTAGTCTCAATATCTTGCCTGTGGAAATATTAGAACCTACCTCAAAGAGTTGTTATGAGAAGTAAATGAGATAAAGTAGACAAAGTTTTAATAGAGTACCTGACACATAGGTAAGTGTTAAAAAATACTATTGTTAGAACCAGAAAAAAAGTGTTTCAGAAAGCAAGAGAGAAGTGTCACGAAATAAAGGTAGAAAATCAATGTCTATCTGATTCCACAGATACATGTAGTATGATGAAGATCAAGAAGAGATTAAAGGCTTTTTGGGGATTTCACAGATAATATTCACAGAATAGCTTCAAGAGACTTGTAGAGGCAGAAATCAAGGAGAGTCAGATACAATGGCTTGAGGGGAAGGCCAAGTTTAGTTAAGGTTTTATTTTTAGGATTCAGTGCACTCGAGGGATTGTAGGCAGCAATGAATGAAGCAAGACCATATGGGAAGTAGAATTACAGGCAGAGGAGTTTCTTACTTTGGTGAAGAAGAAAAGGGCAAGTGAAGATATAAATGTGTACTTCCTCTATATTTAGAGGGAGAAGAATGGAAATTGAGAGAGTTCAAGGTTGGTTTCCATTTTTTTGGAAAGACAACAGTCATCTGCCAGAATTAAATGTTTTGGCAATAAAGATTTTAAGAAAACAGAAAAATTTTTAAAGTGTTATGCAAAGGAGAGAGTCAACTACAGATGGTAAAACGTCAGTGCGCTGCTTTGACGGCTCCGGGGGCCGTGAGGCCTGGGATGCAGCGGAGCCAAGAGCGTGTAAGAAATGTAACAAAAATAGTGAGTGGGAAAATGGGCAGTATCCGATACATTTAATTAATAAAATTATTAACCAGAAATAATTTGGATCAGTTTGTTCTTTACTAAATGGAATTTATAAAGCCCTTTAGTTATTTTTAATTATTAATGATAGAAGAAGAAATAGTTACCTTATATATAAATCTCCTTAGTATAAGTATTAGAAATTGCCTCTTTTACTACTTTCTTCTTAAACTCTCTGGTTATTTTATGATTTTTCTCTCTTTATCTTTCCTCCTAAAAATCGGAAAGCATCTACATTGTATAACATTTTATAGATTGTGCTGAAGATGTTTGAGTAATTATTGATAAGATTTTATTTTGGAATATAATTTGTTTAAATCTCAGTTTGTTATATTTTGTTGCATTTTAGAATACTTAGATTAGTTTAACTTTTATCACTGACCTATTATAATGAATATTGGGTCAAAGGAGCAAGCTTTCCAGTATCAATTTTCATTTACTTTGCTTACTATCTGCTTATCCTTTTTATTCTCACTTTTAAAAATTAATCTATGCCTTTCATTTCTTTCCTGAGTCTCATTTGTGTTCTTGTTTCTGCCATGCCTGCAGTCATTTTCTTACTCTACCTCGCTCCAGACACAGTCAGACCATTGAACGTCATCACAGGGACGGCAGGTATATTTTTCTTACAATTGAGTCTGTTTGTAGGATTGCATGTGTCTGTCTATTGATATGATATAATTCAGTTCTGTTTCTGTTTTATATATATGATTATAATGAAATATAGATACATTATCCTTATAAAATAGTAGAAAATGAACATATAACCTCTTTAATTGTAGTATGATATAAAAATACAACTTCCTTTTGAGTTAGGATTATCTCCTTGATGATCTAAAACTTTAGTTCTTCAGGAATTACAATTTAACTTTTAATTTCCTGGAAGGATAGAATAACAGTTTAATTACATTTGACTGCCCACCTTTCTCAGCAGAGTTCATCATTAGATATTTAGACAGTACTGGTGGATTTGTGTGCATAGCTTAACAACCCACTTCCCTCCCTTCCTCCACAGGCGAGGAGTCAGTCCTTGAAGTGCTTAGGTTGAGCTGATCGGTTTACAGTTACCTTGTCAAAGGGGGCTGTGATCTGCTCCTTGGTCATTGTTGTAGCTGATTTTGGATCCATGGAGAATACTGGGTCTGTGGGAAAATTTTGTTCATGTCTCTTCTACTACCATTCCCCTTATATTGAAGGGAAATAATAAATTATGTGGCATTTAACTAAAGGGAGGATTAACTAGACAAAGAAGGGAAAGAAGGCCTGTATGTAGCATTAGGGACTTGAGTCAGTTCAGTGAAAACATTTTGAGGCCCTATAGGTAGAGAAGAGAATGGCAGTGATAATGTGGTATAGGAGAGGCAATAGATGCTGCACTCACTCTGTCATTTCCAAGTGGTTTGACTTATGTGTAATGACCTTTATGCTATTAATTTAGTTCATTAAGAGTTAATAATAAAAAAGTTTAGAAAAAAACTAATGAGTCAATTTCTAAGGATTGAAATGAAGTAGATAAATGTAGCAGGAACATAGAGATACCATTAACAATATATTCCTAATAATTCAAGTTTTGTGATATCTTTCAGTGAGTGTAATTGAAATGTAATGTCTTTTAATTTATGATATGATAGTGGTCATTACTATATTTAATTTTCTTTTGCATTTTCTTTGTCCCTTTTCTGTTATTTTGCTTCGATACTAAATAAGTATTACTTTGTATTTTTTGTTTGCAATGATTATACATTTATCTTAAAAGTGTATGAAAAAGTAGTTATATAATTGTTTTTATAATTGGCCTAAACCTTTCTTAAGTTGGGTGACATGAATGAGACATTACTGATTGAAGGCTTATTCTACTTACCCTGGTTCTCTGCACTTCAATGTAAGTTAAAATCATATACCACATTTTTAATATTTTATATTTTCTTAATTTTAATTACGAATAAATAGGTTGCTTCATAGTACTTATTCTTTCAATAAATCAACATGGATAGAATCAGTTCTTATCAGCTCTAGGTTGGTTATTAATTTCATAATACCAAATTCTCAACCTAGTTGACCTATTTTGAAGGACACATTTCTGATTTTTTTTCTGCCACCATGATTTTGTTTGTGGCCAGGAAACATATTATTAATATTTGTGTTAAAATAAAACCCAGTAGGAAAATCAGTTTTAGAAAACCAGTTTTTGAATATCTAACTGTAAGATTTGCTGTCATTTATATGATTCAAATTGTGAGCCTATACACAGACAAATTGGATAGATTTTGTAAGAATGGAGTTCTTTAATTGCTTTTTAAAATACTTTATCATTATCAGTTTGATACATAGAAAAGAATGTGTGTATATTTCAAAGCATAATAATAAAATGAACATCTATAAATCTACTACCTAAACTGAGAACCAGAAAATATGGCTATATATCTTGCATCTACCTGAAGGCTCCTTGCCTATTGCATTTGTGTGTCTCTTTTACAGAAGTAATACTATACTGAATTTTCATTTTACATTCCCTTCCTTTGCTTTTCTATTTTAAGTGACTTTGATCATTTGTTTTCACTCTGCTAACTTTCTGAGTTACTCAGTTCCTGTGACCCCCATCTCAATCCACTGTGATATTCTGGGATTACTGAAAATGTGAAAGCTTATCTAGTCATCTCCCCATTCTCCTATATTTATTACCGTGGCATTCTATGCTTCTTGTTTTTAACTTCTGTACCTCTATGTACTGCAGCAGAGCACAACCACCTGTTACCCTTCCCATGTTGGTATCATCTGTTGACCTCTTGGTTATGCTGTTTTATTCACTGCAGATTTTAGCACCTAGCTGTATTCTTCTTCATCACAGTTTCTGCCATCAGCTTCATGTTAGAATTCACCTGAATGGTCTATTCAGCACCCACTTTCTTCCTTGACGGTTTCAAATTGGAGGTGGTGAATTTTACCTCTAGTTTGCTTCAGTCAGTTGCTCCCATGGTCATACTCTGAATCTTGTCATCACCTGAGCTTGTTCCACCTTTGACATCTTAATTCAAATACTCCACTCTTGGACTGGAACGCTACATGGTTCTTCTTCATTCTTTTGTTGAGTTATTTCTACCTCACTAGTTCTTTTATGTTAGTAATGGAACTCCACTTTCTTGACTCTTTATCTTTCCCTAGTAGTCTCCACTTCCTTTACTTACATATCCAGAGGTTTAATATAGTCTCAGAAATATCCTCAATTCTAGGCTACATTGTTCTTCTTGTAGCTCTTGGGCAAAGTTCGCATCTGGATAAATCTTTTTCTCTTGCAGAATTATTTTTGAATTAAATTATCCAAATTGTCCCTAATTCATCTACTTGAGTCAATATAATAGAACACTTGAAGGAAAAGTGACCTCTTTTATTGAGGGCTGTGGGAAAAGAATGAAAGTTACAACTTTCTAAGTGTCCAGTTTCCCAGCCTAGATTTCAAGGTGAATTACTACTGTGGTGCTACCATGGTCTGAAAACGCCTCTTCGGAG
Source organism: Trachops cirrhosus (assembly GCA_028533065.1). NCBI lineage: Eukaryota > Metazoa > Chordata > Mammalia > Chiroptera > Phyllostomidae > Trachops > Trachops cirrhosus. The sequence goes on from CM052544.1 coordinate 102,091,373, forward strand.
AATAAAGATTAATAGCTCCAAGTGGGTCATAGTTTGTATGAAATATGGAATTTTCTGAATGTAGTGAATTGAATGTAGCACCCCCAGGCTGTGAACAATCAAATTCTCTGGTGTCTGTCCCCCAAGATTATAAAATGAAAAATTAGGTGTGCTATCTCTTTGGAACAGATGATTAGAGGCTTAAGTAATGTTTGCTGAACTTCTTTAATATTCAGGAGACAAATATTAACTAATATTAGAAATCAAAACTCTTTTTTCTTCTGGTGAGGTTATGCTGGCCAGTATGAAATTAGCTTTGCTTTATTGTGTTTTATAAAACAGTTAACACTTAAACAAACATGTTTAGAATGGATAACATGTTACCTTTTATTAATACCCCTTTATTAAAATCTATCCTTTATTTTAATAACTATTCCTTTTATATTTTAAATTTTACCCCAATACCCTATTTTTTCCCTAGTATTTATCTTCACTTAGAGCTACACACAGCATATTAAGGAATCACTGACACAGATGGTGGGCAGTGTGATGATGGACTTTATATAAAGATGTCATGGAAGAGACAACAACTAGGCTTCATCTTTTTTTTTTTTTTTTTTTTTGCTATATCAAAGAAGAAATTGGAATTATATGGAGTTAAGTTTAGGATGTCAGTGGAATTTTAAAGAAATGTATGAGCAGAGTTACTAAATTAATAAACATCATGTTTCAGTACTGTTGGAGCACTATCCACAAGGCAAGGAATAGCAAGAAATGAACCCAGAATGATAGAGATGATCCCAATTACAAATAACCTTGTATTAGGTTATTCTGTAAAGAACTTAGATCTAAGACTGTAAGCAGTGGAGGTACTTTGAAGAGTTTTAATTAGGGAGTAGGTATAATAATAGTCACTCTAGAGACTCTGTGATGGTTGATTTGTGAGAAAAGATTATGGAAAAGTATGTGTTGGGGCTCTTGCCATGGTCTAGGACAGCAAAACCTTTTTGGGGCCTGAACTAGGTAAGGTGGTAGATGGAGAAATAGAGATCAGAGATTTAGTCAATAAAATCAATAACACTTGGTAAATAATGGGGTTTGGATGTTGAGGGGGAGCAAAGAGTCAAGAAACACTCCCAGGCCCATAGCTTGAGTAACTAGGTGCATGTGGTACCTTAACAAAGGTGGGGGGTTGGAGGTGTTAGAGGAGGAATCAGTTTAGGTGAGGGACAGGTTCAGGTTTGGAACTATTGAGAGGGCTAAGGGAGACCTCTGGGAGGAGTCAGATAAATACTTTTAAAGCTTAAAGAAGTTTAGGCTACATAGAGCAATTTGGAAGTAGCTTCTCTGCCAATGAATGGGAAGTAGCCACAAAAAACAAAAGTGAAGACAACCAGGGAAACAACCCAAGAAATGAAGGCCAAGGAGTTTTCCTCTGCCCTGGGGAATGTTAACATTTAAGTAATAGATGGAGGATGAGACGCTTCTGAATAACACAGAGAAGAAAACATGAGAATAAGAAGAATAGAACTAAGACAGTAGAGAGTTTTAAGTGAGAAGAAATACTTCAACACTAAAAAATCATAAGTGAAAAAATGCTTATTAGATTTGTCATGAGGAATCATTAGGGGATTTAGGTAGAGTGATTTCAGAAGGGTGGTGAGGGAAAGAAAGACAGAGAGAGGAAGGAAGAAAGGAAGGAAGAGAGGGAGGAAGGAAGAGAGGAGGGAGGGAAGACAGAAAGCAGATTGCAGTGGTTGGAGGTATGAAGGGGAGATCAGAAAATAAATACACCAAGAGAATGTGGAGCAGAAATACTGGGTAGGGATATGTGGTATCAAAGTAAGTTTCTTTTTTTTTTTAGACTAGGAAATACATTGTATGTTTATAGACTGGATGAAAAGATTCTCTAGTAAAAGGCCAGTTAAAAATACAGAAGAAAAGAGAGGATGATTAGAAGAAAGGTCTTAGGCTGGAAAGAGAGAGGATTGGGCTAGACATACAGATGGAGTATATAAACAGAAAAATGTTCTTACTATTGAGATAGGAAGAAACTATATAAAATATTTGAAAATAAGTTTTTTTCAAAAAAAGTTTGGTAAATTGAAGGTAATTATATTTGATGACTTCAGTTTCATTGTTGCTGTAGTTCAGATTATGATGGTTGTTTCTGAGACAGATTCCTGAGGGTGTAGGCCTAAAGGTTGAGTATGATTTATTTGATTGAAAATGAGAAAGTTTAAAATAATCATTGGGTAAAAAAGTGATGGGAACTGATTAAGTATAAGTGAAAAGATTAGTGAAGATAGCCATATTGCAGACGTTGGAAACCATGAATTTGCAGTGTGCCAACTTGTAGGAATGCATGCTTTGCTTGGGTAATACCCAGTTGCCTAGACGTAGAGAAATCGGATTATGGCATTGAACCAGTTTTAAGGTTCTGATGAATGTTTGGAAGATTTGGGCTAGAAGGGAATCTGAAGGTTGATGTAGGAGTAGTTTAGATGATCATCATAGAGTCTTGGATGGGTAATGAAGGAAGACAAAACATAGAATATTAAAAATATAAAAAGAGGGCCATATATATTGGCAGGCATTGATACACTAAGGAATGAACAGTATCAAATGAAGAATAAGTGAAGTGGGAGGGAGCTTCAGAGGCACCTGACAGAATTGATTATCCTAATCCAAGTTTCAAGTATTAGAATTTAGTATTTCTGAGTTTGAATAGTTTCATTAGATTCCAAGATCCATAGTGTTTCTCCAGAAGTGTGTGTGTGGAGATGTGTGGGGGGGTTGATACAGGGAAAACACAATGATCATTGAAGTTTGAGTATCTTGTGGTTTGAGATTATTGAACAGTTATCTGCATGTATGTTGAAATCTAACATTATCATAAGAATCAGGGTAAAAAAGATAGCAGATAACCAGTTACCCTAATTATCAGTGACTAAGGAATAGTGATTGGAAGTTGGATAGATATTAGCAACCTGAATTAATAATGGATGTTACCACTAAGTGGCATGCTTAATTGAAATAAAGACCTGTGGATTATTGTGGGAGAGTAATGGCTCCTGTGTCTCTAGGGATCTACCCTCTCCAGGACTCCGTGGGCTATGAAATGTGAAAGAAATAAGTAGCTTTGCCCGTAAGAGCTACACTGGAAGCGGAGTCTGCAAGTTTGAGCTAAATGTTATTTAAGGTAGGGATATGCAGGAGCCATTTTGCAGAAAGTCTGATGATATAAGGAATCTTGTTAACAATGGATAAGGATTCTTGAAAATACAACTAAAAGAATTAGAGGAGATTAAAATGTTATAGAAGAGAGTGCAGGAGATGAAGAATTTAGAGAGAAGGTGTCAGGGGACAAGTGATACCCGATAACTAGGAATTACAGAGATAAGATGTTTGAATAAAAGTGATTTACCTCACATACCCTGAGTTTATCATAAGTCTTGGTGCCAAACTGGGCATTGTTTTGGTGCTAGAATTTAGTAAGGTTCCAGGAAAGATGTGACCTAGATCTACAGTATTGCTGAGGGCGCTGTGAGTTTGAAGAGAGGCAGTAGATGGTCTCATCTCAAGGTATGCGAAGCCATGAGTAGGAGGACTCTGATTAGAGAAGGGATTCTGACAAAGCTAGTGGAGTCACGAAAGGATGAGATTCCTACATGGAATATAGACGTTTTCCTACAGGTGCCCCATGTGGGAAGTATTGCTGAGAGCCCTTAATGAATGTGATCAGATTCAGGTAGTACATTTCATGAACTACATTCCATTTTGCCTTGTTCCTTTGCATTACTATTAATCTTTTTCTTTTTTCCTGTAACTGTTTTCTTTTCCATCACAGCTCATTTTCTATTTGTGTTTCTGATTGTAACCTTTCTTAATAGCTCTGGAATTTTCCTCCATTAATAGTTCCATTTTTCTCATGCATTTTAATCTCTCTTTAATGATTTTGTTTCAAGTTACTATTGAAGTCTTTAAAAAATATCTTTTTTCTATCTTGCCACACCTTTAAGCTACCTTGAGAATTCTCTCTCTCTCTCATTGTGTTTCTTGGATATGTATTTTTACATATGCATCCTTTACTCCATCAGTTCCTAAGGTGTAACCCTCCATAGTTTGACCTAGCACTTTATTTTAAATTATTTCATCCGTGGTTATTGTTTACCATATCTTTTATGTATATTTTCCTTATTGCCTCGTTGCATCTGTCATTGTTAATCACTTCTTTTTTCTTCTCTAATGAAGTACTGTTCTGATTCTCATTCTACTCCTTGACTGCTCTTGTCTCCTCTATTTTTTACGTCCTCAACTTAGTGACCATATATTGTCCTCTATCCTATCATTGCCATGGCTTTGACCAAAACCTCTAACTCCTAATATAGTGTCTGTCACATAATATGAACACAATAAATAATATCGAATGAATGAATCAATGAATAGTGAAATATAAATACTATACAGTTACTTCTCAAACGATCTAATTTCTGTAATTGACATTTAAGTTACTGTCATTCCCTCTCAAGAATTCTATTTCTGATCATAGATCATGACTTTATTTTGGAGGCTGGGAATTTCAGGATTTTTTTCTTTGGTTTATTCATTTTTACATTTAATTCATATGGTGATTCATCAAACATTATTGTGAGAAAAAAACATTTTTGCTATCAAAGAAGTTAACAGGCTTTAGAATCAAGAAAATTCAAGTTCTTGCTCAGAAAGTATCTAATTGTGTAACTTTGTTTCTGGGAGCTTTAGTTTGCTTATTTCTAAAATGAAAGAGTGGTTTATGTGACTTCTGAGATTCCTTCTAACCCTAACATTCTGTTTATACAACTGTATATAGTGTGTATATTCTAATACTGTACATTGTATATTTTGTACATTGTTATTTATAATATTTTTCATCTATCCCTTCTTGATTTCTACCACTCTTACTACAAATCAGCCTTTTCCTACTCTTAATTCATTCTATATACTACAACTGAATTCATCTTCTTAATTCATTACCTAAAAGTACCTTTTTTCAGAAGTTTTTGGTGACTCTAATTGAAAATTAAATGAATCAATCAATAATTAAATAAAAATTAAATGGATTTAATTTTTATTTAATTAAATGAAATGTCTAAACCTGTTAAGGAGGCATTTCAGATCTCCATAAAATGACTCCAAGGTAATTTTCCAACTAACATTTTTCCGCGTTCTATTTTCTGTTATTTCTAGAATTTTCATTTGACATTTTTTTCTTCCAATCAGATTTATTCAACACAAAAAAATTCTACTTGCAAAGTGACCTAGAACTGCTGCTTCAAAACATGACCTTTCTTACCAATATTTTGATGAGTCAGTCTACAGGGTCAAAAAGCAGCTTACTGTAAAATTAATAGAAAAGTACCCAGTGCCCTTTAAATGAATGGCCTAAACTCAAAGAGCTCTGTAAGATGAAATTCCCAGGTAAGGCTGCTGAGAACTGATAGAAGACATCAAGAGGCCGTGTTGTATTAATTACCCTAAAATGTCTCCTTTAAAAATTGTATTATGCATTTATTTCTTACATTATGCAACTAATGTCCAGAAAATCTCTAGACATGTGAGATAACTTATCAAAATTATAATGCTTTTGGTGTTAATCAGTTTACCATATACAATGCAGATATAGGGAAAGAATTTCTTAGCCCATTCCTGAGATTATACTTACTGTCCTCCAGAAATACATCCATTTTTTAGAGATTTCAGCTTTATAAACTCGTAATTTCTTTACAAAAAGGAAAAAAATTCCTAAACATCTTTACTTTTTACAGGTTTATTTTTCAGGAAAAGCAATTAGATTTACTTATGACATTATTTACAATATAAACATGAAGTAAGACTGATTTAGCATAGACTGCAAGATCTTATTTACATTCTGTGACTATTTTCATTGATATATCTGAGTATTACTTTGAAATTTTGCATTGTGCTGGTTGTTTTTTATTTTTTGAGTATATTATTTTCCGTCATGTCTAGAGAAATACTCTATATTGAGCTCGTGTCGATCTGAAGTTGTCTCCTTCTGATGGTTGATATAAATGATTATAGAAAAGGATGTCCACTGGCCTATTCTTCCTGTTAGACTGCATAACTGCCTTGTCCTTTGGTTTAGAAAAGGTAAATAAGCAGCAGAAATGAGGAAATAGGTAGGAAGCTGTGTCATATACTTGGAAATTTTTTTAAAGATTTATTTATTTATTTTTAGAGAGACGGGAAGGGAGGGAGGAACATCAATGTGCATTTGCCTCTTGTGTGCCCCCAGCTGGGGACCGGACCCACAACCCAAGCATGTGCCCTGACTGAGAATCGAACCGGCGACCCTTTGGTTCACAGGCTGGCCCTCAATCCACTGAGCCACACCAGCCACTGCACTTGGAAATTTTTTAAATCTTTCAAAAACAGCTATACCAAGAAGAACAATGACTTAAAGGGACAACTTCACTGGAAGATTATAAAATTATTTTTTCTTTAGAAATCCTCATCTCAAAATCATATGCTATCATATGTTTTTAAAGCTAGTGTTAACAAATACTGGTTCTAATTATATTATTATCAGTCAATATGAATTAGCCCTATGTGCAGAGGGGCTATTCAGCTGTATCCTCTCCAAATGCTTGTAATTTGGAATAGTGGCCACTAAATGTAGCAGAGCAAGTAATCTGTCCAGGTAAATGGCACATATAAAAAGTGAACTGTTTCAGTTTTCAGGAACAACTACAAAGGACACATGTACAAAACCAAGGTGGGAGTGGGGGTGGCTGCAAGGGAAGGAGGTGGGTTTGGCTGGGGTTGGGGGGAGTGGTGGGGAGGGTAAATGCTGACAACTGTAATTGAACAACAATAAAATAATTTTTAAAAAGTGAACTTTATTTCATACATATACTAGAAAATATAAACTATTAAAAAGAATCATGACATATATTAATGCACTTTTTGAAAGACAACCTAATTATTTACCTAAGAAAGATTTAAATATGTAGTTGAGTGGTTCCTAAACTTTTAAATGGCTTGCCCTTTAGCAGTCTTCTAAAACATATGACTATCTTTTTGAATACTATTTTAAAATGCATAAAATAAAATAAAGTGAATAAGTAGGGTGGCAAAAGAAATTACTTATATTAAATTACAGACCCCAAGTTAAGAATCCCGGGTAGGCACTAAAGTATTTTAGGCATTATAAATGGTTATCTAGTATTTCCTATATCTCAGCTGCCACTACTCAATTGTTTATATTAGCTAAAAATTAAAATTAAAAAATACACTAAGAAATTAGGCGCAGGTTGTCAAGTTTTCAATCTCAGTCCCTTAAAAATCCCGCTATGAGACTGGGCATTGTATATGAGACTTAGGCTTTGCTGCTTTCGGTTATCTCAGCAATTGCCTTAGTTCTTACCTAGTAAGACCCATGCTGATGCATTTGTGGGAGCAGGAACTATCTTGACCTTCTACTGTGTAATCAAAATTTAAAATTATTACAATAGCTCTCCATTCCTCTTAACTATGGTGGAGCCCTTCAGGAAATTTCTGTCTCCTTCTGTGCTTCTTTTCATGTTTTACTTAACAACAGATTTTTTTATCCCACACTGTGGAAGTCATGTAATTTATGAAATGGAGAGACAACGTAAGTAAAATTTAAAACTGACTATAGTCTTCAAATAACTTTTTCGCTGAAAAGATATATTTCTAAAGGATATTTCCTAAGGAATGATCTGTTTGCTTTATAAATAACAGTACCTTTTAAAGGACATAGAACATAGTAATACAATTCAAATGATTCTGTGGATTTCGCTCACAATTATATATTTCAGTTATTAAAAATAGTGTCAAAGCTTCTCCAAGGAGGACATACAGAGGATCCAGAGACACATGAAAAGATGCTCAATATTGCTAGCTATCAGAGAGATGCAAATTAAAACCACAATGAGATACCACTTCACACCAGTCAGAATGGCCATCATAAACAAAGCAACAAACAACAAGTGTTGGAGAGGTTGTGGAGAAAAAGGGACCCTAGTACACTGTCGGTGGGATTGCAGACTGGTGCAGCCACTGTGGAAAACAGTATGGAACTTCCTCAGAAAACTAAAAATGGATGTGCCTTTTGACCCAGCAATTCCACTGCTAGGATTGTATCCTAAGAACTCTGAAACACCAATCCAAAAGAACCTATGCACACCAATGTTCATAGCAGCAC
>CM052544.1:102100081-102146453 GCA_028533065.1 Trachops cirrhosus
CTTTAACAGGAACCTAAACAACAAAACAAAGAAACAAGCAAAATGTAGCCAAAGACACTTCAATAGAGGACAGGCTGACAGTGTTCAGAGGGGAGAGGGGAGGGAATTTCAGGAGAAAAGGGGAAGGGTTTACAGGAACAAGTATAAAGGACACATGGATAAAAAACTAGGGGTGGGTGGAAATGGGAGGGAGGAGGGGAGGGCTGGGTAGGTGGGCTGGGATGGGCATAAAAGACAGAAAATTATACTTCAACAACAATTAAAATAAAATTTAAAAAAATAGTGTCAAAGAAGTGAAAGTGTATATCCTAACATTTCACATTCCACTTGGGAAAATCACTTGATGGGATCAGAGTAAATCAAATTTTGTATAAATGAAAGAAGTAGCCTAAATTTCTGTTTGGGTAGTCATAGATATTCCACAAAGTTTTGTTACTACATGTTCTATAATGAGATAAGTCAATTGTTAACTTAAGATAATAGGAAACCTGAAAATAATGTAAATATTGAAACTCTCCAAAAATGGGTCTTTAGGATTCTAAGATATGTATATCCCTTTGATTATGGTTATCTCTTGTAATGAAGATATTCAAAGATATGTACACTGAGAACATTTAACAAATTATTGAACATATTTATTTCTAAAGGGAAGTGTTTTCTCTAAAATAGTTTTTTTGAGAATAAAAATAGAATTATAAGGTTTTTTTTTAAGATTTTATTTATTTTAGAGAGAGGAGGAAGGAGGAAGAAAGAGAAATGTGTGAGGGAAATGTAGATCAGTTGCCTCACATACCCCCAACTGGGGGCCTGGCCAGCAACCCAGGCATATGCCCTGACCAGGAATTGAACTGGTGACCTTTCAATCCACAGTCCTGTGCTCAATCCACTGTGGCTTAAGCCACACCAGCCAGGGCAGAATTATGAGTTTTTTAAACAATCCAGGTGCCTTTTACCCTCTCTTTGGCGAGTAATTGAGTATTGTATATGTATTTCCATTTCATCTTAATTTTTTGGTGTATTCTGGATAAATTTATATAAAAACACTAACTTTATCTTAGGTAATCAATCACACTATGGTATATGGACTTAAACATATTTAAAAATTATTTGACATATATTACCTTATGAATTTAAAGTGTAAGATAGTGATAAGATGTACCATAGAATAAATTCACTTCTAATATCATTTAATCTTCTGTTTTGAAATTATATACCATACAATTAATTACATATGGGAAGTTGTCTTCTTTCTTTTCTTATTTTTTAATTGTTTGCATTTTTATTATCAAAAATAAGTTCAAAAAACTTTGATACATTAGTCTTGCCTTACCATCTGTCTATAGTACATAAGCATTTCCATTTCTGCAGTTACAACTAGGTGGAGAGGTGATAGTTTGACTTGAAGGATACGTTGGATTATGCAATAGTTTGTAGTTCTAGAGTCAAAGCTAGTATTTTTAGGGTTGTCTCACTGATAATGGGCCTCCATTACAGAACATTTATGGGCCACATGTTAGGTATAAAAGCATTAGGCTAAACTCCAGGGATAAAAAAAATCAATAATGATAGATTACTTAAATTTCACTGTACATCTTTCAACAAGGACTAGGATTTGATATTGGTTTATTTGTGGTCGGAGATCGCATTGTTTCAGAGCCATTAGTATTTCAATCAGTTAATACCCACTCTGAATTGTATTGGTTGACATCACCGCTAAAGTGCACTGAGACAGAAGACATGGTCTGGCTGATGGACCAGTTTTCCCTACAGTGGTTTTTCTTGTGGACCATGTTTAAATATGGCCGCAGACTGCAAAGTAGCTCTGTTTTCTTACAACATTTTGAGTCTTCTGTTTGAATGTATCAGTATGCTATCTATGATTGTGTTGAAAGCCTTTTTATATCTTATTTGGTAAACAGCCTTAGGGGCTTGAGAATAGTGCTTGTATGGTTTTTTCCACTCCTTTGAAATGGTTAGAAAAACTCATTGAACTCTTTTAAAATAGAATACTTTACATATGTCACGTGTTCCAAAGGCAATTCACTTTGGAAAACAGGCAGTTTGGTTTGTTGTTGATTATAACTGAACAACTTCTATTATCTTCACTGAGAATTGCTATTAAAGACAGATTTTGGTTCCTTAGAAAAATCTTAAAAGTTTAGTGAGAATTTTCTCAGAATATGTTGGGGAAGAGAATTTTTCTTACATACTCAGTGACTTTAAGCAATTACTTTTTTCAAAATCAGTTTAATGCATCATAACCAAACAGCAGAAGGGCGCAAAAGATCAACTGAGCTGCTTTTTGACTAACGTTTCAGGGATTGTGAAGCAGCAGATAGACAGCCATATCACAGATCCAGATCAACAGAACAACGGCCTCTGCTAGAGCGGACCACCACCCGCTCCAGATCCACTGAGCGTCCTGACACAAACCTCATGAGGTCGATGCCTTCATTAATGACTGGAAGATCTGCCCCTCCTTCACCTGCCTTATCGAGGTGAAAGATACATCCCTCAGACTAACTTCCCCTGTGCCCCACCGACACACCATTTTATTTTCCCAACAGCTAAATGGTCTCTTCTCTCATCCTTGGCTGATCACTAATAACAGTTGATACTAACCTTTTCAGTGTAAGCACACTATTTATATTCAGCGGATATAATAGTGTGTGGCTACCATTGTAAAATGTTTAACAACTGTCCTGACTGCATTTGTTTTGTGATTTCTCATTTATCAGGAGTCCTGGGTAAATCCCCACATAATGCACCTCATAACTATCATGTTCTTCTCCTACAGAATGAGAAATTGTTTGTGTTCATTAGACATCACTGTTGGAATAGTCATCATAATGGCAAATAAACTAGATTTTTAGTTTCTTTTATCAGTACTAATATCATTATTGACCATTGTCTTCTTTAGCTAAATTTTGAATTGTTTGGGGTTTTATTTGTAGTTTCATCAGATATTTTCTAATAAAGGGATATCTGTTATAAGCCTGAGTAAAAATCTCTTTGGATCAAGGGAGAGATTTTAGAGTTAAGAGTTTGAAATCTGGGAGAAAACAATGTAAAGCATTACCTTTTGTTTTTTGAGCTACAGAACTCTCCTCTTGCTTTTGTATGGATAGAATATTAATTTACGTTAATAATTCCATGGATTTTACTGTAGGATTTCTGTGCATGTATCTGTGTATGTACGCATATTACACAAGAGTTTAAACGTCTTTGGCTATTTAGATAATCATCCAAATATCCATATTGTGTCTACTTTCCTAACCTTTTAATCAGCAGCTAAACTTCTTTTAAAACTGCATTTATACAGCTATCATATAAACCAAATGTATTTAAAGTATTTAACTCATTCTGTTGAAAGTGAATATTAATGGTGTATGTTGTAGGTCTCATCCTCGCACTGGGTCTGTCCAGACAAGCCCATCAAGCACTCCAGTGGCAGGACGAAGGGGCCGGCAACTTCCACAACTTCCACCAAAGGGGACACTGGAGAGAAGTAAGTTTTAGTTCTAATTATGTCATATAGGAAATACACATGGAACATAAGGTGAATCAAGATTTTTTACTACCTTTGTTCGATTTCTTCTTTCATTAATTGAATGCCTTAGCTTATTTGCCAGTAATTATTATACATTTTGCATTTAAAATTCTAATATTTGCAGGTAAAATAACCTAACATTATTGATCTTGTGTGTTTTACACATTTGATTTAATACATTTTTAAATGTAAACTTAATGCTCTTATTTAATAAGCGGTTGGATATTTTTTTTGCTACAACTAAGTTTATGTAATTGTTGATAGTTACAAAAAGTTTATTAGTAACTAGCCAAATCAATTTTCACACACTGCAAAGGACTGGTTAGCTGATGCACAACAGTCGTGACCCTTCTCAATACTGGAGTGCCAGAAAAAGGTAATCATGAATATGCAAAGAAAGATGCATGTTGTACTGATAATTTTAATACTTTCAAATATTTGCATAAGAAGCATTATTTGCTTACACACAGATGAACATACTCCCCAGGCATCTATAAATTCTTGGTTAGTTAAAGGACCTTTAAAGCATGTGATGATAGAATATAGTAATTTTTATTGTTATTTTTGAAATGGTCCCTTTATATGGTAATTGGATGTGCTGTGCCAAAAAAAAATTAAATCACCATTTAACTTTTCTTTAATAGTTGATACATTCTGTGCCTTTGGGAATTTCTGTTTTTAACCCCTGTGCTTTGGTTCCCTTTTTTGTTTTGTTTTTATTTTGTTTTTCCCAGACAATGGAGTCAAGGAGATAGAACCTTATGAAGGTCTGTACATTCAGGAGGGTTTGTTTTGTGCTGACAGCCTTTTTGGGGGGCTTTGTAAGCAAAAATAAACCCACTGCAATTGATATTCTTCTGTTGAATAGTTTTATATACAGTAAAATAATTTTGTCTCATGATTTTTAGTAAACTATTCATCTTTTCTTTTACTTGGAAATTATGCCAAGGAGTTAAATTTCTTTGATTCACTCAAGTAAGAATGCAAAGAGTTTGATTTCTCTTAAATGGTGAGATAAAATTTTCTCTTTTTAAAAAATATAATTTGCCTTTTAAGCAGAATTCTGTGTTTTCTGCAAGACTTTAACCAAAGATATCAATTGCAGTCTGTGTTTATGTCATTGAGGATGCACACCTAGTCTAGTTATAGTTATCATCATATATTTCATTTTGTATTTATGATGATCTTTTATTAGATTTGGCTTTCTAGAAAAGGAAGTTGTTGAATTAGATAGTGATTGTGGTTTGTATTTCCTCCATCATTTTCATGTTGTAGCAAGATTGCTCACAGCATATCAAAGTTAAATGTGTACAGATTTATTGTCACAGTACATTGTGACTCAGAGAAAACACTGAGTCGTGATACAGGATCTGTCATTTACTAGGACTATAAAAATTTCTCTGCTAATTATACAACTCAGAAATCAACTCTGTAACTGAAAGAATTAACTGTTTTATTTATTAAATAATCTCCAGCACGTAGAAGAATGCCTGGCACATTATAGACCCTCAGTAAATATTTGTTGAATGAATGCATGAAATGTTTTTTTAAAAACTGAAAAAGTACTTCAGGTAGTGTATAAAGCACCACTAAAATAATCTTGTCATTCTATACTATTTATATTCAAATTCATATTCTGTAACATATTTGTAAAAAATTTTCAACTGCATTGCATTTGGACAGCAATACTTCTATTGCCTTATATAACTTGGAACAAGTTTTATTCTTGTTAGTTGTAGCTGAATGATTTATCAACTTCTATTTTGTGGTTATTTCTGTTTGCTATGTGCCTTGATTTTAAACAACTTAATGCTATAGTGAGTCATGGTCTGTTATGTGGCCTGATAAAAATATTTTAGCAGCATTTCTATACATCTCAATTATTTGCATTATAATAGGGTATATAATTTTAAGAGTATTTTCTAGAAAGAAACTTCTGTAGTATGTATGCAATTTTTTTTATTCCAAGGAAGAATTTTGATGTTATTTAATGGCATATGAAGTCAGAAACATAGTTTATATAACAGTTTTTTGTGAATTCAGTTTTAATATGTTTTATAGAAATTGTCTATTAAAATATGAGTATGTACATGCTTTGTAATAATAAATATACCAGAAAACTAACCCAGTATTGATACTGAAAATCAGGATTCAGAAGTTTTTAATGGGCTTCTCAGCAAACATGCTATTTACTATTTGTCTTCTGCCCTATAGAGTCTGTTGAAACCAGTTTTCCCTTAATGTCCCCAATTGTGACTTTTCCAGTTTTACAAATAAGAGAGGAGAGCCAAAACCTCTCCTGTCCTTTCCAGTGTGAAATAAAAGGATTTCTTGGGTTTTGTTTGTTTTGCTTGAAATTGTAAATGATTTTTAACAAAGTTTTTATAAATGTTGATATGAAGATCAGTAGACACGTGGTTATGTAATTTTCTTTAGCTTTATATATATTCACAAAGTGAATATTTCTTAATGAATTTATATATAAAGGAGATATATAACATTTCTTTAGGAGTCTTCAACTTGTAACTGAAATTAAAGGTAGTACATAACCCAAAATAGACTATTAATTGATAGTCTAAATCAACTTACGTTTAGATTGTCTCTAAAAAGGTATCAGAAGTTGTAATTTAATTGTATTATTTTGGAATAAAAGTAATGACGTGTATTTTTTTAATCCTGTTCAGTGGCTAAAAACTGAGCAAGTCCTAATTTAATACCTTTTTGTTTATTATATTTTAGTCTGTTAATTAAACTAATTTAAAGCCTTATATATATTGATCTTGATGGCGGTAAAACGTTAACCATCCCACTTTGTCTGAAAACCAGAGAAAATAGGAGCAATACAATGAAAGCATAGTGTACTAAACAACTGTAAGGCATTATTAATATTTAAAGATATTCCCCTAACTTTGATGTAGTGGCATTTTGCAAATTTCAGTTTTATAAAAATGTACCAAGTTCATAGACAAAGTTTTTGTATACTTTACAGAGTTTTCACATATTGCAAATATTTTAGGGGCCACAATTTCTCTTTTATAAATCAAAGTCATTATAAATGGCAACAGTATGATCATTTATTAAGGTAGACCTTTGATTCCAAAACATTTCTGAAACTTGTTAAAAATTATCTGTTAGTCTTTAATAATCACTAATATATCATAACTAATTTTCAATGTTTTGTTTTGTTTCACTTAAGAGTAATACAAAAGAGTAATAAGTATACATATCTCACCTTTTTTGTACTTTTACTTTTGCCAATCCAGAAGTTAATGAAGAAACGGGGCATGTGGAAGAGCAGGGGGGAGAAAAGGAGGGTGAAGAGGTCGAGGCAGGTCTGTCTGTGTGTTGAACTCAATAATTGAATATTTCAGAAGTATGACTTTTCACTTTTAAATTTTACATTTATAAGTGTACAGATTATTAATTTGTAAGTGTCTAAAAAGAACATTATTTTTCAGTACTAATTTTAAAATAAATTACCTAATTTTTAATGGAGAGAGATTATATAAGCTATCTAGGTAACTTAATTGAATTTTAATTTACCCATTTGAACATTTTTCTAATGTTTAATCAAACTAAAATTTTAGACAATGCTTCTAACCACGATTTACACTTTTCTTTTACCCCAGCTTTACATTCAGTTCACTTTTTTATTCAAAAATGTTAATTGAGTACCTACTAAAATGCTACATTTTACCATGTGTTACACTGAGTAAACGTACCTTTAAGTCCCAGCCTCCTCTTTCAGGAGTTTTCATTTTAGGGGCAAATTACAAGTAAATATAGAGCAGAGTATAAATTCCAGTTTTAATTCTTAACAATCTTATCATCATTCTATCCATAAATTTTTATTCCTAAAATACAAACAATTAACTATAGGGTCCTTTTCTTCATCCCAACTCAATATTGCTTTAATATTTGTTGAGCATAATAATTCTCCTCCTAAGAGTCCTCTTTCTGAATGGTTTTGATGACAATTTCATTTTGGTGTTTTAAGTCCCTGTTATATTTACATACCATAATTTTTCTACTTTCTCTGTCAGAATGTTCCTGAAATGATTTTAAAACTTAAAAAATTATACAATCAGTAAATATACTTATAGACTTTTTTATCCAACTTTTACTGTTTCATTTGAAGCTCAGTCTTAAATCCTAAATTTATCTAAGCTGTCATTTTAAAAAATTAAATTTCATTGAACAATGCAGAATAACTTTAGATATAATTTTATCATTTTTAACTCATCATCATTTCTTATTCATGAATAATAAATTACATTTTATGTTCCTTTTATCCTGCCCTTTAACATTGTATGAAAGCAGTACCGTTGTATAAGTTGTGCATGGGTTGTGCTCTCGTGGATGCATTTTTCAATGGTGTATGTAGTGTAAGACAGAGGCCTCTTAAGCTGCAGTTGCTAATTAACAGTAACTTTTCAATGTTATACAGATGAGAAAAATCATCAGAATACTTCTGATAATGAAAACAAAGGCAAGTTTAGATGCATGTTTATAGAAATGTATAACTATCTCTGTTATGAATTCTTAGTGTACTACTAGAATGACACCCTCTTTCATTTTCCCAAAGTGCTATAGGAATAACATTCTTATGAATACTGTAAGAAAGAACTTGACTTGAGCTGTGCGGTTACTATTTTCATATTGCTCATTCCTAAATATTTTATCCTAGTTCATGCTAATAGTGAAAGGTTTCACGCTGTTTATGAATTAGCTTTCACCGTAAAGTCATTTTTTAGGATATTGTTAGTTTTGGGAACTTCAGCAATAGTTAATAACAGTTCTTTTTAACTTCATTAAGATAAAGAAGCCCATTTGTTGAACCAGTTGGTCACCTATACCTTATTCTCAAAGTTAATAGTGAATTATATCAGTTCTCAAATTAGCATAAAAATATAACTATAATCTTTCTAACTTTATAAAATGGCTCATTATTCCACATTTTATTTCTATTTGTATTACTTTTCTTGTAGGGTAGGAAGGATATACTTTACTCTTGTGTTCATTAGTGTGAGATGTCGTGTTTACTGCATGGATTGGTTTGCCTACTGTATGCTGTAGGCTTTTGTGGTGTGCTTGATTATTATTTGGGTTGTTAATGGTATTAATAATTAACCACTGTTGTCTGTTTTCAATGTTATAAAGACAATGAGGGAGAGACACCAAGCCCACCTAATAATGGGAAAAAAGGCAAGTGCAATATGAAGTTAATAGTGCCTTTTTATATAGTAAACACTCAATATTGACTTTTGTGATGTGCATGAATATGCTTTCTTAAATGTGCAAAAGTACAAGTATTAGTCCCAATTTAAGTTATTTAATATTAAATGTGCCTGCTTTTTAACAGTATATTTCTGAATATGAAATTTGTCTTTAAAATACTTACCTTATTATTAGAGTCTGGTAAAATCCTATTCTGTTGAAATTGATGGCATTAAAATGAGAAGTTTTGTTTTGTTGGTCATGTTAAGGAATCAGATTCTGAGGGAAACAGTAATAGTCATGTTATCATGCATTTACAAAAATACAACATTTTTTAAATTCAGAAATTGTTTTAAAATTAAACTAAAAATATCTTAAAGCAGAATTTTAAAGTAGATAAGGAAATGAACTTTATGTGTTCAACAATATTAAACAATTTTATATTTGTAGATTTTTCATAGTACTGTATACTTGAATTAATATATTGTGTAGGTGAGTAAAAAAGATGATTTGTTTTAATACTTAGATTTAGTTTTCCTATAACTATTGATGATTTAATTCTGTAACCCATCACAACCAAGTTTTGTCAAAAAAGTAGGACTTTATATGTTTTGTAGTGATTAGTAATGGAATATAGTCACACACATTGATTTAGAATGTCAGCATTTAAAATTGTTACATCAGAAAAAATCAACATTCTAAAATTTCTCTATAATAGTTTGCTCTTGTTATTGGGCCAAATCAAGAAACGAATTCTTTTGTGCTTTAGTATTGTAGTTGAAACGTCCTTCAGTCTTGAATATATTTTTTGTTCCCTGTCTTAATCTTTTATAAATAATGTCTACAATGTTACATATAAGATCTAATTAGCACTAAAATAATTTTTTAATTTTTCTAATTGTAGAGTGTTAATTACTCATTAACACTCTTCCATGTACAAAATTCTTAAAACATGCTGGGATGTTATAAAGGCAAAAATAATGTAACAAAATAAATAAAATTAAATCATTATAAAATTTGAATATTCTCTATAAAACAAAAAAATGTAATGAGCTCCCAATGTGTATTTACATATTTGTCATTATTTTCTATTTCTTGACCATGATCGTTTTTGCTTAGTACTTATGAAAGGATATGTTTGTATGTTCTTAAATAGTTGTCAGTGATCTGAAATAGTAAATAAATCCTCTTAAATGTTCAGTCAATTATTATGATTCAACAAGTTTTAAGAACATTTAATGCCGTTTTGTATTTAAGTGCATTTAAATATATCAATCTATTATCTGCTTCGAGTGGTCACTGAGTTAATGATTTTAACTAATGAAGTGCTCTCGGCGGGTTTGTTCGTTTGTTCGGTTTTGGTTTTCTGACTTCTAGCCGGCCCTGAATACCATTAAGTCTTTCTCCTCTAGACTTTGCTGCTGCCTTGTTGTTTCCTTTGATTTTGCAAGGAAAGGTTCTGTTGACAATGATTATTGGTACCTCAGTCACGCACACTCATTATTGATTTATTTTTTGTGATTTATCTCAAAATCCTCTCCCCTGGAAACATTCTGTTGTTATGTAGACAAACCCTATGTGTGATATAGTTGGACTAGAGGGGAGGTAATGAATAAAAATTTGAAAGATGAGAACTTTTTATATTTTATATATGCTTTTGTTTTTATTTAGTGTGATCTTTTCACAATCTGCCTATGATTGAGGTCTACCTGTAACTAAGGTATCTAATATATCCTCTTGCTGTTTTCTTTTGGAAGAGACAAATTTACTGTTTATTTTGAATCTCACAGTGAAATCATGAGTAAGATTCCAGAGATTTAAAGTATGTTACCTTGTTCCTACATCTACTCTGTATTTAGAAAAAAAACAAAAAGGTAACTGAGTCCCAGCTGAAACCATGTGTTAGAAATGCCCAACCATTGGATTGAATGGAGGGTTTACTACCATCCTCTCTTCTCATTCAAAATGCAAAGGGAGAGAGAGAGAGAGGAGGGAAACCATGTATAGTGACTTTGAATACAGTTAAAGAAAGTACTGGAAGCAGGAGAGAATTAGCAGGAGTGTGAAATGATCACTAGATTTACTAAGTAGGAAGTCATGGTGTTAGCCCGCACCCGCACTTTTGGAAGAGTTACAGAAAGTAAAGGGCTGATTAGAGTGGATTTAAAAGAAGAGAAAAATGGAGACAGTGATTATAGTCAACTTTAAAAGTCTGGCTGTAAAAGGTAGAAAAGAAATAAAGATCCAGAGTTGTGGAGGGAGATCAGGAAAACAGAATATGTGAAGGAAGCTGTGTTCAGTCTCTGTCTCCTAAATTCATACCTGCCAGTTCACGGTGTGGAGCCATCTAGCCCCGAGTCATCTGCCTGTAGTTTGCCAATATATCAGTTGGCGTTCTGTGGCTTAGCTCCTAGATTGAGAATCAAGACTTTTAGATTTGGAAGGTATCTTGTAAATCGTTTAATAAAATTGCTTTCCTTTGTTGATAAAGAGAATTCTAGAGGATAATTAACTTCCTCTAATCCACATAGTAGCAGATCTCTAATCTTGACTCACAACCTCCAGGTTTTATGTTCATGCCTCTTCAGATAAATGGCATTCCCCTGGTGTGGGTTTCAGCCATTTATGTTATTTTAGATATTAGCTAATGGTTTAGTTCAATTTAATCATTATCTGCTCTTTTCAATGTATTGTACTAGGTTGGAATTACAGATGCAATGATGAATATAATATATTCCCTGCTTTGGGGGAGCTCCCCCTAAAAACAATAATAATATGATAGCAAATAAAACATAGCTGGTGAAATTATTCTATAACTTGTCAGTTACATGAACTGACATAAACTGTCAGTGTCTTAAGATTATGAAATATATTCAGAGTTAACTTTATAAAGAGCAGGTGCATTTCAAGTGGGGTTTGGGTAGGTTTTCAGCTCAAATATTTCTCCCACTACTTGTTATAGTACTTTATATTCTATTATTCTCTAGTGGCTTAATTATTTTAATAATATAGAGCTTTAAGGTTTCCAGAACACTGAAATGTAAATATCCCTGAGGGAACTGACCTGAGCTGTTAATCACATACACCTTTTCATGGGAGGCAAGTTAGAGCCCAGGAGTGGAGAAAGCTAGATGCAAGGGGTGGGGGATGTTAAACAATGTGATAGAACACTAGGTACCTTGGAAGGATGAAAATGACAGACTCTGCCTTGAACTAGCCCCAAGTTTGCTATAAATATATAACATTACTTGCTGTGTAGATATGCTAAATATTTCCTTTTTAAAATAATTTGTTACATTTGTGCCCTGGCTGGTGTGGCTCAATGGATTGAGCGCTGGCCTGTGAACCAAAGGGTCACCAATTTGATTCCCCGTTAGGTCACATGCCTGGATTGCGGGCCAGGTCCCCAGTGTGGAGCGTGCGAGAGGCAATCACACATTGATGTTTCTCTCCCTCTCTTTCTCCTCACCTATTCCTCTCTCTAAAAATAAATAAATAAAATCTTAAAAAATAATAAAAGTAAAATAATTTGTTACATTTAAATCGCGTAGAACAGTACTTGTCACATAACAAGTACTGTATGTATTACTATCATTGCTATTATTTCTTAGTGACGTCTTGCTATAATTTGGTATTTTTAACACGCAATCTGAAAACTTTAGATTTAAAGTCAAATTAAACTTGATTATGCCTATCACCCTGAACTAATTATTCAATAAATATGGTTTAGTCGTTTTAGGAAATTAGTACCCTTGATCAAGGAGCTTGAATAAGAAACAGTACCTTGGGGAAATAAATTGAATTAGATGGCAATATAAGGTATTGCATAATGTGCTAATACAGTTGTACATGTTTCAATACATGTGTAAAAAATCAATATGAAAATACTTAGAGTACTTTTCTGTAAGTAACAGAACTGTTTAATCAGTGATTTTCAACTGGTGTGCTGCAAGAGTTTTTAAAACATGCAATACCTGACTATTTAATCTTGGGCACTGACCTTTCTCCCCTTAGAATGCCAAATAATACCAACAGCCCACACAATAGCCATTTGGTGTGAATGCATCAAAATTATACCAATTTTTTTGTCAGACTGGTAAACAATATAATATATCTTTTGGTTTGCCACAGAATTTTAGTAATTAGTTTATTTGTGCCATGAGATGAAAAAGGTTGAAAATTGCTGGTTTAAATCATTAGGACTTTTCAATGAGAACTACATTGGAAGTCAATACTTGGGTCATAAACTCAGTTCTACTCCCAAGTTTATGACCCCTCAAGGCTTTTAATTTTTGTGGACCTCAGTTTCTCTTCCATAATGATTTTAACACAAAACTAAATGTTTTGGAATATGTGGCTAATAATGTCTAAAATCTCAAGTAGTTTTGTTTCCAATTTATTATTTATGTTTTTATTGTTTCTTTTGTTGGTTTTAGAAACTTAATAGATAGAACCTCCTAATTTGTTGGGATTATAGACTGAACCCTACCATAGTGCCTATTAAAAAGTCTTGTCCCTGAAGATACATAATGAGACTAAAGGAAAAAGATTTTCTTCCTTTAAGCCTCAATATATAGCTGCCTACATTATTTCAAATATAGATAACCTTATAAATAAGAAAGAAAGGAAGAGAGGAAGGGTAGAAGAAGGTGCGGGGGTGGGGACAGCTTACCAAGGAACCAAAAGAAATAAAGTAATTATGACAGTCTTTGTAATGGATCCTTGCTTCCATAGGCATTCGAGGAGTAGGATGGCATTTGGCATGGTAGGTAGAATCCATCCAGGCTTTGTTTTGCTGCCTTTGTATTCTCATGAGTGCTTCTAGAGTGAGGAGAGCACCAGTGCCCATGTCTTAATTCCCTAATTTGATTAATAGCTTAGTAGGAATGGATTTTATAGTGGCATTGGTACATGTTTCTTAAATACAGCATTTTCTGCCAACTTAGACCAGTGACCATTTAACCAAAGTTAATCTAGAAAAGATTGAGGGATCCTTTAAAATAGCCGTGGGTTTATCACATGTTTTTGAGCAGGATGAGCATTCAGTTACATCTGTGGTATAGAATAGTAACTCGGTGCCAGTGAGCAAGATGGACGGGCGAGACAAGAGAATGAGGGCACGTGACCGTTACGTATTTCAGTATTCCACTATATGACGGCCCGAACTAGAGCAGAGACTATAATAACGAGGAATAAGTGGATTTTAAATTTTCTGTCTCCTGTCAAATCCATAAGACTAAGTGAATCGGTTGTAGAAGTTATGGTAAGTTCTTGTTAAACAAGTATTTTCTAATTTTTTTCCTAACCTTTTCTATCCTTCCTGGAGGGCATGCCTCCTGATTTTACTTTTTTTCCTTTTTTGCTCGCTTTGTTTTTTCTATATGTCCAAAGCCTTAATTGGCAAATTTATTAAGAAAAGAACCCCTTTCCTCATTCCTTTCTGCAGACTTTCGCCATTGTTCAAGCCTTTTCATGGTTGACTTCCTAAGTACAATTCTAAAGCCGTCTTCTGTTCGCTGTGGAGGATAACGTAGGCTCAGAAGGTGATGTGGTGCTGGAGAAGGAGCACAGGTTTCAGAACTGTGGCTCAGGGCCTGCCTTTGCTAGGTACTGACGCTGTGACTCTGGCCCTTAATCCAAGTCAGTTCACCTGAGAAAAGGAATCTTAGCATAGTCCTTTCATTTTCAATATGTTCCTTTTAGGATCAAATGAGGTAATGCATGTGAAATTGTTTGTAAACTAGGGTGACTATTCAGTTCTTATCCTTATTAATCAGCTCTTTTTTCTTACCTGTGGATATCACCTGATAAAGGTCCATTCTGTGTTTTATAGGATCAAATATGATGCTGTATGTGAAAACACATTGAAACATATAGTGTTATATAAATATAATCTTGCTAATACAGGAATTTGTTCTCTTTTAATTCATTGTGTTAGTTAGATGGTGTAAGTAATGAAGACTAGCTGGTATATAGACATTTTTTAGGAATATAGATTTTTTTAAATATCATTTTAAAAGTTCACCTCAAAGTTAAGTCTTAATGAGTAAAATTTTTGTTTAAATTAGTATGTATTAAATTAATATTTTACCCTTTCTATCTACAAATTAAATTTACAACTGAATATTTACTACATGCATTTTTAAAATACTCAATAAAAATATTGGTGAAAAAAATTTATCCCCCTAGAACAAACCTTTTTCTGTACCTGAATGAGTTCATCATTTGTGTCTAAAGACTTTGATATATATTCTTTCAAAGTAATGTTACCAATGAAATAACATTATACATCTCTAATTTTTACTTTTTATCCACTTATATTTTATACATATATGCTTAGATTTTAATTTTAAGATCTTTATCATTTAACAGTAAGAAAACTTTTATTTTTAAAATTACCACAATAGTCCTTTAATAGAAAAGACTGTCTTGCTCAGTGATATTTTTGCTATTTTTGTTTAATGTAACTAAAGCAACTTTCAAACAATTTGAACTTTTTTCCAATACAAAACTGGGTTGCTTTTAATTACTTTAAATGTTTCATTTCAATTGTATGACCTACAATATAAATTCAGAGAGAGTTAGGTATGGGTAGCTCTTAACACTGTTTTTTTAGAGTGATAAATGAATTAATAATTTGGTAGTCAGTTCTGTTCTTTTTATGATTTTAATTCCATTCTAAAATAGAACATGGGTTTTGATATGTGGTTTAATAATAGCCACATTTAGAACTTCTGGGAAATCTTCTAAATGCTAAGTGTCTTAATTTCATCATCTCTGGTACAGATCCTCTTCCACAAAATCTGACTAATCATTCTAGAATCATAAGAAACAAGAGCAACTCTGAAATTTCAGGGCAGAAATAACCTTAGAAGTTTTCAAGACCAAATTTCTCGCTTCACTTATAACAGTAGAGGCCAGCGGGGCTATGAAACTTGCCTGATGTTATGCACCTAGATAAAGGCAGAAGTGTTCCTAAAATCCATCACTTCTGGCTCAGACTAGTAACATATGTATTGCCTTTTCTATCCATCGTTGATAGCCATGATCTTGGTCTTCTGTTTTGTTGTTTTGGTTAGTATATGTAAATTTATAGCGATGGAATTTTTTAGTCACTGGCACATAATATTTTCAACAAACATTTGCTAATTTCACTCTGTCAACACAAAGACAAATGACTCTATAAAATTATCGTCAACTAAATGTTGGTCAACTCGGTGAAAGTGTTTAAAAATTTTTAATGTTATGTATTAAGGAATTTTTCTTCACACTTCAAAAGATGCTTTCTTCCAATTTACAGATAGACTGAACCATTTCAAAAAAAGGCATTTCTGCGCTATAGGCTCAATCTTATTTCAAGGGGTAGCATGCCTTCTATTTTTGGAACACCACTAACTTTATCAAATGATGAAACATGAAACAATTTTCAAAATGACAAATATGTAGGATTTTAGAAAATTTGGTTTTGAACAACTTTGTAATACTTGTAAAACCTTTCATATTGGGGTTTTTGGGGGGTAGATAATCAAAAGTGCAGGTCATTCAAAATTTAAAAGTACTTTATTATTAATGAGCTTATTATTTTCCCTAACATGGGAAAATTAGTCTGTTAGATTTTTTTTGTATGTTACTACAGATTAACTTTGATTAAGCAACAGATGATTTCGTGTTCTCATAACTATAAGAAGGCTGTACTAGAGTCTTGCAATTTACCAGAAAACTTGTGTATTCCTTAAAGGTTTTAAGATTTCTTTTTCCACTAGCAATTGACTGAAATATAGCATCTTTATCCAGACTGGTTACCATTTAGAAATCCTGTATTGCATCTTTACCAGGTTATTTACTAATTAGAAAATTGGGGTGTCAGCTACACACCCAGGTGTCACTGTAATATTCCCATTGCAAGAAATTTGTTTTTTTGCAGTAGTGATTGATGTTGGACCATTATAAAGAGTCTTATTATTAGTAGCATTTACTTAAAATCTAAGAAAAGGAAAACCTTATACTGTACTTACTGCATTCGATTTCAGCAGTATAAGTAACCCAAAATAGTAGTGTGTCCCAGAGGTGAAACATGGAAGAGGCCAAGAGGCAGAGTGACTGTTTCTTGTCTCCGAACTCAGGGACTCACCGAGCCATGCATTTCAAATTGGTGCATGCTGGTTCTAGTCACCCTAATTTCTGTATCTTCTACTTTAATAAATATGGTGGTGGGATTAGTTTGGTTTTAATTAAAAAGGTTTCTTGTGCTTAAAAAAATAGTAACTGTATCCCCAGTTTCAAAAATGTTTCAATACAGCATTTTTTTTCATTTTTGACAGTAATTTCATCTTCCTAGTTAATGTTTTTATCTTATTATAAAATGTTCGTTTTTCATTATTTATGGGCAAAGAGGTGGATAAGGTACCTACCAGAGATAAAAATGTAGGTAGGTAGTAACCATCTATTTGACTTAGAGTTATAGCCTTAGAAACATGTGAATAAAAATATAGGCAAGTATATATTTAAGTGTTTATGAATGCTACTATGAGAGTAAGATTAAATGGTAACCAGTGAACCTTTTGATATGATGCATGACCTACGAGGTCCTACATGATCTGTAACCCCCCACTCCCCTTGCCTTTCTTATTATATTTTCCCATTACCATTTATCTCTCATATACCCTCTTCTACCACCCCTCCGTCCCCTTCAGTCACCACACTGTGGTCCGAGTCTTTTTTTTTTTTTTTGCTTGATCCCTCTACCCCCTAACCACACCCCATCGCAGAGCTGTCACCTGCTCTCTATGAGTCTGTCTGTTTTCCTGTTAGTTCAGTTTGTTCATTGGATTCCACATATGAGTGAGATCATATGGTATTTGTCTTTCTCTGACTGACTTATTTCACTTAGCATAATGTTCTCCAGGTCTATTCACGCTGTAGCAAAGGGCAAAATTTTCTTCTTTTTTTGCAGCTGAGTTGTATTCCATTCTGCGAATGTATTATAGTTGTTTATCCACTCATCTACGCATGGGCACTTGGGTTGCTCTCAAATCTTGCCTATTAATCTCGTCTCCTGCCACTTTCCCCTTTGTTCACTCTGCCTTAGCCATGGAGATCTCCCATTCAAATAGATGATGCTTTTCTAGAACATGTTAGACATGTTCCCCCTCAGGATATTTGCAAGTGCTGTTCTTCTGCCTGTACTGCCCTCTCCCCAAATAAACACACAGCTGCCTCCCTTACTAGAATATACACTTGGTGAGAGCATGGATTTTTACTTACTTTAATAGTTATTATATCCCCATTGCCTACACACGCCTGGATTATAGTAATTGCTGAATATATATTGTTGAATTAATGAGCATATGTCATACTACAAATAATTCTAAGTAATCTTAGATAAGCCAAGTAACTCACATTCAATGATACCAAACTATTACTAATTTTTTGAAACCATATCCCATAGCACATAAACTTTTGTCATTTAATGAAAGTACTAAATATGGTAGTAAAGTAGCCATTTCATCTTATATATTAAAATCTAATTTCTCTTGGTATGTGTAGAATTTATGGGTTTTAATTTCACATATATATTTCAATTTACCACAAAAAACAAGGTTTAGCAAAACGTTCATTTCTAAAATAATTTAATATTACTGATATCAACTAAGAAAAAATGTATTTTTCAAATCGGTTTCGTGATCATTTTCTTCATACCTTCACTCCATTTATTTTATTAGAAGTAAATTGTAGTGGTTTGGATTTTTGAACCCCATTTTACAAAATTCAAATGTTACATTTATACATTTAAAACACTAACTACATATTACTGCAAATTTATGGGAGAACTTAGGGAAAAATCTTTTTAAAAATACCTGAAGCGTTTTTAGATTCTCATTGTGAACCCTATCTAATGTTTCTTGCAAGCTCTGATTATGTTTTTGTTGTTTGTAGTAGAAGTTACATGGGAAGACGAACAGAAAAAGGTGAATGGTACAGTAATTGATGACATACCATTGCCGCAAAAGAAACACCAGTCTGAGCCAGGTTTGTCAGGGTTTGGAAAACCACTGAAAGCATGAGAGGATAAGCATGGCATTTCATGCTTTTTAAATATGTGTGTGCTTGCATCTCGTTTTTCTCATTTTGGTGTGAACTTAGTTTGTAGCGCCTATTTAGATTAGAGTGGTGAACACTTTATTTCAAAATGTATTTAAAATAATTCTACTCATTTTGAAAAAAAAGAACAATTATTTTATTATTAACAGTACTTCTTTAGGAAAAATGACAAATAAAGGCACAAATGGTCATTTATATATTTGACCATTTTGACTCAAATTAAAGTATCTTAATGAGGAGACACTTGGCTTTTTAAAAAGTAGTATAGTAAGCTCAATATATTGTTTAAATTTTGTTTGTAAACCATTTCTTAGTTTTCATTTCAAATGCTGTTAAAGTATTGTATCACATATTGGTAATGATTTATTTACAACTTCTGAAGCTAAAAATATTGCCAGCAGCAATTAAGGAATAACAGCATAACATGTGAATTTAATAGAGTCTCTTCAAACCATTAATTCCACCAGTGAATTGAAATGAAATGACTTTATTTTCCTCTCCCTTCTTTTGTTTGGAGACATATGATTAGCAGAAGACAAAAACTTGAACCAGGAGTAAAAGGAAGAGAAGCAAAGTGCTAATAACATAGTCAACTGGGTAATCAGTATTGCTTTTAATGAGTAATTGAATGAGAGAGTCCATCAAAAATTTCATTCAAAATTTTAGAATGCAAATGGAGTTTCTGATAACAATATTAAAATGGGTTTATCTATAGTAACTGTTAATGTACTTTTCTGTGGCGATTCATTTCCTATTAGATCTTTAAAAACCTATATTTTAAAATCTGCCAGTGTATAAATTAAACTAATTTATTAATGAATATTAGTTGTTATCCCATTATATGCCAGGCATTGTGGTTGGCATGGAGTTATTGCAATAGACAAGATAGATGCAACAAATGCCCTCATAGAGTTTACATTCTGCAAAAACACATAATTAAACAATAATTATACAAATGATTGAGTTATTACAACAGCGATAGGGTGCTTTGAGAAAAAGTATTACATAGCACAAGTCTGAAAAAGGAAAAATGCCATAGTGAAAATGGCTTAATCTGTGAATTCTCTTCTAGTGAAACAGTTAGATACTGAAATTTTACCAAAATAAATTGAATTTTGTATGGAGAACTTAAATAAACTGTTAAAAGTTGTAAGAACATATCTTACATGTTTTCTTAGATCTTCAATTAAAAATCACTTAGTTTATTTGCAGAAAGTAATTTACTATTATATTATATATTAGTATATTTAAGGTGATTTAAAAAGTAAACAAAGTATGTGTAAAATTAGGTTTCATGTTGTGATTTATATAAGGAATATCATTACTGTAAAAATCTCTCCTCGGTATATTCTGTGATGTGGGTTATCCCTAATCATGGACTATTATTTATTTGTTTGTCCTGTTTGCCCTCATGTCTGATTACATGAATATGTGCGTGGCCATATATATCTATGCAAATAAATTATATTGTATATAAAAACTATGAAACAATGCAGTGTTTGGCTAAAAAATATTTTTAAATCTCACAAACAAAATTTTGATGATCTCCTTTAGGTAATGTTAATTTGTGTATTCTTGTATATAGCATATATATTTTTTATTGCTTAAGCCCTGTAATTAAACTGTGTGTGCAGTAGAGGAAAATTAATGTAATTAGAATGTCTTAATGTTATGGTTTAAAATGTTTATAGATTTTTCTATTTTGCCAATTGTGCATTTTCCTATATACTAGGAGATTCCCGGATATTCAAAGCCTTAATGTGATGAGTAAGTATGCAATATCCTGAGGCTATAAATGCTATGTTAAATTTTAGTTTTCCATACTTATTATTGTTTATTCCTAAAATGAAGGTAGGATGTGCAGAGAATATTCTTCATTGTTGAGACTTTGGAGTGATCTAATGGGAGGAAAATAGTGAGACATCAGGGGAGCTAATTACACTTCAATAACGTGTTTATGAACTTGGGCTTTACGGAGACATGTTTGGAGGCATTCTTCATTTTGTTTTCAATTACATCTATGATCTTAAAAATCTCAATTATAATCAGTGTGTAAAACAACTTCCATTTACTGAAATCTAAGAGGTTATCTTTCATTAACTGTCAATGAGTTTTCATCAGAGGATTATTTTAGTGAACATGTGGTATTAGAAAGTTTGGAAGGACTTAAACCCACACTATAGAACTGAAGGTCTAAATGGCATTGCATAGACTAGAAAATATATCTGCTTATTTTGAGGAGGGATCTTGAGATCTGTGAACGAGGCTGACCTAAGAGAATAATCAGTAAATGAGGTGATTTACTTTTTTTGGGAAAAATGATGATATTTATCATATTGACCTCTTTGGTGTGAGCATAAAATATAGGCTTATTTAAAACCAAGCGATTTTAAACCCCAGGTCTTATGAATAATGTTTATAGTGAGTAAATCACTAAATGTCTTCTTCATGTGGTATGTGAATTAGATTTTGTTTTGGCCATGAAGTCAACAAAATATTTTTAATGCAAATCAAGGATATATGAGCATGGCAAATCTGTTGTTTATTTTTTTCAACGGGCAATCTGATTCTAAACTAGAATGCTATGGTCTGTAATAATACAGTGTTGGTAAACATTGAAACAATTTTAATCTTGAATTTTATTATAATTTTAACTTTGTGTTTACTTGTTCTTATAGTAGTTAGAAATATGTATGAGAAAAGAGCATATTTGTACATAAAATATTTTATTTCATATTTTTCTTAAACTTATCTTACAAAAAAGTCTGGTAGGAAAGCTAACTTCAGTTAGATCGACGGAAGGTTTTAGAACTGATACAGTTTCTCAGTTCCTCTAAAATGAGAAACATTTGGAACTAAATAGTTAAGAATCTGCTTTGAGATACAATTTAAATGATTTCTAATATGTTTGATGATTAATTGCTCCTGTTTATAAAAGGACTATCACTTTGATTTGTTATTTTCTAAGTGTAAGTTATGCTGTGTTTAGGGCAATCCTGTATTGACTTAGCTGCCCTTCCTGTCGTTGCTGCAAACCGTCGCAGTGCTGCATGCCTTGCTGCATCTTGTCGGAAAACCTGTTTTTCTGAAAAACTGAGGGCAGGGAAATGCTTTGCTCAGTTACTGTATGACTGCATGGTATTTTGGAAGTAGAAAATATTCAAAGTAATGAGTTGTGTTCTACTTACTGTAACAGCTTCTGTGTGTAAGCCCCTAGATTTAGCATTATATGACAGTTAATATATTAATCTTTAATTTTTCTCAACATGGACTTTTCCATGTTGTATTCTTTATGGATCTGTGACTGTAGAGAATGAAGGGAATTTTTTCTTAGTTCTGCCTTTGAAATTATGCTTTATAAAATTTATCTTAAGGAAAGGTAAATACTCAAAGGTGTACTTTACTAGTGAATTTTATGCTTAAAATTTTTTTTTGTTGAATTTTGAAGTAATGGACTTTCATGTTCGTTTATTCTTGGATAGTTTGATATATCTTAAAAGTAGAAACAATTTATTCCAGTCTAGTCAGTATTCTAAATTAGTCATCTAATTAGATGCTATTCTAAACCATCTACCTGGAAAAAAGAATTAAGTTTGTTCCAGGTCAGTATTAGCAGGTTGGTAATTTCAAATTAATGCTGGATTGCTGTAGAAGGAATGTATTTTATTTTTACAGAAAAATGTGATCTAAAACAAAACATATTTTAAACAACACATATTAACTGATGGAATTTTGTAGCTAAATACTACTGTTACCTTTAGATATAAACATAGCATTCTTTGTTAGCAAGCATATTTTCTTGTGAATAAAGTGAAAGTCATGATTTATGAGTTTAGTTGTTCATTTAAAGTTGGTTCAGGTTCCTCTGAACATACAGATAAGTTTATAAGGCCAAAACTGTACTTTAGTGGCTGTCTATTTTTATGATAAATTGTGTGCTATAGTTTGAAAATCAGTTATTTTAAATTCCTACAATACATACTCTATTTTTCTTCTGTGTTTACAAATGCATTACATACCAGACTTCAAGGATAGAATCAGAAAAAGCACAGCTAGGAAGAGGAATGAAGAAATTTAAAAGATAAACTTTTTAGTGAGCTTTTAAAAATATTATACTTTGCTTATTTTAATAGGTGTAATTATTATAAATGTTCAATAATTTTGTGGTTGCTAACAAATTATGAAAACTTTTAATTAGTTTAAAAATAAACTCAAATACCTGGATTGAGGTATTTTTCCACAGATTTTTGTCACAATAGAGACAAGTTTACTGATTAGTTTGAAATCAGTAAACTTGGTAAACATTTTGTTTTTATATTCTAGGTGTATTCTGATCTTTGTATCACTGAGGCTCTCCTACTAAATGCCATATTTTGCTGTGTATAATGTGCACATTTTGCCCAAATTTTTGAGGGAGAAATAAGGATGCACATTATACATGGGTATAATGATTATATGCCATGGCTATAGTAATGGGTATAATAGTCCCATGTATAATGCACACAGAGATGTGGGTGCACATGATATACTGCAAAATACGGTAGATACTTACTTAGGCTTCATTTTGAAAGGTATCTCTCCTGCCCCCAAGGTAAACATTCTAAGACTCCTGTGACCTTAAAAAGCCCTCATAGTATGATCAGCTTTTAATTATGTCAAAAGTTCTAATGCACACTTAAAGACCTGAGGCTTCTCTTTCATTGTCAGAAATCTTTTTAATGAGTGCTTGCTCCTTACTCCTTAGGACAGACATATGTTTATTCCAGTACAATTAAATCTAATAATAGGACCAGTTATATGTCTACTGTAAATATTGATAAATGGGAACATTTAGCCAAATCAACAGTTTCAAATAATATCATACGTGCTTGTTTAAGAACCATGCTATAAATAAACATGCTCCTTGTATGTGCCCTTTTAAATTAAGTTGATTACAGATGATTATTTTTGCTTAAGTTTGATGTGTTCAGTTGAAATATAATATTTAATATATTACATTGGCAAGGGAAAATGTTTGATTCACACAAAATTTTATAAAATCTAACATTATATTCTCATGAACTAACCAAGTACTTTAATGAAAATGATTATTTTATGTATCAGTTTATCTTCAGTATACTATTTTTATTTTAATGACTAATGCAGACAGCTTTCATATATATAAAATGTTATACTTCTTTATTTGATTAAAAGTCCATTCTTTTCATAGATTGTACCTTGATAGTATCTTACATTTAAAAATATTTGTTCAAAAATAACTATAAGTTATGAAATGATGTTTGTTATTCATTATATTTTATAAGTGCCATCTATTGCAGTATATTATCTGAAAATATTTTATTTCTCTTTTGTAGTTCATATTGTAGAATTAACCCTCTACTCTGAACCCCTGCCCCTCCCCTCAAAAAAACACACAAAACTGTACCTTCTCTTTACAAAGTCTTTATAATTCCTAAGTCTAAAATTAAGGTGCAGCCATAATTGTGATAGTAATGGACACCAAAGGGAGGTTATACTTTTACTGTCCTTAATCCCTC
This sequence comes from Trachops cirrhosus, assembly GCA_028533065.1. Lineage (NCBI taxonomy): Eukaryota > Metazoa > Chordata > Mammalia > Chiroptera > Phyllostomidae > Trachops > Trachops cirrhosus. Next base: position 102,124,487 of record CM052544.1, read on the forward strand.
TAACTAGTTATTGGTTAAGTGAACCATTGGAGAGTTCTCATTGGAACTGCCATTAACAGCACTGAAGAGCAGACTGTTTGTGGCAGAGAAAGGATTAAGGGAATAGTTGGGGACTAGGAAGTGTAGGGACTTAAGAGGAGGTAATCTTAACTTCTTAAGGTTCACTGAAGTCTGTGATTCATTGCAACAATATATGTGAATTAAGTCTTTATGTTTTATTACTATTTAAATAAGATATGGCTATTTAAATGGTATTAGTTGACTATGTTTCTTTTTTGAAAAGGCTGTTTTAATACAAATAGTATATAATAAAAACTGTAACCACAAGAAAGACAAAAAGTCCAAGAAGAACATTTTAAAAATATTTTTGGCATTAATGAACAAAATGAACTAACAAGCAAAATAGGGACAGACTCATAGAGCAGGCTGACAGCTGTTGAGGTGGAGGGGCAGGGTGATGAGAGTGGAAGGATTGGGCAAAAAGTTTTTAAAAAGAGAGAAAGAAATCATAGACACGGACAACAGTGTGGTGATGGCTTGGAGGGAGGAGAGGTGGAGATAGGTGGACGAGGGTACAGGGGGCATAAATGGTGATGGGTGGAGCGTTGACTTGGGGTGATGAACACACAATGTAGTGTATAGATGATGTGATGTAGGACTGTGCACCTGAAACCTGTAATTTTGTTAACCAGTGTCGCCCCAATAAATTCAATGAAGAGGAAAAATAAATCAATAGATTTGGTATAACTATAGGTTATACATTGAGATTTTATTATTTAAATGAGTATTAAATCTACTAATTAAAGTTAAATCATTTTTATATATGATTAGTTAAGATCTATTAATGGATCATATTCATGTTAAGTGATAGAGAAATGATTTAATAGGCACTTTCACTTAGTAGTGAGATCATTGCCAAATCTTTCATTTTCATCCTTTTGTGCAATATAAATTTTGTATAGTTTTTTAAAATCTTGAATTATTGTGCTAATTATTACCATATTTCTCCCAAGAATAATAGCATTGGTGAATGACTTGCCTAGTTGTAGCATGTACCTCTTTTTAAAAATATTCTAATTAAGTACCATGTAATCAAATGTCAAATTCTAGTATCACCAAGAAAAGATTTTTTGTTTTTTTCCTTGTTTGACTTTTTATTTCACATGTTTTTATTGGGTCATATAGCATCTAGTAGAAAGAAAATTGGCCTGGTAATCAGGAGACCTCTGTTCTATTTCTGGTTCTGCCACTGAACTTGTTTGTGACCTTGGGTAAGTCACTTGAACTCTCTGTGTCTCGCTTATTCTCTATAATAAATTAATAAAAGGGTTGAGAAGAATTTTGAATCCATATAATATAAACATTGCTACAGTGCCATTATAAAATAATCCAAGGTACAGGAACATATTAGGTAGAGAAACTTCATTTATTTATTGTTTTCTACAAAAATATGTTTTCTTAGAGATGGAATATTTGTGAACAGTTATTTTATCCAATTTATACCAATTTTATTTTAACATATGAAGAAACTATTTTAATAGTATGATAAATGTCTGTAGAAAACTTTTGCATAGAAGAAATAATGCAAGGTATGATACAGTTCAGCTAACCTATGATATTGATATATCTGTGATTCTTTTTTTGTCTGTTCTTTGAGAAGTGGGTGGACTGAGGAGGGAAGACAAAATATGGCATGTATCATTTTAATGTATAAGGGCATCTCAGGAGGACAGTACTTTCCTACTGATCAATCCTATTAGCAGGTCTGGGTTGTACTATCATTATGATGAAATTTAGTCTGATTTTGAAGAGGCCAAAGATGTGCTTGTATAATAATAAAAAATGCATTGTTAAGTTTCAAAATGTGTTCCTTTGGCAGTTCTCTGTTATTCATACTAGGATTTCTCTTCTTTTTTTTTTAAGAAAGAAATTTTGGTCATGTTTGTACTTTTTCCTAGTGGAATATTTTTATTTTTCTCACTATTCAGGAAAAGAGATAAGTTTATTGTAGGAAATAATGCCCTCAAGAGTTATCATTCTAATATATCAACATTCTAAGTATAGATTGATACAGTTTTCTATAAATCATTTAAAAACTGTGATCCAGCTATTGCAGAAGTGAATATGTTTTCATTTAAGAATTTTGTGGTACCTGATTCAAAACTAAGTCGGTAATTGAAATAGGAGATTTCTGGTTTTGTATTCCATTGTTTATCTGTGTCAATCATACCAATACTAACTCACTTGTATCTTTGGAATAAATGTGTTTTGATGCTGAAATTAGTATACATTTTCTGCTCTAAATTACTATATAAAAGGATTTGTGAACCGTTCTACTGGCAATGTGGACATAGCGTTTCCAAAATGTGTGCCATATCTGTTACTGTAGATGTTGGATACGGATGGGCAAATTTGAATAGAAACATCAACTATCTGTTATGTGGTGTCTGTAAGAACTTTCTTGATTAATAAGCATTACAAGGGAATTTGATTATAGAGAGTTTGCCTAAGTTGAAAGTGAATTTGAGTTTTTAATATTTAAATAAGGCCATATATTTCAGCTACTCTTCTTATAATGAATTTTATTAAGTATGTTACTCTCCCTAATGTTGCGATGATAATATTTGCTGTACTGAAGTAATTTAGTGAAGTATTAGCCTGATGGCCATACTTTATTTTCATGTGTTCACTGATCAATTTGGGAAATTAGAAGGCATCAAATCTGTTGAAACTATTTTTATTGTTGTTTTTGAAGATATTTCAATTAAATTTTATTTTATAGACAATAACTAAAAATTTTAAAAGCATTTTTCATAGACCTTAAATAGAATCAGCAATGTCTTAAACAATATGGTTATACAAGTAACATGGTATTCACTAATGGTATCTTTCTTCAGCATCAGAGTTCAGGATTGGCTGTCCACAAATAATGATAAACTTTTGAATCCTTTTTTTTCCCACACTAACTTTATTTTTCTGATTCTGCTAACCCATAGTAGCTTAACCAATTCACCATCAGTTTTTCTGTAGTTCTTTTTTTTAATATGGTATGTGTTTGATTATATCTTCCCTACCATTATGCACAGGAGTCTTTCTCAAAATGATTTGGGGCTCTTTCCTTCGGTGTCATTTTACCTTTTGAGTACATCCACTCACACCCATCTCCTTTGTCTATGTCTGTCCATTACACGATGTGGTCACAGAAGAAGTGGACTCCACAAGCAGAAGACATGCAGGTCTGTCTCTTCTATTGCTTTTCTTTGTTACTTTTTTTTATTTATCTAACTTGTCTTAGAAATTTTTTACTCTTTTTTATTTATTTAATTTTTCATTCTCCTCTACTATAACAAGTGTTAAATCTTGCAGCCATTTTCATTTTAGGTAGTTGTATAGTCAACTTGTAGCGACAACTGCTCCAATTAGATGGATGAAAATAAAATGATTAATTTTTGTATAATAGGTATATATATTCAATATATGTATTTTTCCATAACTGAGTACAAGTTATATATCTATAAATCTAACCACAGGCAACTAGATTATTTTAAATTAATTAAAATTTGTTCTTCAACTTATTCTAGGCTTAAGTCTTATGTTCAACTTTTTTTTACATAATAAAAAAAGTATTTTATTTGTATCATGAGTTCAGCAATGTGCTGGATTGTGAAAAATAGTAAAGAAGCTGTCAATATCAGTGAGGAGCAAAATATGTGGATAATATGTTATGTTTGTGTGCCAATATGGATAACTCTAACAAAAGTATAAAGCCAAATAAAATTTGTTTTAACTAGATGGCCAGAAAGGCTTCATGAAAAAAGTAACACTTAAAACTTGAACATACATTGAATACTCACTTATTTAAGCACATGCTGTGTGATACTTTCCTAGGTACTGGAAATAACAGGACACAAAATAGCCCCCTATCCTGTGGGCTTTTCTAGTGTGGGTCTAACAATTAAACACAATAATATTACAGGCACTGTGATATATAAAAATGGAATCACAAAGTTCGATCATTTCTACCTGAAAAGGTAGAAATAATTAGTTTAAGAAAGACTTCATAGAAGAGATGGACCTTGAGTTGAATGCTGAAAGCTAGACAGGTGTTGGCCTTGTGTGTAGAGAGCATTTCAGGTAGAAGAAACGATATAAGCAAAATGATTCAAACAAGTTCAGAAAAGTAGTCAGAGAGGGTTTTGAAGATGTAGGTTATTGAAGCATATGAAATAGGGGAAGAACAAGATCAGATATTTGTTTCTAGAAAAGTTAGAAGCTATATTTAAAAAATGTACCTGAGCAATATAAGCAAAAAAATCATCTATGAGATATGGCATCAATCAATTAAGAGATAGTAATGGACTGAATTAAGGAATCAACAGAGACAATTGGTACATGAGAAGTTATTTAAAGATGTAGAATCTGTAAGACTTATTAGATATTATGATGCAGGAAAAGGAGCCAATAAGATAAAAATTTCAGGTGACTGAAATGTTTAGTTAGATGATGGTACATTTTATCAAGATAGGGAATATATATTTTAAAGGAAAAATAAAAAGTTCAGTAGTTACAAAATAGTCATGGGGATGTAAAGTACAACACAGGAAACATACTCAATTATATTACAATAACTATGGATGGTACCAGGCAGGTACTGGAAATATTGAGGGAAACACTTTGTAAAGTTAATGATTGTATAACCACTGTGCTGTATGCTGGAACTAATATGAAATAATATTGAATGTAAACTGTAATTGTGATAGATAAATAAATTAAATAAAAAATAAAAAGTGCAGTTTGGGGATTAGTTTCTTGTGGAAAATTCAGATATAAATAGCTAGTAGATGGGATTAGATGTATGAATCTGAACTCAGTGGAGAAGTCTGGACTAGAAACATTAAAAGCTAGAGTATCAGCATTTAGCTAATTCCATAGGAGTGAGTGGAATTGCCAGAATCATTTGAAGAATAAGAAGAATGCCAAGGATCAAAATTCTGGGCTCATCATTTATTTACATTAAAAGAGTGGATGAAATGATAAGAGCCAAAAAACTATATTGAAAAGAACCATTCAAAGACAGTAAGATATCCAGAAAAGAACAGAATTCAAGGAAGGGAAGTGTTTTGACAAGGGTATACTCAACAGAGAAAAATTCCAGAGAAAAATTCCAGAGAAAGACAAATATGTTGTCAAATAATAAAACTAATTAATAATTATTTATGCCTGATTGGTTTCAGTAAAGTTGTGGAGGCTAGAAATCACATTGAAGAGAAGGTAAGGGAGATCTAAAAGAAAAATAAATGAAGGTGAGTTTGGAACAGGTGGTCTGATGACGTGGGGATGGGACAGGAAGTTCACCAAAGACACATAGTATAGTGACAGTTTAAGTGAAGAACTTAAATTTGTGATGGCATTGATTGTGGATGTAAGGCTGGAAGTTTGTGGGCAGCTTTAGTAGTATGAAATAGAAGATGAGGATGTTCATTGTGGCTGGCAAGGAAAGTGATTAATTAACATGATATCCAAGATAGATTAGGGAAGATCCTTTCCATGTTAATTCATGTTGTCTTGTTAAATGTTTAGATTCAGAGTTTTCCATGAACTGGGAGAGAAGGACTTCAATGAAAGAATTGGGATTTGTGGAGATATTGAAGGAGAATAGAAGCAAATGGAGAAGGTCATTTTCAGAGATTGATTTAACAATGTTTGGAATTCTCAGATGTTAGATAATTCCAAATAATATAAAGGTGCAGGGTTTGGTTTGGGATGTGGGTTTCTGAGATGCAGCATGGATTACAGTTGGGGAGGTCAAAAAAAGCCACACACTTCAATACTAGGGTTTTTATATAGGTATTGAAGCCACGGAAGGCCTAAGGTTGATAGAAAGCCAATGAAGAAAATTGCCTAGGGAGTAGACAACAACAACTAGGAAATATAATGGTATGAACATAAAGGAGTAGATTTGACATGAAATTAGAAAGGTAAACATGTGGAAGCAGCAATGCAGACCTGGAAGAATGCTTAAAACCACTTTCAATCTACTGTAGTATTTAACGTACAGAATTTTGAGCAGTTTCCCCTTAAAATGTTTCTGAGGGAGGTAGTATTCTTATTGAAGGGTCAACTTTTCCTTCCACCTAAGAGAGGAAATGAGCATCCTGTGATGATGCTGAGGACGTATAAGATTTAAGTAGAAGGAATAGGGCTTCAGAATCCTCAGTGAAAAAGATTAGGATGTCGGTCCCTAAATAAGTTGGGAAGAATTAGAGAAAGAAGCTCTGATAGGTACATTGACAGTACAGATTGGAAATATTTAAGAAAAAGGGGTAGATGCTAAGAAAAGGGAGAAAAATAAGGAATTTAAGCTAAGCTTGGGGCGAGTAAATTCAACAGGTTGAACAAAGGAATCTTCACGATATGCATGCATAAAAATAAGAGAAATGTAGTTGAGCAAGTTTGAAGATGGGAACAGGAGACTATAATGGAAGCAACCTTTCTTAAGAGAAAAATAAATGTTATCTAGGTCAGAGGTGAAATGGTTAAATTTACAGAGGGAAGAGGACTTCATTTTATTCAGATAACAGGCCCTAAATTACTTCCCATTGTTAACTAAACATAATTTGAAACCTTTCTTAGCGTCAAGTTCAAAACTGCAGTTGTAGCTGTACCTCCACAGCACTTCCTTTTCTCCTGGCACGAGGAAGCTGAAGAGGGAGTTCTCAGTTCTAGTTGTAGACCGTAATACTGTTAAGTGGGGACTTGCTCTGGATTAACTACACTGAATTTAGGAGTCCACACCCTCTCCTGAGGCTAGGGATAAGTGAAGACAAGTGCATTCTGTTTCAAAGGAAATAAGAGTAAGGAAGGAATGATAGAGAAGGTATTAAGAAGAGCTTCCAAAAAAAGAAGGAACTAATTTTACAAGAGAAAGCAGTAAATTTTGTAACAAGCAAATTAGAATGGATTTCACTTGTTTAAAAGTTGTATGTGTTAAGGCTTTTCAAAACCTTACTGGAGCATGTGACCAATAAAATGTAATATCTTTATTAAGCTATCACATCTCTAATGAATATGTAAGTTGGTATTTTTCTCTGTTAACATAACCTATTAATAATTCAATTGAAATGTGATGGAAACATAATTTGATCAGGCTGATCATTTCCCTGACATATTAAGGCATATGTCATGTTTTATACCACAATCTTAGGACCTTCGTCTGTGTTAAGAGGTCCTGGTATAGTCACTGCAACACAACCCTACACGATGAATGGAGGAACGGAGTTGGCCACACATTTTGAAGCAGCAAAAATCATTGATTTTTGCTCTTGCAAATCATAATCAAGTTTCTTTTAAGTAAGAAGTAGTAAGCTTTATTAAGGTTTACACTTTTTTCTTATTCTTATGACAATATTATTTTTTTAGATAATTATTCAAGCATAGAGACCTTTTCAAAGAGAGCCAGTGATACAAGAGATTTTTTAAATACTATTTGGTAAGTTTTAGAAAACAGCATCTGCTCGTGTTTTTATATTCAAGTTTCAACTACATGAATTTTCAGAATTACTGTCATACCTGGTCTAAAACATCTGACATCCTTAAGTGCTTGTGTAATACATAAGTTTTATTCATAAGGAGATCTCAAAAATAAGATACTTGTCAGCAATATTTCTTAGTAATCCCTTATATAAATTATTATTATTATAACAATTATTATATTATTATGTTAACTGATTGTTACATTATTTTCATAGTTGGTGTGCTGCTATACCGAACTTTTATAAAATTTGTCAAAAATTACTTTTTCAGACTGGTCCATTAATCTGCCAGGTACAGATGTTAATTTGACAAGCTTAACAATTTAAGTTCAATAGATTTTAAAGACGACTTGGTAAATATACAATGAGAAATAAGTAACATATACTTTGTGTTATAATTATAATGCTTTTAAATTTTTTTAATTTTTAAAGAATCTTTTCAGTTTTTATGAGATATTATTGACCATATAACATTGTTAATTTCAGGTGTACAACATAATGATTTGAATATGAATATGTATTTACCATAATAAGTCTAGGTAAACATCTTATAAGTCTTAATAAAATTATTACTTCACCTTCTGTTAGGGCGAGCTAAGATAAATTTTTCAAAATTAGTAAAATTATTATTCTTAGCATAAAAACAGTTTCTATTGTTTGTTTTATTTCTCTAATTAACCTGAATATCGACGTTGACTCGTATTACATCAAACTTGCACTTTGATTCTTACCAGATTTGCTAGGCGTATGTGCTATATTTTGAGTGCTGTGTGCTTTTGCTTGACATTTTGTTCTACTTGTGCTATAGCCTAAAAGACAAAGAGAAATAACATTCACTTTAGGGGAAACTTAACATGTGTACACATTTAATGTACATATAAGCTGTTACTGAAATTTCCCAACATCTTTCAATTATTGATTTATTATCAATCTTATCATTACACATTCTACCCATTTTATAGATATTCTTAGAAAATATATATCTCAGTTCATAAGGAAGTGTCAACTCTGTGCTCAGCACTTTGCAGAATAGCTTAGATGTTACAAGAGACATGGTACCTTCGAACAATATTTTATGTGTGTGTCAGCTTAACATTTTAAGTAATATTATATTTCAGTAAGAAAATCTCAAATGAAATATGTATATGTTCATATATAAAATACATATTACATCTTATAGAAAGCTCCCATTGGTAAAGCTAAATACTTAGGCTTAATTCTCTAAAACCTATAAATACTCAAATATAAGAGAAGAAAGTTAAGAAAAGTTCTTGGAACTTGAAATAGTAGCAGTACTCAAACATGAAATAAATATTCTCTTGAGCATTTCTTCCTTTGTGGGTGGCATGGAGGAAATTGGAAAGATTATTAGGAGTCAGTCAAGAGACCTCAGTAGCCCTAGACCTGCTACTGACCTGTGTGATTCTATACTCATAATTTAATGCCTTTGGGTTTGACTATCTCATCTTTAATTCTTTTTAAAGATTTGATTTATTTATCATTAGAGAGAGGGAAAAGAGAGTGTGTGAGAGAAACATTGATTGGTTGCCTCTCACATGTTCCCCTTTGGGGACCTGGCCTGCAACCCAGGCATATGCCCTGACTGGGAGTCGAACTGGCTACCTTGCAGTTCACAGGCCGGCACTGAATCCACTGAGTCTCACCAGCCAGGTCTAACTATCTCATCTTTAAAATGGGGATTTGGAATGCATTATTTTTCAATTCTTTAAAAAAAATTTATCGTTGTTCAATTACAGTTGCCTCCATTTTCCCCCCATTACTCTCCCCTGCCCTACCCACCGCCCACCTTCCACATTAAATCTTCTTTGTCCATGGGTCCTTTATACATCTTCCTTGACTTGACCCTTCCCTTTCTTTCCTCTGTTATCCCTCCCTCCCATCTGGTCACTGTCAATTTGTTCTGTATTTCCATGTCTGTTTCTATTTTGCTTGCTTGTTTGTTCTGTTTGGTTAGGTTCCACTTATAGGTTCCACTTATAGATCATATGCTATTTGTCCCTCACCACCTGGCTTATTTCACTTAGCATAATGCTCTCCAGTTTCATCCATGCTGTCTCAAAGGGTAGGAACTCTTTTCTTCCTGCTGCATAGTATTCCACTGTGAAATGGACCGCAGTTTTTTGATCCACTGATCTACTGATGGGCACTTAGTAATAAGATTCCAGTTTCATTGGAAGATGTGTCCTAAATTTGAGGTGTTACTGCTAAATTCTCAAAATATTATTCACACACTGTGAACACTATAACATGCAGTATTATCTAGGCCTATTGCCCACCTTAACTCTGTTTCCTCAAATGTTCAGCTAATAGAGAAAATATTTGTTCCTGTAAGAAATGTTAGTCCTCGAAGCTGTGTTAGAGCACAGACTCTGGAACTAGACTCCCTGATCAGGGCCACCACTTATTTGCTGTGAATTTCTGTGCCTAATAGGTTTCTCATCTATAAAAATGGTTACAATAATACTGCTACCTCAAAGGATTGTCGTAAGGATTAAATTAATTAATATTAACATATAATATTGTAAAGCACCTAAAGACAGTGTCTGGTATATACTAAACACTATATAAGTGAAGGTATTATTTTATAAAATATATTAAAAAACAATTTTTATTTTGAGTCAGCTGTATTGAAACCCATGCATAGGCATTCTTTCTATAGTATAGAATTAATCCTTTATGTTATATGCAATCCAAATATTTATAACAATTGGTGGCTACCAGTTTAGCAATAGCTGTCATACAAACCAGTGCATCTATACGTTTTTATAATTTGGAAAAAATGAAAATAATATCTGTAAAGTACTTATGGCAAGACTTTGTCCAGACTAGATAATCAAAAAATGGTAGCTCTTAATTAATTACTATTAAAGCACTTATACCAAAAGATTATTTTAACATGCAGATATACTTATTTAGCTCTTTATTTATACTTATTTTTAGCAAAACCATGGGTTTTGCAATAGGGTTTTGAATTTAAATTTGCTATGTCAATAATCTATAAACAACAAGTTCAGATAATCTACCCATCTCTAGGGTTGTTTGAACATAGAAAATAATTTTAATGGTAGAGCTGAGCATTGGACTATTCTTATTAACCAATTTAGTTATTTATTTGTAGCATTATAAATAAGACACTACTTAATTCTACATACTTTTTTAAAAAATAATTATGCTTTCTTTGAAGAACAGTAGAACAAGTGATGTTTTACTTTCTATTGCCTTATAAAGGAAGCTTGCTGGTGAGCATAAAGTATGAGAGTCAGAGGCCTGTGTGATCTTAAGTATTATTAATCTCTTCAAGTTTCAGTTTATTCATTGGTGAAAGGGAATTGATAATTTGTGTGTGTGTGTTTACTTTCTATCAAGAGGAGAATAAAACAAATGACCTACCAAGATAAAATTTTCTCTTTCAAGAATAAGCAAATACATGCCAAAAAGAGGGAAACAGAAAACTGTGAGCTACCGTTTTTCTCATATAGGACTGAAGTGGGGTTTTTTTCTTCATTTTTATTGTTGACAGTATTACAGATCCCCATTTCCCCTTTGCACACCTCTGCCCAGCCCCATCCCCTGCCCACACCCCCCGCTGCCCACCGGCCATCACCACACTGTTGTCTGGGTCTGGGGGTTATGTATGTATATTTTTTGGCTAATCTCTTTACCTTTTTCATCTAGCCCCTCCCTCCCCCTTCCCCTCTGACAGGTGGTCAAAGTGATATTTTTAACATGTTATGATTCAAAATTGAATATGTTATTATTCAAACTATTCAAATTCCTTCTCAAGAAAGATATTCTAATACATACACAATAACTAGTGATGAATGCTAACACTGGTGGGTAAATCTTAAATGTTTATCATCCCATCTCTTTTTTATAGGTTATATGCATATGTATTTTATGATTAGTTTTTTAAATTATGGTTTATAAACTATAGTACTATATCTACCATTTAATCTGTTTTATAGTTATTAATTGCAATATATTTATATAATTTTCCTATGGGAATGCACATGCACACCATACTCATCATTATCATGCATGCAGAGATTCTGTAGATATACCATAAATTAAATTAACTAATCCTCCATTGTTGGACAGTTAGATTCTTTTCCCAGGCTTTCATGATTATCAAACAATGTTGGCATGAATGACACTGATTTATCTTCACACATTGATTAATTTCTTTAGGAAAGATCCTGGGGAGCTAAATTTCAGGTTCAAAATATGACCATTATAGTCTTTTGATACAGAATATCAAATATGTTGTATTTTTAAGTAATTTACTTTTTATTATGTACATCAGGTACTTGGAAAAACATGCATGCAAATAACCATTAATTTTTGTCAAAAGCTAGTACATGACGGTCAACCTGAAAAATAATTTTTCCACAGTTACTAGATATTGAAAGATAGTTAAAATATTCAATAAAGTCAAGGGCAGTATTTTCTTTCTGAATTGTACTGCCTTTGAAAATAAAATTATAATATGACAAAATATTAGATTCATACTTATTTAATGTCATTTCAACAAGTTCTATTCTTATTCCTTTGACCATTGAAAGACATCAATAACTTTTTTTTATAGTCTATCCTACTGGATCTAGAATTTAAAAATAAATAGCCATGTTTTCTCCTGTGTAATTATCACCTTGAAGTGAGCAAATTGCAGCGTACACTGATCATACATTTTTCTTTATTGCATTTAATTTGGTGTATACATAAATGATGATTACGGGAATTTGGCCCTTTTAATTTTGTTTGGAATATGTGATTTCTGTCAGCCTCACTATTATTGTCTGGAATCTTACTTTGTTTTGTCCTTCTTCCACATTGTTTGTATTTTCTTCAAAGAAAAATTTGTTTACTAAGATTCAATAGGGTAGTTATCAAATGTAATATTTTCCTCTCAATGGTTTGGCAAAAAATAGTTAATTTTAAAAATGTTTCTACTATATAAGTAATATACTTGTGTAGCTTCAGTCAGAAAAATATTGTTGATAATTTTTTGTTTAATGTGCAGATTACATTTATTATATGTATATATTTTATGAAAATCAGTTAGATTTCTTAAAGCTATACTTTATATTGTTATCAGTTGTTTGGATAGTTGAATAGAAAAGTTTTTGTTGGAAATCCTTCACTATTTTTTTATTTATTGATTTTAAAGAGAGAGGAAAAGAGAGAGCGAGATACATCAATTTGTTGTTCCACTTATTTATAAATTTGTTGGTTGATTCTTATACGTGCCCTGATCAGGGATTGAACCTTCAATCTTGGCATCTGGGGACAACTCCCTAACCAAGTGAGCTACATGACCAAGGCAGAAATCCTTCACTATTAATTAAAATTTAATATTGCACAAATACCTTTAATTCTTAAATTTAACTAGAAAACAAATTTAAACAGGTACCCTTTAAAAGGTTAAAATTCATAATAAATCCAATTATTAAATGCTAATGTGTAATGATCATTTCACATGTTATTGATGTATTATTTTTAAATATAAGAATATAAATTTGTTTTCTAATCTCAGATTGTTTAGAGACATATCTTAGTTTTATGAAGGTATAAATAATCAAAGGAAAAGGCATTATAGATTATTTTCATTAGAAACCCTCATGATACATTTTTTTATCCCAGTTAAAGGAAGACTTCTTTAGGCTAAAGCTGAATATTTACATAGAGATAGAAAGGAATGGGGTGAGGAGATGGGAGGATATTTTAAAATTATTAAATTAGCTACAAAAGTTTGGGGTACTAATTGATGTAGGTTCTGGATTTCAGTTAAGAGTAATAATCTTAGACTTCCATGATACCTGTAATTACAGGTTCACTCATACTTTTCTGAATTATGGGGAGTTCTTTCTTGGAGTTTTGATATTAGGCTTAAGAGATTTTCCCCTTAAGATCCCTAGATTTGAGCATTTCATTTAAAATCACAAGATAGATCACCAAATCGGCACTCCTGTCATCTCCGATCACTACCATTTAGCTCCATTAGGAATTACATTCCTGCCAAATCTGTGTCCCATCTTCAGAGAAGTTTGGGGACCCCCAAAGTGTGTGTGCATGTGTGTGTTGGTAAAGAAAAGTAAACTAACTGTTTGAAGTGTACTACAGAAATCTCCGAAGGTGTACTGATGGTCTCTGTAGCACACACGTAAATAGTAAAACCTAAGCCACCACCGGCTTGTTGCTTGTTAATCTGGCCATTTTCTACTACATGTCTGGATACAAAATCCCCCCATAACTTATATTGTTTAACTTGATTGTCTCACCAACATTATACATATGACTTTAACTTTCTGGACAGATTAAGTAGGTTTTTTTAATTCAAAATAACCATTGATTGATTTAAGCTTATTGATTTAAAAACAAGTAAAACTCTTAAATGGCTTATATTGAAATAAATAACTTGCATCATATGTGATATGATTTTAGAAAACACATTAAATCAGTATCAAAATATTGGATTTTTTAAGTTAAATGACATAATGCACGAGGAGTTTCCAATTTGAGAAAAATAAATATTTTGAGATATTTATCAATTTCATTCAGCACATCTACATTCTACTTTTCCTTTTGTTCTCTGCCTTAAAATATTTCGAGTAGATAAAACAAAACCTTGTATAATTTAAATGCTTTATTAGGAAGCCAGTCAGACAATTTGAATATTATAGTTTAATACATTTAAATAGATTATCTCCTCAATAAATAGAAGCAAATATATGCAAATTTTCATTGCAAATGTGTATGTTTAAGAAGTGTGACTATTCCATTAACCTCTTACTGACTTTTTATTATAATTTAAAAAATTTTTGGTATTTAATTTGATTTTGAACATAAAATTAATTTTTAGCATGCTCAAATTACCAAATCAAATGAAACCATTAATATGTCATCCATATAAGAATATGAATTTTAGAAATTCTTAGATAAATTTACCTTCTAAACCCATAAGCCAGTGTTTCCCACAATGTATTTTTTAACATTGTTATAGCAAAATATTAACAGATAATAGGTGGGGGGTTAGATTTCTGTGATGAAATCATTATTCTTTATTGTAGAATTTTCTGGACCTTTTATATGCAAATTTGTTGTGTAAATCTGAAAGATTCAACAAAAATCTGCCTCTTTAACAATTTCATTTATTTTCCTTTTATATAAGTACAGCATTGGACATCAGTGTTGAAAGTTTAGAAATTACGTATTTCTTTCTCCAGCCAGAGAGTGAACAGCTCTTCTACCTGCAATGATTTCTCTAAATTGTTTTTCATTCTTCAGGGAAAGAACAAAGAAGACTGAGTTTGGTTGAAACCCTAATAATGTTATTGAAAATATTATTTCTAGGTTATTTTCATGAGAAAAAAGGACCAGCAAATAGAAATTAACTTGCTGGTGAAGAATTTTTTATGATGGATACTTTATCAATAGGATAGTTTCTTTGGCAAGATATTATTATTTATGGAGTGTTTTCTTTATGAGAATAAATTGATAAAACACGGGAAATGAATGGGAGGGAAAACTTCATATGAGCAAAATAATTTTGGAGAGAGACATGTCGGGTTACTCCCCGAAGGATTAGCCTCATAGGAGAATTTTATGTTTAAGTTAGAAGTATGTTTACCCACATTTGTTGCCTTTTCCTTCACTAAGGTGGTACCTTGAGATTTCATTGGTTAAGGCTCTAACAAAGTGTTTTTCTAGTTAGGGCCCATCTGTAGATGATGATTGATTGAGTCTGGAGTTGAGAGATGTGTTTGAGATTGGAATTTAGTTGATAGCATATTTAAAGCATCTTTATTTGCTTAGAGCAAATGCAGGTTAACATACTTTTAGAACCAGGACCCTGCCCTCCACCCAGTTATCTGTTGTAAATGATAAAGTTGATTTACAAGTTTAATAATAATCATAAACTTGATTCTACAAAATTGCTAAACCATTATTAAGGATGAAGCCTTTTTTTTTTAAAGCAACATTAAACCAATATATTTTCACTGAGGAATCAGCAAACCATGGCCCACAGACCAAATCCAGCCCCCTGCCTGTTTTGTAAATAAGGCTTTATTAGAGTATAGCCGCATTCATTTGTGTCTGAATTGTCTGTATCCATAGCTACCTTTATGTTACAATGGCAGAGTTTTGACAGAAACCATGTGATCTGCGAAGCCAGGGATATTTACTATTGGGCCCTTCACAGAAAAAGTTGGCCAGCTCCTGCCAGTGTATATCCCACAGTACCTGTAATCAGAAAGAGCCGAGTGTAGCCTCATAAGAGACTGATTTCCAAAAATAGTCTAAATTTTAGAAAATACATATATATGTGTGTATATGTATGGATCTATATGTCTGTGTATGTGTATATGTACATATAATGTATTTCAACTTCTGTTGATTGGTGTTATTTGTATTTAAAATACTATTTTCAAACTATGATATCAAAATGAAACTTTTTAAAAGAAACTTCTCAGACCCTCCATTTAGCTCAAATTCTTTCCATACGCATATTTTTTGATGCCAGGATGACTTTTTTGTTCCCTTGCTCTTGGATAAAATAAACATAGTTACCTGAGAATACGTTTGAGGTACAAACAATGCCAAACTTGTATTTTAATCAACTAATAGGTGTGATACTTACTATACGTCACATTCATATCATGGAAGGCACTCACTTGATTTTATGTGTCATTCAGTTGTTATTAACATGATATGCATATTCCCCATTTTATAATCTGAGACATAATCATAATCAACTAATCAAATTATTATTACAATGTTACTCTTCAAAGAACTGATTACTTCACTATTGAAGCACTGATTTAAATTTGCTGTTATACTTAGTGGCCATATAATGTAAGGTCTTTACACATTATTTTATTCAAGATTTTCTACTCCTCTTTTAAACTTTTTCTTTCCTCTTTATACTATTTAATTGACTTCCACTAAAAATTTGTTACTATGAAGACTTATCAGATATACAATGAAATTTTTAGAATGAATATTAAAATACCTGCCTCTACACAGGCATAATTTTATCCAGATATCATGATTGCAGTTTTAAAGTTATGATCTTAAGCAAGGAGCATATATGAGGACATTTACATTCCTACCTACACTCAGTGCTTGTGCGTTTACATGACATTTATTATAGATATCCACTTGAGCTTACCAAGCTATGATTATTTTTCCCAGTTTGGATTTATAGTGTACAATTGAGATTTTGTTTTTATTTCATTTTTTATTTATGAGAAATGGAATTTTCCTGTAAAATGTATTTAAAAATCATAAGTAGCCCTGGCTGATGTGACTCAGTGGATTGAGTGTCAGCCTGCAAACCAAAGGGTCGCTGGTCCGATTCCCAGTCAGGGCACATGCGTGGGTTGCAGGCCTGGTCCTCAGCTGGGGCACACAAGAGGCAGCCACACATTGATGTTCCTCTCCCTCTCTTTCTCCCTCCCTTCTCCTCTCTCTAAAAATAAATAAAATCTTTTTTAAAAATCATAAGTATACTTTTAAAGCACTTTTTGTGTTTGCTAAGTTTAGCTAACAGAATTTAGTTACTGTTCTAACCAAAGTTTTTAAAGACC
The DNA here is from genome assembly GCA_028533065.1 of Trachops cirrhosus. Lineage (NCBI taxonomy): Eukaryota > Metazoa > Chordata > Mammalia > Chiroptera > Phyllostomidae > Trachops > Trachops cirrhosus. The sequence goes on from CM052544.1 coordinate 102,141,627, forward strand.
CTCTTGGTACCTATAATTGATATGTTTTATAGTAGCACCTATTATAGTAAGCATTAATCTTAACTTTTAATAGGCTTACATTTCACTTTATCACCTCCTTACTCTCTTTTTTTCTGATACTACTTTGATAATGCACTATGTACATTCTGAGTAGTAATACTATTCTAAGTGTTTCTTTCTTGATCCCAGTTCTAGAAAGTTCAAGTTGAAAATATCTTGAAACTATATCCACATGTATGTTAGGGCACCCTGTTTGAATACATGGGCTAATTTTATGAAGTAGTTTCTAAATACAATTGTAAAATTGTATATGAGACCAATTGAACTTACAATTTTTCTTCAGTAAATCAAGTCTTGATGAATTGCAAGACAGAGTTTTTATAATATCATTGTCAAATTTCTGTGTTGTCAAATACATACTCCTTGATCTACATGTACCAGAAAGTGTTTTATATTAGTGAAAATCTGTTGTCTTTTGTTAAATTTCATTAACACTTTATTCAGATTAAAATTATTTTACATAGTTAATAATCATGATTTTATTCGCCAAATTGCATACTTTAAATATATCAAGAAATTATACATTGATTTGTAAGTACTACCTTGAATGAAAGTAATATAACAGTCTAGCATTTCTTCTTTTATACAGACTATAAGTAGGGCTCACAAATAAGAACTGAACATTAATTTTATGGGTTTTTTTCTACTCGATAGGTGCTATGGATATAGAGGAGAGAAACCGCCAAATGAAACTTAACAAATACAAACAGGTAGCCGGATCAGATTCCAGACTGGAACAAGAGTACCATTCAAAGGCAAGACATTTTTCTTTTTAAAAGTGGTAAAATCAATTAATCATAGCAAACTGGTAGATTCTCAGCTGAATGCAGATTAGTCAGACATGAACATATAATGCAGTGGCCCCATGATATTAAATGCTCAAATTTAGAATGCACTTGTCTACCAACTTTTAGGTATAGAATTTGCCTTGTTTTAAAAAATCATTATATAGGAGGTTAGAGAAATGAAACTCATAAATGATCTGAAAAGTAAATCTTTTAGAATTTTTCATTTTATGAAAAGTGCAAAGGCTCTAACACCCTCAGAGTGTTTAAGCACTATTACCTTCTTACGGTTTTCCTACACATAGAAATTTTTTTACTTTATAGTAATGAACTGAATCTAGTGTATTAATGATGTATTAGCACAAAATACATAGTCATGAGGTATTATTGTACATAGTTCAAAATATTTCTTTAGCAACAGTCTTCTTAAACTGCTTTTTTGGGAATGAGTTGAGGTATGAGGTTTATCATTATAGGAAAAAAAAAGTATTATTTCAGTGTTCTTGCCCTTCATTGCCTTTAAATCTTCAAAACATTTTAATAACATGATATTTTTCATGGCCAAAGTCATGAAAAGACTTTGCTCCAATGTACCTATTTAAGATTTAACAAAAGAATGAAAATCACAAACCTTACTAATAACATTTAGTTATTATGCACTTTATCACAGTAATTTAATCATTGCAATCATGTAATATTTGTGGTCTGTTTATCTGTGTGTTAGAGAAAAGCAGCTGGGACTTCTATATTCTCAGGTATATTTTATCCTTACCTACCAAACCTTCCATTTCTCTCCATTATACTCGGTTCTTTCATAAAGTCAAGACTTAAGTAAAGGATAACCAGCTATGCTGGGTATGCACGTGTGACAAGTGGCCCGGCTTTCTAGTTTCTCTGCTGTATAACCTAGAGGGGGCAGACATGCTTACGTCAGCATCACCTTTCAAACCACCAGTGTCTTCCCCAAATACACTGAATACTGACGTAGTGAGTGTAGGATTGTTCATCACAAACTTACGGCACATTGGAAATGGCACAGGCCCAAAGCCAAGAGAGGTAGATTTAAGACAAACAAACATAGCCTTGCCTTGACTCACCAGGTTCTGAACTTCTAGAAAGTTTTCTGTAAAATAAAAGTATGAATAACTTCAAATAGTTTTAGTCAACTTTATAGAAAAGTTTTGTAACCATAGAATGTTTTAGATCCATCACTAGCCGTTTGAGCTTGTTGTCAGAAATGATATCTCTGCATGCCCACGTCTGTTTTTGGTATTTCTGCCTTGGGCTGTAGAGATAGACCTGATCTTCTGTGGCTTCTGTTATGCTCTAATCTCTCATTTATTCACTTTGTATGATCCACAGACCAAGGCATGAGTCCTAATAAAATAGGATGTTAAGATGTTGTTAACATGTCTTCAGATAACACAAATTCATTTTATTTCCTTATTTATATCCCACTATACTTCAGAAGGAATATAGGTACTAATTTCTAAAAATACATATGATACTCTGAATAATAATATCAATGAAGAAATGAGTATGAAGGGAAAATGAAGTCAGGACAAAACAAAGGTAAACTTTGTGAGCAGAACGCACAGTGCAGCATCCTGTACACCTGCTGCATGTGGGGCGTTGACTTTGACCATGAGCTTCCTACCAAGCAGCAAAGGCAGAGGGAGACACTGAGTTGGTTGCATGATTTATATAGTTCACACAATAAAAAAAAAGTTTCTCAGAAGCAATAGCAATGATTCTTCTAGTGGATACATGACAGAAATTTCTTGCAGAAGGATTGACTAAAGAATACTATAGGCATGACTCAAAATGCTTTTCAGAAAAAAAAAGTTTTGATTCCATTCCAATTCATATATAAATGAATGCTTGAGGCTTCAGGCTTTTATAACTTTGACACCGTTTACTTTAGGTTAGAAGAAATTTTAGTCTTGGCAAAGGACTGATTATATTAAGCCATGTAATTTCCTAAACGTTCTCTCAGGCAGTGGTTTTCAAATAGTTTTCTAGTAGCATCAACATCACCTGAGGGCTTTGGGAATGTAATTCTCTGGTCCCTTCTAGATCTACTTAAACAAAACTCTGGGGTGGTATTTCTGTAGTTTAAACAGCCTACCCGGTGATTCTGATGTCCACTAAGGTTTAAGAACTACTGCTCAAAGGTGAGCTGCTTGTAAAATTTACTTCCGGGTAACTGAATGAGTTGCCTTCCTCTACTAGGGTTTTAACTGGAAGCCGATAATGAATGATGTTATTAAAAAATGGAGACTTTGTTTTGAGAATGGAAAATCTGGCACCGTTACCAGGCCTCTCATAGTTTCTAACAAATCCTATCACTTGACTGTCAAATACTTACCATTCTGTTTTCTATTGCTGAAATTATGCTTTCAGATTAACCAAAAATGTAATCATCTCATACATTACAACTTTTTTAAAGGATCCACAACACAACTCTATTTTGTTTACTACAAAGTATTTCCTCATGTGGAACTGTCTTTGTTGAGTCATCTGTCTCCCCATCAGTCCTAGCTTGATCCTTCTCTCTCCTAGATCAAAGAGAAAATTATAGAGGTTTTCTCATCAGGCAAGGGTGTGTGTGTGTGTGTGTGTGTGTGTGTGTGTATAATTAACTTCCATACCAACAATTCCTTCAATTAAAATTTTCAACAGCATTCTGTCTTTTTAATTAGTAATACTTAGCTTATATTTCCATTCTTTTCTTCCTTATTTTGCTAATATGTCAATTAAAAGCTTGCTATTGACCTATGTACGTTAGATCTGATTCTTGAAAAAATCATTTAAGAGATAAGGGAACACAGAAGTAGAAAGTTTATGTAATTTATCCAGATTTACATAGCCACTAAGTCATAGAAAGTAATATTTGTAGCTAGGCTGGTTTTTAAATTTGAAATGTTTGAGATTATATGCAAAGCTTCAGACATATGGAACATATACTATACATCTGAGCTATTTTCCTAAAATTTCAGTGAAGTTATTAAGCAGCTTTGATATAATGAAATTGAGTATTAGTGGAGTTCTTTTTTAACAGCACATTCCACATTTTAAACGGCATTGCCTCCCTGAATTTTTCAAGCCTTCTGCACTGACAGTTTGTAAATGATTCTTACTAATTTGAAAAATATCTTTTTAGTAGCTCACTTTGAAAGCATCTATAGAGAAATGCCTATTGTTACTGTCTTTCTAAGAATATTTTAAGTATATTAGGAAATTTAAAAGCAGAGAGCTTACATTTAATAAAAGCAGTAAAAGGCATGCGATGTGATTTCTTTTTAATCAATGGGTAATTTCTTTTTTTTTTCCCTCAAAATAGTTTAACTATGTAGCCAGTGTACCCTTCATGTCTGTTGGTACGCTCCTTCTCCCAGTTTAAGTATCATTCTACTATCCTACTCTTGGCAGAAGCTTAAAGATCAACTTTTATTTTTTTTATAAAATAAATATTCTCTGCTCTTCATTGGTTCAGAAAAATGTGATATATTTATTAAGTTTAACAGATCAAATTATAATTCATCATAGGCCAACTACCCTTCTGGGAGTAATATAATATTTAATTAATATAATTAGCAATAATTAAAAATCAAACCATGTAGATAGTATATCTGAAAATTAATATGAGAAATTGATAATTTTATTTAAATATGATTTTAATGTTTAAGTAGTCATATTAATATTTTAAAATTATCCCAGAATGTATTTTTAAAAGGGTAGTCCATAACATTTCAACAGAGAATGCTGTACAATTCATTGATAAGGTATTTATTTGGAACTCAAAGATTAGTTTCCATGCCCTTTGGAAAATGCCAGTAATGTTTCCACAGAATCATCACAAAAGTATCTTACCCCATTATATCACTTATAATTTTCTATGTTCTTATTCACCTCTCTATAATTAAGTAATGTAGCCCATAAATTACGCAAAACTTTTCAAATGTGGACCATAAACCCACAC
>CM052544.1:102146953-102184775 GCA_028533065.1 Trachops cirrhosus
CTGTTTCATGAACAGAAGTAGGATTCAGATTTTCAAAAAAAAATTCCTGCTAGACGTAATCTGGCCAGATGTCCAGCAGAAAGGTTTCATTTTAAAAAAATGGTAATTAAGATCATCTACTCATAGTTTTCATCCCAAACCAAGTCAAGAAATATTACCAGTCAATCTTATTGATGAAAATACCAGAGAGAATTCTAGTGGCTGCACCTGGATTTCTTCAATGAAACGCACCATTCCTCTAAACTTCAATTATACTTTGTAAAATGTTTCTATTCTTGTGTTCATTTCTACATAACCCTGCAATCAGATAGCTTCACATTCTATCACAAAATCTCAAGAGAAATTTTGTGAAATTGCTGATATGGGAGCACAGGGAGGAAAAAAAGAGACTAGTTACATGACCCAGAAGCATTCTTACTGCCAGCTTTAGCCTACATGGCTCTGAGAAAGTGTGCTGGTGCCTAGGTGCTAATGCCACCCCTGCATAGCCCACCTCTGCTCCACCATCCGAGGACACATTTTGACCAAGTATTGCACACTTCAGATTGTTTCCTGGCCCCAAACGAGACCACAGTCTACTGGACTGTCTGGCTGCTTATTCAAGCCTTTAAGTAGTCACTGGCTGTGTACTTTTTTACATCATTCCAAGGTTGTTCCTTTACCAAGTGTATTTATGGCAAGAAATAAAACTAGATTTTAAAATCTAGATAATTAAACTATTAAGAGCAGCAATATACAATATAGCCCTAGAAGTGCAAGAGATATTAGTGGTAATCTTTATCAAGGCCTGATTTAAAAATCTTTAGTCCCACCTACACAATCTCTAAATGGCTGTATTGCCAATTAAAAATGAGTCATAGATTGAAATGAAAAAGAAACTAGATACAGTCATATTTTAAAATACTTTATATCTTATTTTCTCTCTTCTAAGCTTTTCCTTACACATGTTTTTGAAGGTAGAGTTCTCATTTATATTATACTAAAATTCACAAAATTAGAATTTAAAAGTAACTAAAATTTTTCCATATGTATATATATAATTTCTTGATTTATCTTTGAGATAACTGAAGGAGAGTATAGTCAGTATGTCAAGGGAGAAGTATCTGTTGCAGGTATAACTTCTTGCTGCTGGGCTGCATTATGGAAACCGTAGCAGCTGCCGCATCCACAGCACAACCTCTGAAGTCTAGATGACAATCCCAGAGATAGAGGCAGTTTTGTTAATCAGGCTTCCATTTATTTTTAGTGATTGTGATTAAATATAGACTAAAGAATAGTATTAAAAGTGTGGACTCCAGAACCAAACTGCCTGTGTTCAGATCTTAACCTCTGTAGCTATTTGTATGACCTTGGGCAGGTTAATTAACACATTTATGCCTAGGCTTCTTATTCTGTAGGATATGCTAATAATAGTACTTACTTCATAGGACTGTTTTCAAAATTAAATCTGTTTATATATATTACTGTTAAGCAGAGTTTGGAATATAATAAGGAATAATTAAATGGTAGCTATAATATGATAATGATGATGATGATGATGATGATGATTATGGGAAAGGAGAAAAACAAAAACTGTTAAATTGTTTCCAATAGGTAACTGGTTCTTACCAAAGTTCATGGGGGTTCAGGTCTATATTTGTTTCCATCAACAATCTACTACATGTATATAAGTATATATTTAAGGTAATATAAAAATAAGAGAAAGAGTAGAAAAGTGTAAAAATTAATGATAATTTTAAAAGTCTAAAAATTTATTTAGGTTGTCTTATTTTTATTAGTTGAGTCAAGTTTTAATCTACCCCAAATTATTATTCTTACCATTTTCACTCCCTAGCAACTGATAGCATTTAAACTTTAATTTGAAAATAGGTAAAATTGTATTTGCAGGTGGTTTACCTCCACCTCACGCACGCGCACTCATGTCCTGTGCTCGGAGCCAAGGGAGAGTTCCTCCCCTCCATAGTCTAGCTGATAGAAGCGAACTGTTCCTTTCCTTTTTGTCTCATAAGGATAAATATACCTTGTTTTACATGGAATTTTAGAAATTTTATATTTTTATTTGTGACTAATCTTTGAATTTAAGTTTCTAATTTTAGGGTTTTTTTCCTTAACATTTTGTGTTTGCTTGGGCTGCCACACAAAATACCACAGCCTAGCTAAAACAACAGAAATTTATTTTCTCCCAGTTCCGGAGGCTAGAGGTCCAAGAGCAAAGTGTTGGCCGGTTTGGTTTCTTCCCAGACCTCTCTCCTTGGCTTGCAGGTGACCACCTTCTGGCTGTGTCCTCATATGGTCATCCCTTTGTGCGTGTCTGTGTCCAAACTTCCTCTTCCTATGAGGACACCAGTCATATTGGATTAAGGCCCATGCACGTGACCTAGTTTTACCTTAATTACCTCTTTAAAGGTTGGAAAATGGCTGCTTTTAGTAAATATGTTACTAAAAGTTGACAAAAGAAAGAATTTTAAAGTCGCATTCAGCCACCTGCTGCTAAATGGCTAGTCAATGGACAGTAACTTCTACGGCTGGAAGTAGTCATTTCTGCCTGTGTATTGCCTGAGAACACAAGAAGAGACACTTTATTTTACCTCCAGCAAAAAAGGGATGTATGCATTCATCTTTGCTTTCATCAAGCATCCAGAGTTACTGACTTGCTAACAACTAGAATACCCTACAGGGGATACATGGGGTGAAGTATATTGGTCACCAAGGGGAGCGAGATCTTGCTTTACAGAATCAGGGAGGATATGGGAAATAAGGAAGGAAGAAAATGAGATAAATAGGGCAGAAGCACTCTTCCCAACTCAAATTTCATATAATCTAAAAGGATTAAGGATAGACATATAAAAAGTACAAATATAAGAATATTCAAAGCATTGGGAATGTGAAAACTTATGGACTTTCGGAACCTATGGCATTTATCACCTACTAAAATACATATATTCTGTCTTATATAGTGATTATTTACTTATTTCTTTTGTATTAAAATATGTACTTCTCTAGAATGGGGACTATATTTTATTTTATATTTTATATCTTTGTAGTCTCCCCAGTGGCAAGCATTTTGCCTGAGCTACAATAAGCACTCAGTGGATTGTGTGTGTAAATGAACATGATCAGCGATGTCGGAATGATAGGGTGGGGCCGATGTTTGGGAGAGGTTTTAGAGCAAGTGAATACTAAGCATTTCATACCAAGATAAGAACAAGATGTAAACTGTAGGGGAAAGCATGGGTGGGTTATTACGTAAGAGTCAAAAGCAGATTTTCTAGTGGGCATGTGATTATTGGTTTCTGTCTGGAGTTAATCGTAATAGAATACTAAGAAATAATTGGAAGATTTGGGTTCTAATTTTGATTCTACCACTTAGGTGGTAAAACTTTGTGTAAATTGCCCAGTAGTTCTTTACAGCTTGACTTTTTCTGTGTACAAATTGAGGGAACCCTATAAAGTGCTACACCGATACATGGTACTCTGAAGGCTGCATTGGAAAAAATTACTGTTAATATTTGGATTTTAGGCAGCCTCAACATTAATGAAGGAAATTGTTTAATCTCATAGTTTAGTCTTTAAAATTAAGTTTGAACCAGATTTTCTGTGTTTCATTTCCTTCATCTAATACTGTTTTTTATTCATTGATTCAGAAATGTCTGATCAGTGTCAGAGTCCCAGCTGGATGTATTGTTACAAATGATTGGATCTGCACATTTTAAAATTAACTTATGGCATGATAATCACAATTTAGAGAATAAGTTTGTGTTTATAATATTTTTGCTTGTTGCTTTCATGAAATAATTGATAGCTAAGTTTGAATCAAGACAAGTCAAAACCTTGAATCAGTTAGCCCAATTATGTAACTAGGACAGTGTGGAGCCATCTACATCAATAATTTCTATTTAATTTGGCTAATTGTAATTTGAACATATCCACACTTTCATTATGTGACAGCTTTGTTCATGAGCTCAAAAATTTGTTGTGATTTTTCTTCAACTAGAAAGATTACAGATATTATCTATTAGCAAAATAAATTTACTAACGTTTTCCTAAACATGGAATTTTGATAATTCCTATTTCATCAGTTTTTGAGGTTGTAGAATAATACTTCAGTCTGGAAATAATATAACTAATCTTGACATAGATCTCATATAAAAAAAGGTACTTTTGGTGGTGATAACTTCAGGAGGTAGAAATATTCTTGTAAAAGGGTATGGAACTTAGCCTGGCACACGGGAGCGCCCAGTAATGGTAGTCATTTTTATTATTTATCATAACATATGAGATAGGTGTAATAAAAAAACTAACAGCAGAATTCCATTCTGATGGATGAACCAAAACTCACCATTTCAATACAACGTCCTGAGTAACAAAGAAAATGGCTATGAAATGGCCTTTTCAGGTCATTTTCATGACTAAGAATGCACACAGCCAGGCTAAGTCTGCAGGGGTCCAGTCATGTAAGAACATGTTACTTCTTATTTTAAGCTCATTTCCATTTTGTCCCTACCCCAAAACTAAGAAAATGAAAGATTACCTGAATTTTAAATTGAATATAAAAGGGTTAGTTCAATAAGACATAATGTTAACACCTTATTATTCACGTTAGTTTATATAATACTGTATTTTTATCATTTTAAAGTTTTACTTGTTTAAAATCTATCCAACTTGTGTTATTTTTATGCTGTTTTTATATTCTGATTATACATGTCATTTTAGATAGAATTTTTGAAATTCCAGAAAGGAAATAAAATCTTTATTTTAAAGTGTATATTTAAAGAAAAAACAACATGTGAATATTTAAAAAAATATTTTGTTTATTTATTTTTAGACAGAGGGGAAGGGAGGGAGAAAGGGAGAGAAACATCAATGTGTGGTTGCCTCTCACATGCCCCCCACTGGGGACTTGCCTGCAACCCAGGCATGTGCCCTGACAGGGAATTGAACCAACAACCCTTTGGTTTGCAGACTGGCATTCAATCTACTGAGCCACGCCAGCCAGGGCAATATGTGAATATTTTTAAAAGAAATGACTTAGGTTCTGCTTAGGAACATGCTTGCCTAGTAGCCCATTAAAAGTGAAATTATAACTCACAAAAATTATTTAAATGAAAAGAAATAGACTTTTATATTAACAATTTGTGTACGTTTAGTCAATTCACTTACCTGACTCCCAGTTTTCTCATCTATAAAATGAAGAAACCAATAAGGATGTCACTTTCACCTATAAAATACTGTGATTTTTTTAAATGACTCAGTGACAAGCAAATAATGAAAGGTAGGCTTCAGCTTCAAATAACATTCTTTGGCTTTTTTTTTTTTAAGGGCGGTTACATGAGTCCTCTTTTGTATGTCTGAACACAGTTTGTAACCTCAGGGGACATTTAGTAATTTTTCTCTTTGCTACAACTCAGAACCGCATACCTGGGGTGTCTCTGCAGCTGATCAACTATCAATTCTGAATTCTGGTTCTGCAACATTAAAAGAAAAAAATGCCAGAGAAACTATCAAATGAATAACAGTACAAAAAACAACTGAGTGAAAGAGGAAGTAATAAAGGAAGGGAGGTAGAAATGTAAAAAAGAAGAGAGAGAGGATGAAAAGAAAGGAAGGAGGGAGGGATAATTCTTCCAGTCTAGGAATTCATAATCAAATCAGGAAGACACATACATAACAGTGCTCAGACAAAATAGCCTGTGTTAGTGATATAATAAAAGTAAATGCTGCAAAGGAAGAGTAAAAAGAGAAGTATTCTTTTTGCTTGGAGAAATCTGTGAATGCATTGTAGAATAATGCATGGGACAAAGGAAAGGTCAGGGAAAGGGGAGGGAGATCTTAAGCAAAGTTATAGAAGCATATGAGCACAAGCCATGTTTAAGGAACAGCTAGCTAGTGGTTCTTTAGAATGGAAATGTAAGACAAACTGAGATACTTACTAAGAGATAACAATGGGAAGTCAGTTGGGACAGGGTTGCGGAGGGCTTTAAATCTCTCAGTTAAAAATCTAGAATGTTCCTTTTTACCCTCCTGGGCTTTAAAGAAGAAGTCACCAATATGACTAAATTTGTGCTTTTAGAAGATAACTTTAATGGTGTACTTAAGATGCATTTGAAAAGGAGATTGAAGACCAGGAGTCCCATTTAGAGGCTATTGCTGTGGTCCACACAAGACCTAATTGTTATTCCTTGTCATGTTTTGACTGTTGGCTCCATCCCAAATGGTTTTAATGCAAACCCAGCTGATGCTGCTCTCTCTTCTCCCACAAGGAATGAGAGTGGTGGGCCTCGTCCAGATGCCTGCCCTGTCCTAAATTCGATGGGTCATTGTAACTCAGGCCCTTTCCAGTTTTTCAACACTGGTAATAGAGTACCTTGAGTTACTCTATTATTTTCTAAAGCATTAATATTTGAAAGGGAGCCCCACTTTATATTCCCAATCCGTGAATTTTTGTTGTGTTTCTACCTGCTTCAGATTCCCAGGACCTGGAGTCTGCTTTTGCAATGCTAGCTTGTCACTCAATATCTGTAATATCTCTACCCTATATCCTAATAAAAGATATAAATATTCTCTAAAAATACAAAAATCATATGATAAGCCAAATGGTATTTAAAGGTATTTATAAAAGACCAAGTATCAGGAATTCTTATAGGTAAGGAGGGTTTCTTTATAATATTTCTTAATTCTAGGTAGATTTTACAGGTTTCTAATCTGGGGGCTTGGGGAAGCTTTTAGTCGTAATAAGGGTGTGAGTGTTTTAACAATGACTCCACTCTTCTGGAAAAATAAAGGGCTCGTTGGTTTGGACTAGCAGGAGACAGTCTGTTCTACTCTTGCGGAGCTTGGATGTGAATGAAATGTTACATATATCAGAATGAAATACTAATTAGTACAAAGGGTGTGAGAAAACCAACGTTGAGAACACTTCTTGACTAAGGCAGAGATTTTAGGAGTAATTAAGGGCATAAAAATTAATCTAACACCCAAAACCAATATAAAATAATAGTGAAAGTAAACTGTAATTTAAAAATTAAAAATTAAATAAATTTTTAAAAATGAATCTAGCCCTGGCTGGTGTAGCTTAGTGGATTAAGTGCGGGCCTGTGAACCAAGAGATCATGGTTCGATTCCCAGTCAGGGCACATACCTGGGTTGCAGGCCAGTTCCCAGCAGGGAATGCACAGGAAGCAACCATACATTGATATTTCTCTTCTTCTCTCCTTCCCTTCCCCTCTAAAGATAAATAAATAAAATCTTTAAAAAAAAGAATTTAAAAATGAATCTAATACTAAAGCTGTTGAAAAGAAAGAAAATATTCCGGTTATGTGGATACTAATCTAATTATATTCATCTAAATTAATAAATGTCTGAGTGCTAATATATATCATCTGTAAATTTAAAGATAATAGTTGTCTTAGATATTGGGGAAAATGATATAGAAAATATTTGAAAGTTGTAAACTATAAAAATTATTGACCTTTGAATAATTATTAGTGTTATGGTCATGGATTGTTACATTCCCTGGTTTAACTTTTCTTGATGCCAACTATAAATATAATTATAAAACCTAATGTAGTTTAACAGCTTTAAGAATAAAAAGTTTCCAAGTTAAGTTTGGTATTATCCCACCTTAAGTTAATCAGCCAATCTGGTGTCAAAATACAATGACTTATTCTTTAAATGGAATAAGGAATTAGGAACTTGTAAAGTTTTCATAGCTTTTTTTAAGTCAAGATGAAATGTTTGAGATTATAGCCGAATGATGAGGAAAATTGAGTATCACAGTCTAGAGCTGCCCTCGTTTTATCACGGACTATGCTTAACTGTTATCATGATAAATATTTACTATGTCTCAAGACCTGTGATCTCATTTAAAACTTACACTAGGCTCAGAGAAAAGACTTGACCAAGAGTACATAGCTACCCATAAGTGGGAGAGCAGTTACACATTTATGTCTTTCAACTCTCTATTCCACGGTCATTATGATGTACTGCCTCTTATCATTAAAATTAGATGTCTATATTGTGTTTTCAACAATATTACTGGTTAAAGAATGTTCCTTTATACCACGAGGACAGAAAACAATTTTCTGACACAGAACAGAATGAGTGACATATCATTCAGGTTTACATTCAGATATTCATAACAAAAAACCCTACAAAATTATCTGAATAATATTCTATTTTCACAAACAAGGGGTATAAACAGCAGCCTCAGCTGGCACTACTCCCTGTTTTTAGAGCATGTGTTCTTGCTCCTTGTTGTTGGAGTAAGACATTCATCCCCATTGTCACAGAATGACTCCTGCAGCCCTGAGCTCAGGTTTAGATTCCAACGCCAAAGAAAAGCCAAGAGGGAAAGGCAAATGGCCACACCAGATGAGTCAGCCCTCTGTACTCAGAAAAGTAATTGCTCTCTCCAAGCCCCTGCCCCTAGGCATCTGCTTACATCTTTGAGGCCAGACTCCAGTCAAATGATCACTCTAGTTACAGAAGAGATCCTGAAGTGGTTTTGTTTTGTTGTTGTTGTTTGTAAAACCACCAGAATATATCTGGACTTTTTTTGTAAAGAGCAAACAGAGAGAAAGAATATTAGTAGGCATTCAGAAGCAACTGTGACAAATAAGTAAGTGTGATAGACTGATTACCAGCATGAAAGACCAAGAACCCATTCAACAGTCCCAGATAGCTAAAAATTAAGATATTTGTTTCTATAAAATGAGTGTGTGATATTTCTGAGCTGAATAGAGTATAGAATGTTGGAGGGGAAGTCAAAGATAACTCACAGATTTTCTAGGGCTAGTTGGATATTGAGCCTGTTAAATAATGCAGGAACATAGGCAATATAAAAACAGGTGGAAGAGAGTAAATTTGGTTTTGTCCACTTTGCATTTGATGTACCTGCAAAATAACTTATGGGAGATGTCCTGTTAGAATCTGTAAATACAGATCTGAATCTTGGGAGAAGGTGAGGACAAAAGATAAGGATTTATTTGTCATTACATGGTAGGTAAAATGGATAGATGATGGATTAGATCACCCTGGGGGAATTTGTATAGTAAAAAGAAAAGAGGACTAAAGATTAAAATCTTTGGAAAATATAATTTAAAATCAAGTTAGAGGAAGGGAAGCCAGCAAAGGAGATTAAAAGGGGTAGTCAGGGGGACAGGGGAGAAACATGAATGACAGTATCTGAGAAGCCATCGTGGGAAAGTTTCAGGAAGGGAGAGGACTTAAGCAACATTAGAGCTACTAGCAAAATCAAGAAAGAAGAAAACTAAAAAGACACTACTGTCTAGTAATTTAGGATATTATTTGTGTTTTTTTCTTTCAGTAAATAATAGAATAAGTGAAAAGTTATGGGTTCTGATGAGGAAAGTGGTACATGCATTTGTTAAAGGCAAAAGTGTGAGCTAGATCTCTAAGCCTGGGATTTCATTGCAAAACTCACATTTCCATCTCTGAAAATTCTGAGAAATCAATGGGAATAAATAAAGGATGCCGTTTCTCAAGGAGCAGCTTATTAACAGCAGGCATAGAGTTCCCACTGAGCCAAGTCTTTGGGAAAGTCGTAATTGATTACTAGTAAGAATTCTTCCTCTACAAATTCTCCAGGAAAAATAATTAACCTTATAAATTTCCTTCCTAACAAGAGACAAAAGTGTTGGCCTCTAGGCTAATGTCTACCCTTTCTGCAATTGTGGGTTTTTACCTTAAGCTGTTCTTGCTAGTTCGCCTTCCACAAGATTTCTCTGGATGACTAATTTACAGATCTGATGTATTATTGTCTTTTACTCATTGTGTCCCTAGGAGTCCTAGTGAGTCCTACAAACAATGCATGTATTCCTGAACCCCTCTCCTGGTGGGGTGCATCAACTCTGTTCAGTGACCACTTGGTAACTTGAAATCAGCCGTGATGGAGCATTTATTCCTCAGAAATCAGCAAACTATAAATGCGAACTTTTCCCCCTTGCATAGCTAGTTGTTAAACAAATACTAGCGCGCCACTGACTATACCCCCCATGGAGAATGAAAGAATTAGGTGACTAAACTCTGTTCAGCTACCATCACAGTGATTTATGCTCTTATTTGAAACTCAGTACTGGAGATAATACTCCAGTATATAGCCCAGATAAAATAAGCATCCTATTCATTTTTATTGAGTTCCTACTACATGCCAGACACTGATCTAGATAATGGGAATATAAAATAAGACAACAATTATCCTCAGGGAGTTTATAATCTAGCAGGATGAATGGATAGAAGATGGGTGGATGGACAGATAGGCAGATATATGATGAGACTATAAGAAAAACATGAATAAATTAGTTTAGGAACACTCAAGGTAGTGATTAATTCTCCTTGAAGGAATTAAGAAAGATTTTTCTAGCTGGGATTTCATTCGAAGAATATTGTTTATAAGGCTAAACCTTAAGTTAGCCCTCAATATTCTGTGGCCTTTCCTGTCTTCTCTCTCCCAAGCAGAGACCTTATCCCACAATACCCTCTTTAGGAGACCTATCTAAACAAAATTACCTCTGACCAACAGATTTTTGCACAGGGCAGCATTCAGATCAGACAGTGAGAAGAGCTTTGGCTAAGACAGAGAAGAAAATCATCTGGAAGGAACTCATCAGAGAGAGTATCTACAGTTGTGGGGTTGTCAACAGACAACATCTCATTCACATGATTTCTTTAACTGACCACAGCACCAAGACTCCCTCTGCTCTGTTCGTACCTTGTCTGTGTACCGCCCCCACGCTGAATCTAAGCCCTGCCCAGAACTTCAGCCTCTGCTTTCCCGTCCAAGGATTATGTTTGCCCTAATTTTTCCCTTTCTTTTGATCTGTTCATTGTGTTTTCTCTCTGAATATGATATGAATAGTCCTACACGTCTTCTTAATGATATAAAACTTGTTTTTCTTCAAACCTGTGCTTTCTTACTGTCCAGTATTTTGCAATAATCAATTCTTCAACTAGAGCTTTAGACATCAAACTGCAGTGTTCTGGTGAGATTTATTAAACTGAAGACTAGAAATGCTTCAGGGAACTCTGATAATTCCACCCACATGTTTTGTCTGAGAAAGCTCGAACAACCTGAGATGCTGTAGAGAAGTCACTCGGTAATAACCTCATTAAAAACTTTAAATGAGTATACTGGAGAAAATAAAAATTTTATTTTAGAAATTTGAATGTACTTTTTTCCTCAGGAATATTATTCTAAAATTTTAATTAAAACTTTCAGTAGAGCTTTGCAGATATGCTGTTACTTTCCACTAATGTTAGGTAAATAGGGAGAACATTAACTTTTCCCAGCCACTTAGAAACTCCTTAGAGTCTGGAACATCCTGAAGAATAATTTCCTGTAAATTTTTCTAGTTCATGATCTGCTTAATAGTAATGGACAAAACATCAAAATGTTGTCGGGAAAAGCTTCCTCACTCTCTTACAAGATTTTAATGATCTCCAATCAGAGCACAAATTTTCAGCTGGGGTCATGTAATCCTATGCAATAAATCTTTCTTTTTTTCCATTAAAGAGAACTATAAACATATCGTTCATTGTTCATCTTTCACCTATAAACTAATACATGCTAATTCTCTAAAATACTGTTTATTGTGCAGTAGCAAGACAACACCAATGATTTCCTAAATAAATGAACTTATATTTATGACCCATTACCTTGGTATAATAATAATTTAGCTGCTTCTATCTCACTTTTTGTTTATTATATTTTAGGATAAGCAAAAACCATATTTTAAGAAAAGCAAAAAAAAAAGCACCATTTTAAAAGTAAACTCCAGTGTTAGGACATTTATTACTTTGATTTCTGGGCTTTTTGTGAATTGTATATATGAAGGTGTTATATTCTAAATATTTAAATAAGTTCTAAAGTTTTATTTATAAAATATTTTTGTTACTGTTTCTCACATTCCATATGCCCCGTTCTGTTGCTCATGGGTCCATTTGCAATGGAAACCTGAGCTGTATTCCAAAGGTCAACACGCCTCATTACTTAGAAGCACCCAGAGAAGTGCACCTGATGCAAGCCTACAGTAGGTAGCAGAATCTTCCTCACACTAGAGACTTTGAAGCTAGTTTGCATTTTTTCTATTTATGAATGTTTCACTCTGTCTTTATTTAGTAACCTACTTTTTAGGCACTGCTATGTGCTAAGCACACTTTTAGGTATTTTGAGTCATTTCTCTCTCTCCTCACAATAATCCTTCATATGGGGTTTATCCTTATCTTACTGGTTCAAAGGCTAAACCTGAGTTTCAATTAAATTAAATCTCTGCCTTTTGGGTGGTAAGAGAGCTTTTACCACCTAAAGATAAGGAAGATGTTCTCCTGAACTTGAGGAGCTTGTATTCCCATACAGAGCTAGGAAATGGAACAGGAACACTCTTACACACACACACCTCTATAACAAGAGTTATTGTGTGCTAAATTATACAAAAGCCATTGAACTATAGTATATGGAATCTTTTCTTTCCTTACATTTTGCATACCCAACATTTTAGCTCAGCAAACTAGATTACATGAGAGGTCTTAGCCAAAGATATATGCAACACACACCATGTGTGTTTTAGAAAATTCCTGAGGCTTAGACTGGCCTCTGTGCACCCATGAACTATAGCAACGGGCTCAAAAGTCATGTAAAAAGACAAAGGCTAGAGAATGCAAAGTCAGATCCTAACTACTGAGATTCAGAAGCTGGGCAAGCAGTTAGGATTCAGAACACGTGGGTCAGGAACTAATCCGGGAGAAATGGGATACAGAGGTACCAGGTGGCCTTGCATATCAGGATAAAATAACGGAGAAAAACATAAAATAAGGCATCTGTGTCAGCCAAGAAGTGTCATTTATCTCCTGCTGGGGTAAAGCTCTTCCCCATCCCGCAGTTGGGAATGAGTAATTCCCTATGAGGGGATGGGATGTGAATGAACCTGGCCCGAGGGGTGGTGAGGCCCGAGGACACGCTGGGAGCTATTGAAAAAGTCTGATTTAATATTTACATTTTGCTTTATACAAATATTTTCTGAGACAAATTTTTTTGATTTATTTAGAAATAGTTACAGTATATTTTTATTGTAGCTTAGAGCAATCTTAAAGTAATAAATTTCTTTTGGGGTATTTTTACCCAATACTTTTGTTAAAGACATTCCTAGAGTTGATACTAAGCCAGTATTTAGCTACTATATAATCATCATCATCATCATTATCATCATCATTTGTCATTTATAAAATACTTTTATGTGTTAGATATTGTTCTAAGTGCTTTGCACACATTGTCTTATTTAATTCTTGCATCAAGCCTAGAATATGGGTAGACTGTGATCCACTTTATAACAGATAAGAAACTGGAATCACAGAAACAATTATCCTGAGATCATATACCTAATAATTAGTGTAGCCAGGATACAGACCACTGATTCAGTCTCACTCCAGAGCATGTGCTCATAATAATTATAATATTTCCCTTACTACCTCCTAGAGTTAAAATTTAGGAGTTTTTCATTTGAATTTAGATGATATAATAATCCCATGAACAAAAGCAAAGAAAAAGATATAATACCAAAACTGCTGCAAAGAAAAAAATGTAACACCAACACTGCTTATCTATTCAGTGTTAAATTATTTTAAAAGTTATGTCAGACTGATTTTCTTTTTTAATATAAATGATAAGAATGAGAAAGATAAAGTCCCCCAAATACAGTACGGTATCTATTGAACAGTTTAATAGTTTTGAAAATTTTCCTAAAACATTTACTTTTCATATAAATGAAATGTTCAAAAAATATATAAATAAAAAGAAAGACTTCCATTTATGTCTCAACTTGAGATCAAGTTTACTGTTAATACATCTATGAAAACACACATACATGGTGTGTATGTGTGTGTGTCCATATTAACATAGAGAGTGTTGACCCACCCATTGGAATGCTGTCAGACATGGCTGGCAATGGCTGAGGACATTTTCAGTCAAAGTGTAAATTTTCCAAATATTTAAAAATTATTTTTAGTTTGAAGAAGAATGTCATTGACTAAATGTTCTCCAAATACATCCATTGTAAATAAATAATCTTCCTTTTAAAATAAAACATGGCAGTTCCAGTTACACAGATAGTTCCTGGGGGGATGGAAAGCAGCATTTTTCTTTTGAAAAATTTGATTATACTCTTTGTGTTAATTGGAAATTTATTCAACGAAATGGACAGTTAAAGTGGGCTAAGATAGGCCTAATTTGAATGTATGTTTCTAAATTAAGAATTTGATTATTAAAATTTTATGAAGCCTTAGAAATAATCCCTTCATCTTACATTTAAAGAAAAGCATCCGTTGTTAATTCAAAAATATATAACTAGATACCAGAAGATTGCAGAGAAAAAAAGGGGTTGTTAAAATCTGATGTAATGTTTATACTATGCCCTACAATTCATTTGATCTTAGCCAAAATGTTTGTATCTGACACTTGTAGTGAGTTGTTGTTCAAGCAGACCTGTTTATTAGGTAATGATTCTTAAGTCACAGTAAATGGTTTTTGTAAGATAACAATGTTCTAAGATTTATGAAATCTACCACTATCTATGATTAGAGAAATCTCTGTTACAAAATTGACAGATAAGGATATTTCAGTATTATGTTTGAAGTGTACATAATTAAAGAAAAATCTATTAGCAGATATTCTCATAACCCAGTAAGAGCTATCAGGACCATAATAACACTGTCTGAATTTTTTTACATTATGTCCAATGCCAGGCATGTAGTACATTCGACCCTTGAACAACACTGGTTTGAAGTATGCAGGATCCACTTATACATGTTTTATTTTGTTTTGTTTCCGTAAATATGGTAAATGTATTTTCTCTTATTATTTTCTTAACAATTTATTTTCTCTAGCTTTATTGTAAGAATACATATATAATACATTTAATATACAAAATATGTGTTAATCGACTCTTAACATAATCAATATGGCTTCCAGTAAACAGTAGTTAAGTTTGGAAGGAGTCAAAAGTTATATGATGATTTTCAACTGCTTCTGGGGTGAGGGGCCAGAAATAGTCAAGTCTGACCTCCATGTTGTTCAAGGGTCGACTGTATTTCTAATTTTGAAAACAACCCTGCAAAGAAGATATTATTCCTGTTATTTTATAAACAGGGTTTTAAAGGTTAAATAATTTGCTTAATTTTACTCATCTAGTAAGAGGTTTCCTTACTCCAGGTTTTCCAGACTCCATACATAGTCTATTATTTTTTTAATCCCAATGTAATTAACATAAAACATTTATGATGGTTTTCAATTTACCAGAATATTTGTACATCCAGAACACCCTACACCCTGGCTGTCCCAGATAAAACTATCTAATCCTTTCAATTCCAGGAAATTTGAATTGAATAAATAATAATGACATTTTCTAGTATTTCTAGGATTCATCAAAATTCCAGCAATCATTCAAAAGTTAAACTTTCTCTTTTCTCTTGGCTTTTCTAAAAAAGGTTAGTGTTTTATAATTAGATTTTGTATTATCTCTAGGTTTTCAGTGAAGCATAATGGATTAAAGAGGACATTGATGGCTACCAAAATTGGTTTTTATAAGTTACAATGGCAAGTTTACTATAACTTTTTTCAGATTTTATTCAGAAATAAAAATATGCTACTTCCTAACATTAAGCCAAATGTTTATTTCCCAGATTTTACCTAAATGTTCTTCCCTGAGGCCATTGCTGTTGTGAAACTATTTTAATGGCCTTCATTGGGGTGTGGTGAAAATGCTCTAATTGCCTTTGCTAAAAAAAAAAGGTTTTATATAAATTGAATTTTTCTTTTAGGATAATTGCCATTCACTTTTGTTTTATATGCAACTGAGTGGGATTTTGCAGTATCCTCTGTGGACAATAAAGTACTGAAATAGGAGAAGCTAATAATTGCTTTGTGTGGTAATACTGACAACTTCTGCGTATTTGTCAATCTGTGTTAACAGTATCGATCAGGATGGGATCCTCATAGAGGGGCAGATAATATTTCCACTAAATCTTCGGACAGTGATGTAAGTGATATATCTGCGGTTTCAAGGACTAGTAGTGCTTCTCGTTTCAGCAGCACAAGCTACATGTCTGTCCAATCAGAACGGCCAAGAGGAAACAAGAAAATCAGGTGAGTAAGGGGACTTGTGCAGGAAACTCTTCTAAGTATGTATTAGGCGGTCTTTCTTTTTCTTTGGATAAACATAATATTTTCTATTTCTAAAGGTTCATTTTTGTCATTAAGGCAATAAGAACTTCTGTAAATATCACTTTTTATTTTGTTTTGGTCTACCTTTCAAACTTCTTGCACAGGTGAATTTTATAGAACTTACAGCAATTTTCTTACTAAAGTACTTGAATTGATATCATTAGTTATTTTCTAATGTCTTCTTAAAAAAGTCATTGTTATACATTCATTGAGGTTAAAGTGATGATTTTGTGAAGACTTGAATTTTGCAGTGTTCTAAGAAATATGAAAAATAATATTTGGAGGGGTTTTTTCCTAGCTGAATATATTTCAGTGATTCAGAAAACATAAGAATATTATTTTTTTAGTAGGTTGCTCCTTATCCTCCTGAAACTCTTATAAATACATGGAAAAAGTCCTCAGCTCCTTAGTATTTATGAATATTATACACATGCCTGTATAATTTGTGTTTATCACCAGACCTATAGATTTGATGGGCACCTGAGTTAAATTATTTTTTTACTTGTAAATATCAAAAAAAAAGTCTATAATGGGGAGACCACAACTTTTTTCTATGCAACTCTATAATGGGAAAATGCGATTTAAAAACAATTAAGATGAAGTGTTGCTTACACAAGTGCTTCTCTGGTATACTGGAAAAAAAGGTTCAACATTTAAAATTTGTAATTTTTGTTTATGTTTTAGTAGTTTTTATTTCCTTTCTGTTTAATTTTGTATGCATGTTTTTTCTTACTTTTTCTTCTTTGTGTTTATTTGCATGCCTTCCTTCTATTTCTGTTGCTTTCAAAGGCCAAAGGGAGTAGCAGAGGGAGGGAAAGAAGGGGATAAGCACGAAGAGATAGTTCATGAGGAGGAAGAGGTAAAGCAAGAAGGAATTGATGAGAATGAGAAAGGGAAAGAGGTTACAAAAGCGTCCAGTGAGAAAAACAGAGAATCGGGAGATGAGGAAAAACCACAAGATACACCTGAGCAAGGGAAAGACCAAGGACAGTGGAGTACAGAGGATGTGCAGAGGCGATTCTCACAAAATGGTGACAGGTAAAAAGTGCTCGTTTCTGTAGACACCCCCCACTAGTTACGTAGTCTTTTTTCCTAACCCTGAAAACTGTTTTGCCTCTTACATTGGGCTCGTTTTCTTGTGTTTTCTGTATTTATATTCTAATACAACTAATTAATGTGTTGGCAAATTATCATCAAGTAGATTGATTTACTAAACAATCTTTCATTTGTATCAGCTAGTTCTGAGAGTCTGAATTATTGGTTTTCAAGTTATTTAGGATTAGCTGAACCAAACTTAAATTTCCCTTTAGTTTTTTATCATGAATTAGCATTTATCTTCCCCATTTGTACAGTCAAAACCTTTGAAATGAAGGTCTGAAAGCGCTGAAAAAATTAGCTTGCTTTATAAGAAATATTACATACTGGAAATGAACTTTTTAAATGAGTCGGCAAATAACAACAACAAGTTAACTTTATTCAATCTGTAGCTCTTGCCTCTTAGTTTTCTGGTGGGTTCTGGTGCAGTTTGAGTCCTAAGGAGGACTGAGCAGCTGAAAAGGAAGGGTAGATACCCCAGGGTTCATTAGAAGGCAGACATAGTATGTTAGGCCCCTCTCAAAATTCATTCAGCTAGAGAAACAGCCAAAGAAGGAAATTTGAACAGGGGATAAAGGCAAGGGAAAAAACAGAAATGGCAAGGTGAAAAGCAACTATGCTTTCATTTTCATAACACAAAGCACTAAAGATGAAGCTATCTGTGTAGTGCTCTACTGAAGGTCAAATCAGCACAAGTACGCAGAAGTTCAGCCTTGAGCCTGAGGGGATGGGTTTCTTTAATTACATTTATCTGAGACTGAGGATTGCAAATCTTGCACATGTTGGAGGAATTGGGGTTTCTATTATTCAGTTCCACAACTTGATTTTGTGTTAGTACAAGTTGGCTTGATAAGCACATCCTATTATAAGCCAAATTTTGCATTAATATATTTAATATATCTTAACCCAGTATCAGTTTGTGCTTTATTCTCATTAATGAGAAAGATAATTGGGACAGATGTTTACCCCTTGAGTATGCTATTTGGTGGTTTAGTCTATGATACTTAAAATTTGTCTCAGATTGGTATATTAACTATATCACTGCTCTGTGAAAGTTTCTGTATAACAGACATTAAACCTAATAATGAATATTAAGGTAGGCATATTTTGTGATTTGAGTCTAAATTATTAATTTCAGTTTGTCTTTGTTTTTTATTCTTTTTTAAAGATTTTATTTATTTATTTTTAGAGAGAGGGAGAGGGAATGAGAAAGAGAGGGAGAGAAACATCAGTGTGTGGTAGCTTCTGGTGCACCCCCTACTGGGGACCTGGCCTGAAACCCAGACATGTGCCCTGACTGGGAATTGAACTGGCAACCCCTTGGTTCCCGGGCCCATGCTCAATCCACTGAGCTACACCAGCCAGGGTTCTCTTTGTTTTTTATTTAACTTTTGATAATTATATTAGTTTATTTAGTAAAACCCATTTTACTGATTTGCAGGGCATAGGATCATTTTGTCATTAATTCACAGAGATGAGCTTTCTAATTTATCCTTGGAAAGAGATACAGTTTTCTTTTGTCTATACTGTATAAATGAGAACATGAGTCCATTGATGTTTGCCTAGAACCAAAAGCCTATACAGGCATTCCTGGCTTGGATAGAGGTTTAGAGAAGGTCATGACCTAAATTTCCAATTTCTAAAAAATTTTTACCCAAGGACATTTTTTCATTACTTTTAGAGAGAAGGAAAAGGGGGAGGGGAGAGAGAGAGAAACATCGATTGGTTGCCTTCTCCTAGCACTCTAACTGTGGATCAAACCCACAACCTGGGTATGTGCCTGATCAGGAATTGAACCCACCACCTTTCTGTCTAGGGGATGACGCTCCAACCAACTGAGTCACACCAGCCAGGGCCTAAGTTTCCAATTTTTCATACTACTTTCTTCCTCACATTCTTCAGGTAGGGAGCATATTGTTTTACAGGGAGAAGGAAAAGGTGCCATATTCCTAACAGTTTGAGTTATCAAGTCAGTGTATTCAGTTTGAGTAGCTACAGCGTGTTTCTGGAACTCTGAATGCAGGGGCTCAGGCTGATCTCTCCAGGGAACATATATTCCATAAGACGGCCAGAGTGTCAACTGCAGTTTCGGTAAGAAAATGGTGGTATCAGACTGCAAATAGGATGTTGAATTTGCTTTCATTTCTTAGAATAAAACTAACAATCTGTATCCTGAGAGAAAATATGTTTGAGTACTCCCAGTGTCGTTTTGTTTTGGTAGTTGTTAAAAATAATTGTACATTGTTTGTATGCTAAAAACATGCTTATACAACATTATTGGAAACGATCATCTTCTATAATACACCATTGACGTTTTATGCCTTTTACTTGTAATCTAAGTTTTTATAAACAAAGTTTTCTGACTTCAGAGTTTAAGTATTTATAGTACTGTTACTGCTTAAAGCTAACATAGTGACTACAATGAACAAAACTTATTATAGTTGCTATTTTCATTATAGCATTCGGATCTCATTGCATGGTACAGAATTATGATTTCTGTGTTCTATTAAGTCAAATTAACATACCACACATCTTCTGAATTTATAAGCAGAAAATGAATAGCAAAATATAGACTCGAGAAAGTTCATTAAATATTTGAATATATTTGTCCTAAGTTGATAATAATATATTCATACCTAGCTATTTATATTTATACACATGGATATAGGTCTAGTAAAATGCTCCTGTATCATTAATGATGATATGGCAAACTCCAGAAAATCTGGAATTATATTTGCCATTTAAAATATTTTTCTCACTCTGTGTAATCTAACACTATTTACACTTGCTGATTACATGCCAAATACATGTAGTAAGCTGGCCCAGGGGGGAAAAAAAGAAGTAATGAGGTAAGAAGAAATTATTCATTCAACTATTTACTTAGAAAATTTCTCAGGCAGTGTACTTAAAATTGGAAATGGAAGTGAAATTAAACATTTTCATACTTTTAAGCCTGAGAATGAAGCAGTTGCTTAACCTTGGGTGGATGGATGTTTAAGGGTAGCAGCATATCCAAAACACGTCATCAGGATACCTGAACAAATTCACAAGAAGTTGTGACCAAAAAAAAATCAGCAACAAAAGGGGAGACCTTAAATCCGTAATGGAAGGTAGACAAAACAAATACTGAACATAGGGCATTGTCAAAATCAACAATGTTGGTAGCCCTGTCATCCAACTAGACTCTTAATTCATTCTTCCAGACTCTTTTCCGGAGACATAAGACAAAAGAAAGAAACTCAAGAAACTCATTCTCTATAAATTTTCAGTTCTAAGGCATTTTTATAAATGCTATGGAATTATAATTTGTCTTTTGGAAGAGATTGTCCTTGAGATGGAAATTTTTTAAAGGAAAATGACAGCAACGGTTTAAATTTTCATGAATAGCTGTTTTTAAGAGATTAAGCCATCTAAATTATCAAGCAAAAATTCTCATCTTTAGAAGAGCAATCAGAATAATTGTTAATAAAGTATGTATTGCTGTTAACATGTTATTTTTAGAAAATACTTGTTCATGGCTATTTAGCAGAACTTCATGTGTGCGGCATTTGTCTGCCTATGTTATGCCTTTAAAGGGAAGCAGTATGTTTCATGAAAATAATTGTGGATTAGGAAGCTAAGGTATCTGGATTCTCATCTTAACTTTGTCACATGTACCTACCCACTTTATCTGCCAGGGTTTTTTTGCTTGTCAAATAGAGGAATGAATGACTCATTCTGTTCCATAGGTGGGTGTAGAGCACAGAAACCAGGAAAGTAAGCATCTTCAGCTGTACTGATGATTATTATCATGAACTCAAAATATAATAGTGGTTCTGTGACTAACCACTAGTGTAACAAACAGCTCAACATAATTTTCTGTCATTGGGCAAATGTTTTTAAAATTTAAGCAGCCAATATTTCA
The DNA here is from genome assembly GCA_028533065.1 of Trachops cirrhosus. Classification (NCBI taxonomy): domain Eukaryota; kingdom Metazoa; phylum Chordata; class Mammalia; order Chiroptera; family Phyllostomidae; genus Trachops; species Trachops cirrhosus. The sequence continues at coordinate 102,168,184 of CM052544.1, forward strand.
TACTTCATTGATTGAGTTGAGTGTTTTTTGGTTGCCTGGAAGTATTTTTCAGTGCTAACCCATCCCAGCCGGCACACTGATGGACTGTGTTCTTCCACTGATGTATTTCTGATGGTTTGTGTTTTTTTTTTTTTTCCTTTCACACCGGGGCTATATCTTTTAGTTAATGCTACTGAAAACCTTAACAAGCCCAATAAACTTCTCTGTCTTCTATGATTGTGCATAAAAAGGAAACTTTTTAAAAATACTCGAACATCACTCTTAGATTTGTGATTCTGCAAGTTTAGGATGGAGCCCCGAAATTGACATTTTTTAAAACAGACACCCCAAGGTATCATGATGCAGGGAGCTGAGATGCTCTCCAGCTTCTTTTTGGGGTTGCTTGTATTTCCTAATGCATTTCAAGGTCAATTTGACAATTTTTGAAAAAAAATTAAAAGGTAACGGATTTTCATAGGGATTGTTTTTAATTAATTAGATCAATTTGTGGGTTACTACCACCTTAACAATATTGTCTTCCAATCCATGAATAAGAGATGTTCCTTTTTTTTATGTTTTTCTTTACTTTCTTTCAATGATGTTTTGTAGTTTTCAGGGAACACATATTGCACTTCTTTGATTAAATTTATTCTAGGTATTTTGTTTTTCATATTATTGTAAATGGAATTGTTTTATTAATTTCATTTTGGATTGTTCATTGGTAGTGTATAGAAATGCAATTAATTTTTGTGTATTGACCTTGTATCCTTCTACCTTGAGGTATTAATTTATTAGCTCTAAGGGTTTTTTGTTAATTCTTTAATTCTTCAGGATATTCTCTATGGGAGACCATTTCATCTGTGAATATAGTTTTAATTTCTCTTTCCAAGCTGAATGACTTTTCTTTGTTTTCCTTTCCTAATTGACCTTGCTGAAATCTCCACTACAGTGTAAACTGGAAATTGCTTATGGACAGTTCTTAAAAGAAACAGCCACATAGAATTGCTTTAGAGTAGCTAGAAAAGCATTTTTGAGGATGTCTCCTATGTCATTTATTCATTTCAAAATAGTCTATGTGAAACTTTCATTTAAAACTTTATGAATATCTCTCTTAAAGGATTTATTTGCTTCACTGAAAACAAAACAATTTAACCCATTATATTTTCTCTTTCATTTAGTGATCCAAAACATAATAATTTAATTCAATTTCTTGGACTATATTATATTAAAATTCTATATTATATATAATAATTGACATTTTCTCTTTTGCCTCCTTAAGCTTTGTTTTTCTACTTCTATTTTCTTACAGTTGTGAAACATTTAATTTTTTGTTAAAACCGTCTCCAATAATACATGCTGTGAAATCTAGGTAACAGATTTTGTATCATGAATACTTATTTAGAGTTTGACCCCATTACCATTCTCTTCTTGAAATGCTTTTCCCTCTTGGCTTGTGTTTTTGCACACTCCCTTCGTTCTCGTGCATCTCTTTGGTCACCTCTGTCTATGTGAGCTTTCTCTGTGCTCCTTTTGTATCGATATTTTGTAAGATCCTACCTAAGCCCTCTTTCTTCACTCTACACGTTCCATCTGGATGGTGCATTCTGTTCCATGGCTTCACGTAGCATCTGTATGTTGATGACTTCCAAATCTGTCTTTCCAGTCCAGATCTTTTTCTAATCATCTGCCAGACCTATCTCGTCCTGCTCCAGCCATCTGCTTGGCTGTCCCAGGGACATGTCAAGCTCAACATGTAAAATTCAATTCATTATATCCCTTATCAGACAACCAGAATTAATAACCTGCCCCTTCTTTGGTGGTGTCTTTCTCAGTGGACAGCATCAGTATGCTCCCACTTGTCCAAACCAGAAATGTGAGCATCAGCTCTTGACTCATCCTCCTCCACTGAGCCCAGTTCACTCCCTCATTGCCAAGTCTTACTGAATCTAATGCTTGGTTATTTGTGAAATATGTCCATTTTCGTCTAACCCCATTTCTATTTTCATAATTTAAGCTGTCTTTTCTTATGGAGATGACTAGGCCATCTTATCTTCAGAAATAATAACTCATAAGTCTGAGCTCAATATGATAATAACAAAAAATGAGTGGTCAATTACTCGGGTAGCTCATTTGTGAATTGGTTACTTTTAAAGGGTGAATTTTTTTAAATGTCAACCTAATTATGTTTATTTGACATGTTAAATCACATGGGAAGCATTATCAAATGAGAAGTGATATTAAACCTTCTTAGGTTATATTTATTTGGAGGCATGTTATTAGTATAAGTATTCCAGAAATTGTATGGAATTCCTGGAAATCTGAGGTGTCTGGATGTAATGTTATTAGTCATAATTCAAGTTATCATCTTAAAATGTTATATGTCACAGAAATAACCAAATTTCCTTGTCAATTCATTATAATAAACTTCCATCAGATTATTTAAAATTGGCACATTGAAGTTATTTGTCATTTACAGACAGTCCTTTTCACTCTAACGGTTTTGCAAAAGTAAGATTCTTGGAAAGGATCATACCAAGTACTCTTTTTTCACATTTAAAACAATTGTTTGATTACAGTTTGCATTAAACACTATTTTGCATTAGTTTCAGGTGTACAACACAGCTGATAGACATTCATATAAGTTACAGTGTTCTCTCTGATAATTCAAGTGCCCAGCTGGCACCATAGATAGTTACTACAATATTGCTAATTCCCTTATGTTATGATGCCTGTTTTTTAATAGTTAGTACTTTTTTATACCATCACTCTCTTTCACCCCACCTCCCAACACACCTGCCTTCTGGTCTCCATCAGTTTATTCTCTGTATTTATAAGCCTGTTTCATTTTGTTAGTTTATTTTGTTCTTTTGATTCCACGTATGTGATATCATTATGGTATTTGTCTTTCTCTGCCTGGCTTATTTCATGTAGCAAAATACTGTGTAGGTTCACCCATGCTGTTAAAAATGGTAAGATTTCATTATTTTTTAAGGCTGAATAATAGACCATTGTATATGTACCACCAGTTTTTTATCCATTTGTTTATTGATGTGCACTTGGGTTGCTTCCATATCTTGGCCATTGTAAATAATGCAGTGAACTTGGATGTGCATATATTCTTTTGAACTAGTGTTTTGGGTTTCGTCGGATGTATACCCAGAAGTGGAATTGCGGCATTGTAAGGCAGTTCCAGTTTTACATTTTTGAGGAAACTCCACACTGTTTTCCATGGTGGTTTCGCCAATCTGCACTCCCACCAACAGTGCACGAGGGTTCCCTTTTCTCCACATCTTTACCAACACTTGTTTGTTGATTTATTGGTGACAGCTTTTCTGATAGATATGAAGTGGTATCTCTGTGGTTTTATTTTGTATTTCTGTGATGATTAGTTATGTTGAGCATCTTTTCATATGTCCATTGCATATCTGTGTGTCCTCTTTGGAGAAGTGTCTTTTTAGGTCCTCTGCCTACTTTTTAATTGTGTTGTTTGTGTTTTGGTAGTAAGTTATCTTAGTTCTTTATAAAATTTGAATATCAACCCTTTATCAGATGTATTACTGGCAAATATTTTGTCTCATTCAGTAGGTGGTCTTTTTGTTTTGCTGAAGGTTTTATTTCCTGTGAAAAAAAATTTAGTTTAATGTAGTCCCATTTATTTATTCTTTAATTTCTTTCCCTTGCCCAAGGAGATATATCAAAAAAAATATATTGCTAAGGGAAGTGTCCAAGATTTTTACTGCCAGTGTTTTCTTTTAGGACTTTTATGGTTTCAGGCATTACATTTAAATTTTTAATCCATTTAGGGTTTATTCTTGTATGTGGTATAAGAGATTGGTCTAGTTTCAGTTTTTTGCATGTATCTAAGTTTCTTAACACCATTTATTGAATAGACTGTCTTTATCCCATTGTGTGTTCTAGCTTCCTTTGTCAAAGATTAATTGTCCGTATAGTCTTCGGCTTATCTCTGGTTTCTCTATTCAGTTCCATTTGTCTATGTGTCTGTTTTTATACTAGTACCATGCTGTTTTGAATACCATATAGCCTTGTAGTATAGTTTGAGTACTATAGAATTACTATAAAGGGGACCCTCAGGTAGTGTGATACCTCCCACTTTGTTATTATTTTTCAAGATTGCTCTAGCAGTTTGGGGTCTTTTGTGTTTCCATACCAATTTTTGGATTATTTGTTCTAGTTCTGTGAAAAATACCATTGGTATTTTGATAGGAATTGTATTGAATCTACAGATTGCTTTGGGTAGTATGGACATTTTAATGATGTTAATTCTTCCTATCTATGAGCACAGTATAAACTTCCATTTATTAGTATCTTCTTCGATTTCTTACTTCAATGTCTTATAATTTTTTGAATATAAGTCTTTTACCTCCTTGGTTAAATTTATTCTTAGGTTTTTAAATTCAGTTGTAAATGAGATTGTTTTCTTAGTTTCCCTTTCTGATAGTTCATCACTGGTGTATAAAAATGCAACTGATTTCTGAATATTTATTTTGTATCCTGCTACTTTACCAAATTTATCAGTTCTAGTAGTTTTTGTGGAATCTTTAGGGTTCTCTATATATAGCATCATGTCAGCTGTAAATATGTCAGTTTTACCTTCCTTTCCAGTGTGGATACCTTCTATTTCTTCTTGTTGTTGTGTAGGACTGATTGCTGTGTAGGACTTCCAGTACTATATTGAATACAAGTGGTGAAAGTGGACATCCTATCTTATCCCTGATCTTGAGAGAAACACATTTAGTTTTTGCCCCAATGAGTATGATATTAGCTATGGGTTTGTCATATATGGCCTTTATTGTGTTAAGGTACGTTCCCTATATTTCCACTTGGCTGAGAGTTTTTATCATAAATGGTTACTGAATTTTGTCAAATGCTTTTTCTTCATCTGTCAATATGTTCATATGATTTTAATCCTTCACTTAATGTGGTATATTACATTAATTGATTTGTGGGTATTGAACGAGACATACATCCCAGGAATAAATCCTGCTTGATAATGGTGAATGTTTTTTTGCAATGTACTGCTGAATTCATTTTGCTGTGGATTTTGTTGTGGATTTTTGCATGTATGTTCGTCAGGGATATTGGCTTATAATTTTCTTTCTTTGTTACCAGGATAATGCTAGCCTTATAAAATGAGTTGGGGTGGGGGTGGTCTTCTCTTTTATTGAAAATTTTGGAATAGCTTGAAAAGGGTAGGTGTTAATTATTATTTTTTGAATGTTCGGTAAAATTCACCTTTGAAGCCAACCAGTCCAGGACTTTTGTTTCTGGGGAGTTTTTTGATTAGTACTTCAATTTTGTTGGTTGTAATTGGTCTGTTCAGATTTTGTGTTTCTTCTTGATTCTGTCTTGGAGAATTGTATGATTCTAGGAAGTTATTGATTTCTTTCAGATTGTCAGTTTGTTGGCATATAATTGTTCACAGTATTTTCTGTGGTATCAGTTGCTGCTTCTCCTTTTTCATTTCTAATTTTATTTACTGGGTCCTCTGTCTTTTTTTCTTGATGAGTCATATCAGTCTTGCTTATCTTTTCAAAAAAACAGGTTTTAGTTTTATTGATCTTTTGTATTATTTTTTAGACTCTATTTTATGCATGTCCCTTCTGATCTTAATTATTTTCTTTCTTCTGCTCACTTTAGGCTTTGTTTGTTGTTCTTTTTCTTGTTTCTTTAACTGTAAGGTTAGATTGTTTATTTGAGGGGTTTTTTTTTTGTTTTGTTTTGGTTTTTGGTTTCTTGAGGTAGGCCTGAATTGCTATGAATTTCCCTCTTAGGACTGCTTTTGCTGTGTCCCATAGATTTTGGGTCATTTTGTTTTCATTTCATTTGTCTCAAGGTATTTTTTATCTTTTTCTTCTACTCATTGTTAGCCCATTCATTGTTTAGTAACATGTTATTTAGCCTCCATTTGTTTGTGTGTGTGTTTTTCTTATTTATTTGTAGTTTCATACCATTGTGGTATGAAGTTGCCTGATATGATTTTGGTCTTCTTAAATTAACTGAGACTTATTTTGTACCCTAATATGTTATCTTTCCTGGAACCTGTTCCATGTGCACTTGAAAAAAATGTATATTCTGCTACTTTGGGGTAAAATGCTCTGAAAATATCAATTAAATCCATCCGATATAATGTGTCACTTAAGGCCGCTGTTTGCTTGTTGATATTTTGTCTGGAAGATTTATCCATTGATGTCAATGGGGTTTTAGTGTCCCCTATTGTGACTGTACTACTGTTGATCTCCCCCTTTTTGTCCATTAATATTTGCTTTACATATTTAGTTGCTCCTGGGTTGGGTGCATAAATGTTTACAAGGGTTATATCCTCTTGTTGGATTCATCCCTTTATCATTATGTAATGTCCTTTTTTGCCTTTTTATAGCCTTTATTTTAAAGTCTATTTTATCTGATGTAAGTATTGCTATGCCAGCTTTTTCTCATTTCCATTTGCATGACCTCTTTTTCCATCCCTTTAGTTTCAGTATGTGTGTGTCTTCCCATCTGAAGTGGGTCTCTCACAGACAGCATATATGTGGGTCTTGTTTTCTTATTTATTCAGCTACTCTCTGTCTTTTGATTAGAGCATTTAATCCATTTACATTTAAAGTGATTGTTAATAGGTTCTGATTTATTGCCATTATTTTCTTTAAAGGGTGAATTTTATGGTATGTGAATTATGTCTTTTAAATTGCGCAAAAGAAAGTCTCTGTGAAAAAGGAGGGAATCAATCTATAATCTATCTCTGTTGTTTCTCCAATAATTATTGGTGTAAAATCAATAATAATTATTGGTAATAATAATTATCAACATTATGAGAAGTGTTGATAAAATGCAAATAACATTTTGTTTATAGTTCAGTTTGTCAAGCATCTTTTCTTCTATTCCAATGCACCGTAAGAGCCACCTTTTCCTAGAATATTTATCTTTTTTAAAATTCTTGCTTTCATTTTTAACATCGCCAAGGTGCTGAAGATGAATAAAAAACAAAGACCTTTTTCTCATAAAAACATGATGATTTTTCTTTTTTTTACAGTTCAAAATTTATCCTTTGCACATAAACATAATAGTTGGCCTAAAATGGTGAACTCTGTATATATATATATTAAGTGTTCTCAGTTCATAATTAAACAAGCTAGTCTCATAAAAATTTGGAAAACTTACCAGATTAAATGTTGATTCTCTATCTTATTATCTTCCATGTGTGGTAGGCTGTGCTTGTGACTTCATAATTTTTGGGGAGATCACTGAAAGTGGTTGTTGGAGTTTGTCTACCCTTTGTATGCTAATGGGCCCTGTCATTTTTCTTCTTTGATTTCTCTCACTATTGTGAGGCTTTATGCAGCACGTTTACATAAAAATAATGATTATCATTAATGTAAGTGAGTCTTCTGAATCTTTCTTTCAAAATATTGTGAACAGATGACAATTGCATATTATCAGAACCAGCTTTATTTTACTGTTTATCATGGAGAATGAATTACTACATGGTCTACCAGTCATGTGTAGGTTCTCAACAAATATTTGTTTAATAATGAATGGATAAATGAATAACTATTTCAGTAATTTATTTTAAATGGATTTTTAAATTAGAATAGCTAAACTTAGATGAGAAAGATACTAATCCTCTAATCCTTTAACAGCCATGAAATACTGTAATCATCATATTCTCTCTTCATGACTAAATTTTTCTTGATAATGACTCACTCTTAAAATCTTAATATGCTATTTCTCTCTCATAGTCAAACTATTATACACAGAAAGTGGTATCTATTATTCGAAGGTACTTTAGCAATTATCTAATATTCTGAAGTAAAGTAGGACTCTTCTTATATCAGTGACTCCAAAACCAACATCATAAAGAAATCACTAGGTAGGGGAGCATTTTAAAAATAAAAATTCTCTGCTCTTGACATGAGAAGTCTATCCCTATATATAAATGTGATGATTCGTGACCCTGTACAATATCACTGATGGCTGATTGTCCACCCTGCCTGAAGAATTCAGAGCTCTCTACCTATCAGAAAGTTTGTTATATTCTTGAACATTTAGAATTATATCATGATGATCACTTCATAAAGTATATAAATTTTGAATAACTGTATTGTATACCTGAAACTCCGTAAGATTGCATGTCAACTACACTTCAATAAAATATTTTTGTTTTCTAATTTAAGAAAAAATTTTAGACTTTTATTTTAATTAAACATATGTCTCATGCACCCCTTTGTATTTATGATATATGCCAAACTTTAAAAACATGAGAAGGGGATTGGAAGAGAGAGTTGTGTCAGGACCTATCGTTTCAGAATGGAACCAAGTTCTGTTTAACCCACAACACATATAGCCACTGTGTTAACGTATATACACATCCATGATCATTCTTCTTTGGTGCAGCTCTGTGTTTTTCATAATGCTTTTATGCTCCAATTCCGATGCCAAATTGTGTTTTTTTTTCAACAGAATAAAATATTGCCACTTTTCAGTTATATTGAAGGTCTCTATAACATATTTAAGCAATTCAGTGATTTTTTAAAATTTACAGTTCTTAGTCTTTCTACCACAATGTAATTTACAATAATGAAATAACAGCATAAAAATAAAATTAAGACAAGTAGGAAAAATGTCATTTCATGATTTATTGTAGATATTTTCTGTTCTGTAGTTTTATAACATAATAAATCAAGTTTATTAAAGATCTGAACTTGTATCTAGCAAATAAAATTGCTCTGGTACTATAATTTCTAGTTTATGTCAAATTGTACTTCTACTAGAAAGTAATTTTCATGTTCTTCAGGTGTGTTTATAATATTCTTACTGTTATTTTTAAATTATTATTTACCTTTAAGACAAAAACAATACATAACTAGGAGAAAGTCTGTCTTGGCATTTTAAATAGTATTTATTTTCACATATTCCATTTATCTCTACTACATTATATATGCATTTCATTTGCTATATGTAAATTTTATCCATTTGAGGTAATCATACAATTTGATTTTAAATCAATACATTATACATCTTGCATTGAAAGGTTACAAATAGCTTCAAAGTAGCGAAAATTTTTGTCTTTAACACAATTTGAAAATATTGTTAGTTTCTAACAGTGCTTTGGAAAAAACAAAAAAGGAAAGTTAAAATGGTGGAGAAAAGAACAAAAACTATTGAAAGGATTAGTTAATACACAGGGTCCGGCAGAAGTAACGCCATTGAGTGTGGTTGGTACGGTCCGTGAGTATCTCACAAGAGATGGACTGCAATTTGAACATTTCACCTAAAATGCCATTATCGTGTGCTTGAGTGAGATATTGTTATGTTACAGAATCACATGCTTATGGTTTTGTAATAAAAGATTTTTATGTAATAAAAAGGGGCGTTATTTGTGCCAGACCCTGTATTTTCTTTAAGAAACATATAAATTGTGCTATAAAGCATTTTTAAAAGATTTTATTAATTTATTTTTAGAGAAAGGGTAAAGGAGGGAGAAAGAGAAGGAGAGGAACATTAATGTGCATGAGATACATCACTCGGTTGCCTCTCACATGCCCCTAATTGAGGACCTGTCCTACAACCCATACCTGTGCCCTGACCAGGAATCAAAACTGTGACCCTTCAGTTCGCAGGCCAGCACTCAATCCACTGAGCCACTCAGGGCATATAAAGCATTTTTATTAGTCTTTTGAATATAGTTGAACCTACTCACTGAATCCATTAGTGCATAAGTTCTAATCTAAATCCATTAGAAATTTGTTCACAAATTAAATAACTAATATTCTTCCTAGTCATAGTTAAGACTCTTTAATGAAATTATTTATTTGAAAAATAAAAAATTATTTATTTTTTCTGAATTGATGGATATCTTAATCATCAACAGAGTTGCTGTGGAGAATGAGAGACTAAAAACTCAATATTCCTTCAGTGTTTTATTTTCGTTCAATTTTTATTTTCTTTTTTAATCATTTAAAATTTTCATTTACATAAATTTATAAGAAAACTTTTCAGCCTTGGTAGCTTTTAGGTTTGTGTTTAGAATTGCAAATTTTTAAACTATAACAACTATGAGAACACCTGTGAGTCAATATTTCTTCATGAATTAAAAATAACTAGATGCACTATCCCAGAATGTTATCACATAAATAGCCTATTCTAATTTTACTGCAGTGACAAAGAGTGATAGTAGTGCTAAGACTATAAGTGCATTTAAATCTGCCTTGAGTTTATTAAAAATCTTAAAACACAATGATAATAATGGTAATTAAATTCTTAAACTTTTAGCAAATTAAATTGCATAGGCACTTGGCTACCCCTCATTTCTTTTTTTTCAGTGATGGTTGTCTATTCAAGTAGGTGTTTTGTTCAAGTCAAGATTGACAGTAGCATGCTTGATGACTTTACTGAGTCATTAACTCTCTTGGGTTCCAGTATTTGCATATTATAATAAAAATCACATACAAAAAAGATGCCTTAATGATCTTTTAGCTGGTTTGGTGAGGAGGTTAGGATTTTTAATTTTATTAGAATAAAATCTTCAATTGTTCCTCCTAACTGTATAGAAACAATTGCTCAGTATATCTAGTATTGACCAACTAGCTAGAAACAAACTAGAACTATTAATCACATTTTACTCCGAAGCTTTACCAGAAGTAGCACATTGACAATAGAATCTCCCAACAGAAAGGTACTGAGATTTGTTCTAAAGGAAACTCTCACAGAATTGTTTGCAGACTAAGTTTAATTTCTGTGACTCCTCCAGTTACAGTGTTCTAATACTAGTCCGGGCATCTCAAACTCATAGCCCTAATGGTGCCAAGCAGGTGATATGAGTGATTAAAATGAGGTTTAAGGACAAGGTTACATTGGGAATTGTGGCCACCCGCAGAGCACGTGCTCCCTTTAAAGGAGAAACTGCTGCTCAGCATCAGCTAGTCGTGGGCACGCGGGAACGCAGGCAATATTGCCACATCTGACGTTTCAGGAGACCAAAACCTCTAATTCCTATGTCAACTTTGTGAACTACTCTTCTGGCCAAAGAAAGTGTATCACAGTGGGCCAGATCCACTGGATGGGCCACCTGTTTGACGCTGAAATAGTAATTATTGGTGGAATAATGACCCTGAGTTACTAAACCTTCCGAGTGATCAAAACAGGAATAAGCAGTTTTCTTCATCTTGTTCTAAGTCAGAAAACTGCTCATGTTTTAGAACATGCTTTAGTAATGTAAGTACCAACATATTAGACAAAATATTGTATTTTGAAAATAATCTTAATGATTAGAGAGATGCATGTATGTCATAAACTAATTAAACTTGGGCTTTTTGCCTTATGTACCTCAGATAACAATCAAAATAATGGGACGTTGTATGGAATTGTTATGTAGAGTACTGTGAAATCCTTAACAGATTCAAAGAGAAGAGCTGTGATGAGTCTTTAAGTATCTAGGAGTGGAGCTAATTATAGAAATGCTAAATAAGTATAAATAAATGGTATTGCCTATGTGGAAAGCTGTTTTTTATATGACTACTTAGATTAAGGGGACATTAAAATAAGCTTTATTGGAATTTCTAGAAAATAGAAAACAGTTAAGTTGGCTCTAAAATATAGTTTTAATAAAGCAGCTCTTTAAAATGCAAAAGTAAATACTATTGTTGGTTGGTTCTTCAGGGTTTACATAATATACAGTGAGTTATATAGAGTTTTATACTTTCAGCTGGTAGTTTTGGAATTCTGGAGATACTATTTAATTTACCTGTTTTTCCCCATTTTGTTTTTAACTCTGGTTAAGAGCATGTCTAAAACCAAACAAGCATGACATTATTATATTATTTATATTTGTAAAGATAGATAAGACTTAAAAACACCTTTATCTGTCTAATGTAAGTATAAATAGTACTCGTAATTTACTTTTTATATTTATTTTTTAAATCATAAAGAGCTTTCCTTATATTACTTTAACTGTAATAAAGTATGTGTGAATTTGGAAAAATTCTATATACAAGGTTTGGCAGAGGTAGGTTTACAGTTGTGAGTACTCAAAACAGTTTATTCTTGTATTGTTATTCATCGTGTATTATATTATTCTCCATATGAGCAACTGTAAACCTACTTTTGTTCCACCCTGCACAGTGAATTACATCAGTATGTTTTGGAAATCTGCTCATGCTTCAACTTTTTTCAAATCTAGCAACTGAAACATATTTGTACAAGTTTAATTCTGCTTTGTCCAAAATTCATCACATGTACATATTAATAGTTTAATTATATGAATGATTTACATTGGGTTGGCCAAAAAGTCCATTTAGTTTTTTCCATAAAATAAAAGACACATTCTTCATTTTCACCAATACATTTATTGGTTTGGATATTTTGAGTGTGTCAGCTCTCTCCCACTATTGGCTTCTAGGGGTAGAGGCCAGGGGTGCTGCTAAACATCTTCCAGTGCATAGGACAGCCCCACAGCAGAGAATTATTGGGCCAAAATGTCAGCAGTACCAAGAAACTTGGCAAACCGCTTTTGACACATCCAGTCAGTCACAGCAACTTCTCTACACACTGCATAAATCCTTTTTTGCGTTTCAGTTGCATCTTTACCTTTCTTGAAATGATAAAGTATAACACACTGAAAATGTTGTTTATTTTCTTCCATCTTCCATATTAAAATGGCCGCACAAAAATTCACCAACTTTAATATGTTTTTTTAAATGCACGCTGATATGACAGCTGTCACAATACAATCTAACAAAATTGTTTCAAATGACGTTACAGACAACTAAGCACTACTAGAGGCATCTTACAGAAAAAACTAAACAAACTTTTTGGCCAACCCAATATATGAGCACACAGTGTGTGTGTTAGTATGTAGTCTGCATTGCATGGATGTCTGTAATCTAATGTATTCAAACAGGTTTACTCTTCTAGGGTAATGGAACTTTAAAATTTCTGTGGAAATAATTTTGAAAGAGACTATATCTTTAAGAATTTTCAGAGAATAAAATTATAAGCAAAATAACCTTTACATTTTCTTTTGGTTGGTTATGTGGAATATTGTCTTGTGCTTTAATCAACAGAGCCCAATATTTTATCCATGTATTTAGCTGTTAAAGAAAACTGCTTGGCAAAATACACTTTTCCCTAAGCTTGAAGAGTAAAATTTGCAAATAATTTTTAAATATCCAAATATTTACCTATTCATTAGAGAGATTAAAATTGTCCAAACATTAGTAAAAAAGATTATCTTAAGTTAAAAAATATGGCATGGTATTTTTTTTGTTTACTTCTAAATTTGACTTTTCGGTGTTGTCTCTGAAACAAAATTCGCAATCAGGTAGAGCACGTTCGTTCTGGCAGCGTGTCGTCAAGTGCTGCTTGGCTGGTGCCTGTGAGCTGATGCGAGGGGACGCTGAGCAAGGGCCGTTTAGCCATGCTTGCCTGTCCCAGTGCTGCAGTCTCACTCAAAATAAAATTCTGGTGACTGAAAAGTTACAGCATCCTGGAGCCTGCAAACGTAGCACCTCCTTATCTGTTACGTGAGCAGCAAAAGCAAATCAGGTATGGACAGAAATGTTGATTGAGATTTATTGTGATGTTTAATAGTGGATTATTTCAGGGCTCTAATTTTTCTTAAGCATAGTATAGCTCTTGTATCTTTAGACAAATATACAGCATTTTGTGTGAGCAGAATTAATATTCAACAATTCTCTAGTTTAATTCCATATGTTAGAGTAGAAAGCGCTCTCAGCTGGATAGAATCTAACTCCATTTGGCAGTGAGCATTCTCCTAGACCTGGGGCAAGTACTTGCATTTCCTCGGTTTCTCAATCATGTAGAGAGCAGACGCGATGAGCTTGAAGTCTCTTTCACCTGTACAGTTCAGATTTAGATCATTACATTAACACTTAAGCAATATTTAACATTTAATTTAAACTCCAAACAATAGGAGGTAGATCAAAATTTATAACTTTAAAAAATGAATGCTTAATACTCTTGCTTTTTACCCAGTAATATAAAGTGTATCTATAATTATTATTTAATTCCTGAAGTCAGTTATTTTAGTTTGTTTTTTGACAACTTTAATTAAATTCATTGGGGTGACATTGGTTAATGAAATTGTATGTTTCAAGTTTACATACAAGTCTATGATACATCATCTGTATATTACATTGTGTTCACCACCCAAAGGCAAACTTCTGTCACCATGTCTTTGACCACCTTTAACCTTTACTACCTCTAACCCTGCTTCTTCCTTGTGGTAACCACCTGTTGTCTGTGTCTTTGAGTTTTGTTCGTTTGTTTGTCTTGTTTGTTCATTTGCACCTTTGAGTTTTATTTCCCACATATGAGTGAAGTCGTATGGTTCCTGACTTTTTCTCTCTGACTCATTTCACTTAGTGTGATATTCTCAAGATCCGTGGATGTTGTTGCAAATGGCAGTATTTCATCCTCTCTGTGGCTGAGTAGTATTTCATTATCTATGCAGCATATCTTTATTTAATCACCTGTTGAAGGACGCTTCAAGTGTTTCCATGTCTTGGCTTCTGTGAATAATGCTGTGGTGAACTAGGGGTGCACATACTTTTGTGAATGAATGTTTTCACATTTTCGTGGGTAGATAGATACCCAGCAGAGGGGTTGGTGGATGCAGTGGTAACTCTATTCTAAAGTTTTTGAGGAGCCTCCATCCTGTTTCCCATCATGGTTTACCCAGTACATTCCCACTAGCAGTAAATGAGGGTGGCAAGAAGAAACAAAAAAAGGGAAAAATCTAAGACTCTTACAAAGAGTGAATCAATAGGGTTTGGTGATTTATTGAATTACTTTATTTATTCAATAAACATATAATGAGTGCTTAAGGGCCAGGCCCTATTCTATGTGCTTGGGATCAGGATTGAACTAACAGATAAAATCCCTGCCGTTATGGAGTTTATAATTTGATGGAGGAGACTGACAAGTGAAATATATAGGGTGTCAGGTGATGCAAGGAGAAAAGGCCATAGTGTGTGACAGGGACACAGGAAATGGAAACACGGCCTCACTGCCAGAGAGCAGACTGAGGATTTGAGTCCGGGAATTAAGTGGAGATTTAAGAATTCCGAGCTTTTCTGGTGATTGAAATTAACAGGGATACAGGGAATAGATTATGAGATTAGTCCTGATAGTCTGAAAGCCTATCCTGGAGGTGAGCTTGTGTTTGCTGGAGTGGGGCGGAGGTGGTGGTGGGGGTCTTACCAGAGCACTGAGAGTTCAGAGACCCACTTCCCTCAGGCATATGGGGGTGGAGGGGGCATCTTACGCAAAGCAGCTGAAGCTCAGGGGTTCCCTCTTGACCTGAATGCAGGGAGGAAAGGGAAAGGAAGACGTAAAAGTCTTCAGTATTTCTATTTTGGGTATCTTTGACTGTTGAAAGGAAAATTGGGAAATTGCAAGTGTTATAATTTTTAAGCAGATGAAGAATAAAAGATTTTTAAATTTTTAAAAGGCACAAAATTGGCATGAAGATAATTATAGAGTGAATCTGCATATCTCTATTTAGATACTTAATAGTCTGTTGAAAAGCAACAAGAACAATCCATGTTATTGAAATCAATATTAACTTCAGTTTTTAAAACTATGTAATAAAAATAAGGCATTAATTATACCACCTGAGATTATTGTAAACAGTTTCCACAGTAGATGTTTAAATTTTTTATTACCCTGTGTACTTTTTGAATAAAGTACTTGGTAATCAACAAATTACCCTTTTCCTTTCAGAATACCAAGAAACATGAATCTAGATAAGTTTTTTGTACTGCTAAATAAATAAAGGGAAGAATGCGTGGTTTACCACACGACACTCTGCTTTGGTATCTTGATTTTCAGTTTGCTACAGCCATTGCATCATCGCCATGTTACTTCTGTGCAATGGCAATCTTCCAAAAATCTTCCAAAAAAATGTTGAAAATTATTTTCAAGCAAAGAAAATATTGCATTTCAATATGAGAGTATCTAGATTTTTCCATCTGAAAGAAGATATTTAATTATCTTTTAAAAATATGTTTATTTTATAATGCTAACTTTCATTCAACTTGTATATTTCTTGATTTTAGCTGATGTGTAATCACAGGAAATTAAGGGAGCTTATGATAGTTTAGCAACTAAGAGAGTTTTTATTCTAATTATAAGCAGTAATTTTGAAAAGTCTAGGACACAGAAAAATCATCTATATCTTTCAGTTTAGTGTGGAATGACCCAGATTGTTCTGCTTGAGCAGGGTTTCTCCCATCTAAACAATAAAAAGCTCCAAGAATGAAATTTTACACTAGTTGTAAAATAGTGCTTAAGAATTGATGAGTATGACAGACATTATTTACACTGAATTTTTATTATTTGAACCAAGGGGGGACAGTAGGCTAAGGCATAACAGTAGATAATTTTTTTTTAAAGATTTTATTTATTTATCTTCAGAGGGGAAGGGAAGGAGAGAGGGAGAGAAATATCAATGTATGGTTGCTTCCTGTGCATTCCCTGCTGGGAACTGGCCTGCAACCCAGGCATGTGCCCTGACTGGGAATCGAACCATGATCTCTTGGTTCACAGGCCCGCGCTTAATCCACTAAGCTACACCAGCC
>CM052544.1:102184875-102466253 GCA_028533065.1 Trachops cirrhosus
TTTTTAAAAATCACATATTTAATGTGCAAAGCAGATCTTTCTGGTACTTCTCAAATGCATTCCATGTAGGAATAGAATATGGCCAAATGTAAAACATTGGTGGAATATAAAAATATTGCAAATGATGATTAACTTATTTTTTTAACCAATTTTAATATATAGGCTCAAGGATGATTCAGAGTGATTTAAAGTTATTTTCAAAGCTCAAAATGCAAAGTTGCCAAATGTTTAAAATCTTCTGTGCTCAAAAACTTAACAAAATAAACAGAGTACAATTAGCTAATGTCCAAATAAAATTTTCATACATAAACACATGAAAAAAATTCCAAAGTTGGTTATCTTATATGTGGAATTATTAACCACAGGTGACCTGTACAGTTATAGCAACTTATGTACAAAAAATAATATTTTATTTTTCTCAAAATTTAAAATCAGCCAGGGTGAAAATAAAAGAAAAATTAATGATATACAGTATTATCTGGGCATGAGAGAAAAACACGTTTTCCTGGAAATCATTCTTAAGTGTATGCTAATCATGATAACACAAAGAAGCATTTAACGTGATTCCAGATATACAAAGAATTCATTAAAGATAATCCAGATCACCTTTTAGCTCAATGGCTCCAAAAATATGGGTAACTACTGCTGGAATAGTGTTTTCCTAATAAAAGCCAACTTTTGTATACACCTAACGCCCCAGATCCCGAGGCTGCTTCTTCACTGGTTGTGAAGACTTAGAATTTTGGTCAATTTATGGCTTGAAAAAAGCAAGTCCACTCCAATTTTATTTACTTCATGAAAAGTAAATTACCACCAAAATGCAAAGTAAAATGTTGGGCAAACCAAAAAATTGTAAGGTAATTCATAAATGCAAAATAATGTTGTACTGGTTCTTCTACCTTTTTGTAACTTCAGTGAAACATAATTTTCAAACTCATTTGGAGGATATCAAAACTCTGATGGCTGGATTTAGAGAAAGTGCCAATCAAGTGAAAGATACAAATCGATTTTAGAAATAACCCATGAGACAGCAAAATGTGTTGAGGTTTTGTTGTTGGGTATAGTATGATGTTCAAGCAAATGGTCTTTAGAATGAAGTCACATGGATTTAAATCAAAACCACTTATCAGGTTGTGAGCTTGAATAAGGTTATTGCTTTCCAAATAATTACATTTTTTATCAGCAACATGGGGATAATTACATACTTTAAAGATTGTTATGCCCTGGCCAAGTAGCTCAGTTGATAAGAGCATCGACCCAATATGCCAAGGTTGTGGGTTTGATCCCTGGTCAGGGCTCATAAAACAAACAACAGAAACAACCAATAAATGCATAATTAAGTAGAACAACAAATTGATGTTTCTCTCTCTTCCCCCCACCCTTCCTCTGTCCAATATCAATAAGTGAAAAAAATTTTAAAGAAATTAAAAAAAGATTGGGAATGTGAAATAAAATATATGTGAGGTACTTAATGTAATGAGTAATATGGAGTAAGCATTCAATATATGTTAGACAAAGTTAGAAGCTGCTTTTGAAGTAGTGTGATATTTTGAATGGAACTGAAAACATTAATGGCATTAGTGAAAGTTATGATAAAAAAAAGTAAAGAAACTTTCTTCAATAAAGCTGCTTTGGTCTTTCATTTCATCAATAACGTTCAGATAGCGAATCCATACAGCTGCACTAGTCTTCAGAGGTAAGGGACCGAAGAGGAAGTGCCAGTTTTCAGTCTGGTTTTCATGGTGACCACTCTGAAGTCCGTGCTCACCAAGTTTTAAGTTCCAAATGATCCGAAATTCAGAATAAGCGTTATTGATATTTATTAAATTAATCATTAAGAAGAAGTTAAACTATCTCAGTGGCTTTTGTAAAAGGTAGGAAAATGTATAGTACCATATATATTTCAATTTTAGTTGTGTAAATTCTAGAACATTTACTTATTTCAGATTAGTTTTTTCTTTTATTCCCTTTTTAAATATTTTATTGATTATGCTATTACAGTATTCCAGTTTTCCCCCATTATCCCTCCTCTACCCAGTACCATTTATTCCCTCCAACAATCTCTCCCTTAGTTCATGTCCATGGGTCATGCATATAAGTAAGGTCTTTGACTACTCTGTTTCCTATACTGTTCTTAACATTCCCCTGTCTATTCCGTACCTACCAATTTTTACTTCTTAATCCCTGCACCTCTTCCCCATTTCTCCCCCTTCCCCATCCCAACTGATAACTCTCCAAAATGATCTCCATATCTATGATTCTGTTCATGTTCTGCTTGTTTACTTAGTTTTTTGTTTTTTAAATTCTATTGTTGATAGTTGTGAATTTATTGTCATTTTAATGTTCATGGTTTTGATCTTTTTCTTAAAAAAAAGTTCCTTCAACATTTCATATAATAATGGCTTGGTGATGATGAACTCCTTTAGCTTTAACCTATCTGGGAAGAACTTTATCTGCCCTTCAATTCTAAATAATAGCTTTGCTGGCTAGAATAATCTCAGTTGTAGGTCCTTGTTTTCGTCACTTTGAATACTTCTTGCCAGTCTTTTCTAGCCTGCAAAGTTTCTTTTGAGAAATCACTTAATAGTCTTACAAGAACTCCTTTGTAGCTAACTATGTGCTTTTCTCTTGTTGCTTTTAAGATTCTCTTTATCTTTAACCTTTGGCATTTTAATTATGATGCATCTTGGTGTAGTCCTCTTTAAGTCCATGTTGTTTGGGATTCTCTGAGCATCCTTGACTTGTATGTCTATTTCCTTCACCAAATTAGGAAATTTTTTTTCTTTTCAAATAAGTTTTTAATTTCTTGCTCTTTCTCTTCTCCTTCAACACCCTTCTTGATTGTGTGTGTTTGAAGTTGTCCCAAAGGCTCCTTGGCCTATCCTCATTTTTTGGATTCTTTTTTCTTCTTGCTGTTCTAATTGAATGCTTTTTCCTTTCTTATGTTCCAAATCATTGATTTGATTCTTGGCTTCATCCACTCCACTATTGATTACCTATAAATTTTTCTTTATTTCACTTAGTGCATTTCTGCCTGGGTCTTTTTTATGCTGTTGAAGTACCCAAGGAGTTCCTCGAGGATCCTAATAACCAGTTTGAACTCTGCAACTGGTAGATTGCTTATCTCCATTTTGTTTAGTTCTTTTTCTGGTTTTGTTTTGCTCTTTTATTTGGGCCATATTTCTTTGTCTTCTCATTTTGGCAGCCTCCCTGTGTATTAGGTAGAGCTGCTTTAACTCCCTTTCTTAGTAGCATGGCCTGTTGTAAAAAAGTGCACCTGATTAAGTTGGATGGGGTGGATCCTTAGGCAATCACCAGGGTGGGGCAATTCATGTGAACCAGGTTGATGGAGTCTCAGATATGATGTGGTTGCTCTGTGGCTCAGTGTGGGGGAGGGCCCAGAAAGGGGACTGTGGCAGCTGCCTGGCCTCTGGAGTTTTGTCCAGGAGGAAGCTGTCCCCCAGCACTTGCTCTGATGCCAGATACTTCATTTTTCCCCCATATGCCACTGGGGCCCTTCCAGCTGCTGCCCCAGTGCTGCAGCCTAGAGGGAGTGAGTCTGCATAAGTCCTAAGTCAGTCTTAAGGAGACATCTTAGAATCCCTCAGTTTCATCTTCTGCACCAACTCCCACTGGTAGGTTCCCAGGAAGGAAGCTGCTCCAAAGTAGTGCAATGCTTTCTATACTGGCACAGAAAAATGAGGGAAACACCAGCCCCTGCAGGGCGTCCATGGGATGCAGCACTGTTGTGAAATGGACACGGGGGATTGGTGGCATTTCTTAATTTATTCCCTGAAATTCTTTATCATTTGATGTCTTTTGCATTAATTAATACCATGTTTTGTCTTGCAGTCTCTTTTGTCTTTACACTTTATTTAGCAAACTGAGTTATGAGTGGTTTTAGAGCGAATGTTATGTCTTACATTTATAATTGGCATAGCATTGACTCCACTGTCTTAAACATGATAGATGTACAAATAAATATTTGTTAGTTGATTGATATCTGTGTATTTCTAAAAGAGTTATCAGGAAGTTTTATTTTCCTTATCAGCAAATACATATTCATTGAGTACCAAGATGATTTTGAAACATACTAGATGCAGCTTAAACATTAGCATTTAATTATCCTTACATTACTAGGAGCATTCATTCATACAGTGAATTTATTTAATTCACTTATTCAATCAGTTCTTTCCTTAGAGCTACTTAGTGCCAAGTAGCAGATACTTGGCTGCTAAAATAATGGACAGAATGAACAAGTTTCATAGAAGAGAGCAAACAATTGCCATACAGTTTCTCTTTGAGACATAATAAAACCTTGAGAACACATTAGAGTGGACATTAAAAATTCACAGTGTCAAATGTAACGTTGCCGTAGCGTCAGGTTCGTGAAGTGACCTGGGTGAACCTATACAGCTAGCTCGCAGTCTTGCTCCCGGAGCCCAGCTGCCCAGATACCAGCTGCATTTTGGTGCCACCTGGCAGCAGCTGTCTAATGAAAATACCAAAAATTAGGTGATTCCGGACCGTGTGGCTGACTGAGACTTTCAGTATAGTGGCACAGTCCAGGCACCCCTGTGGCAGAGAATTGGGGGAACCTACCTTCCATCTCCCTGTTTCTTAAAATGGACTTGAGAGCCACATCCCCTTCACAGAAGATGAGAATTGTTACCCACCCCTGCTTGCCAGTGGGTGTTAGGAAATCATGTTACATCTAATTTCACGTTGCTGTAGAAATGTTATTTTAAAGTTTCACTGTCTATACAGTTGACGTAAAGAAAAGCATGTGAGAGTTATACAAGCTGATGGGAGGGGGATTGGGGAAGTCTTCACAGAGGAGCCCTCATTCAAGCAGAGACTTAAATGAAAGATAGTGTTTTGCCAACTGGCCTTGTGCAAAAAAAGTGTGTTTATGAGAGGGGAGAAAAGCAGGTGTCAAGGCACGGAAAACCGAAAGTATGTGGTATTCCAGGGAACTACCTGTAGTTGTGTTTTTCTGGAATATGGTTTAAGAACGAAAAGAGAAGGAGATGAAATCGGAAAATTAGGCAAGGTTACTCACATTGTAGGCCATGCCACATTGTCTTATTCTGTAGATGAGTCATTAAGGACATTTTTTCAGGAATTTCATTTGTAAAAGGTCACGATAAAACTCAGTTTTCTCTTCTATAAAATCAAGATAATAGTACTTTACTGGGTCATGTAGGTTAAACAAAATATGTGAAGAATTTTGCATAGAATTCATTGCAAAGTAAATATTAGGTAAGTGGTAGCTCTTAGTATTGTATTAGTTCTAATGTTACTATAATTAATGATTGGAAAGGCAAGGCTAGAGGCTTGTGGCTACTTTTCGAAATTCATAAAGATGTATTTTCTGTTTCAGTGACAATCAAATCCATGTATATATTTAAGTACTTTTGAAAGCTATTCATTTTCTTGTTCCATTTTGTATGTTAACATATAATTAGAACTAAGATGAGTACATTTTAGTATATTTGTTTTCTTAAATGTTTATGTTCTATATTGTTCTAAGCTCGTTAGACTTTTTTCTTAATGGAAAAAATCTGCTTTACAGACTTTCTTTAGCCATTTTAGAATTTCTGTCTCTTGTCATAGAATTATATTCTATGCCATACTATCCATTCCCTTAAGTTTACAGTTGAAGAACGGAAGCCAGAGAGATCAAGTTATTTGTCTAAAGTCATATGCTTTCTAGTCAGAACTCCAATCTCATGACCTAGGTTCTTGTTTATTAACCTAATTTTGCTAATAATTTAAAAGCATAGAACTACTTCTACAAAAATCCCTGATTTTTCATCCTAACATTTCTCTGACCTATTGTTATAGAGGAACAGGGAAACAAAAATGTTGACTGCATAGGCAGAGACAAAACAGACCTCTGATTGTGGGGACTGTAAAATCTCTAAGGCATGCAGGAGAACGGATAAGCACAATCACCACAGTGTAATGTAATTAATGCCCGTCTGTGAGGTGAGGCCGAGGAGCAGCTAGTAGTAGGTAGGTAGTAAATGCCAGTCTGAAAGAATTGGGCAAAACAAAAGGAGTGACCTGAAGACTTGACCAAACAGCAAATCAAGGCTTACCATCTTCTCACACAGGATGTAGTCCTACTACTATGGTAAGACTGAGCCAACGAGTCTCACAATAGGGTGGCTGGATCTGCAGCTCAGCGTCCCCTGGAAACTTGTTAGAAATGGATGTTTCAGGCGCCCCCTCTAGACCTACTAAGTCACAAACTCTAGGAATAGGGCAGAGAAATCTGTTCTCACAAGCCCTCCAGGTTATTCTGATGCAGTCTGAAGTTTGTCGGCCCTGCTGTAAACTGAGTGGGATTTGTTTTCATCTTCGTGCAGTCCTGGTAAAGTGCCGTGGTCAGGTGTTTTAGAATCAGACTGTTCCAGTGCCAGGTTCACGGCTTACCAGCAGTGAGACCTTGGGCAAACTGCGTCACCTTTCTGCACTCTACAATCTTCTGTTCTTACCAGTTGCTGTTTCACATGGTCATTCTGAGGAGTACTTCAAATGAGATACAATATATGTGAAGGTCCTGGGGTGGAAAAGTGCCCAACACTTTCCAGGAGTTTAAAAGAGGCTGAAAAGTAGTTTATAAAGAAAAATGAGATGAGGTGAAAGAGACAGACAGGGGCCAAATCATGCGGCCTTGCAGCACCCTGGAGGGTGAGGGTGGGTTCCTGAGTCCTGTGGAGGAAGTGCTGTTGACAAGGAGGGACATTTTTTTGTTTGTTATGGGAAGAAAAAGGAGAGTAGTGCTCAGAAGCAATTAGATTTATAAACGGATAGTTGGGAGATAAGAAAATTTCTTTTGATAATTTCTGTTTTATGGATTTGGTTTTTCCCAAGTACAGTGAGAAGACATTGAAAACTTCTGGCAGTCCAGTGACATCACCCAATTTTTGTTTTAGGAAAAATTACTCTGGCTGCTATATGGAAAAGGGGACATGGATGGTTCGGATGCTGTTGCAGTGAAATAGACAAGAGTAGCGCAGACTTGAGTGTTGAAAGTCAGGATGGGAGAGATGGAAGGATAGAGATCCACTTCAGGGGCAGGATCTATAAGACCTAATGGTAGATTGGGCATGGAAATAAAGGAGAAGGGGAAACCGAGGGTGCCTCTTGGATTTCCAAATTAAGCAACTTGGTGAAAAGTGATACTCTTTACTGAAACTGGGAAGACTGTAGGAATATATTTGATTTAAAAAAAAGTTAGGTTCAGTTTGGACACATCAAATTTATGAAATCCTGTGTCACATCTGAGTGGTTATTATAAGTAGGCTATTGGTAGACAGTTCTGGAGTTCAGAAAAGCTTAGTCATCTAACTTAAATTTAGAAGTTATTGGTGTGTCTGTGTGTCTGTGTACATTGATATGAACATGTTGCATATATTCATATGTTATTTTTAGGATAAGGAAGTTTCTTCCAATAGCTTCCATTTTTCCCTATGAAATAAAAGGAAAAGTTATTTGCTGGGAGGAAAGCAAAAGGTGGGAGGCTGGAGTAGCATGAGGAAGGAGTGCAGTGGTTATTGTGGAGAGAGGGAAGTGTACATGTGGACTTCAGTGGTACCCCCTTTAAGCTTAGTGACAGTGAATTACAGTGGAATCAATGAGTCCCACTGGTTTTTTTCAACAATGCTCAAACGTTGAGATGTAGCCATAGAAGAAGCATTCAACAAAGGGTCTGCCAGTTGGATGTCATATGAGGAGGCGTGCTAAAATGTTAAAGGTATTTGCAAAAGAGTGATCGAAATGAGGGCTCTGAAATCTAAGTTAAGTGTAAGTATGATAAAGAAGCTGATAATTTGAGGAAAAGTGTGGGAATCAAAGTTACAATATTGAGGGATAAGGATACCTTATTAAATGAGGTATAAAGAAAGGAGACAGCCATGTAGCAACTCTCTGAATAAAGTTGAGAAATATTATCCCCATTTTATGAAACAGGGCAATGGAGGAATAAGCTAGTTGGATTACTCAGTTACAGCGTGAGTGCGCAGCTAAATCATGATTGTGAGTCTCTGGGTTAAATTCAACTGACTTCCCAGTAGATAATTATTTTTCTTACTCATTATGCTAATCATAAATATTCTTTGTTCAAGATTAGGAGTCATTGCCCTTAAAGGAGTGGAAATCCATATGCCCAAATAAGTATTAAAGTAGAAAAATAGATTGTTTGTGTTAGAGCACATGTCTGCCTTATCGCTATAACATTTATTTGCTAAGTCTTTTACTGCTTTATATTTTCACTTTCAGTGTACTTATTTTGTTTTATTTGAGTGTCAGTTATATTATTTTTAATATTAAGCTTAATGTTTTGCCAGTGATATTTGATTGCCTTTGTAAGGTGTCTGCATTAGTCCATTTATAGAACTACACTAATTTTATAATTAACATCAACAGAAAATTATAATTTACATTGGAAAATAAATTTTATTTCAAACATTTTTGCTGTAATCTGTGCCATTCTAAACCAGCTATCTAGAGCAGCATTGTCCAATAAAATATGAGCCACATATGTAAGTCTTAATATTTTTATAGGCACATTAAAATATAAAAATGAAATGAAAATAATATTTTATGTAACCTAATATATCTGAAATATTTTCATTTCAAATATCAATCTATATAAAAATTAGTGATACATTTTATTCTTTTTGGAGAGGTGCACTAAGTGTGTGTGCATTGCACGTACAGTGCATCTCAGTGTGGATGAGGCGCCTTCCAAGTGCTCATTAGCCGCGTGTTCTAGTGCTCACAGTGCAGGACAGCGCAGCTCAGGGACTTCAGAAAGTACAGTCCAACAGAGTGAAATGCTCAAAGTCAAGCCCTCTGTCTGTTTCTCCTGAGAGAAGTATGGTCAAAGGAACCTTGGACGGGAAAGATAGAGCTTTGTTGGAAAGAAGAAAGAAAAGGATAGTAGTTGTTTTAGTTTTTTTAAGTCAATAGACTATCAGATTGGTACAAAGTTCTGGTCTTTTTTTAATACAACAATTTGATTGGTAATCCTGTCTTTTAAACCCATACTACTTTCATTAAACTCTCATATGTGACTACTTGTAAAAATAGGTATGACATAATTGTGTTTATTTATATAAATTTGATTTTAAATGCCTGATGATAAATCTTGGGCAGTTTGATATTCATTGTATGATAATTTATAACAGTCATTCAAAAGTCCTGAGGCTGTATGATTTTTATTTTGGACCATAAGAACTTTAAAATGTAAGGATTTGATTTTGTAGAATTTAATAAATATTAAATTTCAAATTCACATTTTTTAATTCAAATTTAGGATCTTACTATCAGCAACATTATTGTTGTCAACATTTTAAATCAAAATTTTATTATAAAATAAATATTTAGTGCAATATAAAACAGTATCAATACATACTTATCATGGGCTTATAATTGAATACTGTAAGGCATGTCAAAGGTGAAGAAAATAACATTTTTATATTTTCATTTGTACATTTAATTCATTATTAGTCATTCAAATGTGAGTTTAAGGGAAGTGGCAGGTTATGTTTATTAAAGGAAAATAATTCTTAATACATAAATACCCATAAAAGCAGAAGTAACCTATAAACATACTAAAAGAAGCATGTTTGAGACACGATATTTACAATTTGCTTACATTCTGTTTATCTTTATTATTTCATTATGATGAATAGGTTCATTTGAAAACGAAAGTGTATTTCATAAAGTGGCTAATTGTAATGGGGGTAATAATACTCTTGAATATTACTGCTGTTAGTTTCAACACAAACTTGAGAAAGTAGTGCTTTAATGTTTCATGTGAACACTTTGCTCCCGGCGTGCCCACGTTACAGTGGTGACTCCTTTTTGAAGACCTCACTGGCTGTCGTTAGGTCTGCAGTCTCACTGAGCATTTTTATCCCGTCTTAGTAACAGTTAGCTAAAAACCACAATACAGCACTTAAACTGACATTCTTTCCAGGCAAAAAAGGGATGATGGGAGTCTCGAGTTTTGGAGCTTGGCAGTGCTTTCAGGAGGATGATCTGTAACATAAGCAGAATTTCCCATTGACTCATTATTTATCAACAAAATGGAAGAGTAATTTTATTTGCATGGTTGTATTTAGCATTTCATTTAGTGCCAAAAGCATGTAGCTTTTTATTCAGTACCAAACTCAGTATGGCATTTTATAGATAATAAATGTACGTTAAGTTGAATTTACTTGTCTATACAGTATTAATTATTAATCATATCTGTAACAAAATCATCTTATAAATATTTTTATTGAAATATATCTTTTCAAGTTTGAAATGACCAAAGGTATGGGAGCTATTTGCCCATATGAAGTCTGAAGGACCAGTTCTTTAAGGCCACAGAACTTCTCTATTTATGTAAAATCAGTGCTTCAAATAAATCGAGCAAGTTTGTTTCTGTTTTTACTAAAGTCTCAATGTGATTGTAATTGTAAACATATATACTAATTAAAGGTAACATTTAGCATGTGCTAAATGCTGTATATACACTTTTTCATGTAATCCTCATCACAACTTTGTGTGAGTTATTATTTTTGTTAGATTCACTCATTTATTCAACAAATACTTAAGGTGGCAGGCATTATTTTAAAACCTGAGATTTCATGGTGAACAAAAGAGGTAAAGTTCTTGCCCCATGAAGCTTACTTGCAAGTGGAAAAATCTATAATAAATAGATGAGAAAACTAATGCTCAGAACAGGTAAAGAAATATTCTCAGGGTTGTGAACTTGAATTCTCAAGTGATAGAAATAGGATAGAAACCCATGTCTGACTGACTTTGAACCTAAATTTAGGTTTCCCGCCTTGATAAAATTGTCAGATTTTGTTGCCTTGACAAAATCATGTGATACTGTTGAACTGCTTTTCTGTCAAAGAACCAAGTATAAGGTTTTCTCCATGATGGGCTATGCATTAAATTTAGGAGAATTTGAAAAATAGAGAAGAATTAGAGTAGCCACTTGCCTCCAGCCTCCTTATCTGTGGTTTCACTTATGCTGTTTCAGTTACTTGTAGTCAACCTTAATCCAAAATATTAAATGGAAAATTCCAGAAATAAGCGATTCATAAGTTTTAAAATGTTGCCATTCTGAGTAGCATGATGAAATCTTGCGCCCTCTTTTTCTGTCCTCCCCACCATGTGAATCCTCCCTTTGTCCACCATATCCAAGCCGTACAACGCTGCCTGTCTGCCCGTTAGTCATCTAGCCGCCATCTCCTTAATCAGATCCACTAAGTGGTGTGGAAGAACTTGTGTCCAGGTAACTCTCCTTTCCTTGATGGCCTCAGAGCGCACAAGTAGTAGTGCTGACAGTTCAGATAACCAGAAGCTGTAAAGACTTCCTTTAAGTGAAAAGGTGTGCAGGAAACAACACAGTGTGCACGGAGTTTGACAATGTCCACGGTTCCAGACATCCGCTGGGGCTCTTGGGACATATCCCCGCCCCCCGTGGATAAGGGGGACTGCGCTACTTCATTATCCAATTATAAAGACTTAAGCCCATTTCAAATCTAATTTGTTTTTCTTTGAAGTCTATTTATCAGTAACTCTCTTTTACAAATAACTTTTAGGGGCAAACAGTTGTAAAAAGCTAAAAAAAACATTTTATTGATTACTCTAACCAAAGAGAAGTGAAAGTATTGATACCTAAAGAAGCATAACTTTAGTCCCAACATTCTCACGGTATATTTTGCTTTGCTTGTGTAATGAGGCTAAAAATATAATACTTAATGTCTCATATATATCTTAGAAAGTCTGAACATTGAGAAATGTGTACTTTAACTCCAGAAAAATCTGCCAGTGCTTCTTTTTTTCTTTTTGTATAATGCATGGTTTCATCTTGTTCTTTAAATATTTCACATTTATAATAATAGTAGGAAAACTTTAAAAATTATGCAGTAAACTAAAAAGTGGCTCCAATTCCAGTGGACTTCCTAACCTTGAAAAGCCCTAGCATAGTGCCTGCTGAGACATCATTCCAGAGGAGAGATTCACAATCTCTGCAGGACTGATTGACCTAGAATCTGAAAAGAAAAAAAGTTTACATTTCAAACAAGCTGAAAGCCTTCCTTTGGTTCCAAAAGAGACTCAGTGTACATGACCAAGGACACCTTGTCAAAATATTACTGTCCTTATAATCATTGAAAGAAGTTTTGTCTTTTCGTTTATGGTGATTTATAAGTGACAGATAACACAAACTTAAACTTGAGTATTGACGACCACAACATGGTCTACTGGACAAATTAATACAAGTAATGTAGTCATAAAAATTTGGAAGTTGAAATTACCTTAACAACGATCTCTATCATCCTCATTAGCTAGGTTAGGAAAAAGAGGCATGAGTAAAAGAAACTTTTCTGGTAAATCATTAGCAATGTGGTTTGGGATCTAGAAATTGTGATAACAGTGGAAGTTCAGTCATCTGCAAGCTGTTGGGAAAGGAAGTTTAGAGATAGCAGGCTTTTCCACTATTTTACTAGCCTAAAATAGTAGATGGTTATTTGGGTAAGTGAAATAAAGCTTATTAAATCATAAATTACAGTAATAATTTCAAGTTCCACATTTTAGCAAAGGAAGAGTATTGAATTTAGAGAAATGTTTTGATTAGGGGGACGTCAGACAATAGCAGGGTTTCTTACACACACACACACACACACACACACACACACACACACACACTCAGAGCAAAGAACATGCTCCAGTTCAAGAAATGGTACTTTATAATACAGGCATCTGTCCAATGACTGGCAGCTGGTACAAGCAAGTAAGAGTTACCAAAGTGAGAGGTATTGGGTCAGCTCTTCCAGGAACACAGCAGAGGGAAGGAAAAAGGAATTAAGACTTTCAAGGCTCTATAATGTTGGGGAGCTTGGCCAGTCTCATTGGGGTTTTTTCTACTCTGCCATTATTACCATTACCTTCTAACTCTTGAGCCGTACAAGCCCTCTCCAGCACCACTTCCTGGCCCAAGTATTGTCAGTGCTTCCACTCTGGGATTGCCTGTCTCCTTTCCATCCTTAAGTGTCCGGTCTCTTAAGTTCTCAACACCTTCCCAGCTTTCATATGCCCATATCCTCACAAACTCAGAATTTGCCTTTGTCACGTGTTTTTTTTTATCTTAACAGCCAAGCACTTAGCTCTATTCGTTCAAATCTATTAATGAACACTTTTTGCCCTATGGCCTACAACCTTCATTTAATTGAATCACATAGTTCTATAACCCCTGCTATGCCACTCGAGTCTCTGGGGGAATACTTTCAAATATTTTACTTCCTTTTTATTACCTTTTTTCCTAATGATTAACAATACTAGATTTGCTGTTTTAAAAATCTTCCAAGATAAAATTTTCAGCAACTGTATGTCATAAAATAGATAACTTGCACTGGCAATTTTACATATTTTACTTTGAGAATACTAAATATATCGTTTTCCACTGTTTTACTAAAGCAAAAATTAGAAAACATGCATAAAACAGTATGTAGAAATGTAGAAACCCTGTGTCTGTTTCTCAACTGAGTATTCTGTATCAACACCCATATTACCATGGAGCAAACGCTTAGGATTGCCTTGAAAGCCACGCTGTGTCTTCGGCCTGAGCAGTGCACCGTGGGGGTGGGAGAGCTTTACCCGTGCGAAAGAGAGAGGAGGGCCGGCCCTCGATTGCTCTTTTTATTTGTCCGTTTCATTTGTCTATCTGTTTTAATTTCTTTCTTATTGCCAATACCTTTGTGTTCATTTTGGGAAAAACAAAATAGAAAAAAAGTAACATTTTTTAAAAGCATAATTACCAACCAGAGAAAAAGAAAACTACTTTCAGGACACTGTTCACAGTGAACCCTTCTGGATCTTTTGCTATGTGCATTTGCATTTTTCCCACTTTCTCAACAGACAAGTTATTTTTCTTCATATTCCCTCTATTTCCCATGCGGGTGACCGGTAGATCATCTCATGAATCCAGGTTTCCTGAACTCCTTAGTTTAGCAAGAGATGTGTCTTTATTTTTTTATATAAATTTCTTTTTTTTTCTATTTGCGCCACTGAGTAGCCTCTGGCATTTGAATTTGTCTCTGTGTCCCCTAGCATCAAGGTATTTGGTATGTGTGACAGCTAAAACTAAGCTGAAAATACGAGTATCTGCTTCCTCTCCTCCTTTTCTCCTATCAGGAACATATTTTATTCAATAAATATTCACAACAGCATTTTAAAAGGTACATTCTATTTTATTGATGAACATAACTTATTCAGACGCCCTCTACTGTTAGACATTTATAGGGTTTTGCCTTGTGTGTGTATGTTCTGCTATTGTAATCAATTCTCAATAAGTATCATTCCTGCTAGATCTGTACACCTCACTAAGTTTTTCCTCAGGATAATTCCTAAAAGTAGAATCGATAGGTTAAAAGGCAGGCTTGTTTTTTGTAAGGCTTTTGATAAATATTGCCAAATTGCTCTTCAGAAATCTATCACTGAGACCACAAGCAACATTAGAAATGTATTATCAATATATTGCCAGACCCTTACAAATACTGTCTTTTAAAGTAATTGATAATGTAATGGGTCTTTGCTTTCTTAACCACAATGGGCATTCCAAATGATTGCCCCTGTTTGCGGAGTCTTTATTACGAATATTCCATAAATCAAGAGCCCCAGTACTTTAACAGTTTTGGTTGGTAGCTTGTTTGCTTGCAACGTCGTCTGCTTATAGTTTCAGGTGACGCCCAGTGAGGAGAGTAAAGGAAACGAATAGTGAGAGCCTCTCAGCAGTCCCAGTCCCCTCAGCACGGCACCCCAGGGCAACTATTTATAAACTCATCCCCCGGTGATTTTAACGTTGCAGGGAGATGAAAAGTAGATCCATCTTACAAAAATTTTAATGACGCTTTTTTATAGATAATACATTATTCAAGTTGCCAGGTGGAAGAAAACTGTACTTCTTTAAAACCAAATAGTAATGAAAATATTAATCTACACACTGATTTCCACTTCCAGTTAGTATTTTATTGTGTCCTGCTTGATTTTTGGCCAAGTCTTTTTGCCCTTTATATCCAACCATGAAAATTAAAATGCACAAACCCCAAGGTACAATAAGCCACATTGTGTGAGGATATCTTTGACTTCTTTGGTAGATAATAGATTAGGTCAGGGTGGGGGTACAAAATACATGTTTGGGGTAAGAATTCTTGCATAACAGGAGCACTAGGGTACTGTGACTATCTGGACATTGTGATTATTTTCGAAGCCTTGGTCTCAACCAAACTTTGATTTTCTATGTTCTGCCATGCCTTTTCTGATGACAGCGCACGATGGAAATCTTGTGTTGCATTTCTGTGCTTATCTGCACTGAGTCCCTGGAACAAGAGATTTCTAGAGGAGCAAAGCATTTCATTGTTCAATGGGACCTCATAGATATTCCAGTTCAAGATGTTTATTAAATGCTTATCAGATGATGGTGGTGGTGGTGGTAATAATGAGAAAGAGGAAGAGAATAATTTTTGCAACTCTTATGTGTCTGGCATTCTGCTTAGTGCTTTACTTACATTTTCTAACTTATTAAACAAGGAAAGTAGGTTCTAGAATGGGAAACTACTCTCCCAGGATCAGTCAGTAAAGCCAAAGAACAAACCCAGAATTCCTGACTCTTAGTGTGGCCTACTCTCCATTATATAATGCTGGGTGGCTATATGAAAACCATTTTAGACATTTTAAACTCAAAATTTTCAATATAAATTTTTAATTATAAAGATGTATTGATACTGTTAAGTATTTATATAATGCATGTTGAGGGGCTTTAACCTTATTTTATCTATTGTCCATATTCCCTCATAATAATCATTATCATTTCCATTTATTGAATATTCGGACATATTATCTCTATTCTTCAAAATAAAATATTCTAATTCTATAAATTAGAGGAACCTGGGTCTCCGAGTAGAGCAGTTAACTCTTTTGGAGGAAGTTAGTTAAGTGGCAGCAAATTTGGGATTCAAGCCCAAATCTGTTTGCCTCCAGAACCTGAATAGCAAAATCAAACATGCTTGAAAATGATCGATTTAGGGTTTATGGAACCATATGTCCTGTTTTCTCTGATTGCACTCTCTCTCTCTGCCTATTCTTATTTCTCCTTGAAACTAATATAAAGGATAAAATAACATACTTTACTGTGCTTTGTGAAAATCCCACTGAGCTTTTTCCCTTTTAAATACTTCAAGAAAATGTGCATACATTAATAAAATTAACAAGTTGTCCTATCCTTTTAGCAGATTCTACTCTAGGATAGAGGAAACAATTTTGTTTTACTAATACTAAGAAATTGAATTAAAGATAAGCACTCACCTCAATGGGTCAGTTTTCTTATTCTTATCTTGTAAATGAAGTATAAATATGTATCTGTGTTTTTATTTTTAATTTTATTTCTATAATTATGTGTTACATAGATTTATTAGAAGCAAATTAAAGCAGAAACTATAACTTTCAACAATAGGTACTATATAAATGAGTCTTCCTGTTTTTGCACAACTGGCTGCTTCTGTCACATTTGTCCAGGGTTTTGGGGCCAGCAGAGTAGCTGCTTACTCAACTTCCTACCACAGGCCAATAACCGTAGAGAAACCCAGGGTCCTTTCTGTAATTACTCCCCTTCACAGGGTTGCTCTAACAGGTCATCAGGCAGCTCACGGGCTCCACTGACTCACTGATTGCTTTCTGACCACTGTCTAGAAAACTGATAATAATTTTTCTTTCTGTCAAATGAATGCAAGAGGAAAATCTCCTTTTTGGCATATACTTATATCAATAAATATGAAATCACATAAGATGAAATACATTATTTTTAAGTCAAAGCTAATAAAAACATCAATCTCTGTTAGAAAATTCAGCTACTATTAGATAAACTTTATTAGGTTTTTCATAAAGTGAAAGGTAATTTTAAAAGGCCACTCTTAGCAATGGATGCCATAATTTTTGCCATTTTTAAAATGTTCCCACTCATCTAATTTCTTTCGAAGGCAATAGTGAACCGAACCGGAGAAGACTCCTTTTGGAAACCTCTGTATGCTGTCTGGCGGCCTTAGAGCACATTCACAGGGCAGCGTGTTCTCTTAAATGAGCCCACTGATTTTTCATGGACTGTTTTCCATGCAAGCGAGTGTCTTCTCTGACGCCAGAAATGAAATCGTGTATCTGATTTTCCGTAGCTGTGTTAAGGTTTGTCCTGAACAGCAAGGCCCATTCAAGAAAGAGCATAGAACTTGATACATTTTAATTCTAAAAATATGTCCCATAAATGATATCATTTAATTCCATTGCAGATGTTTCATCTAAAATACCTTTTCTGTCTTTTCCTTTTTACTCGTCTTCACTTTTAACGACCCATCGGTCTGCAGTGTCTTTACCTCCAAAATGCAAAGCAGACAAATGGGCATCTCAGGGAAGAACATGACCAAAAGCACCAGCATCAGCGGAGACATGTGCTCGCTGGAGAGGAACGACGGCAGCCAGTCGGACACTGCGGTGGGCGCCTCGGGCACCAGCGGCCAAAAGCGGCGCTCCAGCATTGGGGCCAAAATGGTAGCTATTGTGGGGCTCTCGCGGAAGAGTCGCAGCGCTTCTCAGCTCAGCCAAACGGGTAGGCATTTTTACGTTACTTTTGACTTCATCTTTGAGTTGTAATTAAAATACACGTTCTTTTTCTCTTACTCATTTTATTGCAGTAACATGTGGATGATGACTTGTTTCAGAGGGGAAGGGGCACTTTAAACTAGCCAACTTCTCTGAAAATATAACAAGGACTTTGTTTTTCAGTGATGAATGGACCTGCTTTAAAGCAGACCTTGGCCACTGTTCTCCAAACGTGTTTTTGTCTTTCTTCCTCAGGGAGGCGTTAAGCTCTGTTTCCCCTGATTGCCAGTCGCTGATCCTTTCTCAAGATAGTCTGATCTGTGAGATACTTGCTTTTCTGCAGCTTTCTCACGTTGGAACCAGACAAACTAATTCTCGTTCCCAGCAAATGATGGTGGTGAAGATGACATCTCATATTTTGTGTGAATTATATATTTTCATCGCTAACAACCTAACTTCTTTTTCAGTTTGTAAGGAGCACTTACCGTAGTATCAATTTTCTCACTGCAGTTTTATTTCCCTGGTTAAACGTCAAGCAACAGTATTCTCCAGCAGCGGGGATGGAGGAATTTTCTGCTGGCAGTGAAGACATTCAAAGCTTTGCTAATTTAAAATTCAGTTGCGAAATCACATCTGCAAAAATAAATTAGATACAACACTCCTACTCAGAAAAGCCACTGTTAGCAATTAAGAAATCTGTGAGTCAAAGCAGTGTCGTTTTTCAAATGGGTGTTGGTAGTTAAACATTAAATCCCTGGTATCTTGGAAATAATAGTATATCTTCTACTTAACAAACAAAAGCATATAATATGGTGTTTCTCTTACAGCAAATAAATTACAGGCAAATGGATTAAATCTTGTTTATGTTTGAATACTAGGGTTCTTGTACACAAAAGTCAAGACTTAAATGTGCAACACAGAAGAATTTAAACATAGATTATTTCTTGGACCCGGCTAATCTTGCTTTTACAAACTAGCAGTGATTTTGGAATTTAATGTTATATGGCAATATAACAATAATATTATATTGAAATAGTTATTTGATGGCATTCCTTATAACCTGGCTGTACCTCACTATTTTTAATATGATTGTTACAGGAAGTTTTCATTTGGTGTTTCAAAATGTTATTTTGCATTTTAATATAGAAATAGAAATTTAATTTATGAACACAGTTTATATTTAAATGATTTTTACTTTCTGATATTTATACATAATTAACTGTGTTATGCTGATATGATAAATGTTAGCCTTCAGAAATTTTTTTATATTTCTCTGGCAGTTAGAACTTAATTTATTGCATTTTTCTCTTTAAAACATATAAACATCTATAAACCAAAAAACTGCTCTACAAAATAAAGTCTGTTAATTAAAAAAAATAAGATCCTAAAAAAACATCAAGAAGATTACAAGTAAGAGAATATGTGGCGTGAAACTAAATAATTCCGTTCATTCAGGGTTTTTAAACAAATATTGAGCACTAACTATGTACCAGGAACATGGAGAACAAAGAAGAATAAGAAATTTATCACTTGAGTTGTTTATCATCCCTTGAGCTGCTTGTAATCTGGTAGAAGAGAGGTAGGTACTTAAACAGGCTGCTTCAAGATAACAGGGCAGTGGTCACGCTGGAATTGCCTAGAAAGTGTGCTGATGCCCAGAGGAAGTCCACTTGGTCCGTTCTGGAATTCCGGGAATAAGCACCTGGAGGAGATTATACCTGAGTTAAGATATGAAAGGAGAGTGATGGTTAACCAAGTATAGGACAATTTTAAAGGTGTTCCAGCTAGAAACCATGAAAAATTATAATGAACAAAGGCATGCAGGCATGATGGTACAGGAATGATGGACAGTTGGATAATTTTACCATGAAATATTGGACTGAATGTAGCTGGAGATGAGGTGGGTAGATAAGTGATAACAGATCATGGAGAGTTCTGATGATCATATTAACTTAGGTTATTGGAAGTTTTAAAAAGTTTTCAGTAGACGATTGATATGGTCAGATATTGCACAATTTGTAGGGCATAATTTACATAATTTGTAGGACAGTCAGGCTGCCATTTATTTATCTAACAACTGTTTTTAAAGCATCTACCATATAGGAATTATCCTAAAGGCAACATGAACAAGAAAAAAGATTTTGGTCTTCGAGCTTACATTCTGGTGGGGCTCCAATAAAGAAAATAAGCTCAAGTCAGCATCTGGTAGAGTATTTTAGAATGAATTAGCAAAGCGCTACAATAATTCAGATAAGAGATAAGAGCCTGGATGAATTTGAATTAAGTCAGTTGTAATAAAGATAGAGAGGTGGTAGTTTCAAGGAAATTTTAAAGAGCAAAATTATCAGTAGTAGTCAGCCTGTTGATTTAGTGACTCTTTGGATATGGGGAGGTAAAGGAGAGAGAATTCTAAGACGACTTTTATATTTCTGGAGTGCATTGCTAGGTGGATGGTCGTAGTGCTCTCAATGGCTATTGAAAGTATAAAAGGAGGAGGTCGGGGGAGAGGGAAAGGGATGAGTCTTAAGCCAATGAAGGAGACCAGGAGGGAAGGGCAAAAGCTATGAGAGCACTGTCACAGAAGCTAAGAGTGTAGAAGATTTCAAGAAGAGAATGCTCAGTGTTTCTGAAGAACCAAGTTCATGTCTTTATAGTTCGGGTGTAAATATCTCATACATAATTCCTCGACAGTATTTTTATTGAAAAAGTATATACTGGCTGTCCATACACAGAGATTCTATATCAACAATGATTTAGTGTTTATGTATGAGTAGTTACAGGTTTTTAATCTTCAAAAACATTGTGATGTTGGCAGATTTAAGAAATATAGTCTTGTTCCTTATTATATCACATAGGCAGCTTCTTTCTAAATGTAGTATAGCAGAAAATAAATATTTTTTGTTATTTTCATTAATATTTGGCATTTTCAGTAACATTATAATGGCTAAGATTTTAATCCTTTGTAAAATGTGCAGTTATTTTTACCTATCCACCTAATAGCTTTGCCTATTGGCAGTAGAATTCAGATTATCTCACATGTCCCAGCTTGTGTTTACCTGTAGAATAGCAAACAGATTGTTTTGTAATTACTGGACTCTAAACTTTCAGTGGGTCCCTGAATTCTCTATGTGTGTGTATATGTGTATTTGTTTTACGTAAGATTTTTATGTTTCCCTTTCTTTTTTAAAAAAAGATTTTATTTATTTATTTTTAGAGAGAGGAAGGGGGAGCGAAGAGAGAGAAACATCAATGTTTGGTTGCCTCCTGTGCACCCCTCCACTGGGGACCTGGCCTGCAGCCCAGGCATGTGCCCTGACTGGGAATCAAACCGGCGACCCTTTGATTCGCAGGCCGGCATTCAAACCACTGAGCCATACCAGCTGGGGCTATGTTTTCCTTTCTTAAGAAAAAAATTACAGTCAAGCTCCAACCATCTCTAAAACTGAAATCTTCAAATTTAATCTCTAAACTATTTGATATATGATGGCGTTCACAACGATGTTATGAAGCAGGAATTAAATTACTGTGATCCTCATTTACCAATGAGGAAACCAAAGTAAGACGAGGGGGACTGCCTTCCCCAAGGTCACCCAACTGAAGGGTAGAAGTTGAGATTTTGATCCAGGCAGTGTGGATCTGGAGAGGATTTCACTCTCAGTGGGTCTGTTAGAGTTTAGACCAGAGCCGTCCAGGGGAACTCTGGGCAGTGGCGCCGCGCTCTCTCTCCTGCCGTGCAGTGCGGTGTGGCCGCACTGGCCACACGCTGCTGTTGAGCACTCGAGATGTGGCCAGTGTGACTAAGGAACTGAGCTTTCGGCTTTTTAAAACAGTTTTCATTAAATGAATGTAAATTTTAAAAGGCACATATTACTAGTGACTACTGTGCTTGGCAGTGCAGATAAAAACAACTCTTTCTGGGATTTTTTATTAAAAAATTAAATAAAGAAATAAGATTGTAGCTTGGGGGAGATAGAATCAAAGAAGAGTTCTGGTTTCCTAGTGAGACGGGGGACACTTGTGGGGCCTGAATAGGTGAAAGAGCTTTGGAGCCAGAGCTTCAGTGCAGATTGGCCGTTATGACCGGTGGTCCCTCAGAAATCTGTGCTCTTTTCATCCTATAATAATCTCTGAGCTCTCACAGGACTTTATATGTACTCTCATTATGACATTTATTTATTTGTGTGTATCCTGACTAGACTCTTTCTCTTTCTTTATTTCATGTATCCTTCTGGGTACCTGGTATAGTGTCAGGTATAGTGACCTAAAACGAAAGGCCCATGTACTCCTTGGCGCACATTGTTAAATTCTCTGCGGAATGGGAATGATCACTTCTAACACTGATGCCAGGGTAACAGCTGGCCTGAGCCTGGAGTTGCGGATGATGTTTGCAGGGTGCGGATGCTGGAGTAGGCACGGACATTTCAGACATGAGCAGCGTTGGACTCGGAGACATGGAAATGCGGTTTATGTGTGAGCAGACAAGAGAGTATTTGACATGTGGTGGGAGATGAGACTGGCAATAGAGGTCTGGGCCAGATTGCAAATAACTTAATGTCGGGCCAAGTAGTTAGAACCACAGAGTTGGCAAGAGGGAGGGAGCTATTGCAGGATTTGGAACAGGGTCATGACAATCAAAGCCAGAAAGATTCTGTCAATAAAGAAGTCTAGAGTTCAAGAATAAGAGACAATTTTATCTGTTTAGAGCAGAGATGATGAGGGGCTGATCAATAGATATTAGTTTTCCATTGCTGCCATAGGAAATTACTACAAACTTCACAACTTAAATGCAGCTCAACATTCTGTCTGGAGAGCTCGGCTGGTCTCTCTGTGTCCCCCAAGGCCAAAGTCAGAGTCATAAGGCAGTGTTTTTACCTGAAGGCTGCATTTCTGAGCTCACCCAGGATGTTGGCAGGTCTCAATTCCTTGCCTTTGTGGGACTGAGCTCCCCTTTTTCTTTGACACGTGCCCCCCTCATCTTTAAGCACGTTGAACATTTCTTGTGCTTTTAATCTCTCTGAGAACCCCTTCTGCTGCATCTCTTCTGTCCTGCAGCTCAAGAGAGTCTCTGCTTTTAGGGGATCGTAGAATTAGTCTGGGCCCACTGCGATGATCCAGTATAATCTTCCTGGTTTAAGGTCCTTGACCTTAATTACACCTGCAGAGTGCCTTTTGCCATGTAATGTAACACATTTTCACAGCCTAGAAAACAGTGCACAGTCATCGGTGGGGACCGCTCTGCTTACCCCAGTGATCGTAGTGGGAGGAGAAGGAAAAGTGAGGAGGGTCAAGAAATATGGTAGATACGGTTTATAAAAGTTGTTATTTATATCCTGTATGCTTCCTGGGAGTCAGTGCAAAATGGAAATAAAAGTTAATCTTCACAGATTACATTATCTGATCAAATAACGTGTACCAGTCATTCGGATATAACCTTTTTTCTAATTTAAAATTTAGGAAAGCATTTATCAGTCATTAAAAAACATAATTAGCAATAGCATGAATTTTTTCATTTTAATTTCACATCCTGATATGTATGCATTATTATCCCCATTCCGCATAGCAGAAAACAATCTCAGGAGTCTCGCGGTGGAGAGACACACTCCAAAGCCGGTTCCCTTTACATGACCCTCCTGTACATTTTATAATTAGTATATTTTTATAATTAATTCTTTTTGTATCATTAGGAGGGAAAATACTTCCTCTTCAAAGTAAATATTTCTCAGGGAACTACTTTTAATTTAACATAGGTTTTATTTAATTTAATTGGACAGAATTTTAAGAGATAAATAGCCAAAGGCATTGTACTTGATAGAAATCACTAAAGACCTAGTAACTGTAAGTCTTTAAACATAAAGAGTTTAATTATAAGCTGAAATATACATTGGAAAAGAAGTCTTTTAATGTTATTAAAGTAAATGCAATAAGGTTTTTCAGCATCAGTGTATAAACAGAAATGCAATTTTAAGGTAAATCCATTTTTAATGAAATTTCCATGCATTCTGAATAGGTAGGTGAACTACTAGATACTTTGTATGCAATTGAGTCCTGGTCCAGTTAACTACCAGGAAGACTTCCAAAGAGACAGTAGCATGTATTTGTTGGAAATTTAATAAAGCTCTAGCTGAACAACCTAAAATTCTACCAGGAGTAATGATAGGTCAGTCCTCCAACATATGGAAAAAGGTATGAGTGTTGGCTCATTGTTCCCTTGGGCTTTCAAAGCTGTTTGGTCCAAAAACTATGTAGAATGAAAAACACTAAGGCTGAATTCATCGTTTCTCTCTGATGCTGCTCTAAGTGGACAAATTCTTCTAACTTTTTAATGTTAGACGAAGTTGACTTTTTTAACTGACGTTCTTAGTCACTGCCTTATAACATCTTAACATTATACTGTTACTTGGTAAATATTTATTGAATCTCTACTCTGTGAGAGACACCAGGGTATGCATTAACTGGGATCCTCCTCGTATGGTATTTATGTTCCAGTGGGAGGGAGAGACAGGCCTTCACAGATAAAGTAATAATAGTCAAAATTACAAAGCTTGCCTTAATGGAAAAGTACCAAATGTCTTGAAAGCATATCATAGGAGGTGCTAACCTGGTCTGACTCATTTCCCATCCACCCTGGCTCTTGTCAGATACTTTGCACACAATACGGTTTCAACAAATACCCTTCGAATGGTATGAAACATTGCACATGGTGTAAGTGCCCTTCTGTCTTTGTGTTTGGTGATCCCTACATTTATGCATGTGGTCCACAGATGTCCTCCCTGTGCTGTCAGTGTGTGTGTGTACTCTGTTAAAAACAATTGAAAGCCAAATGACCTTTTGAAAAGGTATTTAAATAAAACTATACAGGATCTGAATTTATGTACTATGTCTATACTATGAGGGAAAAGGGCAATAGATTCTAGTTTAACCTAGATATATACTTGAAGTTGAGATAGTGGGAAAGTGGATGTAATATACGAGCTCTGTCCGGAAAAAGCCCAGCCACTATTAATATAACAGGAACTGTTTGTGCAACATCAGTGTAACCTGGCAGCCAAGGAGAGTGGACTGGAATGTGCATGAATGAACAATGACTGAACTTCACTGTACTAGTCAGTAGGGGCGGTAGACACCATTGAGTTAACGTATACTGTGTGGCCGTTGCATTCAAAATGACTGAGCAAATAGAGCAACGAATCCATATCAGATTTTGCATTAAGTTTGAACACTCCTGCTTGGAACCTATTCACATGATACAGAAGGCTGCAGCTGCGGGCAACTGGTGATTGGCAGCTTCATCATGACCGTGTGTCCATTCATGTATCACATCTCATGCAGAGTTTTTGAGCTAAATGTCCTATCACCCAGGTGCCTCAGCCCCATTACAGCCCAGATTTGGTACCCTGTGACTTCTGGGTTTTCCCAAAGTTAAAATCACCTTAAAAGGGAAGAGACTTCAGACCGTCAGTGAAATTCAGGAAAAGGACAGGGCAGTTGATGCTGTTTGGAAGAAGTAACTGTGTGAAGTCCCAAGGTGCCTGTTTGAAGGGGACGGAGGCATCACTGTCCTGTGCACAGTATTTCTTGTATCGTGTGTCTTCTTCAATGAATGTCTCTATTTTTCATAGCACAAGGCTGTATACCTTCTGGACAGACCTTGCACTTCTCTTAGGCATGAAAGTTCGGCACTGACTTAAGAATGTAATTTCTGTAGCTTTTAGTCCAAAAAGTGGGTTTTTTTGTTTGTTTGTTTCTGGTTTTGTTTTGTATGTGAGGAATTTATTGCCCTTGAAACTTCATGATTCCTTAGAAAATGAGAGTAGGACAAGAGCTAGTAGAGAAGTGTGAGATGGGGGGAATATTCTGGTGAGGAAATTGATGGGGAGGCAACACGTGACGCAGGAGCATAGGAAAGTGTAGAAAGGTGTGGACACAAGGAAACAATCAGGGAAAAGCACGGAGACCCCCAAGGGGGCTGCACTCATAACTGAGGCATTTCTGTTTCAGCACCTTTCAACCAGACCCTCCTTTCCGAAGGAGATACAGCACCCACAGGTGGGAAAAAAAGCAGCCAACAGCCTCCTATTATATCCCGTCCTTTCCCATTGGTATTTGAGCATCTCAGTTCCTCGTGCTTCCTGCTCCTCTGCCAGCAGTCATTTTGTTCTGGAAGTAGAGCCATCTGTGTCAAAGGCCTCTGACTTGCTGTCAGCCAGACTGAGTTCTTCACTTAACCAGTCAGCTGTAAAATTATCGTACTGGAAAGGACACTTTGATAGAATTATACTTCATTATGTTAAAATAGACCCCTTTTAAAAAATACAAAGACTGTATTTAAGAACCTGTGTTCATTTGTCTTATTCACTTGGAAAGTTTTTCCCCAAAATAAAGACAACTGCTTTATGCAAATGAAAATACCAGTGTTTGTAAAGCAAAATAGTAAATGTAATGAACAACAAAAAGGAAGGCATAGCATGTAACAACATACATATCCGAAAGTCCAGGTCTTTTTTTATTGTATTTTTTCATTACCATTTATCCCGTTATACCCTCTTCCACCTCCCCCCCGACCCCTCCCCCCACAATCACCACACTGTTGTCCATGTCCATGAATCCTTTTTCTTTTTGGCTTGATCCCCCCATCCACTCCCCCAGAGCTGTCATTCTGCTCTCTGGCTGTGAGTCTGTCTCTGTTTTGCTTGTTAGTTTAGTCTATTCATTTGATACCGCATATGAGTGAGATCATATGGTATTTGTCTTTCTCTGACTGGCTTATTTCAGTTAGCATAATGTTCTTCAGGCCCATCCATGCTGTTACAAAGGGTAAAAATCTTTTTTACAGCTGAGTAGTATTGCATTGTGTAGTATACCATAGATTTTAATTCACTCTTCTACTGGTAGACACTTGAGCTGCTTCCAAATCTTGGCTATTATAAATAATGCTGCAGTGAACACAGGGGTGCACTTATTCTTTCTAATTAGTGTTTCGGGTTTCTTCAGATACATTCCCATAAATGGAATCACTCTGTCATAAGGCAGATCCATTTTTAGTTTTTTGAGGTAATTCTACACTGCTTCCCACAGTGATGGCACAAATCTGCACTCCTACCAACGGTGCAAAAGAGTTCCTTTTCTCCACATCCTCACCACACTTGTTGTTTCTTGATTTATGGTTGACAGCCATTCTGACAGGTGTAAGATGGTATCTCATTGTGGTTTTAATTTGCATTTCTCTGATCATCAGTGATGTTGAGCATCTTTTCATATGTCTGTTAACCATCTGTATGTCCTCTTTGAAGAAGTGTCCAGTAAGGTCCTTTGCCCATTTTTTAATTGGATTGTTTGGTTTTTTGCTGTTTAGTTTTATGGGTTCTTTATAAATTTTGAATATTAACCGTTTATCAAATGTATTGGCGAATATCTTATCCCATTCAGTGAGTTGTCTTTTTATTTTGTTGATGGTTTCCTTTGCTGTACAAAAACTTTTTAGTTTGATTATGTCACATTTGTTTATTTTTTCTTTTGTTTCCCTTGCCTGAGGAGACATATCAGAAAACATATTGCTATGAGCAATGTCTGAATTTTGCTGCCTATGTTTTCTTCTAGGGTTTTTATAGTTTCAGGTTTAACATTTAAGTTTTTGATCCATTTTGAATTTTCTTGTGTGTGGTATAATAAGGAGGTCTAGATTCGTTTTTCTGCACATACCTGTCAAATTTTATTTATTTATTTATTGAATAGATATCTTTAGTCCTTTGTATGTGCTTACTTCCTCTGTCAAATATTAACTGACTATAAAGGTATGGGTTTATTTCTGGGCTCTCTATTCTGTCCCATTGATCTAAGTGTCTGTTTTTATGCCAGTACCATATTGTTTTGATCACTATAGTTTCATATTAGGTAGTGTGATTCCTCCAACTTTGTTCTTTCTCACAATCGCTATTACTGTTCAGGACCTTTCATGGTTCCACATAAATGTTTGAAATAATTGTTCTAGTTCAGGGAAATACATCACTGGTATCTTGATAGGAATTGCATTGAATCCATAGAACTTTG
Source organism: Trachops cirrhosus (assembly GCA_028533065.1). Classification (NCBI taxonomy): domain Eukaryota; kingdom Metazoa; phylum Chordata; class Mammalia; order Chiroptera; family Phyllostomidae; genus Trachops; species Trachops cirrhosus. Next base: position 102,212,584 of record CM052544.1, read on the forward strand.
GGTACTGTGGACATTTTAATGTTGTTAATTCTTCTTATCCATGAATATACTGTGTGCTTCCACTTATTTTATCTTCTCCAGTTTCTTTCTTCAGTGTCTTATAATTTTCTAAGTACAGGTCTTTTACATCCTTGGTTAGATTTACTCCTAGGTATTTTATTCTTTTTGAAGCAATTGTGAATGGGGTTGTTTTCTTAATTTGCCTTTCTGATAGTTCATTATTGGCATATAAAAATGCAACTGATTTCTGGATATTTACTTTGTATCCTGCTACTTTGCTGAATTCATTTATCAGTTCTAGTAGTTTTCTGGTGGAATCTCTAGGGTTCTATATGTACAATATCATGTTATCTGCAAATAATGAGAGTTTTACTTCTTTTTTACCAATTCAAATGCCTTTTATTTTTTCTTCTTGTCTGATTGCTATGGCTAGGATTTCCAGTATGATTTTGAAGAAGAAAGGTTAAACTGGGCATCCCTGTGTTGTTCCTGATTTTAAGGGGAACACTTGTAGTTTTTGCCCATTGAATATGATGCTGGCAGTGAGTTTGTCATATATGGCCTTTATTATGTTTAGGTATGTTCCCTCTATTCCCAGTGTGCTGAGAGTTTTTATCATAAATGGGTGCTAGACTTTATCAAATGCTCTTTCTGCTTCATTGAAATGAAAGTCCATTTCTTATTTCTAACTGAAATACAAAACTGAAGTTCATTTTCTTCTTCAACAAATTATAATATTTCTTGTTTCCAGGTTATATAGGACAATGCATAATTTTAAAGTCATACAAGGTCTTCTCTTTGAGTCACCTTCTAGAATTTAATTTCTACTTACAATCAAATCTTTTTTTATTTTATATTCTGTAGTGAGGAAGACCAAGTGGTTCACATTCTGTGTATACTTAAATAATCTTTCATATAATTAGATATGAATTAGCGTTATTCTTCTAAGTTACATGATCTTGACTGTATTAAAATTTCCTCACAGATTTTTCATACTGTATTATTCCTCTGTTTAATCCTCTCAATCATATTTAGTATTTCTTGGACATGTATGTATTTTGTATTTGTAATATATAGAAACTTAAACTGGAAAAATTATAAAGATGCTTATTTTTTCTGACTCTTTCATAGAAAATTCATGTGTGTCAGTAAAATCTTATGATGTCTCTGCTTCATTTTGAATAAGAGAATTGTGTAAGTTTATTTAGTTTTAATTTGCTTTACCTTCTTGGTGTTTTAAGGTTTCTCATTTTTTATCTCTTGGTATAATTTTCATTTAAAAGAGTTCTCATTAAATTTTATTTTATTTCTAATAGGACATTTTAATATACTAAGCTCAGTTAAAATTTCATGGCATTGAAGTATTGCTTAAAATTTTAAGCAGACTATCAAACTAGGACTAAACACTGATTTTCAACAAGTTTTATCAATTTAAAATATTCCATCAATAAGTGTTTTTAATAAAAGGTATTGTGAGGTTACAGTGAACTATTAAAATGATATAAATCACAAACACATTCTCAAAAATCTTAAGATATACTAGGGTAGATATGTCAGGTAGTATAATTAGTAACAAAATACTGTAAGATTTCAGAAAGTTCACTTCTGACTACAATAGATTATGGACGAATTCTTGGAAGGTTTATGATTTGGGCGAGAATCTGAAGATTAAATAGCATTTCAATGCAGTGGTATAGAAGTGCATGTCAAGCATAGGGAACTTTAGCAGTATTGGGTACGTTCAGAAAAACATAGAATAGGTAAGAGAAAGATGAATGATCTGATTAGACTAGCGTATTGGCTTTCAAACACTTTCCTAAGCAGTTGGAGCTCTTTTAATATTTGGAAGATTCAGACAACAACGTCTGTAAGTGGATTCGAAGCTGCGTACAGCTTGCTCACGGAACCAAGCTGTGTCAGAGTGCCTGAGACACAGAGTGCCAGAGGTGGAGATACGAGCCTGGAGAATTGGGCGGACAGCCGATCACGGAATACCTTAAAAGTCATGTTTGGGAAATTAAATTTTCCCCTACAACTACTGGCAGTTTTGCCAAAGTGAGAAAGACTAGAGGCAGGGAAGAGCTGCCGGAGAGCTTTGCAGTGATTTTTGAAGACAGACCAGTGGCGTGGAATACCAGGCAGTTTTGGGGAGGGAGAGATGTGGTTGGATTTGAGAATCAAAGGAAGGAATCAAAGCTGGTTTCCGAAAGTCTGACTTGAGCAACTGGGTAGACAAATGTCTTTGCCATTTATCGAGACAAGGGCGCCAAACCGGACGCAGTGAGAACCATAAGGTTACTCTGATGAATACAAATATTTATTAGTACTTACTGTGTGCCAGGTACTTAGTACTTCATGTGCTCTCTCTTCAATGCATTATCAATTAATCATCTTTAATGCATTACCCAATTTAATTTTCAACAAATATTAGCTTTTAAGATATAGGAGGACTTAAAGAGGAAATAGGTAATAGAAATTGGAGGTATCAGCTGTAGAGGAACAAAGAGGAAAAGACTCTGGTTCAGGGGCTGCCAATCTATGGACCACAGGCCACATTTGACCATGCTGCTGTTTTTTCTTCGCTTTTTTAAAAATATTTTTTATATTTTATTTATTTATTTTTAGAGAGAGAGGAGGGAGGGAGAAAGACAGGGAGAGAAACATTGATGTGCAAGAGAAACATCCATCGGTTGCCTCTCTCATGCCCCCAACTGCCCCCAACTGGGGACCTGGCCCCCAACCCAGGCATGTGCCCTGATCAGGAATCAAACTGGTGACCTTTCGGTTCACAGATCAGCACTCATTTCACTGAGCCACACCGCCAGGGCTTTTTTTCCTCTTTTTTTGATAAATAATTTTTATTTGATAAAGCTTTATTGGAACACAGCCAAGCTCATTTGTTTATGTATTGTTACTTTTGTGCCACAGTGGCTCAGCTGAGTGGTTGCCAGAAAAACTCGTATGACCCCAAAGGCCTAAAATATTTACCATCTGGTCCTTTACAGAAAATGTTTGCCAAGCCCTATTCCCGTCTGATGCAGGTGGGGATCCAAACATGATTTACCCTTCAAGATGAGAAAAATTTTTGTATGTTTGGACATAAATGGAACAGAGCAATTGAAGATATAAGAAAGAAAATTATCAAGTGTAAAAATAGACTCCCAAACATTCTACTGGATAACTTCAAAATCTCAAAATATAAGAAAGGACTTTAAATGCCACTTAGTCCCGCTAGCCTTCTACCTGCCGCTTAATTTTCAGTCCTGTCTCTCTACTCTAGCGAAACTGACCACGCCAATATTATCCAGTCCAGAAGTGGGCTACAGTGTGAGAACGTGGGCTTTTGCACCCTGACCCCCTCGACATCTGGTCGGTGTCCGTACGTGTGCTCCCTGGCACTTCGTTGCACTCCCAGCATGCCGTGAGAGCGGCCCTGTTTGCCACCCCTGCTTGTGGCTCACTGTTCAGTTTTTGGTCTTGTTTTGCTTTTTGATTAAAATAACATAAGTACTTAAGATTGTAAAATAAGTATAACAAACAATACTCATATGCTAAGTGAAAAATTCTTTGCATTCAGTGTTGATTGTTATTTCTTCACTTTATTCAGAACGCTGTGGGAAGCCCTTTGTTTCTCACAGCGGAACCTAGGGTTGTTCTTTGAGGATTTCGCAGTCTTTGAGAAACGTGACGCATCGTGGCAGTTAGTTAGGCAGCTTCTTCCAATGCGTGCAGTTTGGGAAGTGCTGTCCTTTGTGGATAATTGTAGTTAACGTTGATTTGGGCCTTCTTTGTCCTCAGTAACGTTTTGCAATTTTCATCATATATCTTCTGGACGTAGTTGATAATTTTACTCCTAAGTATTGTGTAGCTTGTATTACCATTGGAAATACCATATATTTTTATTACATTTTCTAACTGGTTATTGTTAATATTTATTTAAATTATTGATTTAAATCATGTTTTAAATCTTGTATGAGGCCACCTTACTGACCTCTGATTAATTCTAATATTTTTTCTCACTAATTCTAGTTTTCCCTTTAGATTTTCTAAATGCAACCTGAGATCTTCTTAAAATAATTTTCTCTCTTCCTCCGAGTGTGCGTCTTTCAGCGTGCATCTCCTCAGACCTACCATAGATTGGTCAGAGCAGTGACCTGAGATGTGTTCAGACGTAATGTTGTATTTGTTCCCTGCTACTTTAGAAAATGGGTCAGTATGACGCTCTGCTTTTTAAAAAAGGAGGGAGGAAAAGAAGCAATATTTTTTTTTCCTTTTCAACTGAAAATCTGCACTATATGTCATGTTGTCAAATAAGAAAGTAAAATTGTTTTCGTTTGTGCTGTATCCTCTGAGGCTCTTTGAAGCATAAACTTTAATCTATGAGTCATTGCTTTTTAAGGTCACTGCACTATTTAATGCACTTATATGACATTGGGTCTTTTGCCAACCTAAGATCTATTTCCAGCTATCGATATTTTCAAAAGCATGAGAAAGTAAATTTTAAAAATGAATTAACAAAGTGATAGGAACAAGGACAGAAGTAATCAGAAACAATATTTATGAAGGGCTTCTATGCCTGTTGCATTCTACCTTTTCTCATTTACAAGTGTTTCTGGTTAAAAATGGACACTATGAGATATCATGAAAAGTGAAATTCTCTTTAAAGTAGCATTTCCCAAGTGTATCCCACAGATCTTTAGATGTCAACATATGTTAAAGAGGAAAAAAGTGTTTTGTGGTCAAATAAGTATAGAAAATGTGAGGTAAATAGTTTAAGTATGGGGGTTTTTATAAATTGCAGGACTTCATAAAGTTTATGTGCTTTGTGACTTTTCTAAAGAATGGTACACTATGTAGTGTCTCCCTGACTCATTTTGACCAAGTAATCCTTTGTCTATGAAGCATATCTTGGAGTTAATATTTTTGGAGTACTTTGGAAAATACCTGAACATTTTTAAATTTAAATTGTAGCATGTGCTTTTAGGAAAACTCAGAGATAGAAGAAGTAGACAAAACACTGTTCTCTGATTATTCAGTTGTATATGCCATTGATATCTAGTTGCATATCTCTAATTGCATTTTTTATTAAATGGATTGACTAAGAACTAAAAGGCCTTCTGAGCTGTTTCAAGTATCTCAGATCTGTTCTTTAACTGGTTCATGAAGACACCATTCACAATTAGCTGAGCAGTAATACATGAGGCGAGAGGCGTGGTGGGACGAGGAAAGATGCGATGACGGAGAAAAGGAGGCAGGGGCAGTGGCGGCGCAGTGATCTATCCAGAGACGAGTTACTTTAATACAAAATGGTACCTGTGGCATCGTGGGCTTGTAGATTTGAAAGACATGATAAAACATAGCGTGACTATTGTGATTATTTTTTTCTACAATTTTGAAATCTCTTTAATTTTTAGTTTTATGGAAAGACAGATCTCATACATGTATCTGCATTCAACTTGTTGTGATATGTTGTTTGGGTTGAAGTTTATAAAGAAAATGCAATTTTAAAAACAGATAGTTGGAAAAGGGAAGCCTCATTTTCAAATGACCCCGAGGTTGTTTTTGTATAACCAGTGGGTAAATTTGAGGGACACAGAGTAAGATTTATATAGCACAGGTGATAAAAGCTGCAACTACCAAAGGTGGTCCTTGAAAAGTTTACAACAAGGATCATTTATTTAAAAAATAAAATTATTGATAAGCATGTTAAGGGTGAAGGATATTGGGAAGTAGTCATATAAGGCTCTGCGATTTAGTGTAGATGAGCGTGTCCAAAAGGAAGATAATGTGAGCCACATTTGTAAGTTCAAATATTCTAAGCAGCCCTAATTTAAAAGTAAAAGGAAACAGGTAAAATTATTTTAATAATATATTTTATATAATCCACTCCATCTAAAATATTTTTTCAATGTTTAATGAGTTATGTTACATTCAAATTTTTGTAGAAAGTATTTGAAGCCTGGTGTTCATTTTGTACCTGTATCACACCTCAGTTCAGACTGGCCACATCTCTCGTGCTCAGTTGTCACGTGTGGCTTGAAGCTGCCACATCGAACAGCACAGGTTCAGACGCTACCACTTTGTAGATGTGCCTTGGCTTCCTCATCTGTACAGTAGAGATAACCTCCATTTCAGTGGTTTAATATGAGGATCAAATTATAAAAGGTATGGGAAGGTATCCATCCTATAAATTGTTTACAAATATCAGTGATTATTTACCTTAATATAAGTCAGGGAACGGTGGCAGCTGCTCCAGAGCAGTTGTAGCCGAAAGCACATTCTTCCTTTAAGCCTCGGAAGGAAATGAAATAAATGAAGGCATTAAAAACGAATCCATGACAATATAGAAGTAACTACAACTTCTACCCCGTATTGAAAGTTGTTTTTGCTGCTCTATGTTTTGTTTTGTCTGATGGAGGACAACTAAACAAAATGAACTCTTTCATGTACTACTGACATTTTTCCAAAGAATTAAATTATCAAAAGGATTTCTTTGTATGGAAGAATTGATATATTTTTTTTCTGTCTAATCATTTAATTCTCAACTCCCTATGACTTTGGCTGCCAAGAGGTTTAAAGTTAAATTTGAAATTCAACTATAACAATTAAATAGGACTTTATAGTAGTATGTTTCTACTTACTTACATTTTATAATTTTTCATGCTTTACCATAGTTTTCAATTGTCCTTCTTAAGTAAATTCATATATTTTATAAAATCAGTAATGTAAGTAAATAGAAACAAAGGTCCAACTCTCTTATAGAATTTTAAGGTTAATAAGATTGACATTCAAGTTAGACAGTTTTGAATACTAAAATAATTATTTACACCATAACACAAAGATTCCAGAATACCATGAAAAGAATTATTTTGAAAATAAACTTACTTTTTTATAAGAAAACAACCTGAGTTTTCAAGGAATTTAATGGTAATTGTTAGGAAATGCTACATGTAGTCCTTTAAAAAATTAAATTCTGGAAATCTCATCAAATATAAAAGCATATGATTTTATTGTATTTTATTGTATTGTATTTTATTGATCCACAATTTTTACCATAACAAAGTTTAACAAGTTGTAATACAATTAAATCTATAGTCTATATTTGATAGTCTCATTGATTATGTTCATTTCACTATTGGAGGACTTTGGGGAAAGCAGTAAGCAGTCTAGGTTCTGCAGATCTATACATGCGTATGTCTTTTTAAAGCTAGACTGAAGTTCAAAACTGTGAAAGCAACATGTTTTGATAAAACGTCCTGTCACACTCAGTAGCAGTCCTAGGTTGTGGGGATCTGCAAGGAGAAAACTACTGCTTCTTTAGTTGGTACTGAAGTATCTTTTCCGGGTGGATGGGCATAATCTGTAAAGATTATGAAAACATGCAAAGTATCAAAGAAAAACAAGAAACAGTGTGCTATCTATGTCATTACTTGTAGTCTACCTTGGGTACATAGCAAACATATGTAAAGTGATGTTGTTAAACAGGTTAACTATACACCAGAGAAAAAACAAGGGACCTGTGCTGTGACGTGAAATTTCGGAGGCCCTGTGTTTTCTCAAAGTCTACACTCCTTAGATTGCTCACACTGAATTAGATGCTGTGCTTCTCAAGGGCAAAGACTTTATCTTTTCTATAAATTATTACTCTTAAAGCACCTACACTTAACCTTGAGTATAATTATTTTTTGTGTAATTTCACTTACTAACAACCCAGCAAGATTAAAAGCTTCTGGAGAGAAAATGCCATTTGTTATAACTGTTTTACATCCCTCATGCCATCTAAAACAGTACTTAGTACTTCTATTGGATAATATAAAAAATATTTCTTCCCTGATTAGTCATAAATACTTTTTCTGATAGTAGCAAGATGAAAGTTCTCACTGACTATAGCCCTAAGTCTTCATGGTTTCTCTTTTAATATCTATGTTGGGTAGAATTTCCAAGTAGACCAATGAAGTTTATAGTGGTCACTAGCAGTTCCTATTGAATGACTTCTTAATTTAATTTAATTTAATTTAATCTAATTTAATTTTGGTTAATCCTAAAAGATTCAGTAAAAAATTAAATAATGTGATATTCGAGGTCTGTCCAGAAAAAGTCCAGCCATTGTTAATATAATGAGGAGGGTTTGGACAACATCGATGTAACCTGGCAGCAAGCCAAGCAGAGTGGGCTGGAATGCACATGTGTGAACAATGACAACTTCATTGTATTAGTGGGGGCGGTAGACATGGATGAGTGAGCATGTGTACTGTGTGACCATCACATTCAAAATGACTGAGTGAGTAGAGCAATGAATCTGAATCAAACTTTGCATTAAGCTTGAATATTCTTTCTTAGAAACTATTCAGTTGATTCAGAAGGCTTTTGGGGACGATGCAGTGAGTGTAGTGCAAATAAAAGTGTGGCACAAATGCTTCAAAGATGGTCGAGAATCTGTTGAAAGGGGTCCACATTCTGGAAGGCCTGCAATGAGCAGAACACCTGAGAATGTCGAACGTGTACGGGCCTGCAGAGTGTTTTGAACAGTGGAAGAGACACCAGGAGAACTGCGGATGGTCCCAAGGTATCTACTTTGAAGGGGACTGAGGCGTCATTGTCCTATGTACAATGTCTTGTATCTTTTTCAATAAGTGTCTGTACTTTTCATAGTACGTGGATGGATACTTTCTGGACAGACCTCATACTTTTAGAAATCCCTAGTAAACCGAAGATTGATTTGTGGAAGTAATAAAAATGTCATCTGACATTCATCTACCTCCTTTACAAAGTGCTGTGTTTACAAACTCTTTTAATATGCTAAGGAGTCATATTCTAGTCAAAGTTTATGATAGAGAAGAAATGAACAGAAAATTCATGGTCTATGGAAGAGTTTTTGTCTTATTTCTGTTGTTTTGGGTATACTGATAATAATAGCTGGTCTCTGTTCTGAATGGTGAGTTGTAAAATATGTCCACTGTGAATCCTGGTTTGTATGAAGCATAATTACCTTGATTATATCATTTTATGCATATGAATAAATGAAAATGTGTTTAAATTTTTTTAGTTGTACATTTCATGCTAAGAACCTAATTTCAACTCAATAACCCCTGAAAATAAAGCATAAAATCTCGCTTAAACCAATAATTAATTATATTTCATAGTGAACAAAAATGATTTATTAAACTTTTATGATTTTCCTTTCTGATAATCATGGGTTGCATATAAATTTTTAATTCTCCCTGATGTCTGTAACCTTTCAAAGCTGTCATTTTAAGTCTTCATTTCTTTTCGGATTTTAAGGCAGCACAAATTCAACATGACTAAATAATATATAGGTGTTGTTTCCAAAGGGCCCAAGGCCATTCATTCTAGGTTTGCCTGGATCGGTTTTATCTGTAGCCCGAAGTCCTGGCAGAATTCAGTAATGCAAATAGTAAACATTATACTAAAGGAGAGCCTTCTACCATGGAAATATAAGTAGAAATTAAAGAGACTTGTCATTTAAACTCCAAATGATATAAATATCTAAAGGTTCAAGTTTTTGTTTTCTCCCTTACTAAATACCTTCTTACTTATAATTACTTCTACCACACTTCATTTAAATTTTATTTTTCAATTGCAGTTTACATTCAATATTATTTTGTATTAGTTTCAGTGTACACCACAGTGGTTAGACAATCATATACTCTACACAGTATTCCTCCTGATTTTTCCAGTACCCACCTGGCACCACACACAATTATTACAATATTGTTGACTGTATTCCATTTGCTGTAAGTTATTTCCCCATGACTATTTTATAACTACTAATCTGTACTTCTTAATCCCTTCAGCTCTTTCATGCTTTTTCATACCCCACTGCCCTCCCCTCTGGCAGCCATCAGTGTGTTCTCTGTATCTGCCAGCCTGTTTCTATTTCCAGGGGTCTCATTTCTAGCATTGCAAGGGTAGGGGGTTAGGGGTTGGGGAAAAGTAGGGGGGAATCGGTAATTCCCTGTGTCTACAGGGCTGACTCCCAATGTCATTCCATTCTCACCACTCAAGGGCTTGTCACGGCACGTTTTAGCCTGTGGCCTTACTGCCTTCACCACCCACATCCTTTTGTTCTTTTAGGCCTTGCCTGCGCATAGATTGCTGGTTTGCAGTGCAGAAGGCTTCTCCACATAAGGTTTCCTTATCTACATTAGAGAATTTTTAATATTCCATCTCCTTGGCCTGTTACCGACTCCTGGACCTAGCCAAGATCAAAAACAAGCCCTTGGAGGCTGAAAAAGCCGTAGCAGCACGATTCCAGCAATGTACTAGTGTTTCCAAAGCTTAGGAAAGGATATTATTCAAAGGAAAAACAATACCTTGAAGGAAAATGGAAGAAAGAACCTCTGTCCACAGGGAGGTATGGAGAAAAGCAAAGCACGGGGAGAAATAGTATTCGTAGACTTAGAATTGGAACACAGCTATTCATCTCAAGTCTCAAGTTACACGATTTTAATATGCCTTCTCAGAGGAAATCGAGTAGTTGCCTTTGGAGAAAAGGTAATCTGTGCAAAAGTTATATGATTCTTGCCTTTTCCTTCGTAGACTTAATGAGGCCAACTTTTGGCAGAAATGTACGGGTGGAAAATATACGTTCTTGTCAATTCCAAAAGAATTCACGTAGGCACTTAGTCCTTTGGTGTGTTGTTTGGGACTAGTTCCCCTGCACTGTTGAGAATTTCTATTCAGTGCTTATAGCATGAGCAACATAATAATGACAGTCTATAAGGTGTTTAAGAATAAGTCTCAGGGAACATAGACAGAAAAAGTTTCCTGCTGTTAGTGAAATATCAATGCAGAGTTAAAATAGCCTAAGAAAATAAATCTGTAGGTGAAACTGAATATTTCAAAGCTGCAGTCTTTTATTCTACCACTATGTTCAAATCTAGCATAAAATGTAACTATTTTTATTTAGATATGTACCTGCTTGAAAACGAAATCTCTTGCTTTTAACATTAAAAGCAACAAGTTGTGTATTTCTTAAAGTTGTATTTGGAGGTATGAAATCCATGTGTTTGGCTGAAGGGTTTTTTTAATGGATTATTTTAAATGATTATGTCAATAATTAAAGAAGTAAATGTAGTTATGTTTTAGGTGTAGTATTTATTATTTAGGAATCATGTTATTTTGTAGAAGTAAGACCAGCCAGAGTCTTTAAAGCTTTACTTTGGTAAAATTTACTGGACTTGAATACAAAACATTCGTCTTAACAGCGAATACCTTCCAACATCACACATATTTCTTTTTCAGACGTTCTTATTATTAGACATTGAAATAATACAGATGAGTTTTTAAAAACTTTTTATTGTGACATAATCACGAACTCGCTGGAAGTTGCAAAAATAATACGGAATGTCTTGCGTACCCTTCCTCCAGCTCCCCTCAGGTGGTATCTTTTGCATTTACACAGTAGTATGGTGCCAAAACCAGGGCATCTGCGTTGGTACAATAATGTTAACCTCACTACAGACCTTAGATGTGATGAGTGAGTGAGGCTGAGTCAAACAGGTTTTCCGGTTTATGTGATAGATTTAGTCATCATCTTATTCTACTAGGGCTGCCAGAACAAAATACTGTGGACTGGTAGCTTAAACAGCACGAATTGTATCTCACAGTTCTGGAGGCTGGAAGTCCAAGATCAAGGTGCCAACTGATTTGGTTCTCTGGTGAGGGCTCTGTCCCTGGCCTACTGTTGCAGACAGCTGCCTTCTTGATACATCCTCTAATGAGAGACGGGGAGAGGGAGGGAGAGGGTGGGAGAGAGGGAGAGGGAGAGGGAAAGGGAGAGGGAGAGATGGGGGGATGAGGTGGGGGATCGTGTTTCAACATACAAATTTGAGGGAGGGACAAATTTAGTTCACAGTGAAGTAGACATATTTATCAAAACAGGAAATGCACTTAAGGAGAGAAGTATCATTTCCATCTTGGGAATGATGGTTTTTGAAGTAACTGTGGAGATAGCTGGGAAGTAGTCTAAAGTTTAGGGAATTGGGTTCAGCTGCAGATATAAAATAGGAGATCTAGGAGTCATCAAAATGGTTGTATGTATAGGATTGGAATTGGAGCTTAACTCCTCTGTTCAGTAGAACAATGCTTAGTGGTTAATAATGAAAATTACAGAGAGTTCAGCTTGAGTACCCCATTTGTCAGAAGTTTCATTAAAGAAGTAGGATTTTGAGTGGTTTGGTTAGATAGGAGGGTGCCTGTGTGTATGTGTATAGAATCGTCTAAGTATAGTTGATACTAACTAAATTTTTATCTAGAGCATCCTGAGTTAAGATTCCCAGTATCCATTATAGGCTAATTTTAATTGCTATGTATTCAATTCACAAAGAGTAAGTAACAAACATATCTATATACCATTATGTGCCAGGCGTTATATCCCAAGTAGTTAAATAAAAGTAAGACCTGTACATTTCCTATGCGTGAAACACTCGAAATCTATCAAGTAAGTCAGACACAATGGAATAGTCAGTATTTTAGTAGGCATTTTGGAGAGATGTGGTATCCAAATGAAAGTTTGCTCTATATGTATGGGGAAAGACTTATAATATATAAGTTTTTTTAAAAGAACAAAGTTATAGAGTATGATTCAATTTTCATTATATTTAATTATAGATAAGAAATATACCAAAATAGTCTTATTCATTCAGGTAGTGAAAGTATGAGCATATTTTTTATTGGCCTTCTTAGTATTTTTTAGGTTTTCTATAATATATCACACTTTTAAAATTACAGATTTTTTAAAATCTTTTTTATTTTTTATTTTAGATTGTTCAGTACAGTTTCTATCCTTTATTCCCATTCCAGCCCACTCACCCCTCCCTCCCCACCTCCCTCCCCTTTCCAACCCCCCTAGTTTTGTCCATGTGTCCTCTGTATTTGTTCCTGTAAACCCTTCCCTTCTCCCCTGAAATTCACTCCCCTCTCCCCTCTGGGCACTGACAACCTGTCCTCTATTTCAGTGTTTTTTGTTATATTTTACTTGGTTCTTTGTTTTGTTGTTTAGGTTCCTGTTAAAGGCGAGATCATATGGGACTTTTTATATTCTTGAAAACAGCAGTTGTATGGACTAAGACTGCTGGCGAGCACAACTAGTCTTGCGAATTACAAATGTCAGCCTTTCCAAAGGGTGTCCCACTGTTTACCCATGTCTGCAAATTACTCAATCTACACTTTAATAGCTCTTTGTAAATTACGTTTTCATCTTTCAAAAATGGACTGTGAACTGGCTTCTTAATAATTATTTTTTTTAATTTTAAATTTTATTCATTTTTAGAGAGAGGGGAAGGGAAGGAGAAAGAGAGGAAGAGAAACATCATGTGTGGTTGTCTCTCACGTGGCCCCCACTAGGGACCTGGCCCACAATCCAGGCATGTGCCCCGACTGGGAATCAAGCCTGCGACCCTTTGGTTTGCATCCCGTGCTCAATCCACTGAGCTACACCAGCCAGGGCAATAATTATTTATTTTAAGAACAGTAAATAGCCAGACTTTTTCATAAGTTATCCTGCAGGATAGCTGCTTCTATGAGATTCAGAAAAAAAGAAAACTCACCTCCTATGAGTTTTCAAAAGAAGAAGGACCTGGAAAAGAGCACCTTCTCTCTCTCTCAGACATTTAAAGCTTTCGCATTAGAGAAACATGCCAGCACCTGTATCCTTAGGTCTCCGATGGACGACAAATGTTCAGGCTTTTGTTATTAGGCCATTGGTCCATATTCCTGGCCTCGGTGTAACACAGAACTGTGTACTCACATATGAGTACACTCATATGAATACACTCATATGTGAGTATATTCCAAATATATTTTAAATATACATATTTCCAATGTATATTCTTCAAATACACACACACATTTAAAATATACATATTCTAAGTAGTGAATTCCCTGTCACCGCAGGTGTTTAACATAAGCCAATGAGCCTTGAAGATGATTAAAGATTCAATCAACAAATGCTGAATTCTCCCAAAAATGCTAAATAATGGCTACAAGATTATAATTTTAGGTAATAATGTATTTTTGTCATTATTAAATTAGAAATAAGCCAATTTTTAATCTAAATCTCTGAAGACAAATGAAAAAGTCATTATTTTGACAGCATGGATGGAACTCGAGGGTGTTATGTGAAGTGAATGAAGTCAGAGAAAGATAAGTGCTCTATGATTATATTTATATGTGAAATCTATAAAACTAAATAAATGAACAAACAAAACAGAAACAGACTCATAAACACAGAGAAGTAACTGATGGTTGCCAGGTAGGAGAAGGTTAAAAAAGGTGAAGGGAGTAAGAGGTTCAAATTGCCAGTTACAAAGTAGTCAGGAAATGTAAATACAGCATAGGAATGTAGTCGATAATATTGTGATAACTACAGTGTCAGGTGTATGAGATTTACATGGGGGAATCACTTCGTAAGTTATATAAATGTTTAGCCACTACTCTGTGTACCTGAAATTAATATAATATTGCATATCAACTGTAATTGGATTTTTTAAATTTTTTAAAAGAAAAAAGTAATTAATCACTTTGCTTCAGAGATCACAAAATACCAGAACTGGAAGGGACCAGCTAATCTAATTACCCATTTGTTGATTGAATCTTATTGCACTGTCAAGGGTCATCGGCTTAAGCTGAACCCCCCTCCACTAACTGGGAACTCCCTACTTAGAGATAAGGATACCTACTCATCTTTCCCAGAGCTTTGAATATGATTTGGATCTGGGTCTCTATAACTTTCATCCGTTGGTTCAGTCCTACTCTTAGGACGCATGGAACTCGTACATGACAGTTTTTCATATTTTTAAAGAAAGTTCTCATGTCCTACCTGAGTCTCCTTTTTAGTCTTTATACCATGTTTGTCTTTACTATTCGAGGCTTCAAATTCTTTGATTCTAATTTTCCAAATGTATTCAAGTTTGCTGTATTTCTCTTTAAGTTTAGACTGAAAGGTGCAGGAGGTTCTGAGTGTGCAGTGACTGTATTGATCCCCATGGATTTGAGATCATGCATCCGTTTGGGCCGCCTAAGAGCACATTGACTTTGGGGCACTTGACAGCTCTGCCATCTCGCAGATCATTTCCCTCTGTCAAAAATAAGAAAAATGCAGGGGCGGTTATCAGTTTTTGAGTTGTTGTAGGGCTTACAACTATATTAAAAGCCTGTTCATCTACTGTTCATCTCCCTTTCTCAAACATTTGAGGAATGTTACATTTAATCTTTTTTTTCTGTTGTGATTTTGTTTTAATCTCTCTTCTGGGAAGGGAAACCTTAGGGAAAGGTGTAATATACAGTTTATTTTACTTTTTAATTTCTTTTTTAAAAGATTTTATTTATTTATTTTTAGAGAGAGGGGAAAGAACGAGAAAGAGAGGTAGAGAAACATCAATGAGTGGTTGCCTCTTGCGCGCCTCGTACTGGGAACCTGGCCCGCAATCCAGGCACGTACCCTGACTGGGAATAGAACTGGCGACCCTTTGGTTCGCAGCCTGTGCTCAATCCACTGAGCTACACCAGGCAGGTGTGAGCTACAGTTTATTAATCAAGTAGTTTATGCAGTCATTTCTTGACAAGAAAGGACAAAGAGTTTGTCTTTTTGCTTTTTTGGTGTCTCTTTTTTAGCAGGATCTAACTTTTATTACTTGCTACTTAAAAAAAAGTTAATCTGCCCTGGCTGGTGTGGCCCAGTGGATTGAGTGCTGGCCTGAGAACCAAAGGGTCGCCAGTTCAATTCCCAGTCAGGGCACGTGCCTGGGTTGTGGGCCAGGTGTCCGGTGGGGGCCGTGTGAGAGGCAACCACACACTGATGTTTCTCTCCCTTTCTTTCCCCCTCCATTCCCCTCTCTCTAAAAATAAAGAAATAAAATCTTTTTAAAAACGTTAATCTGTAAATAGAAACATAGTCTCTGTTCCTATGACACTTATGGTGGGCTATTCAAGACAGTAATAATCCTATCATTTCAAGTCTTGTCTTTATAAAGGTTGTGCCATAGCTGCTGCCTATGAAATGCATAGACTCCTGCAAAAAAAAGCATATGTTTGTAAATTCCCATTTTTTTAATCAGCATACTCTTCCTAAATGTGAAAACTAATCTTCTTCTAATTCAGCTTTTTCATGTATGTGTGTCTCAGGACAGCGGTTCGTCAGATCAGGAGGGATTTAGTGAATTGAGGCACAGTGCATAGTAGGGCGAGTTCTGTGCTTTTCCAAGAAATAGCTGAGCTCAGGACCAAAAGCTAAAAAGGTTTAGAGGGAAGGATATTGAAAATTGCATCTGACTTAAAAGCCAAGAAAGATTATTTAGGAACTTTAACCATTCCAAAGAAATTATTATGTAAGTGCAAATTACCTTGCATGAACCAGTCTTTAACCCTAACCTGTTAATAATAAGAAATCAAATGGTGCCGTGAAGATTTGTTAGTTTGGAGCTGATCAGCATAGATCTATGGCGGAATTCTATTTAAGTAAATTATCCTATGACTTGGAAAATAAATTTACTTCTCAACAAGAGCAGTTATGCTAGAAAAATGATTGTTGCCAAGAGAATTAAACATAATGAAAATTTTCATTATAATATGTATGAGCCAAAAAATACAGCTTTACTGTAAAAGAGAAGATAGGGTACTGATGCAGTAAAAAGATTGCTGGGGTTTTTTTGTGGGGGTTTGACAAATTAATTCATCGGTAAGAGTTCTGTCGATCGAAGGCAGTTGTGAGCAGGCATTTATGAGTTATGATGGGGAAATCAGGGATCAAGAGTATTGCATTGAAATGATAGAGCCATTTTTCAGTGTAATATATCTCTCTGGCAGTACATAATTTAGTTTTAAGTGAAATATTTTGAAAACGCATATTTTGAGAAACTGATAGGAAAAGTGCTATTCTGAATTATTTATAATGTTACATTACAACCAGAAGGAAAACTCACTTGATAACATTTGAGACTAAGAAATTCCAATATAAGAGAGCATAAAATCTATTTTGATAGGAAAATTTTAATATACATACTTTAAATTAAGTTTTAAAATAAAAAACATTCCTTTCTTGTTTTTGAAAGGATCTCTTTAGCCTTCTGATATAAAAAGAGTTGAAGATTGAAGTCTTTATTCTTCCCACTTTAAATGTATTATCTAATACAAAAGTGGTTCAGTTACTGCTAAATAGGATTATCATTGAAAACAAAATTGTTGCTGTATCTACTTTGCTTGTGTAAAATATAAGACCTTATCTTTCTTGAGGTGAAACCTGGAATTTAACACTGAAAGGATCCATGTGAAATTTTTTTTTAAGATCTTAAGCTCAGCTTTTAGTTTTCTTTCTTTCAGCATGAACCAGCCCAACATAAATTTGTGGTCATTCATTCCCTTAACAAATATTCCTTGGATACTTTCTGTGTGCAAGGGCAGTACCAGGTACCGAGGATACAGCGGTGAATAAGACAGGCGCATGGTACCCACCATCACATGGCTTGTGACTGTAAAGGCATTTAACATGGAATCACACTGTGCAGTGG
This sequence comes from Trachops cirrhosus, assembly GCA_028533065.1. Lineage (NCBI taxonomy): Eukaryota > Metazoa > Chordata > Mammalia > Chiroptera > Phyllostomidae > Trachops > Trachops cirrhosus. The sequence goes on from CM052544.1 coordinate 102,230,112, forward strand.
GTGAAAGGAAGCAATACAAATAAACACTGAAAGGAACAGGGTGGACGGGGGTCACACAGGCCACGCTGAGTGAAGAGTCTCAGTCTCTCGTTCACTCTCTCTCCTTACTTACTTCCCTTTAATCCACATTTTTCTCCTTCCCTCTGTTAGAATAGTTATTTTAGTATGTGTAATGTGTGGCTTCAGTGTGTGTATGTGCTCTTGTAAAATGTGCATTATTGTTTTTATTACTATATCTACTTATGCATACAATTTTCATTTACATTCTCTTCTCTTCTCATTGAGCGTCACGGTTTTCAGAACATCCGTGAGCTACATTCAGTCCTGTAGTTCTGATTGCCGCACAGTACTCCATGGCACGCACTTACCATGGCTTTTCTCTCTGTTCTTCCAACGCTGAACATCAGATATACTCCAACTCCTACAAGCACCAACACTAAAATGAATATCCTCATATATCTTTCCTTATGAGCCTGGTGAGAATTTTTACATCTATCTATATATACCCTGAACTAGATTTATTGAGTCGTTCAGTGTGTGTTTAATTAATTCAACCAGCTTCCACCCACTTCTTCACCAGACCGCCTGCTCTAGGCCACTTTCCCACCACTTGTGCATAAGGGTCTCTGTATCCCAACACCCATGTCAACAATTGGCATCACTTGCTAATGTTTAATATGCTAGTATCAGTATTTCTGATATTAGCAGGAGTGATAATAGCAGTGAGTAATTCCTCATTGTTGTATTAAGTTGCATTTCCCTTATAACTAATGAGTCTGAAAATCTTTTCATACTCACCAATCTTTTTGTTTGCTTTTATATAAATTGTCTGTTACTACTCTTGCTCATGTTTTTTTGGGGTTTCTATCTTTATCTTTTTGGCTTTCAAGAGTTTTTGCTATTAATCCCTTCTTTGGTGTGAGATATTACAAAAATATTCATATCTGTTATCTGGAAGATTTTTTTTCTATTATGATAGGGGTTGGGTAAAATCTGGAAGAATCCAGAGCCTCGCAAAGTAAGACCATTAGGCACTATGGGCATAGTTCCCACAGGCTGTGAAGATCTTTAAAAGTCCTTTGTCACAGTGGCTGCATTGTTTCCCAGCCTGCTTAGAATAAATTTCTATAGCAAATATTAATATTATGAGAGTTTTCTTTTTTTAAATTTTCAAAATGCTCCTATATTCTGCTTTTGTAGTTGACTTTTTTGTTGCATGTGATTCCTCTGTAACCTTCAGATGTTGTTCTGAATTCATGTTTTGGAGCAAGCTTTGTGCAAATAGCTTACCAAAATTATGAGCAGTTAAGATTTCAGAGTTTACAAATATTATCGGGCATTATTTACACTGTATGATCATGTAACTTTTCAGAATCTTCATGGTGATTTACTTCCCCAAAACATCTTTATATCAAGACTGAATGTAAAAATAAGCCAAACAAAAATGTTTTTGAGCTATCACTACATATAAAATACTGTTAGACATAGGGTGGGGACATGAAGGTGAACGGAAATAAATTCAAACAAATAAAACAATAGTGTTCCTCTTAAATTTCAGTTGGATATATTCACTCATTCATTAGCCAAAACCATTTATTGAATATCTAGCTCATGACACAAAAAGTGTCTGACCCATGATAGGGATTAATAATTACTTGATGAATCAATGAGTGAATGAGCATAATTGTAATACAGCTTGAATACCGTGTGGTAGAAACAGACTCCAGATGTATCGAGTCTCAGAGAGGGGTGTCTGCCTAAGGAGATTAGGAATTATTCCCCGGGAGATACCTGTCATACATGTAGCAAGTGTCTAGGTGAGAGAAAAGCAGGGAAGAAGGCGTTCCAGGGCCCCACCTTCACATACACGCTGGAGCTGGGAGTGAGGGACGGGGAGAAGCAAGAGGTAAAGAGAGAGGCCGAGGGGAGGGAAACCATGGAAAAGTTTTTAAGCAGAACAATGACATGGACTAACTTGCTGTTTAAATAAATCATCTGGCTTCATGAAGGACAGATTGGAAAGTACTTAGGTTGAAAAGAAATTAAACTGAATGTTGAGGAATGAGCAGTATATCCATAAGCAGAAATGCAGGAGAACATTCTGCGACCAACATACGGTAGTGTCTTTAACAGGCTCTGTGTTGGCAAGGCTGCCTGGACCTTGGGTTCAGAGGCCTAGGGTTGGGAGGAAGGAAACTTGAACTGGGTGGGGTAGAGATGCTGCAGAGCTGAGCCCTCTTCCTAACCTGCAGTGTACATTGTGCTTTAAAGGGGAATACGATGAACCTGGGCCCTGTTTGGTGAGAGGAGTGAGGACAGCGTGCAAGAGAAATCACCTAGAAATGGCAATATTCAGAGTCAGGCTAGAAGCTATATTATGATGCTAAGGGTCCAGGGCCTGAAGGTATGAGGAATCAAATAGCTTCAGGCCCCACAGTAAAGGAACAGTCAGGGTAGCACTTAGCTCGAGCATAGCAGACAGGAGGCTTTGGACAAGAAGATGCATTCCACATCCTACTGATGGACCCGACTGGGTGGAAGGAAGAAATGAGAAGTGAAGAGGTGTGCTGGGGAGCAGGGAATAGAGTAGTGAAGGTTGAGTAAAGCTGTTTGCATTTAAAAAGTGGGAATAAAATTGTGACGGCCTTTTGGTTAGAAGCCTTGAATTCCAAAATGGGTAGATTAGGTTTTATACTATCAACTAACTGAGAGTTTGCTTCTTTGTTGTTTTCCTTAAGAAAAAACCTGTTCTAGGAAAATGAACCTGGCAAAAGCGTCCAGGATGGGAGGGAAGTGAAAGGGAGGGACTGGAGGCGGAAATGCCAACAAGCAGGTTGTGGAAGAATTCACACAAGAGGGCCAGGGCCAGGGCATGAGAACCAGAACTGAAAGGAAGAAATATCCACCCTGTGTAGCGTCACATCCGAGTTGGTACAAGCATCAAGTCATTATCCTAAAACTGTGCCAATCTGTACTAAAGCAAGGTTTTAATCCCAGCATAAGAATTGATTTTTGAAATAACTAACATAATTTTTTGATGATTTTATTTATTTATTTTTACAGAGGGGAACGGAGGGAGAAAGACAGGGAGAGAAACATCAATGTGTGGTTGTCTCTCGCACATCCCCTACTGGGGACCTGGCCCACAACCCAGTAGTGTGCCCTGACTGGGAATTGAACCGGCAACCCTTTGGTTCGCAGGCTGGCACTCAATCCACTGAGCCACACCAGCCAGGGCAGAACATAATTAAATATATTTGAACATAATTAAATATATTATAAATATAAATTATATTTATAATTAAACATATATTAAATATACTTTAGTATATGAGATGTGGGATCATGACTACATACTTAGATTTATGGGGATTTTAAATTGCTAGATAGATCAGTGCTCTCAACACTCAATAACAACCCTTACGGTTTCTGCCTCATTCCACAACTATCACAAAATTCTCAAAATATTCTCAAAATAAATTTTAATTCACTTCAATTTGATGTTATTAATAATATCTAGGAGACAGAGATGGTCATAAAAGCAAATGGACAATTAAGATATGTAAAGAACTCAGCATCACAGGTTTAAATGAAGATGTTAGATTAGGACCTTTTAAAAATGCAAGATTTTATATTTCTTTTATATTTAGTTAAGTGGCTAGAAAATGACAGTTAATTTTGAATGTATCAGTGCTTTAAAAAAATAGCTGTGCTTCTAGTACTAAACACTTCAGGTGATGAAAACAAGAAACATTTAGATTTGCTTCCTAGTAAGTGGAGGTGTGAAAGATGTATTCAGGCCATCATTTGCTTTGGTGAATTGGATAAGCTATAATTGCATTTGTAGAGCATTTTAAATATCAAAAATTGTAATCTGTGAGTAATGATTTAGAATGCTAATGAAGAAAAATCAACTCTAAAAGCCACAGTTCACAGTAATAGTAGTCAGATGATTCATTCACATTCACCACAGAAGCTGATTTTAGCAGTTTAAATTTAAAATATTTTCTTTTAAACAATAATGGAATAAAAAATAGAGTATGCCTGTTGGTAGCGAACAGCTCCTTTATTAGAATTTATTTAGATAAAATGGTAAATTAAGCCCTGATTATTGTGATAGGCTCTGGAAATTGTAATATCAACAAAAAATAAAATTTTTACCCTTAGGACACTTAAAAGTTTATGTATATAAAATGTAGTGACAAGTGTGTTTTTTAAGAGACTATATAAATAATTCATGTTTGTTTTAACTGGAAGCATACATAATATCCACCACTGATATAGAAACATCAGTTTCTAAAACAGTAAAAGTAATTAGTAATTAGAAAATACCATTTGATTTATGGAAAATCACTTTAGAGTTAAAATTCTATGACAAAAAGAAATATGGCTTATTGAGACAGCAAAATTGTATGGGATGTTAAAAAATGTAGAATAGATCTACATAATGCTACGTAAATTATTTAAATTTTTAGAAAAGAGACTGGTGAAAGCTCTTGAAAGCAATGTAAAAATAAAGATATGGGCGACTTAATTTATCTCAAAGCATATTATATTACTTTACCAAGGCTGCCGTAATAAAACACTACAGACTGGGTGGCTTAAACAGAAGACATTTAATTTCTCACAGTTCTGCAAGCTGGAAAATGTTAGATCGATGCCAGATGATCATAAAGAATAAAAAATGTATAGGAGAAAATTAGAAGAATGCAAAATTCTGTACCATGGTTTCTCTATGTCCAAATGCTGGTAAGTAGTGGTGGTTAGACTATAAATAAACATTTTCAGAGAAAAGCTTTTTGAGTAGTGTTGGCAGATTTTTCATATAATACATGTATTGACATATTTGGTTACTTTTTAAAAAGATTTTATTTATTTATTTTTAACAGGGGAAGGGAAGGAGAAAGAGAGGGAGAAAAACGTCAATGTGTGGTTGCCCCTCACATGCCCCCTCCTGGGGACCTGGCCCACGACCCAGGCATGTGCCGTGACTGGGAATGAAACCAGCGACCCTCGGTTTGTAGGCCAGTGCTCAGTCCACTGAGCCACACCAGCCGGGGCTATTTGGTTCCTTTTTAACTGTAAATCATACATCAAGACTTGCAGCTCTGCCCCAAATGTCTTCTCACAATTTGTTGTCAAGTATGTGGAAGGAGGTTGGGATTTGAAATACTACTTCATTAGGAGGTAGAGTTGTAGGAATTGCCAAACAGAAGAATCCAAATTCGAAAGCAGCAGTCAAGGAGAAGCCTTACAGTATAATCCCTTGCCTGGAACACATATTGATTACCTTTCTTTACAATTACTTATATTTGTTAGAGTACCTCTCACTCCTACTATTTTCCCAGGGGAATAGTCCCCCCTTTTTTTTTTAAGACCTGAGCCTTTCTCCTTACTGTGGGAGTATTAATGAAGCATATTATAACAGATGGAACCATTTTGACTTGAATTTTAAGAGGGAAATATGTTTAATCTGTATTGTTATTTTCTATTATGTTATTTCCTGCATGAAGTTTCATATCCACAACAGAGTGCCTGAGTGGGAGTCTGCTTATGATGAGTTGCTGACTTTGCTTTCTAAGTTGGCCACTTTGCACAAGTCGCCACTGGTTACCAAGTACACTGAGGTGCGACTAGAACTACCTTCAGGCATCGGTTCACTGACGCCCAGTCTAGGTGATGTTTGTCCTACATCTGTATAAGGTGAATGTTTTTCAAGATTTGGGGAGGGGTTGGCAAAATGCTGTTTAAAATCGTGCAGTTTTTAATGCTTTGATGGAATCCCTATTCTCTACTGCCTTTGGTTTGTAACAACCTTAAATGACTTTATTGTAAATCTTTTGCCTTCAGAAAAAATGAAAAGCAAGGTGCCTGCAAGTTAAAAGTCAAACGGACAGTTAAGTCAAAGTATCTACAAAAAAAAGTTAAATTTTCTAATTTTATGTTAGCAAGATATCACCTAATATAAATGAGGGAGAATCCCCCAAAATGGAATTTATTTATAAAAAATTGTGTATTTATTTTTACATGTTTAAATTTTGGTCACCTTCAAAGTACTCTTCATCTGATGCAATACAGCTATCGAGATGTTTTTTATACTGCCCAAAATAGTTTTTGAAGAACTCGTCAATTTTGACGCCTTTTAGTGCTTCTGCCATTTTTTGATTCGCCTCTTCCATATCAGCAAAACATTTCCCTTCGAGGACTTCTTCAACCCAGGGAAACAAAATAGAAGGTCTATAGGGGCAAGATCGGGTGAACAGGGAGACTGGGGCATGGGGGTCATGATGGTTTGGGTCAGAAACTGCTGAACACTCAGCACGGTGTGGGCAGGTGCGCTCGTAAATCACCTGTCATGAAATGGGCAAACACAGTGAGTCTCCCCCCAAAAAAATCACTGAAGGCAAACACAACCTCTCACAACGATGGCAACTGGAACTTCAATACAAATGGGTTCCTAGAACACTCAGCTGGCAGGGGAAGCCTGTACTACACGGGGCCTGATCTCCAGAAGATAATTCCAGTTTTTGGGGGGTCCTCTGAATAACCATTGATATCCAACCAATATATGATTCAGTTAAACAAAGTGATAATAAAAGGAATTCTTTAGCCCTGGCTGGTGTGGCTCAGTGGATTGAGTGCTGGCCTGCAAACCAAAAGGTCGCTGGTTTGATTCTCAGTCAGGGCACGTGCCTGGGTTGTAGACAAGGTTCCCCGTTGGGGGCGTGCGAGAGGCCACAACAGATCAGTGTATCTCACACATCGATGTTTCCCTCTCTTTCTCCCTCCCTTCCCCTCTCTCTAAAAAAATAAATAAAATCTTAAAAAAAAGGAATTCTTTACTGCTACGAATATCGAAGTGAATACATAAAGCTTGGCCAGTAAAAACGGAAATAGAAGGAACAGGAACAAGTAGGAACTAGAGTTGACAGTGGCTAAGGGCATCCCTCTGCTTTCCGTGCAAACCTGATGCTATTCCTGTCACACTGTGGTGTAAGGAGTAAGTGAATAGTGGATTAATAAATTAATAATGAGTCAATAAGGCAGTTTAAATTGTACTTCTTATAAATGTTTCATGGATATTGGCATTGGTACCCAAAACTTACATAAAAGTTTTAGCTCTTACTGTGTATTTGAGCGGAATATTTACTCTCACAATCTTACAGTGTTGTTGATCTCATAATATGTGAAGTTGCTGGGTGATAACCATCTAGAGTTTCAAGGGAATTATAATAGAAAAATTTTTTTCTCTCAAATGTTTGAGAATGTTCTTCTAACGTTACTGTGAAGACCCTGTATGAATTATCTCATTGGTAGGAGTAGTAGAACAGAATCTGGAGCAGGGAGTTTCTCAAATTTGGAAGTGATCCTTGCTACTACCACTTCCCTAAAGGACTGGAAAAAGAGAGACCCTCGTGAGGAGCCCCAACCCCACCCATGTCCAAAGATCCAGAAGAGGCATATGTAGTAGTTACTATGGTCAGGTGGGAGAGACTTCTGTCTTCAATTCTTTTCACCCCTATTTTCTGCCTACCAAACATCCTTCAAGTGGCTCTCTTCTGCGAAGCCTTTTTATTTAGCCCATCTAAGTAGGGTTCGTCTCTCCTGACTTATGTCACCAGAGTGCCTAGAACCTATCACAGAGGTACTGCTTATTCTACTATATTGCATTTGCTTTCTTATCTGTGTTATCCTCCCTACCTGCTACTATCAGACTGAGCTCCTTGAGAGCCAGCCCCACGCTTTGTGCATACCTTACCCACAGATCCCAGTAGTCTGACAGACGGTGCTCAATAACCGTCTCAGTGCATGCGGGAGTGAAGGCCAGTGTGAGGGCCACCATGCATTGGAAAGGAAATATCTGAGTGACTGAAACTAATTCTCAGAGGGATTTACTTCCTCTTCTCTTTCCCTTGTTAGTAGTTGGCATTCTCATCATCACCTACACCATTTCTAGCTCAGAAAAGGGCAAGACTGCCAAAGGCACAGCCATGCTCCCGACTGAACTAGTCCGTGCTCTGGGCCCTGTGTAACTGCTTCTCGAAATGACCTTTTTGTGTATGGACTTAAGAGGCCAAGCCTCTGTTTCAGGAATAGACTAATTTAACATAGTTAAGCAAGTCATTTAATATTATTGACTTGTTATTAGCTCATTTATAAAGAAGAAATGGCAACGACATTCTCAAGATTGACGTAAGAAGGAAGTAGCATAATTGGTGTGATACGTTTCATGTTCATCAAACACAATGCTATGATAGTATATGCAAGCTATCCCTATATGTCTTTTCTTCAAAAAGATTATTTTTATATTTAGTGGTAAAATCTTTTTCAAGGCCCTATTTTGTTTTTAAAAGGCAACTTATTGTGTGTATTTATGACTCATTTTACTTTAATCTTTCGGTAAATAAGAAAGTTGAAAATAATTTGAATACTGTGGATTAGAATGATCCCGGAGTTAATGAAACGATATAGTAGACCATCATTTGTGAACTTACATCCAAAGCCGTTTGAATGTATATTCTCGTATGGAAGAATAAGATTTCCAATCTTTTGTCAGTAGTTTATATTTTATGTGAATTTTAAGATTTATTTGGGGATGATAGTACTTAGAATGGAGTAAGGAATAATAAATAAATTTATTAAAATATATAAACCAGAAATATTATTTATATAATATTTATTATAATAGGGAAACAATTGAACATAGGACAAAGAAATGAATTATAAATTTTCTCAACAGGTTCAGTGTATTCCACAGGCTATTGAAGACCAGAGGTCTTTGGCCATCGTTGTGGTTTGTCTCTCTGATACCTGTGTGTAACACTTTTCTTTTTCCTTAAAGCTCTCTTTCCTCAAATAAGGTGATTTTTTTTTCTGTCTTCTCTAGTTCTCCCTACTCCTCCTATGGGAGTCTTTTATCACTTATCAATATCTCTAAGATCCTAACTATAGAAAAAAATGTCAGAAGGCTTCCCAGGGCAACCTTGTTCCAAAACTGCAAGAGAGAAGCGATGCTCATGTAGAAATAGATGCATCTGGATTCCAGACTGATCTCTTTTCAGTGCATAAAACCAGGTCATATAACGCCCAAGAGGACTGGCCAAACTACTCGGGGCACAGCCACTGACTCGGTTCTTAGGTGCCCTATCCCCTTGCAGTCACTAACGGAAACCAAGAAGCTCCCTTCCAGAATGACTTTCGGCATCATTATCATGTCCCTGGATGCCGAAATAACAGTTTGCAGTCCTGGTCATATTATTTTTCTAGAGTTTCCCTATTCCAACCCCTCTTCTTGGCACTTTCCTCTTGACCATAGCTCAGTGCCCACGCAGGTGCCCATGCACACACACCATCAGGAAACAGAACTATGATTGATGAGTGACCGCAGGGGCTGCAGTCTGGTATTTCATCTCATTTTATTTAAAAAATGTTGATTAGAACCTAATGTTATTGTCATGACTCACTAAATTCTTTTTAAAAATTAGATGGCCAATAGAGAGCTTTTAATTTCCAAAGTTCTTTGATTCTCCTTCTTGTAATGAAAATTTTACTTAATAAAAAAGTTTTCATTCTCTGAATCAAAGCAATAAGGTGTGGAAAAGCATTTATAGCATTCCTGGTTTTATCAGTGTTCTATTGAAATGCTGATATTTTAGGAAGATGAATAATAAACAGGAAATTGAACTGAGACAGAGTTGCAGGAATGTTAATGAGAAAATACAAAGCCTCTCAGAGAAACAGAGGCAGAAAACCTGGATGATCCTAAGCAATTAAAAGTTGTTATTATGTGATGGTAATCTTACTTGTACTGAACGTATATCAATTTTATAAAGATTTGAGAGGATTAGTACTTGCATGCATTTTTGTACCTTCCAAATTGTAATGTTCAAGGGCCATAATCCTGAACACACCTAGAAAACCGTATGTGATCTGTCCCCATCTCAGCCTGTTATCTCCCTGATCTCCTGTCCTTCTCACTCTGCCACCCTGGTCTCTGCTGACCCTTGGCCACACCAGTGTCACACCTCCTGGTCATTGCACTGAGGTTTTCCTGGCCTCAAACTCACTTTTCCTCACGTCTGAATGGCTAGCTTCCTCAGCTTCTTGAAACCTCTGTTCAAATGTAGTAAATGAGGCCCACTGTGACGGCTCATTTAATTTTTTTAATTTTATGGGTTTATATTTTTCACAGTAGTTGGTACTATTTTATTTATTTACTTATCTATTATTGTATTTTTTTCCATTACCTTTTATCCTCCCCATACCCTTTTCCACCTGCACCCACCTCCCACCTGCCCTTCCCACGATCACCACACTGTTGTCGGTGTCCAGGAGTTCTTTTTTTTTCTCTTCTTTTTTGCTGTATCCTGCGGGCCCTGCCCCGCACCCCTCCCCTGAGCTGTCTGCCTGCTGTCTATCAATGAGTCTGTCTCTGTTTCGCTTATTAGTTGAGTTTGTTCATTATATTCCACATATAAGTGAAAGCACATGGTGATTGTCTTTCTCTGACTGGCTTATTCACTTAGCATAATGTTCTCCAGGTCCATCCATGCTGGCAGCCCTTTTTTAAATTGCAGACTGTCCCATACCCCTTAAATTAAACTTTTTTCCATTTGCATTTATCTCCTTTTAACACTATATAATTTACTGATTTATTGTGTCTCTCCCCCTCATAGAATATAAGCTCCCAGGGGTTTTTTTCTGCTTTGATCACTGTTGTGTCCTAAGTGTTCACAAATGTACCTGGCATATACTAGGAGCTTAATTAATATTAATTGAATGAGTATTTGAATCTCCCAGTGTATCAAGTAGAGAACTTGTACATATATACTACTCAGGAAATTCTTATTGTATGGAAGAACCATTTTAGATTATATAGTTTACATTCTACGACATAGTTTGACATCCCCTACTACACATACTCAACAATCAAGCCGTGACTCGGTTAGACTGGAATCATTGCACCCTACCTTGCCAGCCCCTACTTGTTAGGAAACAATGAATGAGTGGCTTGTCTAAAGTTACAAGAAGTGGGCAGTCTTCTGACTCCTATTACAGCGGAAGTACGGTTGCTATACGTTCTGGGGTAGAGATTTGCAGTTTGCAAAATGGGACATGTTATTTCACTTATTTAACTGTTTTGTTTCTGGTGTGCCTGTGTTGCTTCCAGATTTATGTTAAGAAGATGTTACCGTATATTTAGATGTTAAAGCCTTACGGAGTTCATTGTCATTCTTAGCAACACAGGTAGCAGATTATTTAATTTGGAGAAAGAACGCATTGGAAATTCATAAAATGAAAACAAAGTGGATAAATACCATAGTACTTTTTATTGCTGGTGGTTTTTCAGGCTCTTTTAAAAACTTTTTCCCCCTCTGTTGACTATTTATCCTTTTCATAAAGGAAAGGTAAAAGTGAACACGTTAACCCTTCTTTCGGCTTTCGTGGAACTTGTTAAAAACTGGGAAGCCTTTGTGTAATGCTTTGGGGGAAATTTCAGTATTTCCGGGCTATGCTTAAAGAATGTTAATATTGTATGTAAAACTGAGGAAAGGGAAAGTTACTATCAAAATTGCGCCTTTTCTATTACCCCTCTGTGATGCCTAAAGTAATTGCATCTAATTACTCACAATCCTTTGGCCTTAACCTCGCGCGCGGGTAAGAGGAGGAGACAGCAGAAGCTAATCCGATCAGAGTAGCCGGGAGCCCGCCGTGCGCTTCCGTAGCCGCCGCCTCCCCCACCTCACCCCCCTCCGGCTGCTGATTGGCGGGGACCACAGCATCAGCAGCATCTCCCTAAGAGCGGCGGGCGGCGAGACTCCTGCAGCTACAGCCTCCGGGATACTCAGCTCCCTCCTGCCAGACCTCGGACTTGCACTTCAAGCAACCGCGTCTTCGCCTGCCACTGCTTCAGTCTCCTCTTCCTAGCTCCTCCCCAACAAAGTGAAGGTCCCGGCAGCCAAGAAAACCACGTCTGGTCCGGGCCGGGCCAGGGAGGCAGGGACCATAACCCTAGGGTCTCGTGGCACCATCCCCGCCCCCGGCGCGCAGCGGTCGCCGCGCCCCAGCTGCCAAAACGCCTCGTATCTTGTACCGCGGGAAAAGCGGGACTTCGTCCAAGATGGGCCGGCAGGGCTTGGGGGGCCCCGGCGCAGCTGGGCGCTCCATGCAGCGCTCCCAGAGCCGGAGCAGCCTCTCCGCCTCCTTCGAGGCACTGGCCGGCTACTTTCCCTGCATGAACTCCCTGGAGGAGGAGGAAGGAGGTGAGACTGTAGTTGGCATATTCTGTGGGTTTACAACTTGAATCTCGAAAAGTCGGTGGTTGAAGGGTTGGCCAGGGGAGACTGACCGGTAAATAGTGTCCCTGCCCCGTGCGCTCTCTGGGACAGTGCTGGGGGCGCCCCCAGAGCTCGCCAGTTGAGCCGAGGAGAAGTTCAGGCCATTGGTAGTTTGGAGAGCTCCCCAGGCGACAACTTGGGGAACACTTTCCTAGAGAAGTTCAGTTGTCCTTGGAAGTTGAATGAGGATGTATACGGGTGGGAGGCAGGCTGCGCCTGTTGGGTGCACCTCACCCAGTTTTTGTTTACCGCAGTCTTGGTATTAACACTTACCCCGAGGATGGAAATGCTCAAAAATTAAAGGTAGCGGCAAAACTTCGAAAGAGTCTCAGCTGTGAAGACTGAAGATCTGGATGAGGGGGAGGGGTGGTACAATGGACAGGTCAAAGGTTGACAATACTAAAGGCAGTGTGTGCTGCGGAGACTGAACTTTGTTCACAGGCCGGTGAATCTGACCATTGATTGTCGATCTCTGGTGTTTCAGCGATGCCTTTATAATTAAGCTAATGAGAAAAACAGGGAAGGGCACCCACTGTTGTAAACTTCACAAAGTCGTTTCAAGTCATATGGTTTTTTCATTTAAGATTTAACAACTAACAAAATATAATTTGTAAATCAAAGTAAGAATTGACTGCTGAATAATAGCGTCCCAACATTTGAGATACTGTTTATTAATTTACTGATCTGTGTAGTTGTAAATTGTGTTCATCTTTACCCATGTCTACAGAGTAAGGTATTCATCATCACCATGTAAACTCTATTGTTGTATATAATAGGGTTTACTTTGCTTTTTTTTTCTGTGACCATCAGTGACCTCTTATTGGAAAAACTGTAGTGAGTCCTGATTTGGAAGAAACTACTATCTGCTCTAAGAACAGGCAGAAATAAAGGTTTTCTGTGCTTTACCCAATGTGGAGCAGGGAACTGAAAGGTGGAGGATTACTAACAGTGTGTCTGAAAGTGGACTTCAGAATAATGTGCTGGTTAGAACATCCACGTTTCCTCCAGCTTGCTGTTGCAGTATCGGTTTGCCATAGAGCAAGACAGGTTTAATATTAGGGAACTCCCCTAAACGTGGTTTTATATTTTTGTACTAATCCTTTGCTGTTCTTGCTTGTACGTTTCCATTTCACTTATTTTCTATGATTAAATGTTAAAAAGTCAGGAAATATAAACAAGAAATTATAAAATCAAATTGGGTAAATGAATGGTTATAACTGTAGCTAAAATTTTCAGTGTTGATTATTAGCTGAACACTGTTCTAAGAACTTGACATGTATTTACTCTGTTAGGCCCACAACAACCATATGAAGCAGTATATACTTTTATTGTCCCCATTTCACAAATGAGGACACTGAGACAGGGAGAGGTCCAGAAACTTGCCCAAGGGCACCCAGACAGTGGGTAGGAGTTAGCACGAGAATGCAGGAAGTCAACAACGCAAACCATGCACTCAGCTTCAGGCTGTACTAGATTATTATTTGCACATACTTGGCTATAATCACATGCCTAGTAAGAGGTGAAGCTAGAACTCAAACCTGGTGTGCCTGAAAATGCGTATTTAAATAAGATAAATGATTATAAACTCATTTCTCAATTTTTCTTTTTGTACCAGGTCTTCAGTTTTGAGTTTGCTTCAGGTACACTATCATCATTCTCCCTTGAGTTGTAACTGGAATTGTTGGATTTACAAAGTACCATTCCAAAAGCCTTTTTTGAGGCAAGAAATGCTTATATAAATATGAAAATTTTTCAAAACTTAAAGTATACATTCATTTAACCTTGGCTCCTACAGGCTCCTCCCAAAGGAAATTCCTACATCTACACATGGATAAATTGGAGCCGGTTTCGGTCCCATAATACGGCTTCGTGAGTTGCCAAGACAAAATGTTCCATAAGGAAGCCAGCATTTTGAAAATGAAACATATAGTTCTTTACAGGTAACTAGAGAGGAGGCACTTCCCATAAATAAGAGGTCTTTCCATTGTCGTTTTACAGCCAGGAGAAGAAATCCCAACTTTCTTTTTTGATTTTGCAATACTCCTACCACCCTTAAAAGTCCTGAGATTTTTTTAGGGTATTTCAGTGCACCCTGCAGAGTGGTAAAAGTTAGAAAGCACTAGCCTGGAGCAGTGCTTCACTACAATTTTTTTTCCCTATTGAGATACCCATGCAGGACATGTGAAGTTCCTGAGGCTAACATACCCTCATGAGCCTACTCAGGAGCATGTTACTATAGTCATAACTGTGAGACCCAGTCTGATTTATTAAAAAAAGGTAAGCCCATCATAACAGATCGATTTCACACCAATTGAGAACAATTTGTCTAACGAGAGAAGTGGTCCAGTAAGCAGTGTGACTTGACTAAATCAACTGATCAGTTTAGTAAGACAGTGTGATTTTAAAGCTAGTCATTTTTCCTTTTCAGAAACTGTGCAATAGCTAAATAATCTCAAATACTCTGTCTTCCAGCTCCATATTCTCATTTCATTCTCGTACAGTGTATCCAGACATATTACCTTTCTGCAGAAGAAGTGCCAAGAAATTTATTGAGAGACCAAGTTCTTTTTGCTCATTTGTTCATGCAGAAATACGTATTGAGGTTGTTTTATGTGTTAGGAGCTGTGGTAGTCCCTAATGTGGGTGGATGTGCTCCCTGCCCTCTTCGAGTTTACTGCCTAGTGAAGCCAAGTATTAATAGAAGTAACTGTGCAATTAGAACTGTTCATGCGTTAGAAAGGTGAACTACAGAGTGCAATAAAAGACTATAAGAAAACCTAATTTAGGAGTTAGAGAAAGGTGCCCTGAGAAAGTGAGAATCAAACGGGAATTCAGGTGATCTCAGTCTCTCACGTGTCTCCAGCACACCTTTGAAAACAACTTGCCCGGACTCCACAGCTGTTAAGTGGTGGAGCTGTGATCTGTACCCAAAACCTGGTTCTGGAGTTTGGAATCCTAACTGCTCTGGGTCTTGTTACTTCATTATTATACTGGATTTTCTTATAATGTACTATATTCTTCAAAAAAAAGTATAATAATGATAGTTACCATTGATTGAACACCTTCTATGTGACACATTTCTATGGCTTTATAATAATTCTTCAGGGAAGTCATTATTTTCATCGCTTTACACATGTGAAAACTAGGACTTAGAGACGTTAACCAACATGGCCATAGGTTGTCTCAGTGGGCTGACTTCCGTGAGGCCCCACGGGGTGTTCCTACAGGCAAAGCAAGTTATGGTTGTTGGCTGGTCTGTGTAGCATCTGTTTGTATGTCTGCAGTTTTTTTATATGATTTGAGTTTTTGCTTTATTGTTCTTGGATATATTCCAGATAACTGTCATCCTAATCTCTTAGTACTTTATTAAAATAAAAGTAATAAGCCTTGGCTGGTGTGGCTCAGTGGATTGAGTGCCAGCCTGCAAACCAAAGGGTCACTGGTTCGATTCCCAGTCAGGGCACATGCCTGGCTTGCCAGGCCAGGTCCCTGGTTGGAAGCATGCAAGAAGCAGCTGATCCATGTCAATATTTCTCTCCCTCTCCTTCTCTTTCCCTTCTTTCTAAAAACAAATAAATTTAAAAATTTTTTTTAAAATAAATAAAAGTAATAAGATAGTACTCTACTATATTTAACAGTTTGTAAGTTATGTTTACTGATTTTATCAATGAACCCTATCATATTGTCTTTGCTATGTAAACTACTTGGCCCAAACATTGAATATACTTCCCTGATGTAGACAGTATATAGGGGTCTGAAACGTTATAGGTAATTCTGAGAAAGAAGGGACCATGTCAAGGAAAAAGCTACCATTCTTACTAGGGGAAGCGACCCCACAACTTCCCACCCGTGGGCTCAGAGGCAGATGGTGTGATCGTGCAATGTAGGGAAAGGGCGCATTTCCTAACACTTGGGGGATCTGGTTCCTCGGAGACCATCTTCATGTTACCTGTGGTTCTGCACTAGTTATTCTTAGCTATCTACGTATCATTTGTGATGAATTTGACTTTCTTGATTTTATGGCCTACTTTTTAAAAAATTAAATAATCAATTTGTTTTTAATTGTTGACACTATTACAGATGTCCCCATTTTCCCCCCACTTTCCCCCTCAACCCAGCCCTCTCCACCCCCACCTTCACCACATTGTTGTCTATGTCCATGGCCTATGCATATATGTTCTTCGGCTAATTTCTTCCAAACCCCTACCCCCCTATTCAAGATCTGTCCGTCTGTTCCATGTATGCAAGCTTCTGGCTTTATTCTGTATGTCAGTTTATTTTTTACTTAAAATATGGCTTGAAGATCAAACAGAACATATCCTATCAATAATACTTAACTGAATAAATTAACTCATTTAATTTTTTTACATGCTACTAGCTTGAGAATTAAATTAAAAGAAAATCATCAAAGAAACAGAAAGATTTGAAAAATCACCAGAAAAACTGAGGAAAATTTCTTTGCATATAAAGCTATGAGAAATTCATATAAAAGGAACTAAATAGACTGTAATAGAAAGACCTATGTAATTCTCCCCTACTCTTTAAGAGGCTGTGCAAGCAGTAAGAAAAGTGTAATGGACATTTTATTCTAATCTTTGTGTATGATAAGTAATACACTTAATTCTTAATAAGCAGCCCTGTTTGATTAAAATGGAGCTTAGCACTTTGCCCATGTTTTACTGAATAAAAAATTTCCATACACTGATGTGTAACCTTCCTAAGAACAGGCATCATGCCTAGTACAGTAGGTATCCCGTATCTCTCAGTAATAACAGAATAGTGTCCTACCATTCTTTGCAAGCGAGTATCAGTGTAACTGACAAGATGCAATATCCATTTATTTATATTGATTTTAAATGATATGCGATCTGGAATTTTTAAAAGTCAGTGACCATAGATTTGCGTATCATCACAATGTCAACAGAGAGGGCAGGACGTGGATAGACAGTTACAGTCGAAATATGCATCTTTTCTTAGGTGATATTATTTTCCCTAGATTATGATTGATTGTGTGTGATTAAACATTTCATAAATGAGTCCATACCATATTCAACAATAGCCCAGTGTTTTTATATTAGATTGACAGTATAGGCAGATAAGGTGACGCAAAAGATTTTGGAGCTAAAGAAAATAAATGACAGTTTCAGTTGGAGTGCTTATCATGTATTACTTTTTTAATCTTAAGATTCAGAATCTTTCATTGCCAAGTGTTCAGACAGTACCCTTAAAGTAATTTGAAACTTTACTACCAAGGTCAAGTTAAAACCCCAGTTTGCTTTCATCCTCAGTATGTTCACTAAATTCAAAACTAGTAACAAGTAATGAGCTTTCTCATGGAAACGTCTCATATTTAATGACTCACAAAAGAAACCTGCTAGAAAGTTGTAATGGCAGCATGCTCTGTGCTGTTCTTAAATAGGTCCTTATTACTGATCACACAAGATCATTCTGTATATTTGTTCTGTCTCGTATGGTACTAGTGTTTGATTGGAGAGGAGGGGAATTTACCTACAGCTATGGATATATAATACTGTTTGAGCAATTGAAGAAAAAACTAACATAAAAATGATAGTATCAATTCTAAGTGATACTATCATTTTGAAGTATCATTTCTTAACATTTAGATTTTACCTAATGAGACTCCAATGAAAGTACTATTTATTTTAGCTATTTTGGTGATCAGTTTTTCCTTTATAACTCCCATAGGTCAGGAGCCATGATGGTAACATATATCAGTGAAATAGGCCAGATGTAACACAAAAAAGGAAAAGCAAGGACTCTGAAAAGCTGGAGGGAGCTTTCCCATCCACAGAGGAATGGTGAATACTCAGTAATTGATGCCAAATTGAATATCAGCCCAGGCTTGGCAGGTTTACTCTAATTTTTTCCCCTAAGAGAAGATATAAATCTAGATATTTACTTAAAATCTTTACATTTTAAACTGTTGGCACCTAAATGAAAAAATTTAAACAGTGATTGGGCCAAACAAAATATACCTCTATAGCTGGCAGCCACTATCAAGGAAATGCTTCCATCCAGACTCTTCCGGGTTTCCTTCTTCCTGGTTCTCGTCGTCCTCCCGACAGCCAGGACCGCGCTGGCTTGCCTTCAGTCATCTGAGAACCTGCGCTGCTCTCTACCTTGTGGGTCTTCCCATCCCCGTCTAACTTTATTGCCCCCGTGTCAATTCCCTTAAATGTCATCTTGATCTTGACACCCCTCTTCTTCTAAAATCTTCAGTAGATTCCCATCTCCTACTAAATGAAGCCATTAGCTTGACATTCAAAGTACAACGATTTGGTTCTTACAGATGGCTTCCCTGCCTTCTAAGACCCTTAGGAACACAGTAAATCAATAAAGCTAAGCCTTCTTGCTCCTCACCTCCAAATTTTTGTTCATGTCTTTTTTTCTTTCTTCCTCTCTCACTGTACGCACATGTCTAATTGCCCTTCAAAATGCAGCTCATGCCCCATCTACTCTATGAAATCTTCAGAAGCTGGATTCAGAAATCTATAGGCAGAGGAAAAAGTGAATGGGCATAGAGTTAGACCTGGGTTTAGAATACTAGCTCTGCCTCTTCCTAGTTGTATGAACTAATAAGTAAGATAATTTCTTTGATCTTTAGTTTTCTCATTTTTATGTGAAATGTACATAATAGTATTTATCTTGGAGGGAGATTGTGAAATAGTGTTATTACGGTTACTATTCCTTTATGATCCCACTTCAAAATCTTTTTACCTTTTTCTGAACCTCTAACACATGCTGTCCAAAACAGAAAGCATTAGTCACATGTTGCTATTTAGGTTTAAATTAATTGAAATCAAATTAAATTAAGACTTTAGCCACATTTCAGTGCTTTGTAGCTACACATGCCTAGTAACTACATTATGGGGCTCTGCAGAATAGTGGAATATTTTCATCTTTCACAAAAAGTTTTATTACCCAGCACAGCTCTGGATACTTAATGCCACTCATATAGCACTAAGAATATATTGTCTTGGATTGTCATTATTTATTTACTATTTTGCCTCAATTACTAACTTGTAAAATAATATAATCAATATTTATTATCTCCCAAAGTGCCTTTCACCAAGTACTTAACAAATATGTAGTGAGAGAATGAATGAACAAGTATCTGGTTGGTGTCTATGTTCATATCATGAGACTGAAAGAAGCTGTTAGAGCTGGAAGGGGCAAAATTGATTAAATAACTGTTTTCACTCTTACAGATACAAAAGTACTTGAGTGTAATATGTTGTTTGTGCTACACCTAGAAGTCGGGTGTATTGAGCTCCATATACACTAGGGTCATATTTTTCTATTATAAATTATAAATGAAATGTGTGTGCAGTATGTTTTATTTAGGGTATCTAGCTGCAATCAACAGAAACTGATTCTAGCATTTAGGTAGAAGAGGTATTTATTTACTAAGAGATACTGAATAGGTCACAGAGTCTCTAGGTAAAGACCAGAGGTCTGGGTCTAGAGGTAGGGAGTGTTGCCCCACACCACACTGCAGAGCTAGCCCCACCGAACTACCCCTTCTGCTTGGCGCAGCAAAATGGCATGCACCAGTGTCAACGTTGACGCTGCACGCTGCTAAAGGGCCCCTCCTGTCAATAATGTATTCTGGCCACTACCCTCAGTAGAGTGGGAGCCTGTGGTGCCTTGCTTCTTAGCTTTGGTGGCTTCAGATGCACAGCTTGGGACAGTGATATCTGATGAACAGAACCTCAGCCACGTGCTACTGCCCTGGCACTGGCCAATTTTATCTTTTACAACTGAAGGATGAGATACGTCTCATGCATAAGACGAGTGTTCAAAGGCTGGTAACAAATATGTACTTAATAATAAAAAAATAACTACCAGTGGGAAAAAGTCATTGAGCTTGCCCTAATTACCTATTTTTAATTTTTTAAAATACTAGTTTGCTGTTGATTATTTTCCTCTTTGCTCAGTAAGCATAAACAGACAGGAAAGTGGGGGGAGCTATGGAAGAAACCTAAGGGAAAGAATATGGCTGCTTTGTGTTAACCTTTGCTGCAGATTTGGCCACCCAAACACCATGCACACTCTTATTTTGCATATAGAACATAGTCAATCCCTCCCCAGAAAGACAACCTTAAAATGTCATACATTTACTGCATGCAGAATGAAATATGGGGTGCGTCGCCCTGTCCCTCACATCCAGATATAGCTTTTCATGTTACAGTGACCCATAAACCTAAAGATAAGTTATCTGCCTTCCATGTATCCAATCTAAATGGTGCAGCAACAACAGGATAACCAAAATAAAAACTCTCATTCTGAAAGGAGAAAATACATAACATGAAGCAGTCATCCATCCAAAGGAATTATTGAATCCCACTGAGAAGTAATGGTAAAGATTGAAAGTAGAATGCATTTCTTGTTTTACTCGTGTGGCCATTTTGGTTCTGTTTTCTGGAAAGTGTTTCTTGGTCCTTCATCCTTCATAGTCACAAAGGTTTGCATTGAAGAGGAGGCTTCTTAGCTTTCATAGCCTGCTTGCTAGTGCAGGTTAGGAAACTCAGTAGTTAGTTACTGTAGGGATAGAACAGACTTTTGTATGTGGGCTAGTAGTGCTTTTTTCTGCATGGGTCCTTCAAAAATTCTGTAGGCTTACAGTTTCTTTGGTTCCAGTCAGTTTCAATGTAGCTCCACCCAAACACCTCATTGGACAAAGACTGTAAGCCTCAAGTTGCTGTTTTTGTAGTTTCTAGCCTCTGTGCTCTGCTCACTTCCTTTGCTCCCGACCCAGTGGCAGCCACCTTGATGTCATCTGAAAGCAGTGATTTGGGGCAGGAAGGAACGCCCTTCATCCGAGTTGGCCAGAAGGCTTTCCTGTTTGGATGACAGGGCCCCACTTAATTATACAGGTTTCTCCCTGCAAGTTTAGCATAAATCTACATTATTTCATTCATTTTTAAAAATAAGAATTTGTATAGCATTTTATAGTTTTCAAAACTCTTTTACCCAGATTATGGTATCTGATCCTTATCCATCACTGTTCATCAAATATCACTGCATGTCATATATTCTATGGTGCAGGCTGAATATGATCTTGAGTTTGCACAAAAGAACTCTGAGCATCAGAAAGATAAATTACCTGCCCAGAGTTTGAAAATAGTCAAATAGGAACTTAAACTCATATCATCTAATTCTAAAATGGCATGCTCCTCTCTCTACAGATGTTGCCTCAAAATAGCTAGCTTGAGAGTTAAGAAGTTGGTGGCATTCCATGTCCATTCTGGAGAGAAACAGGCAGAGGTGTCACAGGACTGATGCATGACCAAGGGTAGATCTGTCCATTTAAAAAGGAAAAAAGATGGGTAGGTGGAGCAGTTTTCTAACTAATTTAACTCCGGATCAGTACTTGATTTTCTAGTGGGCTTTGACTTGATTCCCCTTAGCACCGTATAGCAACATCAAATAGTAAGAACAAGAAAGTGCAGTGGTACCTCGGTACTCGTCGTTAATTCATTCCAGACCTCATGACGGGTGCCAGAACTGACGCATACAAGGTTTAGCGAGTATGACAAGGCCCGAGCAAGCGCCAGTGCCAAAACATTTTTTTCTCGTCCAAATGCAAACGAATACAGGGTTTGATGAGTTCTGAAGTTGATGAGTACCGGATATGACTGTACCATAAAAAGACAAGTCCCAAAAGAATAACAATGACAGCTATAATTTCTTATATTTAAATGTGCTAAGAATACCACAATGATATACCTTAGCTTGTATGGGAAAAAATAGAATAATATGCAAAAGAGCAATAAGGCTTGGTTTTATTTCTTGTTAAAATCAGGCTTAATAATTATAGGAACTCACATGAGGAATAGGGCATTCTGATCTTCTGATGTAGCCCCTTTGTTTTGTATGAAGTCACCAAACGGTCTTTACCAGTTGGTATTCCCACCGGCAAAGAATGACCGTGGTTTCTATTCCTTCCACGTCCTTGCCTGCATTTGGTGTTGTCATTGTTCTGGATTTTGGCCATTCTAACAGGTGTGTTGTCGTATCTCACTGTTTTAATTTGCATCTCCCTAATGACATATGTGGAGTACCTTTTCATATGTTGTTTTTTTTTTTGCCATCTGGATATCTTCCTTGTTGAGGTATCTGTTAGGGTATTTGGCCCATTTTTTAGTCAGGCTGTTTCCTTATTGTTGAGTGTGAAGAATTGTATGTTTCAGATAACAGTTTGCTATCTGCTGTCTTTTACAAATATTTTCTCCCGGTTAGCTTGTCATCTCATTATCCTGACCGTGTTTTTTACAGAGCAAAACTTTTTAATCTTAATGGAGTCCAGCTTATCAATTCTTTCTTTCATTATCATGCCATTGGTGTTGCAACTAAAAAGTCATTGCCAGACCCAAGGCCATCGGGGTTGTCTCCTGTGTATCTTCCCAGAGTTTTATGGCTTTGCATTTTCCATTTAGGTCTGTGATTCATTTTGAGTTAATTTTGGTGAAGGTTGTAAAGTCTGCCTCTAGATTCATTTTTTTTTTTGCATGTGAATGTCCAGTTCCAGCACCATGTGTTGAAAAAACTATCTTTTCTCCATTGCATTGTTTATGCTGCTTTGTCAAACATCAGTTAATTAACTCTATTTATGTGGGCTTATGTTTATGTTTGAATTTTATCATAAATGTATGTTGCCATCATGTTCATGAAGTCAGAATTTAGCAATAAAATTGACATTTTTATGTTTTTTTATGAGAGAACAAGAAGGCATGAATGATTTGAATCTCAATATTTGTGAAACAATTTAAGTTTATTTGAACATGCAGGGAGAACATGAGATGAATTTTCAAGTTACTGAATACTCTTGAATTAAAAATTAGTTTCCACAATACGAAATGCATATGGAAGCCAGCAGGCTGTGAGAAACAAAAACAGGCTTTGATGCTGTCGGGATTTGGGTTCAAGTCTCGCCCGTATCACTTGCCAGCTGTGTGACTTAGGCAGTTTCTTCACATAAGGAGTGGTAGTAGTAATAACCACCGTACCACACTGTTGGGAGGACTAGAGAGGTGGGTTTTATATCCAAAGTGTTTCATAATAAGTCAAGAAACAGCAGCTCTTTTCTCCTCCCTTTATTTACAATCTAGTAATTGAATTTTTCCCAACTTTCATTATGAAATATTTTAAACGTACAAAAAAGGACTAGTACAATGGACATCCACTATATCGACTGACAGATCTGGAGTTGACTTTATCTTTCCTATCTCTGCGTTCCCCTTCCCTTCACACACACGTACGCAGACAGCACGCTAAAATGGTGTGTGGTGTTGTGAACACTGGAGAGGAAGCTGCAGATTTCATACCTCGCTGTGCGTCTCCTAATTTGTTTTTACAAATTACATAAACAGCAAGATTAGCAAAAACTCTTTATCATCTAATATTCCATATTTAGTTTTCTTCAGTTGTCTGGAAAATTATTTTTATGGCTTTTTATTGTGTTGTTTTTGTCCTAAATCCAGGATCTAGTCAAGGCTCATTCATGACATTTGATTGTTTTGTTTAATCTAAAGCAGCACTTGCATTTTTATGACACTTCCTTTGAAGAGAACAGATAAAGGTGTCTTATGCAGTAGAATGTCCAGCAATCTGGATTTCTATCTCCACAAAGAGCCCAAGGAGACATGATGACTAAATGTGACATCATGGATCGGGGGGAAAAGCTTCAGGTGGAAAACAAGGAAATCTAAATAGAGGAAATTAGGTGGAATTTAATGTACCATCTTCAAGAAAATCTAAAACTGTTCTAAAAAGTTTATTTAAAATTATTTTAAATGTTTAAAATATGAATCTGAAGTGTAAAAACAATTATTAAAATTTCTTAAATTATCCTTATAAGACAAAAGCCATGGAAGCAATTATAAAATTGAATATCAGACTCAGTTTTATTAACAGAATGGTATTCAAAGTAGGCAATATTTTAATGACATTGAAAAAAACAAAAAAATTACAAAAACTTAAAACCTCTTAGTTATATGGAAATGGAATATTGTCTTATGGCTATTGTTTGTGTATCTGTTACATAGGTTAGGTTGGTTTGTAGTAATAAACATCAAAATTATCAGTGGCTCCACACAAAAAATTTCATGTCTCTCTTTAGCTGCATGTCCAATGAGAGTCCTACTTGCGGCTCTACTCAGGGACCTGGACTGAAAAGGCACGAGTTGCCATCGGCTTCCACAGGTAGCAGGGGGACTGGGTAGTCACACAGCTGCTGAAGCTTCTGCCCTGGAGTTATGGGACCCAGTTTTGCTCACATTTCATTGGCCAAGCAAGTCACATGACCCCACTGTGCTTCAGAGGTGGGGAGAACAGTGAACATATTTAAACAGCCCTAATATCTACATAATTATGACCTCTACTTGTAGTTAACTGTATTATAGCTTTTAACTACATAACTTTCATAATAGTTGTAACAAAACTATTGGAATAAATGCATTTGTGTTAAACTCAGAAACAATTTTGAAAATCAACTGTTGGTTTTTATTAAATTTTATTTTAGTTTAATTTTTGATGCAGATTCTGGATTTGCCTAAAAGAAATTGCCAGGTATTTGTCCCCATTTTGTTCAGACTTTCAGAGGTTTGAATTATATTCATTATAGTTAGAAGTCCTAATAAACATAAATATAAGTGCACAAGCTTTTATTTTACACAAAAATAGTATCCACATATTGAGATCTTGCAGGACAAAATAGGTAAATAAATGAGCCGTTTTCATGTCTTGATATAAAACCTATAGAATCTGTGGATGGGAAGTTATGGCCATGCTGGCCTCCATGGAACTTGAGGAGAGTGCTGGAGGCAATTCTTATACTTGGAGGTTTGCAGAATTAGAGGAGCAAGCTGGAAGAGAGCTAAAGTGCAATCTGAAATTATTACGGGTTTTGAAAGGTGAAAACCCTCTACTGAAGAGGAAGTAGTCTCTCTGGGCTCAGCTAGCTGTTGCTGCGGTGAGCGGGGAGGTCAGTTACGAAAGTGCACCGGGTCCCTAAGACGCTTCTGAAGTTTGAGGAGTCATTAATTTTAGGAGTTCTAGTTTTAAGTCATTTTTAAACTCTTTAAATACAATACAAAATGGCTTCTCTAAATTATACTTACCCTACTAAAGGTAATTTTGAGTAAAATGTAAAAATAGTACCTTGTTAACTCAAAGAACATAAACTAGGGTCAAAACTAAAAATTAAAGTCAGTTTTCAGAATCTACCAACCTGTCAAACCTGTTTCCATAAATCATTTTCCACATCGATGTCAAGAAAATTCGGGCTCTGAAGAAAGTGTGTCTGCAGCAGGAGAGGAGACCTTCCCCGTGAGAGCAGGCGGGAAGGGGCTCTGGAGAAAAGGTTTGGAAAGAGGTCGCCGCGACCGTAAGTGTGGCATTTCATTGTGAGCCTCCTCTTGGGGCTTAGGAGAGTTTCCAGATTGTAGCAAAGAGGACGTTCTGATTTTTATTGTGAAGTCACTCAGGGTTTTCCGGTTTTCAGATATTGGTAGGGAACTGATCCTTCGGTAGTTTATTTAATCAAGTGGCTTTCTTTGGATGCAGCAGGTGTCAAGTAAATGAGTCATCAGGCAAAGCTGAGCAGACTGGCAGGACACCTCCTGTGTTCAGCTTGCTCTCATCATGTTTTGCAAGTCAAGAACTTGATTTTTAGCTGCAGGCATCTTCTCCAAATGCACATTGGCTTAAAATACCTAATTAGGAGAGTTAGGGGTTCAAGGACTCTAACATACAGTCTGGGCCTTAGTTTACCTGAGTATTTGTAAACATCTTGATGCACACACATACATACACACTGTACGTGTATATGTGTGTAGGGTGTGTGTATAAACTTTTAAAAAATATATACTTTTTAATCACAGCTGTTGAGTTCTTACAAATAATTTCAATTGGTCCACTCCTATGGTTGCAATAAATTATTTTCATAGATCTCTCCATCCCATGACCTAAAAAAATTACTTATTGTTAATTACCAGTCATCACAAGTTCAGCAGCTTAAAACAAGCTCCATTTATTAGTTCACAGCTATGTAGGTCGCATGTGCCGTGGCTGGGTTTCCTGCTTAGGTATCACGAGGCTGAAATCAAGGTGTTGGCTCGGGTTCTTGTCTCGAGGCTCTGGAAGGTAGTGGGTTCCAGCTTCGTTCGGGTGGAGACCGAATCCAGTCCCTTGCAGCTGTAGGACTGGGGTCCCTGTTTACTTGCAGTCCGTCAGCAGCTGGAGGCTGCTCTCAGGCCCTTTCTGCAGAGGCCCCTCCTCCACCTTCAAGCCAGCAGCAAAGGAGCACTCAATCCTCCTGGTGTTTCAGATCTTCCCAACAGACTCTTCCAGAACCTTCCAGAGAAAGCACTCTGCTTTTACAGGACTCGTGTGGCTATGTTAGGCCTGCTCTGATCATCTCCACACCTTTACGTTGACTGATTAGTAACCTTAATCACATCTGCAAAATCCCTTTCCCATGTAAAGTAGCAGAACCAGTAGGCCATCTTAGAATTCTGCCGGCCACATCCACCTTATGGAGACAGTTGGTGTTTCGTAGATGCAGTTTTCAGGTTGAGTAACCTGACAGAGCACTTGGAACACTAAATGTGAATCCCCGTAATGAATTATATTTAGGTTGCTATTTTTACTGTGAATGCGATGCAAAGGATTTGTGGTGCTGAGAAATACTTTTACTTTTTCAGTGTCTGCAAATGTATCAGATAAAAAAGTACCTTTAAAAGACACGTTTTAAAGAGCTCTTATCAGTGCCCAGCATATTGCCTGGAATTGTTTGGTTCCATCAGGTGATAGTGAGTAGTATTTTCTTCCTTAATATATATATGCTGTTAATCATGGTGTTAGCCATGCACTAATGATACCAACTCAGAGACTTCAGAGCTAAAAGAGATCGGAGGTCATCTGTCACCCTTCCCTGTCCCCTGCCTTGTTTTGTAAATGAGGAACCAGAGTCTCAGAGAGGGGATGTGACAGCTAGTTAGTGGTAGAGATGGGCCCAGAATGCATGCTTATTGATTCCCTATCTGCTAGCAGTAATAACAGTGCCATTAATTGAAGATTTTATGTGTATCAGGTACTATCCTAAGCACTCTGAATTTATTTTCTTTAATCCCCACAAAAATTCTATGAGACAGATATCATCATTATCATCGCCATTTCAGTTTGAGAAAACTGAGTCACGGAGAGGGTAACTTAATCACAGTCACCCAGCTGTACAGGGCGGGGCGGGAGTTCAAAGAGAAGCAGTTTGACACCTGGACCTGACCTCTTCACTATGCTCTGCTCATCCACCCACCCCCCACCCCATCCGCTTCTAACAGGGCCTTTCACGTGCCGTGCAGAGTTAGTTAAGCAGCGTCTCCCTTGACTGGGGTGCAGGCTACCCCTTGGTTGTATTCTGGCAGCAAGTCCGGGAATAGCGGAGAATTTGAGGTCTGAGAACTGTGCACAAACTCCGGTTCTGCCCTTTTCTGTGTGGCTTCAGGGAGTTGTGTAACCCCCTGGGGACTGGGGTGCTGTGTCTGTACAATGGGATTGTTAAGAGTTGTTCTGAAGGGGACGCATGTAAACAGCAATCTGTAAATGAAAGGACTACGTGCTCATTATATTGTTATTCTTTGATGAATGGTGGCTGGTTCTTATAGCAGATGTTCTCCACTTTCGCTGTGATGCAGTCAGACATTAAATGAAAAACAGTAGATTTTTGACATTGCCAAGGCTGTGTCCTGAGACCCTTAGCAATCTCACCACTTTTGAAAGGCGTGGTTCCTGCACATAACCTCATTCCTCATTTTCAGACTTAACGGAAGTTGTATGTCT
This sequence comes from Trachops cirrhosus, assembly GCA_028533065.1. Taxonomy (NCBI): domain Eukaryota; kingdom Metazoa; phylum Chordata; class Mammalia; order Chiroptera; family Phyllostomidae; genus Trachops; species Trachops cirrhosus. The sequence goes on from CM052544.1 coordinate 102,258,311, forward strand.
CACTCGATGGTGATTGTTAACAGGGCGTTCATCACAGGAAGGGAGCAGTGCGTTAGCTGCGTGGAGAGGCCAGGGCTCAGCCTGGCTCCCTCACACCAGCCTAGTACCTTCCATGATTCCAGGTCACAGCTGGACACATTTTTTTTTTACTTTTTTTCTTGTTTTTTTTTTTCAAGATTTTATTTATTTACTTTTAGAGAGAGGGGAAGGGAGGGAGAAAGAGAGGGAGAGAAACATCAATATGTGGCTGCCTCTCTAGTGCCCTCCCAGTGGGGACCTGGCCTGCAACCCTTTGGTTCAGAGTCCAGCACACAATCCACTGAGCCACACCGGCCAGGGTTTTTTTATTTTTATTTTTTACTTTTTGATGTGGTCATTTGGAGATCTACTCTTTATCACCATCGTTTTTAAAAACATTTTATCCTTTTTGTTTTATGAATTTTTTGCTACACCATTTGGAAATAAATTGCAGATAATATAACATTTCAGGTGTAAATATTAGCATGTATCTTGTAAAGATGAGGACATGTTTTATAATACACACAATTATCTACCTAGGAAAATTAATAATCTTCTTCTCCCATTTAATATCCAATCTATATTCAAATTTTCCCTACATGTCTAAAATTGATTTTAAACTGCTTTGCTTTTATAGTTTCTTGTTTTAATTTACATCCCCTAAAAGAAAACACTCACTCGTAGCATTTAATAGTTATCTCTCTGTGATATTTTTAAGTCTGGAACAATTCGCCCACCTTGTTTGTTTTTATGATAGTAACTATTTTAAGAGACTAAGCCAATTCTCTTAAACAAAAAATCATGTTCTGGGTTTGTCTGATTTTTTTTATTGTGTCATTTATCTTCTTGCTCTCTCTTCTGTGCTTTTGAAAACTAGAAGTTGGTCCCAAAGACCTGATGAGAAACAGGTTGTGTATTTTTGTTTGAAACAACTCGGCAGGTGGTGCTGTGTAGCGGGTGTCCGGAAGCACGTGTCCGCCCCCCTAGTAGTGCTGAGTCTGACCACCTGATGGGGATGGTGGCAGCCAGGGCTCCTGGGGGTAAATCGGCAGGTGGTGCTGTGTAGCTGGTGTCCGGAAGCACATGTCCGCCACACTAGTAGTACTGAGTCTGACCACCAGGGCTCTTGGGGGTAAAGTACATTTTTCTTTAACAAGAACTAATCTGCGGAATGATCTTATTTTATTTCTGGCTCCTATGAATACCCAATGATGTTTGCATCCATCCGTGTGCCTTTTTTGATTCATTTTTTCCCTTGGAGGTTATAAATTGGTAACTTGAAAATTTATTTATTCCTTTTACATTTCTGAACTGACATTCCTCTGTAAAGAAGAACTTTCTGTCCTCAGTGGAGGATGCTTTATACCATCTTAAGGTCATATCAGTACAACATGTTTATTATCAATTATCTAAAATATCAACCTTGGGTAATGGAACTGAGTTGGAAATGAGTCATAGCTTTTATTTTGTACATACTTTTTAAAGCATTTTGATGAACATTGAAGTTGGAAGTGGAGAGTAGATGAAATTTAAAGCAGTGTTTCAAAATGGTAAACAAATATTGTTAAGAGGCTTGGTGAAAAGGATTTCAACAAGTCACTGACAATGTCAGCAAATATTTATTGACCTAAGATGAAATTATTAATATTAGGCATTAAAAGAGCTTATTAAGTCCCCCCAAAAGCTAATGGCATGCATGGTCAATGCCGATAAATATTTAGACCTGACGAGAAGTAAACTATTGCCGGTAAGTCGGACCCTCGCCCTGTTGCTAGGGTGATAGTAGTCTCTCAGCCCCACCTCCCATCATGCAAAGCCTTGTAGGATGTGGGCTCAGTCTCTTGTCTGACCTCCCTCCTCATTACCACTCCACATCCTCTGAGTTTGTGTACATCCCTCAGCTGCCCGTCGTCATTCTGATCCGTACAGCTTTGTCCGTGCTGTCTCCCTCAGCGAAAGCACTCTCTTCTTGCTTCTTCTTGGGTCTAGATCTGCCCATTCTGCAAGGTCCGCTCAAATTCCCCACCCACCCTCTGTGAAGAAGCCCCCTCCTCTCCGACCTCTCAGGTAGCACTTCTACCTCTGTCACGTCTGTGGTACTTGACTCAGTTTCCTATTTGCAGGACGTAACTGACCAAAAATTAAAAAGCTCTGTTTACATGGCATTGCTGGGTTTTTGTATTCCTTTGAGAATCTCTCTGAAAGTTTCCAGCAGATGTGAAACTGTTACCAAACAGGGCTGTCTCCTTTGTGTAGCTTGCTTTGCCTTCCGATATCAATCACCCTACAAAAACAGGTTTCCACGTGAAAGTTAAGGCTGCAATTGACTATTGCCACCTGTTCTTTGGAAAGAATGTGAAGGCTTAGTTCTTCTACTATGACAAAAAGAAAGGAAAAGGAAAAGACAGGTATAAATTAGTCTTGCATTTAAATATTACAATAAAAACAAAGCTTATTTTATTTTCCATAGGTTCAACCTTTCTGTTCCTTTTGTTACCAATTTGAACACTGTTTTAAATGGAAATAAAACAATGGTATTTTGTGCTTCTTGAAGCCTTTTAGAAAATTTTCATCCCACTCAACAAGACACTGTTTCAAAACCTTTTCTCTCTTTCTCCTTAATAAGAGCGCTTTGTGTTTGCACAGTTGTTTTCTGCTAAGAACCTCCAAGTGTCGGCTCCTGTTTTTTGTCACCAGGTGGTGATGACAAAGCTCTCGCCCCTTTTGTCTTGTGTCTGTGCAGAAGCAGGGGGTAAGAAGCTCCGGAGCACTGTGCAGAGGAGTACAGAGACCGGCCTGGCGGTGGAAATGAGGAACTGGATGACTCGGCAGGCGAGCCGGGAGTCCACCGACGGCAGCATGAACAGCTACAGCTCGGAAGGAAAGTGAGTGGGGCTGGCCGTGACCTGCACCCTTCTGCACCCCGCCTCTCCGCTCTCACAAAACCCAGCTCACGCTCTCTGCAGCACCTTCTTAGTCTTCACTGGCTCCTGTGCGGTGAAGAGGACTTTTGCTCAGCTGCCACTGAGAATTGGGACGTATCTGGCTTTTCATATCAAGGGAAATAGGTCTGCAGATAAAATGTCTTGCTTTAATGGCAAGATGCTAAAATGTGACTTCCACAGTGCATGCAAAGAAAAATTTTCCCTAGCTTGAAATAATACACATAAAAGCACACAAGTAACAAGCACTCATGCCACACTCTGTGAGCAGTGCTGATTTTTAAAATTTTTGCTCTAAGAGTTATTACTGAAAAGTGTGGAATACCGATACTTACTTAGTTCCACGCAGTAACAAACAGTTCGGATAAATGTAACTAGACAAAAAGGAACGCCACAGAGAATTGGTGAGCCTTTCCTGTGTGGTTATCGTGTAGCTTCCCCTTGAATCATCTGTGCCTGAGATATTTTTAAAGCATTTATAAGGATTGTGCAGCCTCGTCACCAAGAAATTCACAGTGGTTAGCAGCTGCAGAGCAGTAGATGGGTGTGTCGATGACGTTAATAGAGGAGAGCGGGTTTCCTGCCTTCCCCCGTTGCATTAGGTGTTTAGACAGCATCGGTCTGGCCGGCTCACCGATGTGAGGCCACAGGCACTGCAGGCGGAGTATCATGCTGTGCCCTCCGGATCATCTGTCTGGCACGATTATGTAAACGCAAAGGATATGCATGGTTTCCATGCATTCATGAATGAGGTTATGTGGGATACTTACAGAAACCTGAAAATGTTTGGAAATTAAGGTTGGGGGAAGAAATAAATTTGGTGTTAAGGATGTCTCACGAGAGATGGAGAATCAAGTAAAAAGGAAACACGCACTGCAAAACACAATGCCGCACACATTTGGGATCTCGAAATGTTTACACTGGCCCCTGCGCTTCAGGTGTTCACAGTCTAATTGGAGAACTGGCACCAACACTCAGAGGTTCGTTCACCAGAGGGAGCCCAGCACTTCCGGTGTCCTGGTCCCTGAGCTGCGGGTTGGGGGCCTGAGCCACACAAGAGAGCCGAATCAGTTGGTGGTTAAGACCATGGGCTTCACGGTCGTGTAGGCTTCAGTTCTCATCTGCTTGTTGTTTGGGCAGGGAGGTGGGTGGTACTATAGAAACCTGAGAGAATTTCTAGGCTTCATTTTAATTAACTGATTGAGTTTAGCAAGTATCCATTAAGTGCTGATGACACCCCAGGCATAGTTCTAGGTGCTGGAGATGTATCAGTGAACAAAACAGGAGAAAAGAAACAAGCTCTCCCTTCACCAGACTTACAGTGTGATAGACAAAGCAGCCTGTAAAGAAGAAAAATTAGTAAACTGTAGAGTAGATTAGATAGTATAAATTCTAAGGTGGAAAACAAAGACAGGGAGAGAGATGCTAGAGGGTATGGGTGGGGTTTCATGTGGGGTGGACAGCAAAGGGACACATCTAAGTAAAAATCTGAAGCAAGTGGGTGAACATCTGGATATTGAGGGGGGAACGTTCCATGCAGAAGCGGTACGGAGACCCTGAGGCAGGAGCCGCCTGGCGTCAGCAAGGGAGGCGGCCCTGGGGAGTAAGGACAAGAGTAGCAGCAGACTGGGAGTAGGGATATGGCGATCTGGGGTGGACAGTTTGTGCCGCCCTTACATATTATTGAAAGACATTGCTTTTACTCTGAGAGCTCTGAGAAATCAATGGAGGGTGTTGAGCAGAGGCCTGACAGCTGAAAGATGGTTCTGATTGCTGTGAGAACTGCAGTGGCAACAGGGAGATCAATCAGAAAGCTGTAGGAGAAATGCAGAAGACGGGAAACGATGGCTTGGGCCAGAGTGGCAGCGCTAGTGAGGTCAGATTCTAGGTGCATTTTGATAATAGAACCAGTAAGATTTGTTGATGCATTTGATGTGACTAGTGAGAGAAAGAGAGTGTATTAGTTTTCTATGGCTGCCATAACAAAGGGCCCCAAGACTAGGTGGCTTAAACAGCAGAAATCTACTTTCTCATAGTTCTGGATCAAGATCAAGGAGCCAGCAGGGTGTTCTCCCGAGGCCTCTCTCCTCGCCTTGCAGGTGGCTGCCTTCTACTGAGGCCTCGCTTGGCCTTCCCTCTGTGGGTGCACCTCTCTGGTGTCTCTTCTTATAAGGATACCGGTCATATTAGATTAAGGCCCCAGCCTTACGACCTCATTCAATCTCAAGTACCTCTTTAAAGGCCCCGTCTCCACACAGTCATTCTGGGGATTAAGACTTCACCATATGAATGGGACAAACAATTCAATCTATAACAAAGGGGAAAGACAACTCCAAGCCTGAGCAATTGGAAGAGTGAAATTGCAGGTTGACACAGCGACCCTCTGAGGGGAACAGAGTTAGAGGTTGGTTGGTTTGGGATTTGGGACAAGTTACATATCAGTTTCCCATTAGACATCCAAGCAGATGTGTTGACAAAGAGGTTAGAATACAGGTCTATGGTCCAAGGGAGAGTTCCAGGCTGGAGGTGTCAACCTAGGTTATATCGGCATAGATGGTGTTTAAGGCCATGAGACCGGATGAGGTTACCGAGGGAATTGGGGCACGGAAGTGATGAGAGGTCAAAGGATCGAGCTCCCAGCATTTGGTGGCAGAGCTAGTAAAGGAGACGGAGGTAGAGGGCTGAAAGGGAGGGCCAGGACAGGGGAGAGTTTGGGAAACGAGCTGTAGAAAGGGTCTTAAGGAAGAAGCAGAGATTGTGTCAAATGGTGCTTGTTAGACTAGTATGAATTAATATAGAGTATTAGCAGTTCAGTTTATCACGGTGGCTATTAAGTAATCTTGATCTGAGAAATTGTAGTGGAGTAGAGAAAAATAGAGCAAGGAAAAGAGCAAGGAAAAACTAGAATTTCAAGGGAGGATGAGAGGAATGAAATCGAAGATGGCACATGGAAACAAATCTTTCAGGAAGTTTCAGGAGAGGAGGAACGGGGTGGTAGCAGGAGAGGGGTGTGGGATCAGGGACAGGATTTCTTTCACAGTGGACTTAATAGTGGTTTGTTTGCGTGCTGATGGGAGTGATCCAAAAAAGTGTCTTCATCTGTAAAATGGGTTACATAATAGAACCTATCTCCTAGTGCAGCCAAGATGATTAAATATGGTAATTAGCCAGTTACGGAGTAAGTGTCCGCTATGTACTGAGTGCCACCGATAGAAATCACAGTCCGTGTCTCCAGACAGGGAAGAGAAAGACTCGTAGACAGAGGCCTGCAGTCCAGTGTGATGGGGGCCCCTGGTGACACAGGGGGTGCTGGAGGATAAGGAGGGCGAACCACGGGAGGTGGAGCGGGGTGTCGGGATCCAGGTAATGTCAGTGGCAAAATAGTGCTACCAAGTGCTCCCCCCGACAAGGGGCCGCGGGGAAACCAGAGCTGCCTGAATGCAAGCAGGGGTTCGGGGCTTAATCCCGATCGTCTTTCTGCTTCTAGTCTGATTTTCCCCGGTGTCCGCTTGGCCTCGGACAGCCAGTTCAGCGACTTTCTGGATGGCCTCGGCCCCGCCCAGCTGGTGGGGCGTCAGACTCTGGCTACACCTGCAATGGGTAAGAATTTCTGCGCATGGTTTTGGGGTTTTTCTTTGAGATTGTTGAAAATCACATTCTCTAGTTTCCCAGGATTTTTCACAGTATCATCAGCAGAAATGAGAATTTTATATTTTAGCAGTTTAAAAAATCAACTGATTTTTTCCATTTTATTTATATGCTTTTTAAAGCAAGATATCATTGATAAAATTCTAAATATGTATGAATTTGGGAAAATAAATGGGAAGGGATAAAGGGATGTTCAGCCAGGGCCTTACGCACAGCGTGTTTCTGACTGCGCTTGTATACCGCTAAGTCCTGTTGTCTTTCCTCCCACACTGTTAGGTGACATCCAGGTAGGAATGATGGACAAAAAGGGACAGTTGGAGGTGGAGATCATTCGGGCCCGTGGCCTTGTTGTAAAACCAGGTTCCAAGACACTGCCAGGTAAAAAGCAGAAGAGATTCTTCTATTGCTCAAGTGGACTGGTGGGCCCAGCATGCGTTGTTAAGTGGGTTCCTGTGTAGTAGAAACCACCGCAGAATGAGAACTGCCACACTTAGGTGACTCATTTTGCATGACACGCCCAGAAGTAGTTCTTTTTCTCGTTAGCTGGTGTTTTGTATTATGCTTCAGTTTACCTGGAACTTCAGATTCTCCTTGGGAATCCTCAGGATCCTGGAATTAGAATAAAAGTGGATACGGGCCCAAAGTGGCATAGGCCGATGTACGCAGGACATTGTCAGTGTAAGGCCTTCACTTCCTGCAGTCTGTGTAGAGAGAAAGGCATGTGCCGAGGCGCCGGTAGCGTGGGAAGTGCCAGACCCCAGCTGCTCTGTGCAGACGTGTGCGTCATCGGGTTGGATGTGCAGACGGTTCTCAGGAGTCTGAAGCTTGGTTTCTCACCTCTGCACCTCCGCTGGCTGGTTGTAATTTTGAATCTCTTGGCTTCGCTATCCTTGCAGAAATTCTAAATTATAATGTATATGACCTACTGTACAACCTTGCAGTGGTCCTTAAGGCAAGTGTGTGTAGGAAGGTCTTGGAGCTAGGCAAGCCACTCTGCTGTAAAGAATAAAATAATGTCTACATGCACGCAAATACTTTTATGAAGGAAGAGTTTGTCAGATAAATTTCTAGCTATGGAATTCATAATTAGTTGCCTCTTTCCAGCTAATTGGGGCATGTTACATGAAACCTCGCCCTGTACCCACACCACCATCAGTAAACAAACCCTTTTGTGTTTACTAAACAAATTTACTATCCAAGAAAACCCTTTTGAGCAATAAATAAGGGATTTGTGTGTGTGGGTGAGTAAAACAATATGGCTTCAAGTATGTTTAATTAGATTTAAGTATTAAAAAATGAAAGATTAAGACCCTTGAATGTTATTAGGGACTAGAAGCATTTCACCTCAGTTTAATGCAGGGTTCAAACGTATTTAACCCGTTGGTGACAAAATACTACTCAGTTCAGAGGCTAGGTCAGCGCTGCCCAAAACTGCCCGGGTGGCTGATGGTGATGTGTCGCTTACCGCATGGCGCGGACGTGATGCGGAAAGGCCAGTGGCTTTGGGCAGCCGGCTCTTCCAGGCTGAGGCTGACTTGTCGCAGGTGTCACCCAGAGTTGGGTGTTCCGTAACCACCGCTCACCCCGTACCTCTCCTCTGTGTTTTCTGTCCCAAGCACCGTATGTGAAGGTGTATCTGCTCGATAACGGAGTCTGCGTAGCCAAAAAGAAAACAAAAGTGGCAAGAAAAACGCTGGAACCCCTATACCAGCAGCTGTTGTCTTTTGAAGAAAGTCCCCAAGGGAAGGTTTTACAGGTATTTACTGACTTGTTTGTCCGTTACCTAAGAAAACACTTTCATGGAGTCAGACCTCCTACCCAGCATCCTTATTTCTGGTAGTCTTTCCCGTTCCTCACCCCCGAAATTCTCGGGAAGCCTCGAAGCCGCGGCTAGTGCTGTAAAGCTGTAGACACTGTTGCTTCCTTCAAAGTGAGGCACAGACTTGCAAACCGCCGTCTCGCATAAACGCCAGCCTAGACTGCTTTCTGGTTGCACACTCCACACAGTTTTCCTCATGCACCTTTGGACTGTAGTAGTGAGAGACAACCACCCAGTGGTCAGTGCGACTGCTAACCTGGTGTTTGGTGTGAGCACGTTAACTGAATGCATTTTAATTTACAAGTTTTTGTGTGCGTGATTATACTGACATTACCTCCTTTCTATTTTGCCAATAGATCATTGTCTGGGGAGACTATGGCCGCATGGATCACAAATCTTTTATGGGAGTGGCCCAGATACTTTTGGATGAACTGGAGCTATCCAACATGGTGATTGGATGGTACAAACTTTTCCCCCCTTCCTCCCTAGTAGATCCAACCTTGGCCCCTCTGACAAGAAGAGCTTCCCAATCATCTCTGGAAAGTTCAACCGGACCTTCTTACTCTCGTTCATAGCAGCTGTAAAACTGTTGTCATAGCAACCAGCGTTACAAAAAAATCACAGGTCGCTAACCCTGGTAACACTGCATGCTTAATGTTGTGTCTTCTGAGCCTGTTCCTAGGGATACAAAGCGATCCTGTGTTCTCAGAGGAAGTCGCACACATTGTGCCCTAAAGAAGGCCCTCAGGTGAAAGAGCAGAGCTATGAAGAACTATCAGGTCCGGAGTTCAGTAACACTCAAATTTTGATCCAATCTGAAGCCATGGATTAATCTCAAAGAATCAGTCAGTTTCATGCAACAAAAGCCCTTTTCAATGGCACCTTTATATTTTTATCGTTCCTTTTTCTTCATTTCTCTTGACCCCAAAGCCCTGCTATGCCACACAAACGGAGCTCTACAGCCACTAAGCCATGTTACAGGTCAAGGAGCAAAGTCCTAGGAAGCATCAGGTGAAAAGCAGGAGACCAAAGAAGTGGTCCGGGACAAACCGTCAGCTCTCCCCTGGACGGCGACCAGGCGCGGCCCGGCCAGTGTGAGCGGCGGCCGGCGTCAGAGCTCCAGCGGACGCGTCATTCCCTAACGCCAGGACGCCAGGACGCGTGGGACTCTGGGAAACAGAACTCCGTGGCGACACTGTACTGAATGAAATTAATGACACTTTTTTTGCATGGACACAGATTAGCTGAATACTTAAATTATTTTCTTGGGGCTGCAACTTGCAAAAAAAATAAAAATCAGCCATTTTCAACAATTTATATTATTTTTAAAAATAAATTTCACTAATGCATGGTTTTAAAAAGGGGAGAGAATGCAACAGGGTGATACAAAGACACACCGTGTTTATTCTTTAAACTATAAATCATAGTCTGTGTTTTGGCAGACATTACAAAAGGAAATACTTTCTAGAAAATACTTAAAGTTCTCTTTATGTGACAAATAAGTATATATTCAATTTATTTCCACGTTAAATATACAAATCTAATGAAGTTCAATATGTGCAAATTGTCCACATCTCATTTTCCCCTCCTCCCTCTCTTAATCTTTTATTTTCTTTCTCCCAACCAGAGTGAACATTATACTAAAAAATGGCGAGTTTTTGACCTGATACTCTCTTGTACCCTACTTTTGATTCAGAGCTGTAGATGCTTCTGAATTCACGAATTTCTCAAGGGAAACAATATTTAAGAGCTTTCTTTGTTTCAAGCATGTTGAAAAGGATTTTGCAACATGACTTGGGAGTACGTTAAAGTAAGTCAGCATGTGTTTGATAAAGAAGACATTTGAACTTTTGCAATCTATGGTACAGTGCATGGTGATTTTATTTTCAATTTCAAGATTTAGTTTACAGGAAAATTCTGAATTCATGTGGCCATTGTAATGTCTAATAAATTTGTTTTTAGCACCAGCATCACTCATACATGGGTTAAAGCATTATTTCTAGACACTCTTAGGTTTCGTTTTTTAATTAATTAAAGCAATTTCTTTAGCCGATTTCCATTTACTGTGTGAACAGAAACACTGCTAAAACTCTAGAGCCCTGAGACACAGCTGTTTATTAATTCATTTTTCTGTAGCAAATTCAATTTTGCACAAATTATATTTCTAAAGAAATGCAGTAAACAGGAATTTACAACCAATCATTTTAAGGCTCCAATTTTTAGGTGACTCAAAGAGTCAATCTGCCCATTAATAGTTCTTTGAAGCCTTCACCAAAAGTCTACACACAAACCCCCCGAAGTCAAACCCCTGCCTTTGATTTAACAGACAGCTGTTCTTACCATGGGGGGGGCTGCTGCAAGGTCAGATTTCTCTTGCGTTCCCTTGTTTAAAGGAAAAGTCGCTGGTGAATGTGATAAACCGCCCACACTTTCTGTTCCTTTGTGTACAGTGCGATAGCACGTTCTTACAAGTTGATTTGCATTTCTTGCAATAACTTTTGAAATCCACATACCATTTCTTGAAACTAATGCCATGCACAAAAATTGCTTTTTTTTTCTTTTTTAAATTCAGTGCTGACCATTAAAAACTATCATGCTTGATATGGTGCAAAAGTTAAAATGAGTATCACGAAAAATGCCTTCTCTTTGTGGTGCAATATGAACTCACCGAGACTGTGTCTTGGCATTCTGAGATCGGTGGTGGGCGCGGGTAAGGCTGTTCAAAGAGTGAGTAAAACTTCACTGAAATAATTTAGACACTTGTGTACCAGCAACAATTGGTTTAATAGACCTGTAGTGTCTATACTCTCCCTTAGAATAAACGTTTACCATTTTCCTGATACTAAGGCACAGTCACATAATCTTTTGTGCATATTCCTATATAAATTATTTCTAATTTTAATAAGAAGGACATGACTGTATGGAATATTTGTACATACTCGTCATTATGCAGTATTTATTTAAAAGTTGGTGTTTTTTTTTAATTTTCACATGTCTGTACCTCGACTTGTGGTTTAGTCGTGTAAATAGCACTGCTCCAGCGACCATCGCTGCCCTGTACATAGTGTGTTTGAAAAGTAAAGGGAATTCCAGTTGGGGGAAAAAAAAGGGCAGATTAGTCCTGTAATGAACACCAACTAATGTAAATCAAATTCATTCTGGTGATGGTATTTAACACTTTAAATAAAACATTTTCTTTACAGACGTTGTATGCATGACTTTCTCCGGCTTCTCCCCCGACACATCCCCAAGCCTGCTGCAGCTCGTTCCCTGAACCCCATCATTTAAAGGCAAGGAGAGGATCTCCTCTACCTCCCCATAACAGAAGCAGACTGCTGGTCTTAGCAAATAGCCTTCAGTAGAGCATTTCTTTAAAGTGCTGAAGGATTTCTGCTCAGATCATTAAAACTTGCTAATTTTAAAAAAAAAAACTTGTCATTCCAGATTGGGGTACTTGGATGAAATGACTCAGCAGCTCACAGAGTTTGGGAGTAAAGCGGGTGCCATTGCTGAGTCAGCGTGGCCTCCACAGATAGCAGACTCACCGAGGGTCATGTGCAGGCTCTGGTTTCCTGGGTGACAATGACGAGGGTGACAGTTGACTTTACACTCTGTTTCCACTGAGGTGTCAGTTCAGCTGTGGTGGGAGGAGGGGCAGTGCTGAGGAATAATAGGACCTAGATTTTTACCTTCATCATATGCATGAATGGCCGATGACAAAGGAAGTATACTTGATCGTAAAGCAGAGAGGCTGGAAGCAGTGAGACAACTCGGGGTGTAATAGTCCAGGAAGGAAGGGACTAAGGCTAGACCTGGGGAGCACCTGTGGGAACAACGAAGCAGAGTTGGAAATAAAGCTGGGACAAAATGTAACCACGTGTATAAAGTTTAAGTGTTTAGAAGAACGTTGGTGCCACTAAACAAAACAGAAAAGTCAGGGGAGAGGTATGTTTCAGGGTTGAGGAGGGAAATGATAAATGTAGGTAAAGATACGTTGGGCTTATACTTCTATAAGTAAAAAAGATTTCTATCTTGATAGCTGAAGTGTAGCTTGAGCTTGAGGGGAAAAAGTCAGATTGGCCTGTTGTATCTGTCAGGATAGGCCAGGTTATGCTGCAATAATGAGAGCCACACTAAAATCCCAGTAGCTTGCAACAATGGCTCATTTGTAACTCATGCTCCATGGCCACTGCTGTTCAGCAGTGAAACTGTTCATCCTAATTTCTCCAGGACTCGGTTTAATGGGGGCTCCATCTCTATATACTCTCGGTGACCACAGAGACTGGGAAAGAGGCTTGACAAACCAAGGGCCAGCTCATAAAGCTGCTTCCCAGAAACAACAAATGGTACTTGATCTCACATTTCAGTGGCAATAGTAGGTCACACGATCATTCCTGAGATAAAATGCTCGCAAAGAAACAATTCTAAATGTGCCTTGGGCAAAAGAACTGCCATTTGTGAACCACCGTCCTGAGTCCTGTGAGTATTACCCAGAGCAGAGGTGATCAGGAGGGAGAAGTAGATGCAATCTTTTATCTGAGCAAAGTTCTAAGGACAGAACCTCAATAAACACTCTCATAGGCCAGGAGGAAGAACGCATAGTTAAGGAGGCAAAATAAAAACAGAAATGCAAAGGGCTCAGCTTAGTCTAGGGCTGCATCTGTATGAAGCATCTCAGGAAAGTTCCTCACTGTCAAACCTAGAGATAAGTCAAAGAAGCTGAGGCCCAGGAAAAGCCATCGGGTCTGACCTTGAAGGAGTTGTGGCTGACCTTTGAGAGAGCTGCTCCGGGAGCATTGGGACCAGGTATGAAGCCGGACTGAGGACAGAGTGATCAAAAATGGAGGCCGAACATAAGACTGGAAAATAAGAAGGGAAAGTAAGATGGTTGCTTGAAGTAACAGCAAAATCAAACCTGCTTGGTAAATGAAACCTGACAGGCTAATGAAAGCGAATGAACGCTCATCCAGTGAATATTTATTGAGCATTTTACTCTTGCCAAACAGGGTTTTAGGAGCTGGAGAGAGAGCAAAGATAAGTTTTCTGTTCCCATGGAGCTTATCTTCCAGTGGAGGCAGACACACGATAAGCAAGTGAACATAGAAATGAGTGAGTGAAAGAGATCATCTGCAGTCACATTTAGTTCTTCCTTTCCTTCTGAAAGGAAGTGATCGGGCGGGTGAGGAGTGTGGGCTGAAGGGTCGATCCTGGACTCGTCAGAAGGGCTTCTCAGGAGGGGCTGATGTGTAAGCTGACTCCCAGACGAGAAGCGTCCGCCAAGCAAGGAGTCGGAGCTGGAGTGTTCCGTGGCAGACAGAGCTCTGATGGAGATGCCAACTTCTCACAGAAAACAGGGATTAGAAGGAAAATTAAAAATCGCTGGGTGTGTGCGTGTGCGTGTGTGTGAATACAGCAAACAAAGGTTCTAGAAGGCATCTTCTCAATACACACTTCTCTTTAGTTTAGAAGCTTGTGCCTTCTCCCTCAGGTAACCCTCCCAGAGCCAGCTCGGTTGTTTGGGAAAGATGGCTGCAGCGTAGAGAGCTGCTGAGGTAGGTTCTTTCTCAGTGTTTTGTATTGTACAGACTATTCCTTTTTAAAGTTTTTGAACCAGACCTTACTGGCTTACCATGAAATACCTTTTATACCTGCATTCTCCCGAGTTTCAGGTTTGCGGAACGTGGTCAAACATTTGTATAAGCTTGACCTTTCTCCAGGTCACTGTGGGTGCATGGCACACTTTCCCGGGCCTGCTCTTCTGCCCACGTGGAGTTTTAAACGAGAAGCTTAAACAAATCAGGGCAGAACTCTGTCACCCATGCCTGCGGCCTGAGGAGATGGGAGAGGTCATCATGGACGTTCGGTCGGAATGAAACTGCAACGCTGCAAAGAGATTAATCTGCATCAGTGTGTTTCTGTTGATTCATACTGTGTGTTTATTGTCCCCACTGCCCTCCCCCGCTGTCACACAAGCTCCTTGCGGGCAGGAACATCTGTCTGCTCCCTGCACTGAGTACATACAGTCCAGCTCCCAGAGCAGCACCACCCACGGAGAAAGTGCTCAGTAAATACTGAGTGAACTGATGTGTCCTGTGCCTGCTGTGGGACCCCGGCAGGAAGGAGGGCTTTCTCTGGGGATCGCCCCAAAGGTAGTCATTTCCTGTGTGCGAGGGCTGGTCTCAGGACTTGTTAAACGACTTCTTTCTGTCCCCCACAAAAGCCCCAGCCCTGACGTCCAGAGAAGGCAGTGGAGACTCAAGAGGATAGAGGGGCACCCTTCCCTGAGTGGTTTCAGCACCAGCGATAGAGGGGTGTCCCCTGGGGGTGCTGTTCTGAGGGGAGAGAGTTAGAATGCGTTATGCTGATGAGGCCACAGCCACGTGTTCCTGCACATGCTGTGTGTGGGGTGAAGCAGTAGTGTTTTTCAGTCCTTTTGTGGCCAAGGTCTCCAAACACCTTGGGGGGTAGCAGCATCCCCATTTTACAGACAGGTTGATAGCCACTAGTGGATGGTTTAATATGGCGCTGCTGGTGGCTACTGTGGTCTGAAGAGCAAGGCTGCAGCCACCGCAGCGAAGGAACCAGGGAAGGGTGGCATCCTGAGGAGCCCTCCCCCGGGAGCAGGCAGGATCACCAGCAATGCCAAGAGGGGCCGGCAGAGGGCGCCGCTGAGAGAGACAAGGTGAGGTCAAGGGCTGTGGGT
Source organism: Trachops cirrhosus (assembly GCA_028533065.1). Classification (NCBI taxonomy): domain Eukaryota; kingdom Metazoa; phylum Chordata; class Mammalia; order Chiroptera; family Phyllostomidae; genus Trachops; species Trachops cirrhosus. Next base: position 102,273,441 of record CM052544.1, read on the forward strand.
CCTACAGCTTGGTCCTCCACGTGGCAGCTTGTTTTAGTACGCCAGCATTTGGGGGAAATCTTGGGCCAGGCGGGTTGGGAAGGCAAATGCTGCTTTCAGTGCCTGTGCCGCGGAAGGAAATGGACTCCGAGCCAAGCTGAACACTGGGTAGGGGGGCGCGGGTGGTGAACCGGACTTGCACAGCCCTTGCCTCATTCAACCCCGACTGGGCCCCAAATTTTCAATAAACAGAGAAGGGAAAACAGAATAGGGTTTCAGTGATTGTCAAAAGTCTCTCTACTAAACCTAATTTAAAACAAAAAAGTTGTGAGCGGTCATCATGGGAACGAGCCCCATTCCCTTCAGGGTTGGGGTGGGGAAGGAGGGTCAAGGACACACTTCAAGAGAGAGGACGGGTTGTCTGCTGTCCAAGCCGTGTCCTCTCCCCGTGGGGGGCCAGGAGGGTCTCACATTTTCCAGCTCTGTGCTCCAGCAGGCTGGGCGCCATTCTCTTCAGCAGAGCAGGACCCAGAGGAGCCTGGTCCGCACGGGCCTGTATCCTTCCCGAAATGCTGCAACCACGCTCTCCTTGTCCCCATGCCCCCATGTCCCCATGTCCCCATGCCTTGGGAGATGCGCCAGGCAAATTCTGAGTGCTCTGACTCAGGATGCCTGCTGGGGGCTGTTCTTTGGTCTTTGGCATCTTTGTTTGTCCCCCTCAGTGCTGACTTGAGGGATCAGCCTCTTCAGGGCCAGCCGTGTCACCCCATGCTGTTTGGGGACTGACACTAGAACTGGCTCCAAAGAGGAGAGGCCAGGCTGAGCCTGGTGTGGAGCCGGCCGCGGGCGTTTGCATCTTCCGCAGTGCGAGCACGGAGTGCACTCAGGGCTGACGCCCTGTGACAGATGGCTCTGGGGCACCAGCCTCACGCTCGGCTGCGCGCTCCCGCAGAGAGGACAGGCAGCAGGGGAGTCGCTCCCAGGGAATTTATTTCTGTGGGTTTGAAAAGCTGCGGGGCTCTGGAAGCTTTTGAAGATGGATGATTGAGGGAGATCAGCATCCTGTTTGCAGCTTTTAAATTCCCTCCCAGGCAACCTGAAGGAATATGTGAGAACAGAGAAAATTGGTTCAATTACTCTGGGTGGGAGGGAGGGTGTCACTGAGCCTCTCTCCTCTTTTCTTCTCTCCACACCCTCTGGCAGCTCAGCGCTGCCTCTGGAAATACTCTGACCTTTACTAACTATGAAGATTTCTCTCTTCTCTCAGTTCCCATGCTACCTATTATTTCACTTCCATTCAACTAATATTTACCAACTCCCTTTGTTCCAGGCAAATGAAAATGGCAATGACACACCCCTCTTGGGGACTTGCAGGAGAGACAGGCACTCATTAGCACACTCAAAGTGCATTAATACTCACTGCTTTCAAGTCTTCATTTACCTCATCTGTATGTGCATACACTTATGTGTTAATTATGTATGTGTTTATTATATGAATGTGTGTGTATGTACATGTATGAATTGGTTTTCTCATTAGACTATAAGCCCCTTGAGCATAGAGCTGTATGTTGGTTTGTGATAATTCCCAGGGTGTAGAGTATAAAATAAATGTGTATCAACTCCTTTCGGAATTGAAAGGAAATAAATTGGAGGTTGTGGAGTGCTGTGGTCAGAGCATCTCCTGGAAGAAACCCAGCAGATTGTTTGTGTTTTTTACAATGAAGCACCCCCAGTTGGTTTCACTTGTACTTTTTCCACTTGAACTAAACAGAATCAGCTAGAACAGGATGGGATCCCACTGCGGATCTCAGGGCTCCCTGGCGGGCTGGTCATTCCCAGGCATTCCTTCTCAAGGCAGCTCAATAGGCCTGTGAGAGGCAGTGAGGGCTCTGGCCATGCTCCGTTGGTTGGAGCATCGTCTGGTACACCTGCGTTGCGGGGTGTTTACTGAAAGCAACTGATTGATGCTCCTCTTTCACACTGATGTCTCTCTCTCTCTCTCAAATCAATAAACATATCCTCAGGAGGAGACTAAAAAACTTTAAAAAAACAGCAATGAGGGATCGTCTTAAAAAGGAAAAAATTAAGTTAGATCACTATGGCGTACCACACACAAAAATAAATTCTGCGTGCATTAAAGAATGAGATGTAAAAAGAAAAAGCAGCCCTGGCTGGTGAGGTGCAGTGGATTGAGTGCCAGCCTGCAAACGGAAAGGTCACTGGTTCGATTCCTGGTCAGGACACATGCCTGGGTTGCAGGCCAGGTCCCCAGTTGAGGGTGTGTGAGAGGCAACCAATCTACGTTACTTCTTGCACACTGATGTTTTTCTCCCTCTCTTTCTCCCTTCCTTCCCTTTTCTTTAAAAATAAATAAATAAAATCTTGAAAAAAGAAAAAGAAAAAGCAGATAGAGTATCTCTTTGTAATCTTGTGATTAAAAAAAAGCATTTTCCTAAACAAAACAAAATAAAAAACAAAAGCCAGAAGCCTTAAAGAGAGAGACTGACACATTTGAGCATATAAAGTCAAAAACTTCTCTAATAAAGAGAGAAAAGGTACTTTTTTAAAAGGCCACCAAGTAGGTGAATATTTCAATATTAAATAGAGATCGGTGAGAAAGGTAAAAACAAAATTAAAGGCAATCTAAAAGGGACAAAAAGGATTTAAAAAATGACATAAACAGAAAATTTACAGAATACAAATGACCAAGAATAGACACCTTTAATTTTGTCACTTAGGCTAAACTTGTATTTTAATTGCCATTAGTTTATTTTTGGCAACATCATAGCAAAATTCATGTTGTTATGTGATTTCATAAGATAAGGCACCTTCTTTGATTTAAATCTTTTAGAAAGACGTAAAGAATGTTGGCCTTTGGAGATATTTTACCTCTTTGCAGTCATCTGGACTCAGGTTTCCTCACTGGGACCTAGAAACAAGAGGACAACTTGCCCAGAACCTCAGCCCTGAGAAGCCAGCACTGGAAGGTTAAAGTCATGGACCATTGTCACCAGGCAGAGCCTCCTAGTCACCGCCAATGGTGAACCCACTTTGATGGCCCCAGGGATTCCGTGTTCTCTGCAGGGAAGAGCTGGATTCTCCTTGGTGCCTTAAAGTAAACAAAGAGCGTATGTTTCGGTGATGCTCCAGACCTTCCTCACTCAAAGGCAAGCTGACTTCCAATCACACGCATTTTCTGCACACATAAAGACATGATGCCCTGTAGCCCCAGACGTGAGGGGCCTAAACACCCCCACCTGTCCCGTGGGCAGCTCTCTCATCCGCTGCTGAGGCAGGCGTGGGTACCCACATCCATAGCGTAAGTTGCCTTGGTGAGCTGGGCACACAGGCCCACGGGAGAAGTAGGAGAATTACATTTATATGTATATGAAAAGGGATGTTAGGAGAGCTGGGGAGACACGTTCTAAGGATCAGGCAGTGATTTTGAGAGGAACCGGAACAATGGTAATGGACAATTAGCTGGAAGGTGAAGGTGCCACTTTCGCTCCATGTGACTGGAGAGGAAACTGAGCGTTGGATTAGGAAGTGCCTGGGAAGGTTGCTGGCCACGTGCCTGAGGTCGCTAACACGCCTTTTTGTGAACTTGCTGTCGGAGCTTGTGGCCAGTGAAGTCAGCAGCACACGGAAGCTGCCCGCCATCACCCGCCTCTCTCTTCCCTCGCCTATGTGCCAACTGTGGCCTCCAAAATTTACAGCTGGTGCATTTGGGGTTCTCAAGGGAAGTTTTCTCTCCTTATTTACTCTAACAAGGTGTTGAGTGCTAAAACATGTGTCTCACTCATGTTCCTATCTCATTAGTGCAAATATACTGGACAAATCATTCTGTCTCTTATTTTGCGTGTTGCTTGCAAAGGTGTGAATGAACTCATCTCTTCCCTTCTCATTCCACACCCTCCTTAGCATAAACAACATCGATAACAGCTTAATTAATAGGTTAATAAAATTTACATGCTGTATATGTTATCTAAATATGCACATATATATAGGTCATATATTTGAGGGACTGTATTGTAATAAATATAAAATATACACATTTGTCTATTGTGGTGGTAGCCAGGCACAAAACAGCTTCCGTAATCCGGGAAGGTAAGTCAGCACGGCGTGGAAGTAAGTACAGCTGGGGGGCGCTGGGTACATGCCTTGGACCTAGAACATCAGTGCCCCCCCAAAAAATGGTTTCAAAGTGCAGAGGCAGATTTCAAAAGCAACCACAAGTACTTCTCAGTTTTAAAGCAAGTTACGCGCACAGAAAAAGGGAATATTAGCAGAACAAAAGCCAACACAGCACTCAGAGGCAGACAACAGGGGCCACTGCCTGTCTCGGGTTTGGCCGAGTGAGCCCCTCTCCCAGCCCAGGCACTGCCACTCGGGCGACTCCAGCCCGCAGCGCCACCATCCGCACGAGCAAGCGCCAGCTGGACTCCCCACCCAAGCCTCCAGAGGCTTTTGTTGATAGAGTTGCGGCAATTATACACGTGCAAAGGAAAAAATTGCAAAACAGAAAATGAAACAGAACTTCATGAATAAGAGAGTAAGAAATAGACAAAAGGACTACACCCGTTTCAGATGCTGGGATTGTCAAATAGAGGACACAGCACGTTTAAAGAAACAAAGCTGGGATTCAAACCACAAGTGAGGAGCAGCAGTCCATCCAAGTGGCGATGTCCACATTAAATTTGGAAAATATTCCAATAGAACTTATGGAAGTCACAACCGTAATAAACAAAATATGAAATATTAATCACCGAGTTAAACAGCAGCTTGGACACAGCTGGAGAGAGAATTGGTGAACTGGAAGGTAGGTCCAAATAAATGCACCGTGTACAACGCACACTTTCGCCCAAATGTTTGAGGGAAAAATAAGAATGCACATTACACCTGAGTAGTACAACATAACCACTCATATATAATATATGAATATATATAAACTATAAAAAAGAATGTAAAAAACTATATAAATATTTTTAATTCTTTTATTTATGCTTACGCATTAAAATTATAATTCTAGAAAGCAACAATGATACCCATATGCAAAATAATACCTTGGAATATAATTGGTTCTGCTTCTAATATAAATAAATAAAAGTTGAATTAAAAAATTAAAATGAAAGATTTTCTTCCTGACAGTTTGGGCCAAAATGTGGGTGTGCATTATACATGGCAAAATATGGTCCTCTGAGGGACAGGGATCAAAGGAAATGAAAAATATGAAAGAGTGGTTAAAAAACATTTAAGATAGAGTAAAAATGCCAATATACATCTAATTAAAGTTACAGAAGGAGAGGACAGAGATAACTGGTGAGAAGAACTTCAAAAAGAACGGCACTGTACCCTATTAATGTAAAATGTTAACAATATGGGAAATTGGTGTGGGTCTATGTGCTGGGCACTATCTTTGTACTTCTGTAAGTCCAAAATTGTTCCAAAATGAAAAATCTATTAGCATACCTCTTCTGCATCAAAAAAATTTTCCCCAAATATCATGGAGACACAAACCCTCAGATTGAGGAAGTTGTATGACTGCCAAGCAGAATAACTAACAGGTTAGACAGAACAAGGTGCTTGGTCACATTGTGGTAAGCCCGCGGAATCGGAGGCAAAGTCGTCTCTCGGACAGCCTGTGAGAAGGGAAAGACAACTGCACACAAGTGCCGTTAGACTGACTTAATGACGATAGAAGTCAGAAAACAGTAAGAAAGTATCTTCAAAATGCTGAGAGAAGGTAACTGTCAACCTAGACTGATACACTTAGCAGAACTACTTCTCAAGACCAAGGGAAAAAATAAAGACATTTTCAGATAAACATTGAGGAAGTTAACCTCCAAGCTGTCACTAATGGAAATTCCAAAAGCTGTACTATAAAGAGCAAAAAAAAAAAAAAAAGTTCCAGAAGATAGGTTTGAAATCTAAGAAAAAAGAGTTCGTTTATTTTTTAAAATTCTAAACGTGGCAAAATCTAGCATTAATGTTATAAAAAATAATACCTAAGTTATGCGGTCAGAACAAGAGCTAATGCTCCCTGTGGGGACTTCCTGCGTTGCTCCTCCTGGCCGCTGGTGGCCCCCTGGCACACTCCTTGGCTCACGAGCCATCCCCACGCCCCCGTCCTTCATGTTCGCATCGCTGCGTTTCTCGGTTTGTCTCTCTGTGCCCCAATTCCCCCTTTTTATAAGGACATCAGTCACATTTGGTTAGGATGCACCCTAATAACCTCCTTGTAACTTGATTGCCTATACACAGACTCTGTTTCCAAATAAGGTCCCATCCTGAGGTACTGGAGGTTAGGATTCCAACTTCTTCTGCTGTTGTTCTCCCTGGACTGGCGGGGAGGGCAGTGGGTGCGGGATGGAGGGAGGAGCATAGTTCAACCCGTAACACAATCCCAAGTCTAACGGATGGTTTTCAACTCCAGACTTCACCATTGCTTCTATCAAGTACAGCATCTTTTCCTTCCACCTCCCATCCTATCAAACCCCCGAAGTCCATGATGTCCACGGTTCCATTCACCTGCACTTTTTATTATTATGGGCTGGAGTGTGTCCTCCCCGTATTCATATGCTGGAGCCCTAACCCGCACTCCAGACTGTGACTGTGTGTGGTGATCCTTTACGCAGGTGATCACCGAGGTGGAGTTGGCTGTAACCCAATAGGACTGGTGTCCTCAGGAGAGGAGATTTGGGCACACAGAGACACCAGGGATGTGCACACACAGAGGAAGGACCTTGCGAGGACACAGGGAGAAGGTTTTGACCTGCAAGTCAAAACCAGAGTAATCCACGGAGTGGCGGCATGTTGCTGTGCAGCCCGAGCGGATCCATCCGCTGCTCCAAGCGGTTCCCACTGCCGGAGGCAACGTTCCCAAGCACAGTCCCCAGGCCTCACTCCCTCTTCCCCCACGGGGGCTCTTCCTTGACTGACGTCTCTGAAAATCTGTGGGGAGTCCACGTAGCCATCTCCTCGGTTTAGGTAGGTAGGCGCGGATGCACACAGAGGGTTTGTTATGCCCCCGCCAGCTGGCCCGTGTGGTCTTTGATGCCACAGCACCTGCAGCTGCGATGGGGGGCGATGGGAGCAGAGGGAGGGAGGGGTTCCAACAGCCGGTTCAAGACCATTCCTGGGCACAGAGAAGGGGAAGAGGACCGACTGCACATCAAGCGCGTTGCTGAAGGTGAAGCCTGATTGAAAATTGTGGTCGAGCCTTGACATGATGGAGGACTCAAGAGTTGGGCAATTTTAGTTTAAGTAATAGCTAATAAGTTTAGTAATCAATGCATGTAAAAGCTGTTGTTCCAGGAACTGAAGGTATGACCCACCCTGACTCCAGGAGACCACAAGCAGATCTACCTCTGTGCCTCAGGAGGCCTGTGAGCAAGTCAAGATGAAATCTGAGCCGTTGTGCTCCAGGGTGAGAAAATCACCATCCAGGGCACAGCTGAGGACCACCGGCCAGGGCACAGATGAGAGAATGCTGCAGCTTTTATCTGTTAACTTTTCCCCTGAATTCCAAACCCCTTACCTACACTTTTCTTCTCCTAATAAAAAAGGGCCGTTTTAAAATGGACTTGAAGACGGTCTGTTGGGGTACCTAACTCGCCGTCTTCTCAGATCGCCGACCACATGAATAAGGTGCCTACAAAGATTCAATCCCTTTCTCTGCTTACAGGGTCTGGTAGTGACAGGCAGCATGAACATCAGCTTTTCAGTTTCAGAAATTCTTTTATTTACTCCTGTAGGTCCAGCAATGGAGGAGGGGGAGCCACCCTTCCTGACTCTCTTCTCTGTCCACATTACCTTTGGGCTGTGGGTTTCTCCTGGAAACGGCTTCCTCCCCTTGCTGGATATCCAGGTGTTCCCCTCCCGCGTGGGGCTTTTCTTCCTCTTCTGGTTCTCTCCTTGTTTTCTGGCTTTTCCTATGTCACAGGAGTTAACCCTGCAAAGAGCGTTGAGTGTGGGACATCTGTTCTGGGCTCTGTGGACACAGCTGGCTGAGACTGACTTCTTGCACAGGACACAGAAGACAAACAAGAAAACGATCAGAGAGCAACGCACTGGGCATCAGAGTGGAAGATGTGACCACAATTGATTGGGGCGGGGTGGGAGGGGTGCTCTGGACTGGGTGGCCTCCGGTGCGGCTCCTGCAGTGGGGAGGCGGGGAGTCACTGACAGCTGATGACCGATGACACTATTAATGAGGCTGCAAACCACCGGGTTCCCACAGAGTTCTGCCACTTGGCTCTAAGTTACAAAAATGTAAATAAGTCTGCTTCGCTATGCCAGACAGAGGATGTAACCAGACCTGGTTAGAAAATGCGCAAAAAGTGCTCGCAGGTCCCATTTCCTTTGTCTTTTTAGAGAGGATTTTTAGACTTCAAAGAGTTTTCTTATCAGGCCTTTGATAAGGAAATGGGATGTTGTGAAATGCTGTTGCCTAAGAAAACAGAACAGGGAGATACATACTTAACCTACCCTGGTACCTTCTTTAAGTCCCAGACAGGCAGGGGCATTTGAAAAGTGACTCTGGATCCCAAAGCCAGACACCGTCCCACAGGCCCCAGAGCTAAATCCAGGGCAGCCTTTCCCAGTGGGGCACACCTTTGCCACGGGGCTGAGAGCCAGGCAGATGCAGCGCCCCAGGTCTTACCGGGGTGCTCCAGGGGGCACTGTGGCAACACTTTGTGGCAGCACATGCAGGGGAGGGGCTGGGGTGATTTGGGGGGCACAGGTGGTACCAGGAACAGCCGGAGCCTCAAGACACCCCTCCCACCCCAAAATGGCAGGAGAGAAAGTCGGGCTCTTTCCTGAGCCTGTGCAAGTTTGGTTCATTCCAGGGCCAGCGCACTGACCTTCAGCTCAAGAAGTGACTTCTCGGTCGGTTTGCGCTTTGAGGGGCCTGCTAGGATTGGAAATGAAGCAGCGGTTCTTATAGCATCCAGCCATAAATAGAAATCTTTTTTTTTAACCCAAGCAAAATAGTGAGATAACTTGACATTTTGCATGCTTAAATTTAGAACAGATTACAGAAATTGAGTACGCACGTCATAAGCTGCTTCATTTAAGTACAGCACACACACCCAGGCTGGGTTTCACGTGATTTACATCTTGACAGCGCTTCCCCTTTGCCAAAAATTTTAAAATCTTAAGGTGGCTAATGAACACCAGCCTAAGAATGAGGCTACCTGACCTCCAGTCCTGCCCCTCACGTGGCTGAGCAAAGGCACCCCTCTGGGCCTCAGTGAACCCCTCTCTAAGAAAAGAGTGTTTTGTACAACGCCCGGCTCTTGTGCCCAAAGGGCATAATCCCTGACAATCACAGATAGTGGTCAGGATGCACCTCAGTCTTTGGAATGACGTGAGTAGGGAGATCTACGAGACTTATGTGGAATCCACACCTAATAATGCTTATCAATAAAAGATGCCGCTCACCGAGCACTCTTCCCACGTTCTGGGAACGTTGGAAGCCTGCTTGTTGGCCTTAATTCTCCTGGCTGTCGTTGCAACCTTACAAGATATCACCATTTTACCAAAGAGGAAACTGAAGCTCAGAAAGGTTTAGTAGGTTGCCCAAGCTCAGGAAACGCTAAGTGGGGAGGCAAGACATGAACTGAGGCATCTGAGTGCACCCCATAACTTACAGCCTTAGTGCATCAGCCCTGAGACTGTGCAGTGCCCACCGAAACTGACATGGGCTGAGGAGAATGGGGCAGAGCCACGTTGCCCCAGAGGTGGCTCCTCATTGGGGTGGCCGTCTCTGGGCCTGTCCCAGAGCTGGGAAGAGAAAGGCTTGTCCAGAGGCAGGAGGGAGAAATGGAATATAAAGTGGTTGCTTCAATTTAGGGGGGAAAAATCATTGCCTCATTGTCATGAGCAAAGTACAGTGTTTTAAAAGGTTTCCTTTTGAGAAAATTGCTGGAGAGCTCAGAAAAATGAATCTAATAAAAGAAAAGAGAAAGGGAGGCAAAGAGGGCCAATGACTTGAGTGCAGACGTTCAAGCTCAGAGCCTCGTTTCCCCTTGAAGCACAGCCTTTTATCACCTTGGTGGAAAGTCCTGTTCCTTCACATGTGTCTCGACTCTCCCGCCGAAGGCTGGCTGGGACCCTCAGGCAGGGCCATCTGTGCCGCAGTGAGGCTTCTTCCAAAGACCTGACTTTGGTTTTCTAGGAGCTATACACCACATCATATACTTTAAAGAGGAACTTCTTCGCTTTTGTTTGTTGCTTTTCTCCTGCCTAAAGCGGTGCCTGCCTGTGATTTTATTAGCAGGACGGTGGGGAGGTGGGTCGTGGGAGGCAGTCTTTCACTGTTGTGGCGACTCAGCCAGACCTGTTTGCTGGCTGCGCCTGAGGACAAGCCATTTAGACCAAGGCGAGAGGCTTAGCCAAAGCTAGCCTCTCCGACCCTTTCTTCATGTCCTCTACTTAAGAGCTAGAATGAATTTGCCTAGCTTTCTGTGGGTTTTCTTGGGGCCATTTCATGGGGATTGTGTTACTACACATGGATATCAGTAGTTTCAATCCTTTTGTCACCTAATTTTAGTCCCACTGATAAATATATACAAGGCAGGCCCTGAGAATTGTGAGAGTCCCTGAACTCCAGAGGCTGGCGTTCAAATTAAGTAACCATCTAAAGTTGAAATAGATCAGTAAATAAATACAGCAGGTGCAAGAGGCTCACGCCCATTGTTGGAGCTGAACTATTAAGTAAGACTGGACTGGAGGATATTATTACTAATAACAATAATGATGACACCATTTACTGAGCATCTATTATGTGCAGGATAACAGTGTTCTACACAAGGTACACTCCTCATCGGGATGAAAGACCGGCAGACTCTGTGAAGTGCCAAGGTCACAACATGAGCAGTGAGTGACAGAGACATCACCTGAGTCCCCTCTTGTGCTCATGATGCCCCCGATGAGGAAGCCAAGGCACAGGCTGCTGATGTGACTTACCCAGGCGTGAGTGCAAAACATGCTAATGAATAAAGCAAAATGGCGTAATGAAACAAGCGGAGTCTGTGGACCTGGGTTTGACTCCTTCTTGCAATTTCTACTCATGACCTTAGGAACCTTGTATAACAACTCTTTGTGCCTCAGTTTCTTTATTTCTCCAACTTTCATAGTACCAACCAACTCCTGTGATGTTGGATGGGAAGGTCCTTGATAACTCTCCTAGTTTGTGTAAGAAGCAGCATGCAAAGGAACGGTGTCTATTTTAACTGCTGGTGGAGCAAGGCCTATCCTAACTACTGGTGACCTGAGAAATAATGTTTCCAGGTGGTGGCATAAAACAGCATCAGCTTTAACCATTGTATCTTGCAAGCAGAGTCTGCATCTTGGTCCCTGGGCTGGAGGCTCCTTGGTTCTCTGGCGCCCTGTTCTGGCAGCGGGCAGAGCGACGGTGTGAACTCCCAGCAGCAGCCCTTTCACAGAGCCCAGGAACTGACTCTTTTTGGCTGTAGAGAGCACGGTGTTCTCCATTAAGTCACAAGGATCCACAATGAGGTTTCCCCATAGAACAAAGCTCCCCTGTCCATGGAAAGAGATGCGTGCAGAAATCTAAGCCGTCCTGCTTGCTTGCCTCCCCTCCCCGCCAAAGGCCCCAGACCACTGCAGGAAGACTCATAAAGTGATTTGCTGGTGTGGCAGCCAGCAGCCTTGACACCCTCGGCCTCACTCCCCATGCCAGCATGGGCCACGGAGGGCAGGGCTGGCGTGATCCCTGCGTCCATTCCTCTGGCTTAACTGGCCCACGGCTGCAGCTGAGCCCCAGAGGCTGCAGTGTTGTCGAGTTTCATAGAGCAAGTGCCCTGTCAAAGACTGCCCAAGGAATCTACGCTGTCTTTCAGAAGACACAGCAAGAGCCTCTGTGCCCCTGAGCCATGCTCCGCACAGCCTGGCAGCCCCAATTATGTCCCAGCAGAGAGAGCCACAGCCGGGTATCGAGAGCTTGCTCTGTGCCTGGCACTGGGCTTGGTGCTCTTCCCACGCTCTCTCCCATCCTCCCAGGTAGCCACGGCAAAGGCTCTGTCCTCGTCACACAGGTAAATGAATTCAGGTCCAAGGAGCTGGGCAGCTCAACTGGACAGAATCAGGATACGAAGCCAGGCCTACTCCTTCTGCTGGCCTTTGTTCTGGCTCTGAAAGGCTAAGACTGGGATTGGTTCATGCCCCCAAGTGGCCTAGCACTAGGGGAGTGCAGTCCATATCTTTAATAGTAGCTCTTGCTCTACATCTGACCCTGGGTTTTACCAGCAGTATTGCATTAATTTTCATAACGATCCAATGGCATCTGTACCGATGTTGCCCCTTTTTAGGGAGCAAGGGCTCTGGGAACTTCAGCACCTCCTCCACAGGCCGCAGCTGTAAGGGCAGAACCAGGATTCAAAGCCAGGCCTCTCTGGGCACGGGGCCCTGCCTCTGACCTCTGTGCTCCACTACCTGTCACGAGGTTTCCCACCTTTCATCTCGGAGCTCATCCGTCCTGCGCTGCCCCACAGGGCAGTCGGGGGAATCCAAAGACAGGCAGGAAAAGGGCAAGGGGTCTGGGGAAGGCCAGCTCGGGCCTGAGCTCTGCCATCTGTCCCTGTTAGCTTGATGGGGATCCGGCTGTGACAGGACGTGCCAGGCACTCGGTTGGTGCACTTACGTTTATCACAGGGCTTACCTCTCAGAACAGCTTTGCTGGGTAGGTGCTATTGTGCCCGTTGTGTCAATGAGGACATTGGGGACACCTAGGCAGGTGAATCTCCTGCCGTCACATAGCTACTAAGCGGCAGAGGCCAGGTGGGAATCCTTGCTGCCGACGGTGTTCGAGAAATGGTTCTGCGGTGGATACCACTTGTTGATTGACTTGGCCGATGGCTCCACCCCCTTCTTCTCAGCACCTGCATTGTAAAGGACAATTGCTGCGTGTCTCAGTCCCTGGTACAGTCTCACGACCCCGTTCTGGGGAGTGGGATGTCAGTTCATCAGAAGCACACGGGGAGGTTCTTGCTCTTTCTGATGACAGAACGAAGCTGTTGCCTTCGCCTCTTGGTTACATGGCCCGGGCCTAGAGTAGCGCCGACGGCCTTGCAGCCTCGTCAGAAAAGCCAAGAGCAGCTGACCTGACGCCTCTGCGCCACGACCAGCGCGGGCAGCCATTAGCCACGCACTTCTTGGCCTGTGCACCAAACACACCCCTTTGTGTCTCAGCCTCTGTGAGTCCGGTTTTCTGTCGCTCGCAGCCCAGCACACCCTTGACGGATGCGGGTCCTCGCAGGAGACTGAAGCGTGGCCTGTGATCCCGGGTCAGGTTGCGTCAGTCATTTCGTTAAGCACCGAGATACGGATTCACGCATTTACCAGGGACACAGCTCTTGGGTGTGACGGCGAAACTCTCGGAATGACTACCCTCGTGCAATGCGGTGTCTCCTTTCTCCAAACGAAAATGTGTGAAGGTAGATCGATAGTAAGCCTAGAACATGAGCTGGCTTTGATGGGCTTTCAGCGGGGAAAGCTGTCAGGGGCTGCAGTTCCCCTCTGAGACCCCTCTAGAGTCCTGGTGGAAGCCTCCCTGAGAAGGGTGGAGGGAGAAGTGAAAGTTGGCGACCCCAAGAGATAATTCCCAGTGAGTGCCATGAAGTGTGGGGATGCTGGTGACTCTGTGTGATGCTCTCCTACTCTCTCTCCCCACGTGGGTGTATAATTGACAATGTAACACAGAGTCCACGAGTGCAGGCTTCAGATTGTCAGCTGCAAACCTCAGTTATGAATACAATTCCACTCACGAAACTTACTCTTCATATGACACTGGATAAGTTATGTAAGCTCTCTAAGCCTCTACTTCTTCATCTGCAAAATGGGCTAATAAGGCTTAATTCATAGTGTTGTCTGTCCCAAGGCTTAAATTAGATGAGCCGTGTTATATGTGTAACTCAGGCCCTGGCATATGGTGTGTAACTGATAATGTGGGTTATTGTTAGGGTCTTCAGGGGGGTAGGTGGCTCTTTGTCTACGGTGCTTTTCTTGACCTTTTACCTTTTGCACACCGAGAAGGCCTCGCTGCCTCCAACCACACTGCTCTGTGCAGGAGGCTGCAATATTGGTGTTATGCTCTTAGATTGTCGGCTCCCCTTGCGGTTACAGAAGCAGGTGGCTGGGGATGCAAGGCAGCCAGGACCTTGGCCAGCATGCCAGTGAAGGTCCTGGCCAGGAGCCTGGACTTCACCAGCACCAACCTTTTTATACATGGCAAGGCAAACGACCCAGGTCAGGTCAAGACAGGAGCAGGGATGCAAGCAGAGAGCCAGCCCACGAATCACGAATCAGGAAGGGGGCAGCCAGCTTCCCTCTGAGGGCCCCTTTCAGCCTTATGATCTGATATTAATTTCGCTCATTGTGAGACAACGTGGGTCACCGCCTTCCCACCCCAAGTCTGGGCAGTCCTCCTGTTAGTCAAGAGAACAAGCTATAAATCTCCTCGTGGACATGAGTGCTGGGCACACAACACACTCTGCTCTCTCCCCTGCTTCCAGAAAGGGTGGCTGGATCCTTCCCCTCACATTTATTTCTGCCATTAACACGGTGCAGCAGGATTTCAACAAGACAGAAATAGAAGACAGAAAGGTTGGTCCTGTCAAAAGCTCTTAATATAATTATGAGACTCCCACCTCCGCATGTACCCCCCACCCTAGGAATAATTAGTCTGTAAGATGCTGGGAACTGAACTGGGGGGGGCGGGGGGACAGAGGGGAGGGATGGCAGGTTGAGGACACTGTGATTGGTGCGGTGGCTGCTGCTTCTCTGCAGGGGGACGCTCGCTGCCGCAGCCCTGCGGGCTCCCTGGGAATTCTGCAGGTTCATCAAAGCCCTGCTTAGAGCCTGGATCGTCCTGGGCAGCAATTAGTGGCTCTATCGTTTCAGCTGAGGCATTATGACTGCCCCCGCTGCTGAAGGTGAGTTATGTGGAAAAGTGCCCTCGTCACCCCCGCACTCGCAGGGTCTGTGGAAAGTGGCCAGGACGTTCAGACCCTGCACCGGGCTGCAGGACTCACGGCCTCAGAGGCAGGCCCTGCCGGGGACATCTAGGCTGCCGGCAGGACAGCAGAGTCCCTCTTCCTTGAACATTTGCTTTGTGCTTAGTGTTTAATTTTGTCTCTGAAAGACAATCTGTGGAATGAAAACAGTAGTCCCCAAGGCCCACTGAGCTCTCTCTTCTCCAACTTAATTTCCATCCTAATGTTTCTGCAGCTCCCATCGTGGCCGCCGCATTCATCGTTCCAATTCCGTGGCTCGCCTCCCCAGGGGGTGCGGCTTTGTCAGGTCCTGTGCTGTTCTATTTCAGGGGCTGGGGCGGAATTAAAGCACTCAGGTGTGGCTGGAATGGGCCCTGGAGGGCACCTGCTCCCTAGCCGTCCTTCCTTCCTGGCCCTGGAGGTGGGCTGCTCTTCAGCTCTACTGGCTGGCCCCTGGCTCTGGAGCATCCCTTCTACATCTGGTGGCCAAGTGACAGGGCCCTGTGCTCTGTACATGGAACAGACTCCAATGCCTGAAAACTGTCTCTTCATGATTCTGCCTCTGGCCTCTGCCAACCACGGTGCTGACTGTAGCTTTAAGAGTCATCTCAGTTTAGCCTTTGAAAGCACTCTTGCCTTGGACTGTGCTTGAAAGCAGCTCTTGAAAGCTGAGCTTGCCTTGCATTTGAGTCTCAGAACTGCCACTTCCCAGCCGCATGACCTTGGGCAAGTTCTTTGACTGCTCTGTGCCTCGGTTTCTCATCTACAAAATTGGATACCAACAGTCCAGGACCATTATTAGCATTAAATGAGTCAGTAGATATAAATTGCCTGGGACAGTGCTGGGCACACAACCGCAGTCAGCCTCAGCAGGTGGTGGCTGTAATCATCCTTACTGCTATTCCTCCCACCTGCAGAGCTGGCCTGGCTGCAGGGGCTGGAGCTGCAGTCCCCAGCATGCCCAGCAGGGGTGCCCTGCATCTCAGCAGCACAGTATATGAAGAGGGTGGCTGTCAATGCTGCGTGCACCGGAAGCCAGCTGCCTGCCACCCATGTATAGGATTTCTTTGGACAGTGGGTGCTTCCATCCCTTCACAGACTCCATCCTTATCCCACCAACCCACCTGGCCTGCTGACCCCCGGGAATATCACTTGTTTGAGGAGAGCAGGCAGGCAGGGAGGAGATCACAGGAATTCTAATTTTCACCCTTAGAGGGTTCAGTCACTGGGCTAAGGTCACTTGACTATCGAGTGGCATTGCATGGGTTCACATCCAGGTTGACTCGACTCCCCAGGGCACACTGGCGGGGCAGGGGCGGGGACAACTTTTTGGCCAGGGGCTGCTCCATGTCACCCCAGGGGGAGGAGTGATGAGCCTGTGGATGAGTCCACCAGCTAATCTCAGAAAACAGAGGTGAGGCTGTTTCATAACCTCCGAAGGCTGGAGACAGTCCAGGGGAGAGAAGCTGGCCTACTTTAGAGGCTCCGGAGAAGGAAATTCCCGACCTCTCTCAGACGTGGGATGAGCTGCCACCTTCAGGCCAAGCGTGGATGACAGAGCTTCTTCCTAAAATGCTCAGCCACCAGTTTGGCCCTTGGAGGACCCAACACCTCACAAATCGTGCCCCTGTTCATGGTAAAGCCAGAGCCCATGCCCACTGACCGCCTAGCGGTCCCACTTCTGGGCATGCATGCATAAACCCTCTGCCCCCCAAAATGACGTCCCCAGGCAGGAGGACACGCAGCTGTCAGCCACTCCTCCGCATTTTCCTTGCCTGCTTTATGGTACAGGGTCAGCTGCCTAGTTAGTGGTTCCTCCACAGTGTAGAAATGCTGACCCCAGGGCTGCAGGCTGCACTTGGCCTTGACAGGCTGGATGGTGTTTGATGAACTCCAGGAATGTGGGTCTCCTGAAGGCTGGGCTTGGACCGTGGGGTGAGCGGACTTCCATGTGTGCACCCTGCCGGCCTAGGGCCTTCCGTCCAGGCATGACCGAACCCTCATCCAGAGGCCGGGTCCTCTGATTGCTGCGATTCTCTCTCTTGTTTCCAAAGCAGGTGTTTCAGGCTGCATTTCCCTAGATCAAGGGCACATCTACATTGCTCCCAGCAGACCAGATAGCCCCAGGTGATTGAAGAAGCTGCCAGAGCCTTTGATGTTGGTCCTTTTCCAGCCACACTCTCCTTGGGTCCTGGCTTTTCCTGAAGTCCCTGCCTGCCAGTCTCAGAGAAGGTCAAGGATCTGGGCCCTTACAACCACACCTGTTCTGGAGCCTCCCCTGCCCCTGTGAGAGGCCCACCTTTCCAGGCTCCTACAGAAGGGGGAGGAGAGGTGAGGTGTCGAGGAGAGAGCTTCACTTTTGAGCCAGACCTGGCTCCAGAACCTGAGTGCTGTGAGGCCTCAGGTGAGGGACAGCTCTGCTCCTCCGGATGCTCCCTGCACAGAGGAGAGCAGTGGCTCCATTAACTGTCATCGGATGAGCAAACAAGAAGGCAGGGAGCCCCGCAGTGCAGGACGTTGCTCACTCTCACTGCTCCTCAGCTGCTTGCTAGATGATTTACTATTAAGCCCATGACACCCAGGCTGCTTGGTGAGCACAGTGGCCGGATGGGTGTGAGGCCCAGCAGGCTGGGCTCGTTTGACTCTGCGAAAGGGGAGGGAGCTGCCTTGAACCTAGGCACCCACTGAAAGAGACAGCAACAAAATCCAGAGCTCCCCCGAGTGGAAGAGAGAGGCATCGAAGGACATTCGGGACAGGAAGTGAAGAGCAAATGGCAAAGGCATCATCTTCGGCCAAAGATGGCTCATCCTCAAGCAAGTCCAGACTCTGGAGTCTCCTGCCCACCCACCCTCCACAGCCCTGGCCCCCCACTTTGCAACCCCAACATGGTCCATCACCTCATGGCCTTGCTGTTTGTAGGGGCAGCTGATCCCCTGCCCTGACCCCTGAGGATGCGAACACTCCTGTGTGCTGGGAGAGCGGAGGGCAGGAAGATGTTGTCTCTTGGAATTGCACCCACGCCTCTCTGCTGGTACAGTTGACAACCACGAAATAAGTGTAAAAATGGAAAGGCAGATCAAGTGCTTCTCAGATAAGGTCAAGTTAAAGGAGTTCATCATCACCAAGCCCTTATTGTACGAAATGTTAAAGAGACTTATCTAAGAAAAAGAAGATCAAAAACATGTGTAGTAAAATGACAGCAAACTCACAATTATTAACAACCACACCTGAAACAAAAACAAGAAGAAACTAAGCAAACAACTAGAACAGGAACAGAACCACAGAAATGGAGATCACATGGAGGGTTAGCAACAGGGGAGTGGGAGGAGGAGAGAGGGGGAGAAGGTATGGAGAATGAGTAGCATAGATGGTAGGTAGAAAATAGACAGGGGGAGGGCAAGAATAGTAGGGGAAATGTAGAAGCTAAAGAACTTATGACAGATGGACATGAACTAAAGGGGGGGAATGTGGGTGGGAGAGGGTGTTCAGGGTGGAGGGGAATGAAGGGGGGATGATAGGACAACTGTAATAGCATAATCAATAAAATATATTAAAAAATTTTAAAAAATGGGCAGAAATGTGTGCAAGGAAAAGGCCAAGCTGTTGGGTACATGGATTCACCCTCTTGGATATAAGGAGGTCTGCTGACTGGAAGACAGGCTGGTCCCACAAGGATCTGTGTGGCTGTGGGGCCCACGTTGCCCCCATCAGGGCCACCTACAGATGGAAGGGGAGGTCTCCAGGAACAAGATGCTGGGGGTGGGCAGGGCTGCAGTGGAGGCTGAGCCAGCTGCCTGCCTGGGCCCCTTCCTGTCTGCAGGCAGCCTCACAAGGAACCAGCACCCCCTCCCCTAATTCTGCCCCATACTGAACATCACAAATAAAATCAGAGAAGAGGCATGTTGGTGAGTTTTCAATGCTGCACACGTACATCGGGCAATCTCCCTGATCCCTGCACTCCACACCCCCCACCACGCCATTTGATTTAATTATTCATAACCACCATTAATAACTACGGGTCCTCGAGGCGATGAATGGAGCCTCCGGGGCTGTGCCGAACGCCGGGAGCAGGCCTGAGCCGCCCCACCAGACAAAGTTCTGAGCGGTCAGGCGCCGAGTCCCCATCAGCACTCAAAGCGCAAGGGCCTCCCATCCGTCATTTCTGCCCTTATCTTATCGATCCTTTAAATAGCAGACAGTAACAATTTATTAGCAATTTTCCAGAGTCTCTGCCTCCTGGATAGATTTTTTTCCATCTTGAAGTAATATTTCTTCTAAATCTGGCGCTTTCAGAGCACTAAGGGGCCACTCCGAGTGAGCCTACAGAGAAGGCCTGATCAGATCAAGCCATTCCTATTTCTTTCCCTCTGCTTATTTGTGCGAGAAAAAATACAAATCAGTGGTTGCAAGTGAACAACTGTGTGTGTTGGGGCAACCTACAGGGACTGGATGAAAAATATGTAATCTTTTATTTCCATCCTATATTGCAATCTTTATTTCAGCCTTTCATTTCCTCTAACAGAATGAGAAAAGAGCCAGAGAAAATCTGAGAGGCCCACAGACCAGGCGGGGGCGGGGGCGGGGGTGGGGATGGGAGGGAGTTCCCCACAGCCCAGCCTCCCTGCACTGCCCTCGTGACTCAGGCTTTTGGTGCCTCATTGTTACCCACGGTCGAAAGCAGCTGAACGAGAAGCCACTTCTCAGTTTGATGGCCCATAAGTTGATTCATGGCCTCTCTCCTCCTTGGAAATTAAGAACTGCAGCGAAGGCGCTGACCACACACCAACCACGCGGCCACTGCGCTCCGCTGGTTGGGGTAGGGGGGCGCCCGCCTGGGGTTGGGAGAAGTTGGACCTAAGGAGGAGCCCAGGCGGCCCTTCTGGCTTCTCAGTCGCCCGCCCCAGCCAGGAGGAAGTCGTTAGCTGCTGGGGTTGTGTAAATTCTAAGTGTTTACAGGAACAAATATAGAGGACACATGAACAAAACTACGGGGCTTGGAAATGGAAGGGAGGTGGGGAAGGATGGGTGGGTGGGCTGGAATGGGAATAAAAGATTGAAACTGTACTGAATAATCTAAAATAAAAACTAAAAAAAAAATTCTAAGTGTTTGCCTGTTGATGGCCCAGAGGAACAGAGCCGAAGATGAGTCCAGGGACTCTCAAAGTCCCGGAGGGGGACTAACGCTTCAGGCTTTCGGGCCAGAGTTTAGGAGTAGTCTTCTCTTTCAGCCACACGACGGCTTCCCAAAGGAGGGACTCCTGCCCCAGAAGGCCCTACTCCATTGTCCTCTGCCCCTCTGTTCCTGTTGGCCGGTCCCAGAGTTGATGCACACCAGCCACCAGCTCTCCTTGCATGTCCTGTGCCAGACCCTGTGGGGACAGTTTACAGCTCTCGTTTATTTTAATTCCCAGGGCAGTCATAGATGTCACTGTGCCCAGAGCGAAGCAGAGGGCTCAGGAAGGGTAAAGTGCTTGTCCAGGACCACATGACCAGCGCCTGGCTTCAAAAGCGAGTCCATCCGTTTCCGTCTTCACTTGCTTTCCCAATATTTGTATTACTAGTAAATTATTGGCTTACACCTTTATAGGACTATATTTATATAATCAACACAGAACTTTCATGTATTTGTATAATTGTATAATATATTAAATTATAATTTTGTTGTTAATGACTATTGTTATTGTTATTGTTAAGGCTTTTATGTTATTTCAAAATTCAAAAGCTACCGAAGGAACGCAGTGAAAAGCGCCCTCCTCAGCCTTTGTCCCTCAGCCATCCGGCCCCTCCTCAGAGGCAGCCAGCTGATTTATTCCTTGTGTAGCCCTGCAGAGACAGCGAGCTAGATAAAAATAATATGCCTATATATTCTTTTTAGGCAAATCGCGCATACGATACATATCGTTCTGCTCCTTATTTTTATTTCCAATCGGTATTTCTTGGAGATTATTCCATTTCAGTGTATAGAGAGCCTCTTCGTTTCTATTTATGGCTCCACGGTATGAAGACACCGTGTTAAATTATGTTTTAATCTCCAGAGGCAAGTGCTTTTCCACTCTCTCGTTTTCTATATTTATTTTAAAAGTTCCATCGTCTATCTAACTGAACTTTCTGTTGGTCCGGAGTGCATTTTCAGTGCCGGGGAGCAAGTTGGCCTTTGCTGGAGAATGACCAGTGTGGGTTCCGGGCCCGGGCTGACCCTCCGTGACCCGCGATGTGGCAGCGCCTCTCTGCCCAGCCTCTGTCCGGCCCCGCACAGGCTGCAGGGCTAACCTGCAGTATGGGCGGCTCAGCGCAGGCGGCAGGCCTGGGGCCACTACCGCCTCCCTCCGGGATTAAACAGCACTGCAGCTCCAGAGTTTTCCGGTTCAGTGAGGTTTGAGACCACAAGTCTGGGCAGTTTAGGGAAAAGATACTGGGAAGTACTAGGACTTTTGACGTCACGCAGAGCCATGCATTCGAAGACTTTTCCAGTAATAGGGACCATGGCATAATAGAATGTTTTAAAGTAGAATTTATTTTTTAGAGAAGTTTCAGGTTCACAGCCGAGCTGAATGCAAAGCTCAGCGAGTTCCCACACATCCCTTGCCTCACACGTGCACAGCCTCCCCTGCTGTACCCGCCCCCGCCAGAGTGGAAAAGTTGTTGCAGTCAGTGAACCTACCTGCACACATCGCAATCCCCTGAAGGCCACAGCTTACGTTCTAAATCACTTTTGCTGTTGTATGTTCAGTGGGCTTGGACGGATGTATAATGACATGTATCCACCGTCATGGAGCCACAGAGAGCATCTCACCGCCCTAAAAATCCTCTGTGCGCCACCCACTGGTCCATGTCTCCCCCAACCCCTGGCAACCACTGATCTTGTACTGTCTCCATAGTCTTGCCTTTTCCAGAATGCCATGTAGTTGGAATCATACAATATGTAGCCTTTTCAGATTGGCTTCTTTTACTTAGTCATATGCATTTAAAATTCCTCCATGTCTTCTCATGGCTTGACAGCTCATTTCTTTTTAGCACCGAATGATAAATATTCCATTGTCTGGACATATCATGGTTTATTTATCCATTCGCCTACTGAAGGACATCTTGGTTGCTTTCAGGTTTTGGTGATTATGAATAAAGCTGCTATAAATACCCATATGCAGGTGTTTGTGGGAACATTGATTTTTTTTTATTCCTTTGGGTAAACAGCAAGGAGTGTGATGGCTGGATTATATGCTAAGAGATGTTTAGTTTTATAAGAAACTGCCAAACTGTTTCCCAGTGTAGCTGTACCATTCTGCATTCCCCCCAGCAATGAATGAGAGTTGGTATAATAACATTTTAAGCCTAGAAAGGACCCTAGAGGTCATCTGGTTTTACCCTGCCATGTTGCAAATGAAAAACAGAAGCACAGAGCAGTTATGTGTCTTGCTTGAGAGCACACAGCTTGACAGTTAGTGGCAGAGGTGTCTGTAATGACTAGAAAAATGATTATGGTATTTCCTACCCTGTCTGCTAGACATGAAGCCACCAGGCAGCTGATGTGGCTGAGGAAGCAAATACCAGACAGCCCCTCACAGTGACCTCAGGGTATTCAGAGTAATTTTACCAGTGACTCCTGTAAGATATTATCATTCTAGTCATGCCGGTAAGGACACTCAATATATAATTTTAACAGATTCTGCTATTCGATAAAATGAAGAACATGGTGGTTCTTTTTTTTTAATTTTATTTATTTATCTTCAGAGGGGAAGGGAAGGAGAGAGGGAGAGAAATATCAATGTATGGTTGCTTCCTGTGCATTCCCTGCTGGGAACTGGCCTGCAACCCAGGCATGTGCCCTGACTGGGAATCGAACCGTGACCTCTTGGTTCACAAGCCTGCGCTTAATCCAGTAAGCTACACCAGCCAGGGCAGAACATGGTGGTTCTTAATAAATGCTAACTTAATGGAAACACCAAGAAAGATACACAAGTGTGCAACCTGCTGGGGGAGCTAAAACATGCCTCTATCCCGACGGCCATCTCTCTGTGCTAAAATCCTCAGCTGGCAATTTGAGTTCTCCCCTGGGCTGGGAATGCCTGGAAGTCAAAAACGGTGTCTTATTCCTTCTACAGCACTGGGGACTTAGCTTAGCATTCGGTGCATCATGCATTGTAAGTCAATGTTTGTTGGGCCAACACTGGGAAATATCAAAATATAGCTCATTGCTCTTCATAGAGTGCAGGGTGGCATCCTCCCATTGCGCATTTCGCAGACCTTGTCTTTTCATTTCCGTGTCCCTTTGGAAGGTGGGACTTGCATGCAGCTGTGCCACCCGCAGGTTGGACAGGTCACAAGATCACTAGACTCCTCTGGTGCTGGCTGGAGCCCAGCGGGCCTGCCGGGCACATGGGCAGTGAGACTGGGGAGAAAAGCAGGAGAGAGCCAGGCAGGCCTCGAGAGTCGTGGGAAGGAGTTTGAACTGTGGCCTGTAGCCGTGGGGATGAGGTGTGCATGTTAGAAAGTGTGTTCTGCTCACGAACAGAATAAAAGCTCTGAAATAAGTATTTCGGGGGCAGGCACCACCAGAAAAACCAGCATCATCTCCTGGAGGGCGGGCCCCTTGTAGTGCAGACTCCGCCTACCACCACCCGCTAGGTGAGTGTTCCAGGCACCCCTCTGTACCAGTGCACCAGCTGGCGTTGTTGTGAGAGGGTGCACTTGGCTTCAGCGAATTTTTTTTTGAAGACTCTTTCAAAGCGTTTGCCCATTTCATGATGGGTGACTCACAAGTGCACCTGCCCACACCTCGCTGAGTGTTCAGCAGTTTTTTTGACCAAAAATGGCTTGACCACTGTGCCCCGCCCTCCCTATTCACTTGATCTCGCCCCAGGCAACTTTATTTTTCTCCCAGATGAAAAAAGTCCTCAAAGGAAAAAGTTTTGCTGATGTGGAAGCGGTCAAACCAAAAACAGCAGAAGCACTAAAAAGGCATCAAAATAGACAAGTTCAAAAACTGTTTTGAGCAGTACAAAAAAATCTTGAAAAGTCTATAGAATCAAATGGAGAGTACTTTGAAGGTGACTGAATTTTAAACACATAAGAATAAATACACAATTTTTAATAAATAAATTCAATTTTTGGGGGTCCCTCCTCATACATCTCATGATTTTCTTATATGATGGAGCTGGCATTTCCAATCAGAGAAATTATGGATTAAGTATTTAACAAATAATGTTGGGCCAACTGGTGAGCCATTGTATGAAAAGCTATTGATCCTGTGATAGAATAATCTTACCCTCCACCCCCAACGCCCACCCCAAGAGGTCCCTGTCCTGTTCCCTGGAATTTACAAATGCACTACTTTACAGTGCAAACAGATGTGACTGGGGATTCTGACACTGGGGGATTATCCTGCAGAAAGCAAGGAGCAGATGCTCCTCTAGAACCCCCAGAAAGAAAGACAGCCCTGTGACACCCTGATTTTAACCCCGCAGGACCCCCTTTCGGACCTCTGACCTCCGGGCTTGGAAGAGAATACATTGGTGTTGCTTTAAGCCACTACGTTTGTGGCGGTTTGCTACAGCATCCATAGGAAACTCATATGGATTCCTAGTTTAAAACTTATTACATAAATATCAGCTAGATTAAATATTTAAATGGGAACACCACACACAAACAAAACAAACAAACTTCTGAAGAGAGCAGAAATTTGTAAGTATGGTATCAAAGACAAAGAGTGATAGCCTTTTTAAAAAATCTATATAAACAAAATAGCCCTATAAATCAAGTTAACGTGGAAATTACAAACTGGAAAAATATTTAAAGAGTATAAAATGGACAGAGAATTATCTTTGAGTGGGGAAGTAAAGGGTGATTTTCCACAATGAATGGGCATTATTGTTTTGTAAAGAAGATACATCTTTTAACAGACAGAAAGCCTATGGCAGTTGTGTGAAAGTGAATTAGAGACAGGTGCAGGCACTTCACCAGAGACGGTGTAGGGATGGCAGATAACCACAGGAAAAGATGCTCCGCACCATTAGTCACCAGACAAATGCAAATTAAAATCACAATGCCACGCCACCGCACGCCTATTTTTAGGGCGGGTTAAATTAAAAAGACTGGCTATACCCAGAGTCGGTGAGGACAGGAGCCGCTGAAACTCACACTCTGCTAGAGACAAGGTAAAACGGTGCAGCCAGGATAGCAAACTTTGACCATTGCTTGAAAGTTAAACGTCCACCTCCCATACGATGCAGCCACTCTTAGGCTTAAGAGTGGATCCACTCTTAGGTGTCTTCCCAAAAGAAACAAAAGCATGTGCTCAGATGAAGAATTATATTCAAATGTTCCTAGAAGGTTTATGTTTAATAGCCTCAAAATGGAAATAACCCAAACGTTCATCAACAGCTCTGTGGATAAACAAATTGTAATAGGTCAAACCATGAAACACTGCTCAGCAGTGAAAAGGAATGAGCTATTGCTATCTGAAACAACATGGGTTAATCTCAAAATAATTACACTCCATTAAAAAAGCCAGACAAGAGGAGAAAAAAGAGTATATAACTCTATATGACGCCATCTATGAAATTCTAGAAAATACAAACTCATCTCTAGTGGCAGAAAGTGGATGGGTGGCGGCACAAAGACGGGGGAGGGGGAGGGGGAACAGGGCACAGTGATGCCCGAGGAGACTGTGGGTGCTGGATATGGTCAGCACCTTGATTGTTTCGTGAGTGTGCACCTATGTCGGATTGTTCATTTGAAATATGTGCTGTTTATTGTATGCCAGCTATACCTTAACAAAGCTGCATTTGAAAGTGACTTGAACTTGAAAAGGTATGGGAGAAACTTAAGTGCATAATCTGAAGTGGAAAAAGCCAATCGGAAAAGGCTGAATAGTGTCTGACATTTTGGAAAAGGCAAACTATGGAAACCGTGCAAATATCAGCAGTTGCCAGGGGTAGTGGGGAGGGAGGGACCCGCAGGCAGAACACAGAGGATTTCAGGGGCAATGAAACTACTCTGTGTGGCTGGATACCCACAGCAGTGCTGGACACAGGTCGCACATTTGGCCAAGCCCATTGAATGGACAGCACCGATGGAGATTTGCGATGTAAAGTACGGACTTTGGGTGATCACGTGTCAAGGTAGGTTTATCAATTGTAGCAAATTTTCACTTTGGGGGTAGGGTGTCAACAGTGGGGGAGGTGGTGTGGGACCGGGTCTACCTGAGAAATCTCTGTACCTTCTGCTCGATTATGCTGTGAACCCAGAACTGTTCTGAAAACTCAGGTTTGTTTTTACAAAGTGGCCTGAGTGATTGGGGTATTTATTGTCTCTGAGAGGAGGTGTCTAGGGGCAGAGGAGATCGAGGATTTGCTCAGTGGCCACAGAGCCGCCGAGGCCCCAGACGTTTCCCATACTTCGCCTCTGCCTTCCCTCCTGTCACAACAATGACTGCAGCCCTTCTGGAATCACAGTGAGGCACAGCCACGTCTGGGAAACATGCACTTTCTTCTTCCTCTGTGTGTCTTTTTAAGAGGCAGAAAACTTCCTCAAAGACTTGCCTCTGTTTCCCATTGGCTAGGGCTGAGTCACATACCCGTGGTCTGATTGCAAAGAAGCTGGGGAGAAAGAGGGGAGAGCATTCGCCTGGGCCGGACCCTGCACTTCTAGGGTCCTGTAACTTTCTTTGCTCACTTCCCTCCTGCTCTCTCCAACCAGTGTCCTTGGCCTCATCCTCTCTGTCCTCTCTGGTTCTCCCTTCCTCTACCCCTGAGAAAGTTCAGCGTTCGCACACACCTTTCTATGTAACTTCTTTGTTCCCGGGTCTTGACTCCCTTACATTTGCATCTGTCTTAACAGCCAGACATGGGCTTCTGGAATCACACCTCTGTCAGCAGGGGAGCCCTGGGGTCTTGCCCAGGCCTGGGGCACAGTTATGCTTGAAAAGGAGGCTTAAACAGGAGTACAAGCTCATGGAGCTACACCAGGTCCCAGAAAGGACAAAAAGGCAAGAGGTGGGGGCTGGGGGAGAGAAGCAGCTTCAGTAGAGAAGGGAGTGTGAAACATTGAAATCCTTCACTATTGGCACAGCAGCAATGATCCGTAATCGTGAATGCTGTAACTCAGATGGTCTCAGAAAAACCGACCTAGAGACGTCACGCTGAAATTTAAAAGAGACAGGTTCAGAGCAGAGATGGCACAACGGTATGTCCTCAAGGGACAGAATTCTCGCACTGTTCCTTCAACCTTGAAAGAAACTCATTACCTCTCATAGGCGGTGCATAAAAGATCCCAACAGTGTTTAAGGGGTTAAAAGCTACTTAACAGGCAAAATGACTGCACTGTCCAGGCCAGGCCTTGTGGCCTCAAAAACACCCTCACTCTATCTCAGTTCTCAGAGGGATCCCGGGGCTGGATGAATCACCGGTCTGCAGGGAGCCTTGCAACTCGCTGAAAGTCCCTTCTGTGGGACAGAGGTTCCTCATGGAGAGAGAGAGAGAGAGAGAGAGAGAGAGAGAGAGAGAGAGAGAGAGAGAGAGAGAGAGAGAGAGAGAGAAAAGAAGAAGGAGGAGGAGGAGGAGGAGGAGGAGGAGGAGGAGGAGAAGGAGGAGAGGAGAGAGAGAGAGGTGCTCCTGACCGAAGGATCACATGGTAAAGTTTTGGCACGGCTGACCACCTCAGGCAGAAGCCTAGTGACACCCTGGCAGTTTGGACCCCAGCTTTGGTTGGCTGGTGGCTGCCAGGCCCTGGCACCGGAATCGGGATGGCTCCTGCGTATCGGACCCACTCCACCACTGCTGCTCTGAAGCTTTTTATCTGACGAGTACAGACACTCTCACAGAGTCCAGCCACTAATTGAGGACTTTCAAAGCCATTAAGGAACATTTGAGCTGAATCAGGTTAAAATTATCAGCTGAGGATAGCTTTTCCATTCTCCAAGTTCACTGGAAGCCCAGGAAAGGAATCTTGCAGCAACAACGGAATCTTACCTGCCCCACAGGCATCCCAGCCCCTTAGGATTAACCTGCGCCCACTTTTAGGAGGCAGCAAGGTCTAAACCCAGCTGGCCACTTTCTCCCACTCCAAAGCTTCGGGCCTTCAAAAACAACCATGCTCACTGCCCCACCTTGATGGTCCCTGGGTGCTGGGTCTCCTCTTGCCGGTGCTTCTTCTAGCAGCCGCTCCCAGATTTGCTCCCCACGGGCCACAGCCTCTGTCTCCCCTTCCTTCTGTCTGAGTAAAAGCTCCCTCTCTTCCCCAGGAGGGTGGAGACCACCCTCAGCAGGTTTTCTCCTTGGCTTCTCACCCTCTCTCCCTCTGTGTCCCTTCTCCTTTGTGAGGTCAATATGCTCGATTTTCTGTTCTTCCAAAACCGAACCATTGCATCTCTGCTATTGCCTCCTTTCTCTCCATGTCACCCCTAACACTACCAGAGTCCCTGTTGGCTTGGCCTTCCCCTCCGGGGTTCTAGTTTACTCGCAGTCCCCTCCCGGTGACCTCCTAATCACCAACGTCTAAGGCCACTTCCTGGGTCTCCTTCTTCCCACCCTCACCATCCCCAGCCTGCCTCTGACTCTCCATTCCCTGACTGTCCTCTTTCTTGGAAGCCACAGCCGCTGCATCTGGATTACCCAGTCAGGCATCCACACTGCAGTCTGGACCTTCTTGTTTGAATGAAAACACCTTGCTTCAACGGCTCTCCTCACTTTTAGGGCTAAAGTGGTCTCCTGGTGTGTGAGGCTGTTAGGGGTGTGGCCCCAGAGGTTTACCTGCTTCATTTGTGGTCACTTGTCTCTAGCACCTGACAGTTCAGTCACATCCAGACTTTTGCAACTGTCTCATTGTTCTCTGTACATTTACAAGTGCTGTTTCCTCCTTCTGGAATGTCTTCCTGCTTCACATCCTCGCCCCTCCCCCACCCCGCCCCCAGTCTAGAGGCTCTTCTCTGTCCCCAGAGGCAGCTGTGCTCCTGGGCTTCCCCTGAAAGCATCCTATGAGCTGGATGACTCAGCAGCCACCCTGCCCCTTGGACTGCCAGGAGGGGACCCAGTAGCCCAGTACACAATAAATCTTGATGTTCTCATTCTTAGGCTTTTCTCTCTCTTTGCAGCCTCCCTCTGAAAATCCATGTGGTTTCATTTTCAACGTGCAGCTCAGTTCAACAGAAATGCCCCGGATGCTATGCTGCAAGCTTTTGTCTGGCTAATTGCCAGCCATCTTTACAACTTACGCCTCCTCCTAAGCCCAGGCCCGTGTTCCTGGCTGTCCACAGGATGGAAACTTCCATCCAGACGTCTACCTGAGGCCTTACTTCTCCGGCCACGTTCCCTAGGAAACTCCACGCTCTTCACTTAAATCAGTAGATTTTGAGAAAAGCAGATTATCCTCTATAACGTGGGTGGACCAAACTCCTTAAAAGAAAAAAGACTGATGTCCCTCCAGGAAAAAGAGAATCTGCCTGCTATCTACCTTTGAACTCAAGTTGCAGCATCACCTCTCCTGTGGGTCTTCCGCCCGGTGGCCCACCCTGCAGATTTTGGAGCTGCCAGCCTCACAAATGAGCAGAATCAACTTTTTAAAACTAAGGTCTCCACACACACACACACACACACACACACACACACACACACACACAGCTCTGGTTCTGTTTCTCTGGGGAGCCCTGACCAATACGCCTGCATCCTCCTCCTAACCCTGCTGCCTGCCCTTGTGCTCACTGCCCTCCAAGCCAACCAGTGGTGCTCACTGATTTTCTGTAATGCGAATTTGCTCACAGCAATCCCTGGATCCCTATTGTTTACTGGTTGACAGCTGTGTGTCCCAAACATCAGGTGTCTGTGTATCTTTCGCATGAGCTTTTAGGGTCCCATCTATACAATTATTTATTTTATATTTTTCTTTATATCAACCCTTCTCAGGGATATTTGCACTTTGTCAGGAATCCATGAATTTTAAGATAAAAGCTCTCACAGTTATATTATGGGTCTCCATCAAAAGGTGAAGAACTATTTTGTGGATGGGTTCGAAGGTTTTCCTAGTTTCTGGAAACCACATAGGCTGGTCCTTTTGACTTGGAAGTTCAGTTTCCAAGATGGAGCACCCCATGCAAGATTGGGGGGCATGGCAGATTTTACTCTCGTCTCAGGTCACCCCTGCAGAGGTGGTTCCTTATGCAATCTGCCTCTTCCTCTGTGGACGGAAGCGAGGATTGTGAATGCCTGTCATCGCCCCCTCACTGGGGGTGGGGAGCACGAGAGAGAAGAGAAAAGAGGAAAAGACACCATTCAAGATTTCATAGTTTACTCCTCATGTTTGAACATAGCCCATTCCATTATTTTCTAGAACACTATTCTGAGGAAAACACTACAAAGAAGTACGTAGCGCCTGTGCATCGGCTATCCCTTTGACAACATTAAGGGACTTAGTCACGTTGTGTGGGGAATAAAACAAGTTGATTCATGGTGATGTGACCCTTTTGTCACGCCGGTTCCTTTTTTTCTGTCCTATATCAAGACTCCCGGCCCTCGGGAAGGGCATCTCTGCATGCAAAGAAGAACCTGAGACAAACCTGTAAGTAAACTTTCAGAGTAATCTTATTTTTGAAATTGTCTTCTTTCAAGAAAAAGTTAATTAGTAATTTGGAATAAACAATTGAGGCCAGAGGATCCTTTAATCCTTCTCCTCCACCCTGGCAGTTTACCTGGATGCAGAAATACCAGAAACTCTTTGTTAACACACTCGCCTAGGGGCTGTGAATACCCTCATCTCAGGGAAGACCTTGGCTGAATACCCTCTTAACGGAGCAGCTAGTGTGGACTTAAGCCTTTGAGGAATTAATCGCCGCAGGCCAAGCCTGGGGTGGGGGTTAGTGAGGAGCAGGGCCGGCCAGGTCCTGCGTGCAGAGCAGGATGCAGGACGACAGATTGAATTGTTCCATAAACGTTCTTCTGTTTACCCGGTAGCTTTCATTAATCTTTCTTTCCTTGTGTGAAGGTTGCTTTCACGGAGAAAGGCATTTGCTGGCTTTCCCAAGGCAAGAATGATTAAAACAAAGTTATGAGGGATTCATTCCACCTCAGACGGGGCCTCCGTGCCGGCTCAAGCTATTTTGGCAGGCTGAGAGAACAGTGTGTTCAGAACCCAATGATAAGTTTGCAAGAGTGTTTAAAAAGAGAAAGAAAAAGAGAGAAGGACAAGAGACGCTTTATTCTTCTTTTGTCCCTCTTCCAGGCACGGGGCTCCTGTAAAATGCCAACACCCAGAGGCAGCTCTGGACTCTTCTTTGCCTTATTTCAGAGACTGTTGGGCAGCAGGAACCGTAGAACCGGGCTAGCCCAAGGGAGCTGCAGTCTGGAGCGGTGACGTGACCTGTCCAAGGTCACACAGCCCTTCCGGGCGAAGGCAGGCTGGACCACTGGTCTCCCTGCCCGTGCTCTCCTCCTGTTCCACTCTGTTCTTTGTTCAGTGTCCTTTACAATGAGTTTCCCATCAAGCCCTGAAGACAGTGAGAGGGGCTGAGGGGTGTAGGTGAGGGGCGCCCGCAGGGGACCCACGGAGCAGGTTGCGGGAGCACCAAATGAGTAGAGGGGCTGCCCGTCTGGGTTTATTTTCCCCAGGGAGTCCGCGGACTGTATCTGTGTTTGTTGAGCATGAGCCATTGGCTTCTGCATGGGGTGTGCGGTCAGAATGAGTTGGTCTTGCTTAATGGAAATTTTGGGATGTCAGACAAGGCGAATGTTCCACAGGTGGGGACAGAAGGGAGCATTAGGACGGCTCCCAGGGTCCCATCTCCAGGTCCTTCCCAGAAGAAGGCCACAGTGACTTCTCCTGCAGTTGCAGAAGCAGCGAGCCCTGGGTTTGTCTTGGCCAGTGCCGGAGCGGCACCGGCGACGAGCATCTTCAGTATCCCCCGACCGGAAGGCTCCCAGGGCGGGCCATCCATTTGGAGGTTCGATCAGGGGTGTTTCACGGCCCGCCTGCGATGGCTGCCAACTGGGCCTTGCATGTGGAGCGAGGATGTGTTCTTTGCACCCTGAAAGTTGACCTGTGCTCAAAGCGTGGTGCCCAGGAATGGTGGTCTCCTTGTCTCCCTAACAAAGAGGCTGGACAAGGGGCTTTGGGGGTGGACGTGATGGCTGGGAGCCCCTGCACTCCATGCCAGTGTTTTTGTTGCTGCCACTGACATTTAATATCCCCCCTCCCCCAGGGAACACGCTTGAACCACTGTGTACGCATCCCGCAGCTGTTGTCTGCTGGCATGTGCAGGCTTGATGGAGAAGCGTGGCCACTCTGTTTCCCGTGGCAACAGCTTAGCTCTGCGTGAAAGCACATAAGTGCGGGCTCAGGCTGGATACACAGACTGCAAGGCTCTGCGTGACTCCTGGCTTGGACCGGGACTCCTCATCAGTAGCCCTGTCCGTTTCCTTGTTCCCTCCCACTCAGCCACACAAAAAGTGCTTTACCCCCCAGGAAGGAGAGAGGGGGCTCAGCTTGTGATACTGCCCTGAGGACTCCAGCTGTGGTTCCCCCGACTGGGACTTGGTACAAAGTGCAGGTTAGGAATCAAGGCAGGCAAGTGGCAATTACTCTTGGGATATGCTTTTGGTAGAAGCAAGAAGCAGGTACTTGATCCAGGGGAGACAAGGATGTTGAGTCAGGCAGTAAACATTATTGATAATGGAGGCAAAATAAAGAGAAATTGCAGGTTAAAGGGATCAGGTTAGCCTTTTAGAAGCTGCTGGAACAAGCAACGGAGAGGGAGGGAGGGGCTTGACCCTGTAGCACAAGGGAAGGGAATAAAACAGAGTTAGAGCTCTTTGGGCAAAAATAAATATTCCCAAGGCATAGAGAAAAACCTTTACGCATGCAACTGAAAACTGGCCTGCAGCATGATTTTAAAAATGTCCCAGGGGATCAAAAGAGGGAGCAATAATTCAGATAAGCAGAGAGGAGAAAGAATAAGGTGGGGAGGGAGGTGGAGCAGAGACAAGAGGAGGAAGTAATGTGAGGATTCCCCAAAGACCCAGGGTTGCAAACTGGCAACCAGTGGGCAAAATCAGCCAGAGTGTTTAAAAATAATTTGAGCCTACCTAAAAAGAAAAAAAAAAATCAGATGTCACCTAAAGAAATCTAGATTTCTGGCTTCTCTTGAAAAAAAAAATCAGAAAACCTGGCAACTATACAACCTTGTCTCTGTACAGTCCAGAAGAATATTTGCTGGCTGGGGGCTGCCACTCCTGGAGCTTAAATTGGGGCGCAGGCTCTCCATTGCCCATCCCTCATGCTATTCAGCCCCCCAAACTATCTCCTGATTTCCTTCACTCTTTAAGTGTCTGGTGTCTGTGTGACCCCTGTGGGCCTCTGCAATGCTGAGTGCTGCCCGAGCTGCTCTGATTTTCCAGCACAGGAAGAACCCCGACCTTGACCCCCAGCTCACCAGAGTTGGGGCCAACATCTCATCCCCTGACCCCGGGACAGATGGCTCAGTTAAGGAGGGTTCTGCAGCTTGGACCTCAGACCTGGATGGGCCTGACGCCAGGATGGGGACCTGCAGTCAGCTCTGGAGGGTTCGGTGAGGGTGCTGGCAGAGGAGGTGGGGCACACCAGAGGCAGGTCACAATGAAGGGAGAGCTTGTACCTGCACTGTCAAATCTGCATTTCAGGATGCATGCACAGTTGGGATTCCGGGGATGTATTTCAACACACTTAGAGCTACTCTTTGAAGATCATGTTAAAGAGGGTCTGAGAAGCTGCCCATATTGAACCCTCAACCTCACTTAAACATGAGTTAGAATCCTGGCTCTTCCACTTATTCTGTGTGACCTTCAGCAAGTTACCTAAGCTCTCTGAGACTTACTTTCCGTATCTACAATGTTTAGATATAATACAGAGCTGCTGTGAAGATTAAGAATAATGTGTATCAGATGCTAAAACAGTGGCCAGACACTTGGTTAACAACTTGATAACCATTACCATCATTATTTATCTACTGGTTGGTTAGAGGCACGGGCTGTAGGTTGTTCACTTCTATAATTATGTGACTGTGGCACCTGAAGGCACATGTGGTGTGCTGGAACTAGAGCTCCATTTAGCTCAGGGACCCTGTAAAGGATTTTTAAACAGGGTTCTTGAAAGTCAGAGGTGAAGTGTGTCTGTGTTGGGTCACTGAGTGGTGGAGAACCGGGGGCTCGCTCCCAGCTCTGCCTCGAACACCAGGCCGGCTGGGCGAGTCCCTTAGCCTCTGTGGATTTTC
Organism: Trachops cirrhosus; assembly: GCA_028533065.1. NCBI lineage: Eukaryota > Metazoa > Chordata > Mammalia > Chiroptera > Phyllostomidae > Trachops > Trachops cirrhosus. Next base: position 102,307,666 of record CM052544.1, read on the forward strand.
ACTTCCTCATCAGGGGAAGCCAGCCAGCTAGCTGTCAGTCATCCAGAGCTGTACAGCTCAATATGTGGACACCAGTCACAGGTGACTACTTAAATTTAAATTAATTAAAACTAAAGAAAGTTAAAAATTCAACTCCTCAGTTGCATTAGCCCTATTTCAAGTGCAAGTGCTCAGCTGACATGTGAGGTTAGTGCCAACTGTATCAGTCAGCATAGATGTGGAACACCTCCATCATCGCAGACCGTGCTAGCAGACAGTGCTGACCGCTAAAGCTTGCTACCCCCGTCTGGTCCTCAGCAGCAGCCGATGGAGCAGCAACAGCCCCACCTGGCAACTCATTAGGAATGCAAACTCTCAGATGCCTGTCTTCAGAGTCAAAATCAGCATTTCAACAGGATTCCTCCAGCGATTGTATAGTCAAGTTGAAGAAGCTCTGATCGCTGACTTCTTCTAAAAATGAAATTTAGGAATCTGAGTGTCTGCTTGAAAAGTCTTTGAGAAAGAAATAAACAACCCTCTTGCCCAAACCCTGATTCACTGATGTGCAGAGGATGAAAGCATGGGGCTAAAGATAGATGGAGAAAGCTGAAGACCAGCAGGATGACTGCCCCTCCGCAAGAGCCAGAGGAAAGAAACCGGCAGACATCTAAAGGCAAAGCATCAGTGCTGGGAGGCTGTGCCAGCCAGTTCGGGGCCCTAAGCCTCTCATCAGCTGGGAGCATTTGATCCTTGCCTGACAACCTTCAGAGAGGAATGGTTCTCCATGTTCTGTAGCAGCAGGTGGATTGCATTTACTGGGCACTTTTCTCTCCAGGGTGTGTTAACGATGCTCCCTAAAGCTCCGCTCATTAAACCTCTGCAGGACGGGACACAGGCAGGTCTTTCATTCAAGTAGGAAAAAGGAGAAACAGAGATTGGAGAAGAAATCGAGGCCATTCAACAGTGACAGGAAGGGCGGACTGGAACACCAGTGTCTGCGTCCAACGCTCTCCTCCCTGGCTTGAGCTATAAAACAGGAGAGACTGCTCTCAGTCCTCTCCCTGCAAGAAAGTTTTAGTGACTTTTGGTGATGTGCTGTCTCCAGCACAAAAACAAAGGGGATAATATTGGAATTGTTGCTTGTTAAGAAAACATGGGCCTCTTACAGGACAAAATTGCGGTCATAGATCTTATTTAAATATTAGATTTTAGTGCTGAATGTTAAAACTTTAATGTGTCCATAAATCTGTTTCTTACTTTCAGAGAAATATCTGTATTAAGAACACAATGTACAAGAGAAGGAAAAAAATGAATCCTACATGTACATTATTAATTTTTTAGGAAGCAAGCAAAATAGTGCCTCATAAAAGATAATAGAAAAAATTAAAAAGCTGAGATTTCTGATTTGCTCTGGAGAAAATTTGGTGATTTGAGACACACCCTTACAGAATCAACGATTGCAATGCAGGAGGACATGTGAGCAGACAGAAGTGGGTTTGTGATATGCAGGTTGGTTCTTGCACAGTCCCTGGCAGACAGTGGGGTGTGTTTCCGCAGGTACAGAGTGTGCTGAGCACCCCGTCACATAATCGAGTCATGGAATCTGAGGACAATTCAGGGGACAGGGAGCTGGCCGGGAGTCGGAGAGACCTGGTCCGAATCCCACTGTGCCGCCCACTCTCTGTGTCATCGCTGACACAGTTCAGTGAGCACTCTGAGCCTCAGTGTCCCCTGTGTAAAATCCAAAGAGCACCTGTCTCTAGGGGCTGCAGGGGGATGCTTTAGGTAAAGTGCCTAGGACACAACAGGCAGTTCATACCTACTAGTGTGTGAATTAATCAAATAATGGTTTGAGGTCAAATCCAAAGCCATGAAAAAGGAAGCGAATGGGGCAAGCCTAGGAGGAGAGGCAGCACCTCCCGACCTGCTCTAGTGCTGGCTGTCCTGCCCCCGCCCCCCTCCCCCTGCCCCCTGCTCACCGCTGAGGGCTGGAGTCCTCTTGCTTGTGCAGAGAAGCAGGTCCCACGTGGGTTGGCAATGTTGGGGGAGGATCCAGAGCACAGGGCCCATCGGTGAGTTCCAGGGTCAGAGTGGTCCGGGAGTCGGGAGGGGGTGCACAGGAGCACTGCCAACCATCAAACCAACCTCCGATTCTGAAAGGAAGCAAGTTGTGGGAGAAAAAACACCGCGTGCTTTTGCTGGTCCCCATTCTAATGACCACTCCAATTCCCTTTCCTCCTGACAAAGTAAGAGCATTCCCTTGGAGCATCTTGAATCTCTGATAAGGCCAGCCCTGCATGGTAATGTCCTTTCTTCAACACTTAATTCCTCCCCATATCCCTCTTCTGTGCTGAGCATTTCCATTCAGATTACATGGCAGGAGAAATAAGCCTTCTATATTATGGCTGGAGGAATTTCCACAGGTTTGTTCCTAACCTCTCTGTTTCCCCATCTCATTTCTACGCTTCGTTAACTACATTTTCCCTGAACATAGAGGGAGAATCATTTCCTCACCCCAGGTTGCCCGGTTCTGCCCGGTTCACACCCTCTCGTCCATGCCTGGACATCCCACTCCCCGGCAGTAAGTCACTGGCTTGGACAGTATCGAGATACTCCATAAATCCAGCCCCATCATCTCTGATGTGAGAAGACATTTATTTGAGAGTGTTTTAAAATTGATCATGTCTTCACTGAAATCCCATACATATGGTATAATGCTCATTAGATATTTTCATGTCAATCAAGAAAGAAACATCTCAAATTGATATTATATTGTTCCAAATGAACCCAATTTCATCACAGACCTAAATCTGTGTGACTGACAGGGTGGTAACAGCCCCATAGCACCCGTATTTTAATTATGCCAGATTTGGAGACAAAACAAAGATAATTAACTCAGTGACAAAAAATATTCTTGTTTCCTTTGTAACAGTCTCAGGAGAGAACTGCACTCGGGGTAGGAGCAGGAGAGGAAAGACTTGGTTGTTACATAGCAGAGATACAGTGGCCTCGAGCCAATGCTGCATTTAAGTTCAGATGCCCCTGATACGCTTCCTGGTCTGTAAAATTGAGCACAAGAAAATAGATGACTATCAAAAAGCGATCTTACATAATAATGCAGTTCATTGAAATTTCAGCCTATCCATCAGCCTAGGGTTCATTGCAACCTTTAAGACCCACGACACAGTTTTGCTGCTCTTACCAAGGAGCAACCACTGGCTAACAAAGCAGCACAGAATTCTGTGGCTTAAAATAAATAAACATTTGTTATTGAACAAGTACCTGTGATCAGCTGTTGGGCTGGCAAAGGACCCGCCGGTCGAGGATGGTCTCTTTGCAATCTGGCAGTTAACTGGCTATTGGCTGAGTTGATGAAATAGACTGGTCACGTGTCCCTTGTTATCCAGCGGCCCAATCTGTAGATGATAGGTTGAATAATGCCCCCCACCCCAAGGAGGCCCGTGTCTAAATGCCCAGAACCTGTGAAAATGTTACCCTTTATGGTCTCTACACAAGGTACTCTACACAAGTGCTTAAGTTAAGGATCTTGAGATGGGAGATTTTCCTGGATTATCTGGGTGGGCCCATATAATCACAGGGTTCTTTATGAGAGGGAGACAGGAGGATTAGAGTAATGGAGAGAAGATACAAGGATGGAAGCAGAGGTCAGAGAAAAAAGAAGGTGCAACATTGCTAGCTTCGAGATGGAGGAGAGCCCGTGTGGCCAGGAATGCACACAGGCCCTAGGAGGTGGGAAAGGCAGAGAAATGGGTTTTCCCCAGAGCCTCCAGAAAGAATGCAGCCCTCTGGACCCATCTTGTTTTATTTATTTTTTGTAATTTAAAACTTAAAAAAATATTTTATTGATTATGCTATTACAGTTGTCCCCAAATGTTCCCCTTTGTCCCCCTCCCTCAGGCAAACCCCCATACCATTGTTCATGTCCATGGGTCATGCGTATAAGTCCTTTGGCTACTCCATTTCCAACACTGTGCTTTACATCCCCATGGCTATTCTGTAACTACCTATTTGTATTTCTTAATCCCCTCACCTCTTCACCCATTCCCCCACATCCCCCCTCCTATCTGGCAAACATCAAAATGTTCTCCATATCCGTGATTCTGTCTCTGTTCTTCTTGTTAGCTTAGTTTGTTTTTTAGATTCAATTGTTGATAGATTTGTATTTTTTGCTATTTTATTGTTCATAGTTTTGATCATCTTTTTCTTAAAAAGGTCCTTTTAACATTTCGTATAGTAATGGTTTGGCAAAGATGAACTTCTTTAGTTTTTCCTTGTTTGAGAAGCTCTTTATCTGCCCTTTGATTCTAAATGATAACTTTGTTGGGTAGAGCGATCTTGGCTGTAGGTCCCTGCTTTTCATGACTGAATATTTCTTGCCAATTCCTTCTAGTCTGGAAAGTTTCTTTTGAGAAATCAGCTGACAGTCTTATGAGAACTCTCTTGTAGGTAGCTAACTGCTTTTCTCTTGCTGTTTTTAAGATTCTCTCTTTATCTTTAAGCTTTGGCATTTTAGTTATGATGTGTCTTGGAGTGGGTCTCTTTGTGTCCATCTTTTTGGGACTCTGTGCTTCCTGGACTTCCATGTCTATTTCTGTCAATTAGGGAAGTTTTCTTTCATTATCTTTTCAAATAGATTTTCAATTTTTGGCTCTTTCTCTCTTCCTTCTGGCACCCCTGTGATGCAAATGTTGGACCTCTTGAAGTTTGTCCCAGAGACTGTTTACATTATCCTTGCTTTTTTGGAATTCTTTTTTCTTTTTGTTGTTCTGATTTGTTGTTTTTTGCTTCCTTATGTCCCAAATCATTACTTTTCTCCATTTTGTTTAGTTCTTTTTCTAGGGTTTTGATCTGTTCTTTCATTTGGGCCATGTTTCTTTATCTCCTCATTTTGGCAGCCTCCTTGTGTGTATTTCTATGTAATAAATAGAGCTGCTATGACTCCCTGTCTTGGTAGCATGGCCTACTAAGTAGGGGTCCTGGAGGGTCCAGTTGCACAGCCTCCCCTATCACCCAAGCTGGGTACTCAAGGTGTACCCTTTGTGTGGGCTGAGACACCCTCCTCTTATAGTTGAGACTCGATTGCTCTTGGTAGGTCAATGGGAGGAATTTACCCAGGCCAGTCAGCAGCAAGGACTGGCTGTGACCACTGACCACTAACTTCCACCCTCCGTGGAGGATCAGCTATTTAGGGGCAGGATGGTGATGCTCCAACATGGTCTGTAGCTGTCCACTGGGTGCATGAGTCCTGTGATTTTCCAGGTGGTTCAGGCCAAGGTCAGCCCCCACCTGTGTTTTGCCTGGGACCACTCTGCCTGAGCTATAAAGCAATCCAAGATGGGTGCTATTAGTGCTTGGCTTGGAGGTTCCCAGGCGAAGCCAAGTGGTGACTCTAGGCTGGCTACTACTAATGCCAGGGCTGGGGCCTCTTAGCAAGGGGTACGGGGGCTGGGGACCCACTGAGGCCAGCTGCTATTCATTTGAGAGAATTTAGGAAGTTGAGAACCATGAGCCAAGACCAGTCATTCATATAGATAAGTCCCTATTAACAGCTTGGGTGAGCCCTTAAGTTGGGTGGGACAGAGTCTCAAGGGATCTCCAGAGCAGGACACACAGTGTTAGCCAGGTTGATGGATCTCAGATATGGCACCCATCTGCCAGCTCTGTGGCTCTGTGGGACAGAGTTCAGAATAGGGACAATGGCCTCTGCCCACCTCTCTTTCTGGGGAAAACTGTCCTCCAGCTCCCGCCTTGATGCCAGACATTTCAGTTCCTTTCTGTATGTCAAGGAATGAGTCCAAGTAAGTCTATTTGTGGGTTCTTTATGAGGAACTCCTTGGGACTCCACAAGTTTCTTCCACCAACTCCATCCCTACTGGTTTTTGCAGTTAGAAGTTATGGGGAGTTATCTTCATGGCACCATGGCTGGGGCATGTGATGTAGTGCTAGGACTCCTCACACGTGAGATATCCTCCCTGAATTTTTATCCACCACATGTGAATGTGGGACTAGCCAGTTCCACATCCCCACCCCTCCTACCAGTATGGATGGATATGTTTTTTTTAATCCTGTAGTTCTCAGACTTCCATTCAACTTGATTTCTGATGGTTCTGAGTGATGGTTATTCTATATTTTGGTTGTAATTTTGATGTGGTTGTGTGAGGAGGTGACCATCTTGACCAGAAGACTGGACCCGTTTTAGACTTCTGTCTTCCAGAACTATAAGAGAATAAATATGTGTTTCTATAAGCCACTAAGTTTTTGGTAACTTTTCACAGCAGCGACGGGAGACTAATACACCTGAACTTGTTGAAAAGTTAGTAGCAGGTTTCCAGAGCAGGGCAAGAATGAATCATAAATTTGGGATTGGCATGCTGTCACTTCTGTCACATTCTATTGGCCAAAAGTATCCCAAGTTCATTTCAAACTCAAGGGTTGGAGAAATGACCCTACCTCTTGATGATTCTATTTCTCTCACTTCTTGATGGGAGAAGGTGGTAAGTCACATTGCAAATGGGTACAGGGACCAAGAAGGATAATTGTCATGAATCTACCACCATGCCCTTTACAAAACGACAGAGGACATTCAAAAGCAACATCTGACCCTGGTCTCTTTCTCATTTCCAGGGCCACAGGGATCATGGGGGTCTGGAGCTCAGGCAGCGACATCTTCCTAAGTCTTTGGGGAATCTATGTGTCTCCAAGAAGCCCTGGATGGAAGGACCTTATCCAGCATTTGGGAGTTTGTTGTTTTGTTGCTTTCATTTCCGTGGGCCTCCTCTCAGTGGCCTTCTCCTGGTTTCTGTCCTCACCTGTTGTCTTCACCGCCTCCTGGGTGATCACGTGTGTTCTGCTGTACTGCTCTAAGCACGTAAGATGTTTCATTCTCCTCCTCTTCTTCTCCTGTGGCCTGCGTGAAGGCAGGAATGCTTTGATCACAGCTGGCACAGGGGCAGTCATCTTTGGACATGTGGAAAATATCTTTCACAACTTTAAGGGTCTGTTGGACAGTATGACCTGCAACCTAAGGGCAAAGAGCTTTTCCATACATTTGCCGCTTTTGAAAAGGTATATTGAAGCAATTCAGTGGATTTACAGCCTTACCACTCACCTGAGTCTATTTGATGATCTTGTTTCTTGGAACCAGACTCTGGCAGTCTCTCTTTTCAGCCCCAGCCAAGCTCTGGAGGCACAGCTAAATGACACTAAAGGAGAAGTCCTGGGGGTCTTGTACAAGATGGTGACCACGACGGAGATGCTGTCCTCCCTGGGAGAGCCGCTACTTGCCCTCGCAGGGCTTTTGCTGGTGCTACTTGGCACTGGCCTTTTCATGAAGCGATTTCTGGGCCCTCGTGGCTGGAAGTTTGAAAACATCTACATCACCAGACAGTTTGTTCAGTTTGACGAAAGGGAGCGGCACCAACAGAGACCCTGTGTCCTCCCGTTGAATAAGAAGGAAAGGAAGAAGTATGTGGTCATCCCATCTTTCCGGCTCACTCCTAAAGAAAGGAAGAACCTGGGGCTGTTTTTCCTCCCCATACTTACCCATCTGTACATATGGGTGCTGTTTGCAGCCATCGACTTTCTGCTGTATTGGCTCATTTTCTCAGTGAGCAGACATTTCCAAAGCTTGCCGGCACTGGAGGTTCACTTGAAACTGCACAGGGAGGTAGGCGCTCACAGGCACTTGTCAGGGTGCATCCCGGCTGTCAGCTGGTTTCTTTGCAAAAGATCATGAACCTCCCAAGGCAGGGCAGTGTCTTACCACCTTGGATGCCTAGCACGGTTCCTCCCATGTACAGGAGCCCATCAGATGTTGGTTCAATTGAAGTCCCTATGTTAGAGGATATCATTCTGAAAACGGTTGTCACTGTGTTAGCTTACTGTGGCTGCTGTAAAAATTACCATAAAGTGTGTGGCTTCAGACAACAGAAACTCATTCTCTAATACTTCTCGGGTCAAGAAGTCTGAAATCAGTGTTGCCAGGAGAACATCGAGGTGGTGTTGGCAGACACACGCTCCCTTCGGACTCTAAGGGAGAATCCAACCTTGCTTCTTCCAGCTTCTGGCGGCTGCTGGCATTCCTTGGCTTGTGCCTGTACTACCCCATCTTTGTTTCTGTCTTCACATCACCTTCTCACCACTGAACGTAGACTCTCTCTCTGTCTCCCTCTTAAAAGATGTACGTGATTGCAATAGGGCTTACCAGGATAATCATTTCTCCATCTCAAGGTCCTTCACTGAATCACATCTGCAAAGTCCTTTTCTCCCCCTAAATAAAACCACATTTACAGATACAGGGATTAGAATTGTATACTGTTGGGGGCCCACCTTTTAGTCTCCTACAGTCCACAGACACTGAAATATGGGACTAGGGGTCTCTGATGGGGAATGCGAAGGTGATTCTCAAGCAAGGGTGCCCGGCGTGAACCTAAAAGGCCAGATTCAGGGCCTGACTTCCTCTCCCCTCAGACCTGTTGTGCAAGTGGGCTGTGAGCACCTGCTCTGAACGAGAACTTCTTTTTTTTTGCAGTCCTGAGTCCTTCTCAAACAGGAGGGACCCTAATGTATCAGCATAGTGTTTAAGAGGATGGTGTTTGAGAAATGGCTCCTGTGTAGCCAAAAAATACAGCCTCTGCTAGTGCCACGAAAAAGTGGAACCAGCTACACTTTTCTTCTTACACAGCTTAGGTCAGTGCTTTCAACCTTAAGTTTGTTAAGAATCTCCTGGGGTGAATGCAGAGCCTTAGGCCTCAGTGTACAGAAATTCTGTTTTAAGCGAGGGAGCACTTTTAGTGAGCACTTCATTCATTTCGAAGCAGGCGGTCCATAGACCACACATGGAAAAATTCAGGTTCCTCCGGTGCAGGAGAGCAAAGACCTTGTAAACCCGCGGCCCTGGTGCAGCGTCTTTCCTGGGAGCTAAACAAGCAAACAGGCAAACCAGCCCAATGTTTTGGCCTGGCCCCCCGGATCCAACCAGACTGGGGTGAGGCCTGGGCGAGGGGTTTGTAAAAACTCCTGAGTAATTCTCATGTGAGGCCAAGATTGAGAAAGACGATTCTAAACCCATCACCCAAAGAATGGCGCCATCGAATAGAGCCACAAAAATCTTCGCTAGCCAAGACCGTCTGTCTCCCTGAGCTTGTGCCTCCCCAGTCTTGGGGCATCGGCCTTTGTCCCCTCTATTCTCAGTCCTCTCAGCAGCTGTGTTCCAACAGAGAAAGCCGTGGTCTTCTGCATCTCGTCTCTTCTCTCTTCCCTTCGTCCCTGTGGGAACTTGTGATTATGGGGTCATTTCAGAGGATCTGGATAGTGTCAGATACTTATCTTACTTTTTGTCACCCAGAAATTGTGAAACTGAGCTAGGTGGGACATGCATGTGTGCATGTATGTGTTCTGTACGTGTGTTCACAGGCTTGTATAGTGTGTGTGTGTGTGTGTGTGTGTGTGCATGACAGAGAGACACAGAGAGAGAGAGTCATTCACGCAGGGGTGGAGTGCGCTAGCCCAGACAGCTGCTTCTTCATGTCTGATTTCCCTTCTCTTTATCGAGCACCATAGCTTGTGCCGGTGTGGTGGAAATCTCGGAAGGGATTGCCGGCAAATCCTCTTTTGAAGCCCCACTTTCCCCATCTCTCTTTATCTCTGGGCTGGGGTCCTCCTGCTGCACGCACACTTTGCCGCCCTTTCTCTTCTGGCTCAGCAGGTCCGTCCAGGCTGCTGCCCCTCCTGCCACTGGCTGCTTCTCCGAGTTGATTACTCTGAGCCCTCTGCGGCCCCTGAAGAATTTAGTTAATTACAAGAACCCTGTTGCTGTAGGTATCTGGAGCAGAGTAGATAATGGAAGTCGTGCTTCAAACGAAAGTCAAACAAGAGTTTCAGACAGGCTTGATCCTGGGGGGTGGCCGGTTAAAGGGCTTCTGTCCTCCCGTTCCCCTCCATTTGCCTCCTATTTCTACTTTTGGTCTCCCCTTCTCCTTCTTTCTCTTTTTGCTTCTCTCTCATTTATTTCTCTCAGTCAACATTCATGCTTGTTTTGTGAGTTCTCGCCGTTTTAGACACAAGGGAAAAAATGTTAAGTTCTGCCTCTGAAAAAAGGCCCAGAGGCTTTCCGATGGCAATGTCCTCACAAATACATTTTTGGGCGTTGGGTCCTGGGGGTGCAAAAATGTCTGGACCCTGACAGCTGCCATGGGGGGGCTCAGTCCTGGAGGGGGAGTACACCACGTCCACTCACAGGGACAGCAGGACAGTGGACGTGGGAACAGATGTGAGGCCACGGTGGCTGAGGGAGCCCTGCTCAGACTCCCTCCGATGGGGCCTGGGACGCAGTGCCGTCAGCAGTGTCTGCACGACTGGGGGTGCCTTGCCCTTACCCCAGGATGCCCTCGGAGGCTCCTGGTCTCTCCACCGCTGCAGATTTGCAAAGGAGCAGTCAGCGGGAAGAGAGCTCAGCTCAAGGTTTTGCCAATGTGTCTCTCCTACTTTCATACAATTTTAAATTAAAAAGAAAGATGGGAAATGACCTGAATTGAGCTCACTGGGTGGGTTGGCATTGTAAGAAAAAAGAGTCATAGTTGCTACTCACTGAGTACCTACTATGTGTATAGCATTTGACTAGATTAACGTTCTGGGTCTGTTTGATGCCAGAGTAGGTTCTCTGCCCATTCTTCAGCACTGTCTTGGGAAACTGTTTCTTAAAAGAGGTAAACACATTTTAAAACATAAGGGTACCATTTGGTATATCGTTCTGGATTTCGAGAAAGTTCATTTGTCTTCCACATTACCCTCCACCAGCCCTGTACAAAAATATTGACTCAGTCTTTATGAAGCCCTGACTCCCAGCTGCAAAATCCCCAGTTAGATTCCTAGACTAAATAACTTCTCCCCAGACCGAACACCCGCTGCTTTCTTATTGCAGGATTTCTCATCACTGACTCAATCGATGTGTTTGTTTCTTCAATACTATTAAAAAGAGTGCATGCCTTTGCTCTGGGGATAGAACTCTCTCTATTTAATTGTAGGCAAACTATCTTAATAAGAGGAGAGGCAACACAACTGCCTTTCATTGCTTAGCCACAGTGCTGGGGAAATTATAGATTTCATTCCACTTTTGTAGAGAGGTCCCTGGTTTGGGATTTCCAGGTTCTACACAGGTATTAGAGCAGATCCAAGGTGTTTGATGTTCTCTGGGTGGGTTGGGTTCTTTTTGAAAAGTCCTGGCACCAGGACACTGGGGTGCAGCAGTGATAACTTACTAACGACTCCAGTCTGTAAGGTTAATGCTCCATCCCAAAGGTGTTTAATTTACCCTGGGAGTAGTTTATTCACGGGCACGATCTGGTCCATTAATTCCTGTTTTACCAAATTAGAAAACAAATCCAATGAGAGATTAAATGACTTTCTGAGGTCAGGGAAAGGAAATTGCTGAATCAGCACACACCTCTCTCATTGGTGGCTTGGCTGGGTGGCTGAATGTCATCTCCTGCCCTCTGCGTCAGTTTGCTGAGAGCAACTGATTCTTTCTCTTCCTTAGAAGCAGGAAGGGATGCACCTTTCTGGAGTGTCCAAGAGATAAGAAAACATCCTATTTTGAGACCTCTAAAAATAGGATTTTAGAGCCACCTTCAGTAAATACTATTCTTAGTATTCTGGCACTAAGAATAATTCCCCCTCCCCACCAGCTCTAGAATGTTGACTTAGAACAGGATCTAGTGTCCCTATCTCCTTGTGACCTGGTGCTCTCATGGAGAGTGCAAGACTGGATCTTAAGGGGCTGTACTCCAAAAGTCTTTCCCTTCATTTGAGTTAAAACCATCTTTCATTAGTCCCACATGACCTAGACTATAGAAACAGGTGCTCCATAAAAATAGGTTATGTGGTCAGATTTGTTAGGATAACAGCTGGCTGACATTAAGCAGATTTCTCTGCCTTCTCAGAGCCTTCAGAGGTCTCGTGGGCACCGTGGCTCTCCAAAGAAGGGACATGTAGACAAACTTATTTGATACCCTTTTCAAGGAAACCTATATTTCCACAAGCCCACTGTGGAGAACACCGTGACAGAAACAGACAAGGCTCACCTCTTGGCCTCACTCCAGTCACAGCACACAAAGGAACTGCCCCTGCCCATTTTAAGACAAATGATATGTGTCACAGGGCAGTAGTGACAAAGACAAGGAATGACTATGAGATGGCATGGGTCTTGATGGTTTTATTCTTTTATTTTAGGAGCAAGGAACTCAAAACATCATCCATGATTCCTCTTTTAATATATCTCTGTTTGAGCCCAACTGCATTCCTAAACCGAAGCTCCTTCTGTCTAAGACTTGGGTTCCTCTCAGCATTATTCTTGTGATACTAGTGATGCTAGGACTGTCGTCCTCCTTCCTGATGCAACTTAAAATCCTGGTGTCAGCATCTTTCTACCCAAGCGTGCAGGGCCAGCGCGTCCAACACCTGCACGCGAAGCTGCTGAGGAAGAGGGCAAAGCAGCTGGGAAGGGAAGCGCTCAGGCCGCTGAACCTGTACTTCACAAAGGTAAGGCCGAGATGGGGGCGTGACCTGCAGTTAAGGACATTTGGAGTTTGAAGTGCAGAGCGGAATTTCAAAGCATTCTTCAACCTCACGTTAGCGTTATATCTTCCGCAACAGATGGGACACTGAGATAGATGGGGGAGTTAACGGATAAATATGGCTAAGGCCCCTGGCTTTGTGATTTTAAGTGCTGGTCTAGAGCAGGGGTGTCAAACTCGTTTTCACCAGCGGCCACAGCAGCCTTGTGGTTGCCTTCAAAGGGCCGAATGTAATTTCAACTCCTTAACTGTTAAGGAGTAGTTACATTTATACAGTCCAAAAATTATTTTGTCCCTTTGAAGGCAACTGCGAGGTTGATGTGGCCCCTGGTGAAAATGAGTTTGACACCCCTGGTTTAAAGGATTCTTCAAGATCGTCCAAACAGTGATTGCAAGTGAGTATATTTAGTCATATTATAGAGAGGCTACTGGAAAGGCCCTTTGCAATGAATAAGAGGTTACTTTACCAGGTTAAGGATAAATAAATAACAGACAGGGAAGTATCTACTATAGCTTGGTAAACTCCAAAGAATTTGCTCATTCTTCAGCATTAAAGTATATACATGATACCTATATCATGATATATATATGTGCATGTTTATACACATATATGGCAATATAATGATTTTCATACACTTAAAATAAATGTTTGCCAAAGATTTTATCTGACTTATTAATGAAAGAGAAAACAGTAAAAAATTCCAACCAGTTCGAAGAGCAATTCAAAGTACACATACGTACAGGGCATCAAGAATACCAGAATTAATTCACTTCATAGGTCCAAAGCTGACCTCTTCCAGAAGGGTGGGTGGGAGGCTCAATTGTACTCTGTGGGGTAAAGTTTATTTGCAGGTGTCTGGACAAGAATCCTTTGCACGGTTGCTCTCAGCTGACTACAATGCACACAGTTGGAAAACAGCTCACAGGCAATGAAAGAGCAAGATAACCCACAAGGATGATTGTTTTCTGGCCATTTCAAAGTCTTCTGCAATTTTTCCTGACACCGGTCGCCCCACGATGAGAGAAGTTTATGTCAGAGGCATTTGAAATGGCTCTGAAGCTCATTCATCCACCTTTTTGTCTCTTCAGATTCATTTCTGGCTTCCAGTCCTGAAAGTGATTAGAAAGAAGCAAGTGGGCACTGCAGGTGGCGACAATCCATGAGAGACCCCCACGTGGTACCTCGCCCACCCTTCTCCAGCCGTTCTCCCGGGTCCGCTGAGGGTGGTCCCCACCCATGCCCAGCGTCAGACAACTAACTATACTGCATGGTCCTTCAGGGCTGAGTCTGTGGCCAAACCGCTTTTTTTCATAAGGGCCGAAGGGCTAGCAGGTAAATGGTTATGTCATCTGTCTTCCAAGTGAGGGGCAAGATCTAGCCGGTGTCACAATGTAACAGCACTATAACCAAGTCCTCTGAGGATAAGTCTCAGCATGGAGTAACAGTTACAGAAAAAAACAAAAAAATGAGAAAAAACCCCGACATCTCTACTGCAGGCTCACAAGCAAATGCCAAGGAGAATATGCATGCACGATGCCAGTAAAATATCTCTAGCCTTTTGTCCCTTCTCTGCCCTTCGTGGTGTCTTTCAGAGCTATTCCCCACCCCCACAACTGTGTCTCCCCTCCTCCTTATTCCAGGACTGTTCCCAAACCCATCTCCAGCAGCTTCTAATTTCTTCTCCCCACCAACTCTGCTCCTGTCCCCTCCTTTTCTCGATCTCTTTGTTTCCGTCTCCTACCCAATCTTCTAGCCACAGTGATTTAGGGACCACATTTATCAAAGTCATAAGAAGTGTTTGTTAAAATGCACATGTTAGGCCTTTTTTCCACCGTATCAGTATATACCCCGTGTACAGGGGCCTCCTTCCCCTGTACGCTGAACACTAAGGCAGGAGACCAACCTCCCTGAATGCTGGTTTTATTATCTTTAAAGTCCAAGAATGGATAAGAAATAAAGAAACATTATTTTTTTTAACTTTTATTTTGAAAATGTTCCAACTTACAGAAAGGTTTCAAAATAGTACAGAGTTCCATTTACCCTTCACCCATCAGCCCCAAATGTTAAAATCTTACATAACCATAGCACAATTGTCAAAACCTAGTAAATAATCCTGAAAACTATATAACTCACAGAGTTTATTGAATTTTTCACCAATCGTCTCACTAGATCCCTTTTCTGGCCCTTGCTTCAACCCAGGCTCTCACACTGCTTTCAGTCGTCACGGTTCCTTAGTCTCTTCCGATTAGTAACAGTTCCTCATTCTTTCCTTTTTCTTTCATTATCTTGATACTTTTGGACAGTGCTGACCAGTTATTTTGTAAAGTGCCCTGGGACTTGGTTTCGTCCGAAGCCCCATGTAAGCAAACCCAGACAATGCCGTGCTGGCAAGGATACTCCAGAAGCGATGCCGCGCTCTCCCCAGTGATGTCCGAGGTGTACGGTGCCGGCGGGTCTCGCTGCTGGTGAGGTTACCTGTCGGCCTCAGTTCACACGGGGTCCGCCAGGCTCTCCCAGCGTGAAATTACTGTTTCCCTTTTGTGCTTAGTAAGTGTGGTCTCAAAGTGGAAATGCTTCGAGACCATGCAAACATCCCGTCTGTCATCTCCGCTTCGTGCTCTGATTTTAGCGTCCGTGGGTGCAGAACCATGGCCGCCAAGTAGTGGTTTTCTACGTTTGTGTCTTCAACATGTCTTGATTGGAATTCTACACTATCCCCAGAATGACACTTTTTTTAAAGACTAAACTTTGTTTCAGGCACCGAGTACGCATTTCACACATGTGATCTCATTTCTGGGTCCCGGCAGCCCTGAGAGGCGGCACGATCTCTTCCACGTTGCAGGTCAGGAATCTCACCCTCCAAGGCCCCGACTTAGCCGGCCTAGGGTGGGGCCCGGCACTCAGGTGTTTAAAGCTCCCGGCGATTCTAACGCGGCAGCCAGGATGGGGATCCAACATCCCAGCAGGTTTTACCGAGCCGTGGGCCTTTGATTTAGGCCCGCACTGGTGAAATGGCTCTATCAGAAGGAGCCTACGTTGGAAATGTGTGTGACTCAGCATTTCCCGAAGTGTGTTCCTGAAACCCCCGGTCCCTTAGTTCCCCAAAATGAGTTGTATGATGTTAGGAAATTCATATAATCTGCCTTCTAATCTTGAACATGAAGCATGTGGGCATAATTCAAAAATTTTGAGAAATTTCTTCTAACCTTGTTTCATGCAGAATTTCCCCAAATTACTAAATCATGGAATAACTTTACCAGTAATAACTGTTATCACCACTTAGGACCAGTTCTACAGCCCATACTCCGGTAAAATGCTGACATAATTGGTAAAGTTTTGTACGAAAAAAGAATCAGCGAAGGTGAATATGCATTTATGATTTTGGCTTGTTTAAATATTCTGATGATTTTATGCTTTATTGTGTTTTCTAAACAAGTGTATATAATAATAAACCGATACAATGTGTGAATGTTTGCATTCACTGTGTATTTATTCCTCCTAGAGGTAAGGGATCTTCCCCACATTAACTAAGACAAAGAATCAACTGCTCAATTTTTAGAGCAAATTGGATGCTTCTGCCTTTCTAAATTCTGCTAATTAACTCCCTTATCTGCCTAACAACAGCAAACATTCGAACAGAGTGCAGAGAAGGTGTCCGTGATGCCCACACAGCTCCCCTCCCCCTGCCCCAGTCCCTGCCTTGGCATGTCTCCAGTGTAGTCAGGAAGACGGACAGATGCTTAGGCAACGAGGGACAATCTACAGCAGCTTTAGTTGGTGCCTTTGTGGGACTGTGCCTGGCTCCCTGCCCCCGCCCGCTACGAGTGCCCAGTTTACCCCCTTTTATAGGAGGAGGGCACTAGAGAGGTTGGTAAAGGGGATTTAATTTTGTTTAGATTAAAATTACTTTTCTGAAGTAGCAAAATATCTTTTGTTTCCGACAGACTGACTCTGACCAGTTCACAAGACTTCTGCAGAATGTCTTCCGGTTTCTACCTGCTAGGCCAGCTTGTCCTCGTGCCGACGTGCCTGGCCCCTTGGAAGGACAGGCTGGCAAGGAGGTGCTATCACAAAAGGCGATTTTGATCCTGGAAATAAGATTTAGACTTGCTCATTAGGAGCAGTCTAACTTGGGAGATAAAATGCTTATGTAATTGCAGCATATCCACTTTAGATTTAAATGAATGGTCAGTTCAATGTTTTGAGACATCTATGGCAAAATGTGCTTGTTAATCTGGTAGAGGCAGAAAGATACGGCCCAGGGTAATGTAATAGAGCTTCCTTTGTCACCTCTAATTTCAATGGCTTATAAAAGTATGTTGCATTGTAGCTGAAGTCACTGTTTCTCACTTCATGAATCCCAGCGTGGTGGCTGTATTCTGTGAGTTTTTCGGGTGTCATTCTGTTGTCCTCGTTGGCTCTGAATCTGGTGTCTGTCGTGTTTCTCTGTGATGGTAAGATACCGTCATTCCAAACACCTTCATGGTCGTAGATCTCTTTTACCATTCTACCTGGGATATTAAACATTGTTTTCCTTTTTTTCTTTTTTTTTTTTTAAGATTTTATATCTGCTGTTTTCTCTGTTAGAACCTAACCAATCCTGTTTATATTATGGGATATGTTAATGTATTACGCATTATGTATTTTTGTCTTAATTCACCTGAGAGAGAAAAAAATAAACATCTTAAGAGAGTAAGAACTAACTTCCCCACCTAAAGTCAGTAATAGTGACAAAGACCATCGAAGTTGTTTTATTTAACTTGTGCTATAGAGGAGAAAGAAACTGGCTAAAAAAAAAGTGAATGAGGGTTGACTGTGGTTATATATCTATATTTAAAAGCCTGTTATATTGAGCCAATATAGCACCCACACAATGGGGAAGAAGATTTAAGTTAATAGGTGGCTGAGACCACCGAACTTTCAGGGCTCAAAGTCTCTTTTGGCTTTAATCACCAATGGTTGGTTGCAGTGACATTTTTTAAAAAGCCAGAAAGAGAGATGAAAAACAGGGTACAGAGGACAATAGCCTTTCATCATCTAAACCTTGGGCATCTATAAACCTCACCTTCACAGTGAGAAAGCACAAGAAATGAGAGTGAATTTGTCAACTGAGGTCTTTGTGCAAATGTAAATGGAAAGCAAAAATGGCAATGATAAGAACAAAGCATAACTAGCTGCAGTGACTACAGTTAAGGCAGAACATGTTTGCATTCCTTGACTGGATGCCGAGGAAACACAAGGAGTGGCCTGGGAGGTGTCCCCACCCCCACCTCATTTGGCAAAGACAAAGAACACCCTGCCGATGGCCCACAGCATGGGGCAGGACAGGCTTAGGGGATGCACAGGGGGCAGGAAGGACTGACATGAAGATGCCGATGTCCATCCACTCATTACCCAGAGCCGGCTGATCATCAGAATTGCCTTTTGAAGGTTAAAAAGTAAAATTAAATTACAGGTCCCAAACCTAAATCAAGACATACTGAGTAACTTGCAGGGGTGTCCAACCTGGGGCCATGGGCCACAGGCAGTACAGGATGGCTGTGAATGCGGCCCAACACAAAACTGTAAGTTTACTTAAAACATTGTGCGCTTTTGTGTGATTACATGTCACAGTGTATTTAACGTGTGGCCCAATACAACTCTTCTTCTTCCAGTGTGGCCCGGAGACACCAAACGGCTGGACACCCCTGGAAGAGACGAGGGAGGGTCCTGGGAGTCTGGTTTCTAAGGGACTTCACGGTTGCTTGAGATGATTCAGCAGATTTTGTAACCACTGCTTTAGAGATTGCAGCAACGCTTGGAGAGGAGAGATGGTTGGTTTATTGTAAAAAAAACCCCACATCTATGCAGTATCTACGTAATTAGTATTGTGGATATATACACAGGACTCCCACTCTGGCTGATGCTGAAGGAACTATTAATCCATCAAGTTTCTTCAATAATGCAAAATGCTATTGTCAAAACTACATTGTTCTCATCTCCTGTGATCCAACTCCCACACTTGTGTAAATGAGCAGCCGAGCAAAACACTGCCAATGGTGGCATCATCAATTAGGCACTTTCAACCGGTCGCTAACTATTTATCAAACGTGATTTGGTACCCACTATTATCTTTTAATTAAATTATTTCATTTTAGGGGGTGGGCTATCACATTTTTAAAAATAGACGTTAACCTCGACTTGGAAATTACATGATAGAGTAGAAAGAGCAGATTGTTGGGATGGGGAAGGCTGGGTTCAAATCTGAGTTCTGCTAGATATCCGTGACGTCAGCTTAGGCAATTTAGCTCTTGTCTCCCTGAGCCTCCATTCTTTCTTATAAAATGGGGCTTGAAATAGCAACTTGATACTATCTTTTTCAGAATTAACTGAGATGACACATACAGCGTCTCCCCAAATTAGATAAATAAGTGTTAGCTCTTTCCTTTTTTTCTCCCATTGTTTCCTGCCCAACCCCAAGTCCTTTAACTTTTAACAACAGGGTCTGATACAAAAAAATTTTTTTAAAAAAAACATTTCAACCAGGCTTGATACACAACAGGGATGGGCAAACCTTTTGTGAAGAGACAGTCAATAAATATTTTAGGCTTTTCAGCCGCGTGGCCTCTGTTATAAGTACTCACCTCGGCCACTGTAGTGAGAAAGCAACCACAGGCAGCGCGGAAATGAAGGAGCATGACTGTGTTTCAGTAAAACTTTATGTGGAAAAACAAGTGGCAATCTGGACTGGCCTGCCTGGTAACACAGGACGACTTTTTAGAAATCCATTCAAAATCAGAAAAGAAATGGGTCCAAAATTCCCTCCAGCTCAATGACTTTGCAAAAAAGTCACTTCACCTTTCTGAGCTTGGCTTTCTCATCTGTAAAGAGGAAGGAGCCGGGCTGTGGGCTCTCAGAGGAAGCTGCCGTCTCCCGAAGTCTTTCACTCTCTGGGAGGCGGCAGCCTCCTAGAGAGAATCCCCAGTGGGCTGCCTCCCAAGTTTCAGCATTGGATTTGTTTGTTCCTTCATGGTTGACCAATGAATCATAAAGAACAGCAGAAGCTCTCGGGTCATAAGTATGATTTTATTTGATGAAAAAAGGAAAAAATAACATTGGCCAAAATAAATACTGTTTTTTCTACAGACACAAAAGCAATCAGAATGCTTATTAAATTCTAAATGCCGTAGGTAATTTCAGACTGTTTAAAGTCAGGCTGTAATATCAGTGGCTGAGGACCTGGAAATTGGAAAGTCTCGCCTTTCCAAAGGGAGCCAGGCACTCACACTAAATGTGATATATTAATTAGGGAGTGAAAGAAATAGATCAAAATTGTTTTTCCGAAAGAAACCATTGTGGAGGGCTGTCTGTACTGAGACGAGGATGCTATGTCTTGCAAATGGAAATGCTAATACAAACAAGAAAGTAAACAATACAGTGCTTCGAACATGATGCAATGAAAGAAAAGTGTCCAATTAGAAAAGAGAACTGACTTCTAATTCTGGCTTTGCTACTGACTAGCTTAGCCAAGGCACTCCCTTCTCTCCACACAATTCAGTCCTTCATAGAAAATACTGTAATAGCTTTTACATATTTATTGAGCCCTTACTAGGTACCCGACACTGTTTTTGGTGTATTATTTCCATTAATCTTTACCAAAATCTCATGAGGGAAGTTCTGACGCTATTGCTGTTGCATAAATGAAGAAACTGAGGCACCGACAGGCTCCATAACTTGTACACAGTGTGTTCTGGGAGCAATACTGAGCATGGTTACTCTCTACTATGTGGCCTCCCAGGGCATGGCTTTACCCTGTCACATCCCTGCTCAGGGAGCTGGACCCACACTTCCTGGTGAATTAACATCCCCCCAGCAGGCAGTCGACCTCCCTCCAGTCAGATCCCAGCCTATTTCTCCACCTTTTTCCTCACTTTTTCTCTGCCTGAGCCCTCCCCTTGGTCCAAAACCTGTTCCCACCTGTTCCCCTGGAGTCGCCCATTCCCCTTCACACTTTTGCTCTCCTGGACTCACTCGTTTGTAAAGCACGCCCCCATCTCCTCTCCCCATGCACTTCCTCCCGTCCTTGGGTAAGAGGACTTGGGCAAGTCTTGCCACCCCAGAAAGCGAGCAGCGTGGGAAGAGTTTTGTAAGTGGGGCCAGGTCCTGGCTCTGTCACAAGCTCCGTGCGGGAATCGGGGGTTGTCATTTAAACTCTCTGGGCCTCAATCTCTTGATCTATTGAGTGTTGGACTTCATTTGAATTTTTCAAACTTACTAACTATTATTCTTTTTGGCAGTAAAACTCTTCGTCCAATTCACTCTTCGGATCACCAATACCCACTCCAGCAAAGATACAGCTGCCCGCCTCGAAACAGACCCCTCCCCTGCCCACCCGGGCAGTTCCTGAGGCACCCGAGGCACCTGGGAAAGAACGCAGGAAGACACAGAATAATTCCAGTCATTCCTGCACAGCCTCACAGCTTGTTTGCCTTATCATATTGGCATAGGTCATATTCTATCATTTACTTAAATGTTCTTGTAATCCACTCAGCATTTTTACTTAAATAACTTCATTCTAAAAGGACACTTTGTAATATCATTGTAAACAACAACAAAAAATGGTATCACTTTCCATAAATAGAAGGTAATATATATATCTACATACACATCATATTTACATTATTTACTATGTGCACATATTAGACACATTATGCACACAGTATATACATTTTACAGATACATATATAAACTATACAGCGCGTACGCACACACACATTGAAAACAAAGCAATATCATTGCATTTGAACTCCCAGCAAGATATTCACCTGCCAGAGCCAGCAGCCCACTGCCTTTGTACTAAACCACGGTGAAGCCCGCACCTAGGGGCCTTTCCCCTGAGGGAGGGGGACTGGGGTGCTTACACACCAGCTCCCACTAGGTGCTGACCATGGGCTGCTGCTGCTTCTGGGTGGTGTCATTCCTGGCACACCTGGCTTCCCCGATTCTGAAAAAATTCCCCAGGCAAAGAGATGCAGGGACTGGCAGTTGGCAGGCAGTGCAGGGCACTGCGGCCTGGGGGCTTGGAGCGGGGCCACCACCCCAATGGGACAGCTCCATTTCGCCCTCAGTAACATGCACAAGGGCTGCTTGCTTAATCGCCGTGGTCCCTCTGACACTCGCGTCCTGCCATTGTCACAACGTGGTTCTTGCCCATATAGCGTTCAGAACCCTTTGTTCTCAGTCCTGATTCCTTCACCCCAATAAAATGTCTGCTCCCGGTGTAGGAATACTTACACAACTAGAACATAGTTTTGCTGAAAAATTGTCTTAATTCTGCGTGTCATCTACACTGGAAACCAGTCCTCACTAAACTTTAGAGGACAAAAATATCACGGGATCATTAATTCGGCTTCAAGGAGCAAAGGATTTCTCTTTGAGCACCTGCATCCGTCAACCATGAAATCCTAGACAACTTCCCGAGAGCCATGGCCCAGAACACCCCGATCTCACTCAGAACACTATTTATAAAATTGCCCGTGTGCGGTAGTCTTTACAGGCTATTTTTTTCCTTCTCAAATGTTCTCCAGTTGTGTGGACGGCCTTTATGCAATCCAGAGAAAGGTGCCTCATCTGGATTAGTCAGCAGCAAGTCCTGTGACGCAGCTTCTGTGATCCAGTTAAAAATAGGAGACAGGATGTTTTGCATAAGTCATCACTGTTGTGCAATACTGGAGAGCTGACCTCTTTTTTTTTTTTTTTTTTAGTTTCCATATCTTGTTACTTTGCCTAAGAACAGATGAAAACTCTGTCATTGAGTATTTGGTCAAGACCTTTGTTTCTGTGACCGGGGCTCCCTGGCCCTGCTTGTATCCAGGGGCGTTGGTTGGCTTCTTCACTCCCTGACATTTACAGTCCTGATGCTCAGCCTCAGGCTCAGCGCCTCTGCCTTTCTTCTGACTCCCAGGGGCTTGCGAACTCCAGGGCCTACAGGGCCGTGTAGATGGTATAAGTTGCACAGCTGGCCGGGTGGATGGGACCACCCAGCCTGAGCATGCCCCATCTAAAAGGAGGGCAGCTCTTAACTCACTTCCTCGCAGATGGGCCGACTTTCCCCAGAGCAACCAGGCACCTAGATTTTTATGGGAACTTGCCTGACCTTTAAATGTTAAAGATGAATTCAAATATTAATTTTGAAAAGTAGAGTAGAGGTCGAACCATGAGCTTGTGGTGTGTGGCTTCTGTCCCATACATTCCCCTTCGGGAAACACGTGTGTTACCAGCTGTAAAGTGGGGTTCTACACGATCCACACCCTCAGCCCTCCCGCTGTGTCCCGTTCTTGATTCCCAATGTGGAAGGAGGACAGGCCTGTGACTTTGGCTCGGCCCTGTGCTAGCCGTGGATCTGCGGTTGAAGAGCTTCACCTCGCAGGGCTTCAGCTCCTCTTCTGCAGAATGTGATGCGTAGAATCAACACCTTGGAGGGCTCTAACAAGCTCTCTAGTTCCTCATCCTCATTCCCCTCTTTCCTGTGCTTCTTGATCTCGAAAACCAGTTCCCCAACACATTCACTGACCGAGATACTTTCCAGAATTTCTCAGCTTGGGAGTCAGCTTTATTTGTAAGTCGGCTTCCAGCCAGCGCAACCAACTCTACTGTCACAGCATCCCTCAACTCTCCTTTTTTCCGGCAGCAACTGCCACCACCATCTCTTACCAAACCATGGCATTGGCTCCCACCCCTACTTCAGTGCCTCTGTCCCTTCCCAGCTCTAGAACTCTTTCTCCAAAATAAAACAAACAAAAAAAATTTAAGTACTCTGTTCAGAGCTTTTCCTTGGAAGAGATTTTACAATGGCCATTTATAATTCCCATTACTTTTCACCTCTAACCCCAGTTGCCTGCTGCCCTTGCAGGCTAATGAGTTAACTAGATGGTCCCGTTTAATTCCTCAGCTGGGCATGAGGGGAGGGTCCCCTGGAGTGTGGCACGGTCAGGGGGGTCTCTGCAGTAAACTCTCATCAGGATGTCAGGCATTTGTACTCCAGGTAGAGCTGTAAGTATTAGAGCAATATCTCAGAAACAAGTGTTTTAATGCATTGTGGATAGTAATGTTACCAACATCAGGGAGGAAGAACTCTATTTTTTCTCACATCCAGAAGTACAAAAAGTGTTATTGTCCAAGACACAAAATGATAAAATTTCCATTTATCCTCAGGGTTTGAATATTGGAGGCAGGACAAGATTCCAGAGATGCAAACCTCTCACAGTCATCTAGTTTTCCAGCTGGTGAATGTACTGGTTTCCTAGGACTGCTACAGCACATGACCACAGACCGGGTGCCTTAAAACAACAGAAATGTATGCTCTCACAGGCTTGGACGTTAGGAGCTGAATTCAGGGTGTCGGAAGGGCTGTGCTCCTCCCAAAGTCTCCAGGGAAGAATCCTGCTTTGTCTTTTCTACCTTCTGGTGATTGCTGGTGAGCCTTTGCTTTCGTGGCTGATGGCAGCATCACTCCAGTTTCTGTCTTCATCGCCCCATGTCACTCTTTATTCCTTGTATGTCGATATTCTCTCTCCTCGTAAGAACAGCAGTGGCGGGATGAAGCCCACTCAATCCACTATGACCTCATCTTAACTTACTTACATTTGCAAAGACCCTCTTCCAAATAAGGTTGCATTCACTAGTACTGAGGATTAGGACTTGAGCATATTTCTGTGGGGAACAGAATTCAACCCAGTACAGTGAGTGACCAGCAAAGACTTTCCCCACACACAGCACACAGACTCAGCTCTTTGGAAAATACCTTTCACAAGTTGGTCATAGCATAGCTGCACAGACAGGATGAACTGTACATGAACAGCTCTAGATGCAGGCATGAGAAGGGCAGGGGAAATCAAAATCGGGTTTCTGATGCACAGATAGAGGAAAGCTGGTCTAAGGAACGGAGTTATACTTTAGCCACAATATATGGTTGCTGTGCAGAGGCTTGCTCAGCACCGAGGAAAGGACCTAGAAGAGGAACATCAGCGATACACTGAGGTGAGCCCTGAGAGGCCTCATGAGTGAGAGCTACCAAATGCCTGAATCAATGTGGTGCTTTATTGGAAGGCAAGGATGGTCTGAGGAGCCCCAAGTGATGGACAGGACCGGTTGCTGGACCGAGGACGAGCCTACCCACGCCTGGCTACAAGGGGTAACTGTGTGGCAGAGAGTTCTGTCAGCTGATGTGAATGTCCATCTTGAAAAGAAAAGACAAGATGATTTTCAGCTGGCATTAGCTGGCCCTGTCTGAGAGTTTCCTAGAAATCTCACAAGTTTATAGCTGAGGAAGGAACTATGGTCAAGACACACTCCAGGAGCAGAGCAAGCTGAATTCTAAGAATGTGTCAGAGGGACCCTCCTTCATTCAACTGACAAAAACCATGTTGGAAGCCTTGACAAACACAAATGGACCAGTCTAACGAAAATGTCAGTAAAACAAAATTGAATGCGTGTCATGACTCTGGTGCCTGCACTTTCTTGAGATGGTTCAGACCTTCTCAGTTGAAGCTGGGACTGCCGGCCATCCCATCATGGCGGTGGCCAGCAGGGGGCAGGGCGCAAAGTCCTAGGGGAAAGTTGGAAAGCCAAATTATTTTGGGAACCAAATGCTTCCCCTGAAGTCTGGCTTATCAAACGCGTGGAGAAAAAAGTTTTGAAAAGACTTGAGGAAAACAGCTGACAAGGAAACTTGTTTCTTGGCAAGGAATCCATAGAGAAATGTTATATTTCTAGTTGAAAAAAACACCATGCCATAATGTGTTTAAATGCATTTTTAAAGTTAACTTCTGAGAAGATGATGTTCCCTTAATGGAAGATGTTCTGTATCAGGACAGGATGCAAACATGGCTGGGAACTGACTAAGGTACAGGATGGGAATGCCTGGTAACTAGAGACAGGTTGGGTATGACATAGTGAAGGAACAAGTTGCCATGGAAACAAGCCCCTACATGGAACCCAGCCGTCTTGAGAACATACACACTATAAAGAGGGGGGAAGGAGACCCGGGGCATGCTCAGTGGCCAGGAGTGCTCAGGAGGGACGTGAGGGTGCTGTCCACATCAGCTATCTGGCACTGAAAAGAAAGCCAAGGGCTATGAAAAGCCACCAAAAGGGGGCATAAAATTCAAAGCATGCTGGGCATTTTGAATTTGGCCTTATTCACTAGTCCTTCACTTGTTGGTTCATTCCAAGACACACGGGCTGAGTACCTTCTGAACACCCGGCACTGTGCTGGGCAGTAAGGCTGCAAGAGGAAAGACACATCGTTCTAAGTCACAAGGAGCCTGCTGTCTCTAACTGTTCTCTGGAGGAGCAAGACCTAAACACAGTCCTGGCATCTCACTCCTGGGAATCAACCCTCCCTTTGCCCTGCAGCTCTGATCCTATTCTAGGGGACCTGCCAGGCTTCCTTCCTTGATGGATGAGTAGCATCCTTACCACCCTGCCTTGGATTCCAGCTCCTTCCAGACTTCTTGGTCTTTTTGGCTCCAGCCCATCCTGGTGGCATGACGGGTCCTTACACTTGCTAGCATTCTCCTCTGCCCAGGCACCTGAGCGCTCATTCTGACCTCCTCTCACAGCCTCCTGCTGGGCTTTCTCTGAACTTGCCTGCAGCATGCCACTCATTTCACCACCCTCCTGGGCCAGCGCGTCTTCTCCACGGGTTCTTGGGCGCAGTCCTAGCTTTGGCTGGCACGACTGTTCCTGGCCCTGTCTTTTGCAGATTACCTTCAGTATGGATGGTACAATGACTCAGGGAGAACACTCACATCACTGACTGTTCCCCAGTCCCCCACCACCACCCCACCGCATATCAGCCAACAGATCCGCCAGCACCCTGCAGTGGGTCCTGACAACTCCTCCTCCTCCTCTGTCACCTCTGCTGAGCTTCCTGTCAAGGTCCCAGTTATTCTCTCCATCTCTTGGCACCCTCCCCTCGAAAGTGTCCTTCTGTTGTTACTGTGATCTCACCCATCTATTTTTAAATCTCCATGGTCTTTATAATTGCTTTCATTCTGAATCTATTTTTTACTGCAAAATAACTTTCCAGAGCAACAAAGTTTTTGAGCATAACCTGGATGCAATCATATTCTACCCATTACATGCATATTGTTTTATTATTCACAAACTTCATTTGGTTCTTTTGATGATGCAGTAAACAGGGACCAAGAAATTGAGGTTCAGAGAGGTTGCGTGACTTTCCCAGGCCACACGCTGAGGAGTGATGAAAGCCCTCATTTCCTGCCAAGCTCTGGGCTCCTTGCCTGTGTCAGGAGTCCTATGGTACATGAGGCACCACCTTTTGGGTTTTGAATATTTGTCCACACCATGCCTCACTCTTATTCTAAGGCATTTCTTTTTTAGTGTAAAGCCGAAGAATTTTAATAAACAGAAACACCAATACATGCTTTCATTCCCTCCTTTCCCATTCGATCCAGTGGCATAGTGGTAGAGTCTAGGGTCCTACAATTAAGATTCAGGAGGCTCCATTTTTTCTTCATTACCTCCAGAAAAAAGAAAGAAAGAAGGAAAGAAGGAAAGAAAGAAAGAAAGAAAGAAAGAAAGAAAGAAAGAAAGAAAGAAAGAAAGAAGGAAAGAAAGAAAGAAAGAAAGAAGGAAAGAAAGAAAGAAGGAAGGAAAGAAAGAAAGAAAGAAAGAAAGAAAGAAAGAAAGAAAGAAAGAAAGAAAGAAAAAGAAAGAAAAAGAAAGAAAGAAAGAAAGAAGGAAAGAAAGAAAAACTACAACCAGAAAATCTTTTATTCAGGAGCTCTTGAAAACTCCCAACACTTCCTGCATAGTATCCATGGGTACAGTCTCAAGAAGCCTAGTTACTGTGGACTCCTCTCCCCGGAAGGGCCGAGTCTACATCTCACTGGGCTACAAAGGCCCCGCACTCTCAGCAGACCAGGGCAGAGGCAGTGAATATTGACTGGCGGGGCTGCTGCCTGTTCTTCAGAGCAGAGAAAGCAGGAAGCCTTGTTCCTTGAATTCCCAAGACTAGAGAATTAACTTACAGTGAGTTGGCCATAGAGTGTAAAGAAACTCAGAGTACTGTAAGCCACTTAAGAAAAGAACAGAGACCTTGGGGAGGGGGAGTGGAGAATACATAACTCTGTGACGTCTGTGCAGCGGAGTCTAGAAAGCTCCAGGCCTGAAGTAGGGTGGGACCTGGACACCAGCCGGCTCACCGCCCAGCACTCGTTCAGCCGCCAGGGCTGCGCAGCTCTGCAGGGCCCGCAGCCTCTGCGCCTGAGTTTGTGACAAGCTTTGCTGGAATCTTGCTGAACAGAACAGGACAGGGACAAACACGGGTGTGTGGGAGGCTGCGCTGACTGGCGTTCTTTCCAGGGGCCCGCAGTGACTCAGGGAAATGGTGCTGGCTGCAAAACTTGTCATTTGCCTATTGCTCACTCCCTTCCAGCTCTGTGCTGGCTGCTTCCTGTGCACAGACAGGCTCCTCTGAGCCTTACTAGAACCTTCTGATGTCGGTGCTGCTGTCCCCTTCGACCGAGGAGGAACCTGAGGCTAGAGTGGTTAAGTCTCTTGTCCACGGTCTCCTGCCTGCAGAATCTAAACCCTGTGCCCTTACCCCCCTGTAAAAATGCACTGTCTCTTACCTGCGTCTGCCAATTTCTCCGACCTGATCTCACGTGCGCCTCACGATAACCCTGCGACTACATCGGGTGAATGTGTCACTTCCGGTTGGGGAAATTAAAGCTAAAAGCGGTTGAGTGCATGGCCCAGGCTCACAGCATGAAAGGGACAGAGGACAGCGGAGAACACAGGCCTTTGGACACGATTTCAGGAGCCCGTTTAACGCAAATCTAACTTTAGTCACATCCGATGACGCGCACAAAGTCACTCCCCCGAGGTTCCCACCCCACAGGGTTTCCGGGCGAAGCGTGGGCAGAGTGCTTGAGACTCCAGAGGCAGTAAAGATGGGGTGCAGTGGGGGAGTGGAGGTGGGTGGAGGAGTGGGGTGGGGACACGGGGGAGTTGGTGCTGGTGGTGAACCAGAGGTTTCTGTGGAATTAACAAATGAATTTGATCTGGGAAAATGCTATTATAACAACTCAGAATAACAAATCTGTTTCCAAACCAGCTCTGGTTCTAATGGCGTTTTCCATAGTGACTATTGCTAAGTCACCATCTCTGACCACCTCACAGCCGGTCTCTGACCACTGGAAGACTTGGTTTTTAAACTCCAAGAGGAGAGCTGTGGGGTGCTGCTCCAGGGCTTCTTAAAGGGTGTGATCATCATTCGGAGACATTTGCTTTTCAGCTCCCCTCTCTTCACCTCGCCTTCAAATTCTCCAACCACCCGAACTCCCAGATCCCTCACTTACATTAACCAACTTATTTGAAAATGGTTATGTGCACCTCTTCTTTTTTTTTAAAGTTTTATATTGTGGTAAAATACAGATACCACATCAAATTTAGCAGTGCGACCATTTTAAAGTAGCTTCTCACACATTCACGATGCTGCGCCATTGTCACCACGCTCTAATTTCTGAACATCCTCATCAGCCCGCAGAGGAACCCACTGAACAGTCGCTCTCCATCCCTGCCTAGCCCAGTCCCTGGCAGCCACTGATCTGCTCTGGGTCTCTCTGGATTCACCTGTTCTGAGTATTTTATAAATGGAATCACACAGTATGTGGTTTTTGGGCCTGGTTTCCTTCACTTAGCATGTTTTTCAAGGCTCATCTGTGTTGCAGCACGGATTATAATTTTTCATGTGTCGCTTCAGTATTTTTATCGTTGAATACTATTCCATTGTATGGATATAGTACATTTTTGTTTATGCATTTAATGGCTGGTGGTCATTTGGGTTGTTTCCACATTTTTGCTATTATAAATAACGCTACTATAAATATTTTTGCGAACCAATGCCACCCCAATTAATTCAATTAAAAAGACAACTTGCGTGCATGTGTTCGCTTGAACAACTGTTGTCGATTATTTGGGGTTTATACCCAGGTCATTTGATAATTCTGTTAACTTCCTGAGGACCTGCCACACTGTCTTCCACGCTGTGCCTGTTCTTGGCCTGACCCCATGCCAGGCGCTGGAGACGGAGAGAGGGAAAAGACACGGTATCTGTGCGGAGGAATGCGTAGCCCAGGTAGGAAGACGGGCATGTGGTTAGGGCAGTAACAGGAGTGTTCTAACTGGTGACGTCATTGTGCGAACTCAAGGCTTTCAGAGGATCTGTCAAGGCTGTAGTGGGGACAGTTCTACGGGATATTAGAACTCCAAACTTTCCCAGAATAGTCACGACTGGTAGTTAATCAGAACTATGTACTGTAGGCCTTAGAAACTCAGAGGACAAACTGCAAAAGTGAAGGATTGCTTTGGGGCTTGGAATAAACACTGAAGCCAGGAGAACTGTAATACTTACTGTTTATTTAGCGGCACGTGCCCCCCATACCATCTTTTTATTCCAAAAGCATAACGAAACATAAAAGGACCCCCAATCTCAAAAACGGAAGGGTTGATTCTAGTCTCAAGAGGTCTCTGTTAATTACACCAATTGTTTCATTGTGATTCCTTGTTGACTTGTGTTTACTCAACAAGCTTTTTCTGACTTTCTGCTCTGTGCCAGGTACTAAGTTAGACACTTGGGAATCGTGATACATTTACACATCCAGGTTGCAAAGAGGGATGAAAAGAAAGCAGAAGATCTGGGTCTTGGCAACGAGGAGATGGTACTGAGAAGACAACCCCAGCATGTGCAAAATAATCACTGTGACACGTGGGAGCGCTTTTCCTGGGTGTGGGGCTGACTGTAACTACAGTGTGACACAAGAGTTGTAGGAGCTGGAGGAAACTTCAGGAGGGAGGGCAGCGGAAGAGAGGTGGGCGCAGAAGATGGAGAAGAGGGTGGAGATACAGGGAGACCTCTGACTGGCACCCTCCCTCTCTGCTCCAAAGAACCCCGCCGCTGCCACGGTCCTTACCACGCTGCACCGGGACCCAGATTCCTCATCTGTCCAGTCCTAGGGACTTTGAGCTGGCCCTCCACTGGCGTATTCCTGAAACCTAGCTTGATGCCTGGCACACATCACGGAGACACCAAAGCTCCCTACAGGGAGAGGACTGAATGCCTTCTCTCCTGCTCTGTCTGCAGCTCCTGCTGCAGAGCAGAGTTGTGACCCACAAGCCCAGTGGCTGGTTGGTGTTCCAGTCGGCCCTTCCTGTCACTGTCCAGTGTGGCCTTGATTTCTTCCCCATTTTCTGTCCCCCACTTTCCCTACTTGAATGAAAGACCTTCCTGAGCCCCTTTCTGCTGAGGTTTAACAAAGAGAAAATCTCTCTCTCTCTCCACAAATTTGAGGCACAACCTAATGTTGGTGAGAACGTGAGCCAATGGAAATGCTTACACTCTGTTACTGAGGGCACAACTTTCTACCGAGGAGAACAATTTGTCGGGAGCAAAGTAAGAGGAGAAGGCGTACACCTGAGGACGCATTGGTCCCACTCCTGTCTGCCGAGGGCGAGTACAAGGAACCCGTGCAAAGTGCTGGCAGCAGCGCTGTTTGTGACGAGAAGGTGATGGAGCGGCCTGAGTGCCTGTCAACAGGAAAATGGGTAAATTGACTGGATATGGTTACATGATGAAATATCATCTAGCAATAAAGTGGGTAATGACAGCCAGACTTATCAAAACAAATGGCTCCCCAACACACTGACTGCAAAAAAGCAGAAACCAAAACAATTCATGCTGAAAAATAACAAATTAAAAAACAATGCATACTATACGATACTTTTGTGCAGTTTAGCCACGGACAGCACAATGCTTACAGAGATGTGCCTATGGAGCAAAGGCATAGAAGATGGGCATGGGACAGAAACTCCAGATTCTGGACACCGGTCCCTTGGGGGCAGAAGGGGAAAGGAAAGGGGGAAAAACAGGGCACTTACACTGTATTGGTGAAGATTTATTTCTTGAAAAAATTTATTTCTTAAATGGGATAACAGGTCCATACGTACAATTATGTTAAATATGTACTTTTCGTATATTTTAATAAGCTCACCATGTATTTTAATTTTAAAAACGACTCAAGACCTCACAGCTAGTAAATGGAAGTCTAGAGCCCACCCACCTTTTCTCCTTGTTTCCAATGGAGGGAGAATTCGGAGGAGGAACGCTACGCAGTCCGTCTGTCCTTTGCTGCGCACACCAGAGGCCATGCTGAACAACACCGTGTGAGATATTAATGGTTTTCCTGTTGCCTTATATTATTATTTAGAAATATGTTCCTATAAAATATTTTCAACAAAGCCTAATAAAAGCAATAAAGGGATCCTCGTATCATTTCAAATGACTTTGTTGTTGCAGAATCCCGTAGCTCTTTCATCCTACCCAACAGATCTATCAAACTGATAACGAATCTGTATTTTTCATTTAAAGCTACCTCGCACCAACACGCTCCACTAAATTTGGTTCTTCTTTTGTTGAGAAGGCTCACCAACTCCATCTGTATCAGTTCGGGAACTTAGCAGGAGCTCCTCCACCTCTCCTTTATTTAAAAAGGAACCGTCCTTTGAATGCCCATCAGTTGGCAGGCACTGAGCTACATGCCAGAGCAATACTAGTGAAGTGGGCAGGCCCTGCCCTGCCCGAGCTTCCTGTTTCCTGGAGGAGATGGACAGGAAAGCGGGTAATGACTGGGCAATGAGACGCGGTTCTGTGATTGGGTGTGTGCCGGGCCCTGCTATGGAGGAACATAAAAGTGGATCAGACCCCACCATGCTGAATCTGGGAAAGCCTCAGAGAGGGGGTGGTAGTTCAGCTGAATACTAAAGATGAGTGAGAACTGGCTTCTAAATTAGAAAGCCATTTAATTATTTTTTTCCCTCAAGGATTCTGTCATCTAATTGTGGAGTTTCTTTTTTTTAAATTACTTTATTGTTGTTCAATTACAGTTGTTAATTGTAGAGTTTCTATTGGCAACCAAAGAAGAAGAGAAAGGTAATAAAATATTTTAACGTATTTCTTGCCGGAGGAAAAAGAGACCCGTGGTTCTTCATCAGGTGCTGGTCACTGTCCTTTCTCAGGTGTGTTCAATGCAAATTACAGCTGAGTGAGTGGACTCCTACCACCCTTTGCCAAATACGGCCTGATCTAAGTGAGTAAGTCGGGGTCAGATACACCTGCCGTGAGAGCATAATTGCCCTGAGTGTTGCCTGATCCACATTTTATAAATTCCCTCTTGACCTGTTTACCTAGGAGAAGAAATGTAAGCTCAGCTTCTGTGCACACACTGAAGGATCCCAGTACAGACCAGGAAGCACAGGGAAGGGGGAACTTTTAGCCATTCTGTTTCCCCTGAACTCTCTCAGGTCCTGCATGCCTGGGAGCGATTGGATAATTGACCTTGGAGTTATCCTGAGGTTGAGTATCCACTTTGATTACATGGTGTTTGCTGAGGGACCGGATTTCCAGGAGTTGCTGGAGCAGAGGTCATGCGGGGAATTATGCTTTTGAAACCAAACCAACCTCCCAGTGTCCCAATTCTACGAGTTAGAAAACTTGGATATAAAATGAAGGTGTAAATGTTTATTAATTATAATGAAGAACCAAGTGTTTATCAATTACAATAGAATGTAAAATCATAGCTCGCTAATATTAAACAAATGTCGCCCTTAAAAGAACTTGAAACAAAAAAAGGGATTTTTAAAAATTCAAAGTAAAAAATGTAGTACAAGCGAAGATAACATTTTGAAGTATCATCAATGAATTTTCACACCGACTCTCCATCACAATAATATTCACTTATATCTTCAATTTTACACAGCAGCAAAGTCACAGTGAGAACGACAGTGACTGCTCCTGAAAGGAAACCAAAGAGGCCAGGGGCGATCATTCTTTCAAAAGGATCTTGGGGAGTTGAAATAAGGCTGGCATCTCCATGGCAGAGGACGCGATGGCCACAGCAGCGTCCTTTCCTCTGGCTCTGCTTTTGAACAGAATGAAAGGAACTCAGTGTAACAGTCCCTTTCACAAACAGATGCAGGGCTCAAGCCTAACCCTCAGGGGATGCTGTCTTCAAAGTAAACATCGCCCTGCTCCCCAAATGCTGCGAAAAGCATGGTATAGCATTCAATACAATTTCTTCCTCTGGCTAATCTTCCTCTGAAATTTTCACACAGTCTTCCTGGATGGCAAGAATAATTTCGACAGTCAGGAAATGACAATAAAAGCTGAAATGTTTGGCTCCATAGCATTGCCAAAGACTCACAACGCTCAATCGTGAAAGAGGACACAGCCCAGAATGTACAAAGTCATGTTTTCAGGTCATGGGGTTTATAGAGGAAAACATAGGTTGT
The DNA here is from genome assembly GCA_028533065.1 of Trachops cirrhosus. Lineage (NCBI taxonomy): Eukaryota > Metazoa > Chordata > Mammalia > Chiroptera > Phyllostomidae > Trachops > Trachops cirrhosus. The sequence goes on from CM052544.1 coordinate 102,341,593, forward strand.
TGTCATGTAAAAACGTGCAGTGCGGAACTGGGTGTGTTAGCCTCAGTCCTCCGACAAACAGGGTCCCTAACTGACCCAAACATCTATCCCTCAGGTCAACTTTGGGGTAAGACTTTGCAGATTGCACTCTTCTGAAACATCTGAACGTGTATCACAGGTTTTAGAAACTTAGAGTCGAGTGAAACTGTAAGACAGAAAACAGGTAGATTTCATGAAGATGTTAGAGAGACGCCTAAATCACAGCAAAGCCACTGCCAAATAGATATCTGGCACAGCAGGACCAGAGAATGACTTAAAAAAAAGAAGAAGAAAATTCGCAGGGATGATGGTAGTAGGTTCACAAAATAGAAAGTTCTGAATGTCAAAAAACACTAAGAGAAAACTGATGAAGGGCAAAACTATTTATTAAAAAATGACCATATCTACAATATCATTCCAAAAAGTAAGTGTGATATAAAGTACATCAAATAGCATCAAATAATTTTCCTGAAAAAAATTATACCCCCCAAAGCCACATGATTCATTTTTTCATTCACTCTAAATCTAGAATATGGTTGCCTTTACCGCATGAAGATTGGCTCTTCCAGATAAAGTCTTCATCAGTTTATAAACGTGACCATGAACTCGTACTCCCTGTGTTAGCAGGGCAGTGTTACTCAGTGACAGGTGGGCTGTGTTACCAGTCCACAGCTTCTTGCTCATGTTTGAGTCCCCACAGCGCTGTCGGCTGTGTCCCAACATCCCAGAGAACAAACACATCTCTAGCCCAAGGCCTCCTTCAATCTGGAGGCTCATCTGAGTGTTCTGCGTCAAGAAGTATTTTACCAGTCTTCCCCTTGCACAATTGCCCTTGAGTGGTATATCACTTTGAAGCCTTTGACCTTGACCATGGGACCACGGACTCTTCAAATGCTTATGAAGAGAGAGACGCTAATTTTATATGTTGTCCTGCAGGAATACTTTCTTCCTCCACCAACAGCACTCCGGTCAGGGGTAGGTCTGTTTCCCGGTCCCAGACGTGGATCCTTTTGTTTCTCTCTATTGTAGTACGACAACTTCTCCCTTGTAGGGGTCACGCTTCACGGGGGTAGGTGTGCAAGTCTGAAAAAGAACATTTCATTTTTCTTTTGTGGTTTGTTTATCGACTTCCTGAATTCAAAGCTAAATGTAGTTCCCTTAGTAAATAGTTAGAGCCAAAAATAATCTTGTGACCCGATCCTATGCCTCCCAACCCTGGCCCTTTCACAGGAGTTCCCGGCAGCCTCGGGGGCCTGCGTTGCCCTGCTCTTCTTCGCTGGGGTTGATCTGCGTCAGACAAGGCCCTGGGGAACACTTTCTAATGATCATCTTTCCACTGCAACTTTTACTGGGGCCTCCGCCACATCCTCCTACCCCTGAGTCCTGTTTGCACCTTGTCCTGTCGAACATTCTAGACATGTGTATTCCTGAAGTGCCCTGCTGTACCTCTGCTAAGACTAATGTCATTTTGGTTCAGATTCAAGCAATTTTGTGGGTTTTTTCCTCATTTTCTTGATTGCCACCATGTGTAACAGGCCTTCCATAGAACCTCACATCTTTGCAGAACCCTGGGCTGGACTCAGCTAGAATTCACTCACTGTGTGAGGAGAGTTAAAATCTGGACTTCAACAACAAAGGGATTCATGAGGAGCAACTAAACCAAACTGTTTGTAAACACGCACACAAATCCACTGGCAAGTCAAGAAGCAGCCAGTCACAGTGGGCTCGGGTGTGGTCTCGGGTGTGGTCTCGGGTGTAGGCTCGGGAAGCAGATCGCCTGGGCGCATTACTCAACGCCGTGCTCCAGTTCCCTTAATTGTGAACTGGGGGTAACAACACCACCTACTTTATAGGGTGGTTGTGAAGATTAAAAACATTGAGAGAGTTAAATATAAATAAGGCAGGTAGAAGAATGTCTACCACATAATAGGCTCTTTAGAATGAAATGCATGTGTGTCTCTGTGTTACACACAGATGAATCATAACAAATTACTGTAGGTCTTATTTTGACCCCCCAAACTAATATATTGTAGTGATTGACAATGTGAGCTTTGGACCAAGACAGATCTAAGTCTGAATTCTAGCCTTGCCACTTACCAGGTATAGGAACCTGGCGAGCTAACGCCCCTCTGAGCCCATCCGTGCATCTCTGAAATGGAGGGAATAAAACTCCTCTCCCAGATGCATGAGATTTCTCAGACACAAAACACTTCCTTCAATCGTTCAAAAGATATTTATGGAGCAGACACAATGCAGGCACGGAGGCTAAAGCCAAGAAAAAGGCACACTGGGCGCTCAGTCAGCAGGAGGACCCCTGCCCTCCGCCCACCAGTGAGAGCCTCTGTCCCCCTCCGTGTCTGGTTAGATGCTTGGCGGGATTTCCACTTTGGCTCACTATCGACTCAGTCCTTTTCTCCATCCTAGATCCTGTCATCATCTGGAAGAATATTGACAAGGGGAAATGACGTGCCAGCCTTCCATTTCTGTTCCCCAGCCCCTGCACATTGTGGTACCGGAGCCGATCTACCCCTGAAACTTGCGACTCATTTACTGGCCCTCACTCTGACCACATCCTCACTCTCAGGTCTTCGGTCTCTGTGTTTTTTCCTCTCCTGGTTTCCTTTTCAAGCCAGACTGGATGATGTGTCTTTAAATGTAGGGTGACTGTACCATTTATCATTCAAACTGGGACACTTATAAGAGTATTAAGGGTGCTGAATGGAATTAAATCCAGGACTGGCCAAACAAACCAGGATTTATTTCCACCTTCCCTGTACCCCTCATCTTGCCTACAATCTCAGGTCTTGCCTTTCTCTCCTTTCCTTTGGGCATTTGTACTCAGCAAAATCCCGTGGCATATTTCAGTTCAATCGACAGCAGTTTCCACAGCCTCTTTCTCCCTGGAGAGAGTGACGTAAGTGGGCAGGTCTCTGTGTCACCTGCCTTCCTGCTGTGTGTCCCTCATGAGCTCCTCCTTCATCTCCCTTTGGCCCCAAGGTTCCTTTGAAACTTTTCTGCTTGTGGTTCTCAGCGGTCACTTTTCTGTCTTGCCTTGGGTGTCCTTAGGAACTGAGCTCCAACACCAATGGCTTAGGCAGGGCCATTAAGCCTGTGACCCCATCCTCCCCATTCAGGGCTGGGCTTGCTCCAGAGCGGGTCAGTCCCTCACAAGATCCTTCCTTGAACCCAGCTGCAGGCTCAGGGGTGGTACAGGACTCAAAAACAGGCAGATCAGCACCCTTCCTGGGTCTTTCTGCCCACCCTCCTTTTTGCCCAAGTATCTCCTATTTATCTTCTGTAACTCAGCCCGGGCCGTCATCAGCCATGGAAGCTTTCGCCCTCCCGGCCATACCCACCATCCTGCTTAGCACAGTTTTCTGTAACCATCGGTTTACTTGTCTGTCTCCCCCAGCAAGCTCAGGGCCAGTGAACTGCTCGTTTTCTCCATAACAAGTGCTCAAGAAACAGTTGATCAATTCCTACCAGCATGTTCATGGGGAGGCGACCCCCGTCTGAGCTTTCTCTCCTCAGGGCCTGTTGTCCTGGCCTGGGCTGACTCGGTTTCCCCACACTTCTTAGTTGTGCTTCACCATTTATCTGTTCTCCAGGTCTCTCTCTCTCTGCAGCTGGCTGCTTCCTGTGGACAGCCCTCAGCTGCCCCGGTGACCTAAGAACCTCGCTCTGACTGCTCAGTCTCTGAACTAGCAAAGCCACCAGGCACCTCTCAGGCTGGCTGGCCGGCCGCTCTGGTCACAGTGACCAGCAAATGTCTCTGACCCGACTGTCCAGGTCTCATCTGCACAGTTTCCCTCCTTATCTGCCTGGAGCTCTCGGAGGGCGGAGCCTGGCTTCCTGCCAGAACTACTGGGGCACCGCCACCTCAGAAATAAACAGGCCCTCTCTGAAGACTCTTTTGCTGTTCCACACGTCACCATCTTCCCCTTTGCTAGATAAATTGACAGGAATCAAAAACCGTTTAAGTTCTGGTCTCCAGCTGCCCAGTACTTTTAACCTTTTGATATTCTCTCCTCCTTCACGGTGGGTCACATAAGCTCTTTAATGCTGGCCCCACACCCCGGCCACCTCCGTGCTGCCTGTGCCCCCGACTCTGCATGCTGTGCATATTTTAGGACCTCAGTGGATGGTCACTGTGACAGTATGGAGAGGCGAGGGTGCCGGTGCTGCAGAATCTTAGCCGCCATTGTGTTATTCAGAAGTTCAGGTGCACGTTTGTTTTCTAAGTGGATTCAGCCTACCACTCGGAGGGACAGTGGGCTTGCCAGTTGTCTCCAGTGACAAATCTCCATCTGAAGGGTGGGCTGCCAGGCCCTGACATGAGCGCCCGCGTCTGGTGGGGCCAGTGTTCAGTACTAGCTGGTCTTCCTAGTGGTTGCGGCCAAAATAAAGTGGGCTTCTTTCCCCGGATGACCACAGTGATAACAGCGACGCCACCTCTAGTCTCCCAGCTGAATGTCTGTCTAATGCTTAGAGGACATTTGTGCAGCATCAAACACACAGAAAGACCTGGACGAAGCGTCCAAAGGTTTGCAGTGAACAAGGTTGTGGTGTCATGCTGCCCACAGAGGGAGGCTAAGATGCTAAAAAAGCAGTAAAGACAACAGAATTTCCAAATACCAAACAGAAGATACCGGCCAGCACTAAACAACCCAGTTAACAGCGCCTCCCTGAGAATGAGTCGGAGCCTGCCTGCTGAGCTGAGAGGCATCGGGACGCTTTGAACGGACCTCTGCGGGGACAGTGAATCGCTGGGATATGAGCAACCCCTGGGGTCAACAGAGGTGATCTATATAGTGAAAATGTATATTTTGCTAATGTTTTACACTCTACCAAATGTTTTTATTTAATACTCAAAATACCCTGTGAGGCCCTGACCTGGTAGCTCTGTTGGTTGGAGTGTCGCTCTGTACTCCAAAATGTCGTGGGTTCGAATCCTGGTCAGGGCACATACCTAGGCTGTGGGTTTGGTCCCCAGTTGGGATTTGTACAGGAGGCAACCAATCGATGTTTCTCTCTCACATCAATCTCTCTCTCCCTCCCTCTCTCTCTAAAGTCAATAAACATTTCCTCAGGAGAGGATAAAAACATACTATGTGGGGCACTTCTAAAGGACAATGTGACAAAGCTCGCCCCCCCACATTTTAGGGCTGGCTCCTCTGGTATGTTTGCCAGTCTGAGGGTCACCGAACCCTACCGTGCAGTAGAAATGTCACACCTTATTCACGGGGGTGTCTGCTTCTCAGAGCACCCTGACTAACCCAGCTGCCGAAAGCCCCCCGGCGTCCTCAGACTGCCTGGGGAAACCTGACTCGGTCCATCAGGAAACCTGAATAGATGCCAGCCTGTAAGGGAAAAGGCAGCCATCCAATCACGATTCTTTCTCTGAAAACTGGTATTTGTTTGGAACCCTTCCTGTCAATTCTGACGTCCCAGGAAGGTACTGAATTGCGGGTATGCGACACCACCCCCAGGACTGGCTGGCAGTCCAGTGCAGGGTGACCGTCGCTCAGGCCCAACTCGCCTGGTCCCGCTGCTTGATCCTTTGGTAAACATATTCAGCGAACGGCTGGCGAGGGATGTACTTCCCATCCCCCGCCGCGACATTGAAGACTCCGGCTTCGTACACCACTTTGCCTCTGGAAATAGTCGCCAGGGGCACCCCGTGGCAAACCATGCCCTCGAAGATGTTGAAGTTGACGGCCTGATGGTGAGTTTTTGCCGAGATAGTCCTGTTTGTAAAAACAAAGAAGCCCCAGGTCAGCGCCAGCTCATCGGACAAATAGAAACTACTAAAAGAATGACTGAGAAGAAAATTTAGCAACTCTATTAGGGCACAGCTTCATCACGGGAACAAGTGACTTTAAGAATAGAGCATAGCATTAACATTTCATTACACAGTAATTACATTTTCTGAGAGAAAAACCCAGTCACTCGGTCTTCATGGTGATTGATGAGGATGGAGTGGGTGGAGGGAAGGCATGGTCTCTCACGTGTAAAGTTTAAAATTAGTGTTTATGTGTTTAAAGGATGAAGTATTAATTATCAAAGATTTTCAACACTGATGAGTCAGATGAAGACACTGACCCAATACCTGGCTCCACAGAATTTGAACTTTTCACAAATGCCTGGGACTCCCTCAGCACCTCTCCCCAGATGCTCTCCCTCTTCCTCCCTTCACGGGGCCTATGGCTAGCTGATACTCAACGCATTGAATCTGATATTTGTCAAGGCACAATTATATCTGGAATTTCTTTCCCTTGTCTGAGGCAAAACTGGAAGTTTGAGGATGACAAAGAGAACAAGACACAGAGTAATGTACAGAATGCATTGCATATTCCTCATCGCTCTCAGTAGTTTATTAACACAGTAATGCCCCCCATCTATGGCTTCAATTACCCACAATCCACTGCAGTCTAAAAACGTTGAATGAGAAATTCCAGGAGTAAGCAATTCATACTTTCTAAATTCTGTGCCATTCTGAGCAGGGTGATGAAATCTCTCGCCACCCTGCTGCGCCATGCCCAGGATGGGAATCATCCCTTTGTCTAGTGTACCCCCGCTGTGGATGCCACCTGCCCACCTGTCACTTAGTAGCCATCTCTGTCATCAGATCGGCTGTCTTGGTGTCACTGGGCTTGTGTTCAAGGAAGCCTTACTTTACTTAACAAATCGTAAGCGCGGTAATGTTGGCAATTCGGATACTCCAAAGACAGAGTGTTTCCCTTCAGTGAGAAGGAAAAACACGGCATATACAAGATTCAGTAATGTCCATGGTTCCACGCATCCACTGCGGGTCTTGGAGCATATCTTCTATGGATAAGGGGTCACTATTGACACTTTGCTGTCCACCTGGGGTCTGTGCCAGCCCTTCCGAGGTGATCCAGAGCCGAGATGGCTGTCCTCTCCGAGGAGTACGGGTTCGCGGTTCTGGCGGGGGCCGAAAGCTTCCTCAAGGCCGCCCATCTCGCCATCGACGTCGCCAAGGCCCGCAGGAAGTACAGGCGGAGTATCCCACCACGTACAGCTCGGACCCAGAGAACAGACACCTCTGCCACGGCGTCTGGCGAGCCCACCAGAACACACTGGAAGTCTGCCCTCCCTTCTTATTCTTCCTAGCTGTGGGGGGAGGGGGGTGTACTACCCACAAATAGTCTCCAGCTTGGGCTTGGCCTAGATTATCGGACGAGTCCTTTATGCCTCTGGCTACTACACAGGAGAACCCAGCAAGCAGAGCAGGGGCGCCCTGGGCTCCATTGCCCTCCTCGGCTTGACGGGCCCAACTGCCTTCCAGCATCTTGGCTGGGTTAAAACTGGCTTGGGTGGGGGTCCAAACGCTGCCACTAGAGAAGTATGGGGTGGAGGGCATTAAACACGCTCATTCATTGTGAGTGACTGACTTTTATTTCCCGTTCCTTTTTTCCCTAAATATAGTAAAATTTATCTGGCATCAGCATCATACGTTTAAAAAAAAGAAAAACAATGGGGTCACTATTGTACGTTCTGATCATACAGAGTATGATTGACAACTTTCAGGCACGATATTTGGAAATGTTGGATGTCTCCCTAAAGCTCATTAAATGGAAAACTGGGGGGTGGTCTGGCAGAGGGAATAATATGAGCATAATCTGAATTCCGGTAGAAGTTTCTACAAGCCTTCACAGGAATGGATTGCAGATAAGTACTTGGCTCAAAACCCCAAGGCAGGGTCAAGGGGAGCGCAGACAAAAGCTCCCCGCTGCCTAACGTGGGAGGGCGGGGCCGGGAGGTGTGCAGCTTCTGTGTGCGGCAGCCCAGCCGTGGCGGAGACCAGGCTGGCTTGGTCCTTGGCTCCAGAACCCCACGCCCGGCTGCCTACTTGCTTTCCATACCTAACACGTCCAAACAGGATTCTTGCTCCTCTGTGCCTACCACCTCCCGACCACTGAAGTTTGCTTCTCCCTGCAGTTTCTCATTGCAGCAAATGACACCAGCATCCACCTTGCCTCCCTCCTCAAACCATCATCAAGCTTCTTGGCTCTACCTCCAAAAAAAAAGTCCCAAACTTCTCCCTCTCCATGGCTCCACACCGCGTCGTCTCAAATCTGGGTGACCCCCAGCACGCTACTGGCCCTGCTGTTACCCTGCCTACCCTCCTGCACGCCTCACGGCTCTTCACAAAGCTGCTCAGATGGTCATTTTAAATTACAATCCTGTCATGTCACCTTCCTGCTCAAAACCCTCAATGGCTCCAATCTGTTCCCCAAGACCCAAGTAACTGTTAAAACACACACACGCACAGAGAGAGATGATGATAACAAAAAAGAACCCGCTCCCAGTGAGAAATATCACCATGGAAAAGAAAATAAAGAAGCCACCTGTATGTCAAGTAGATACTTTATAACATCTTATTTCATCTTTAAATACCCCTTCAAGGTAGAGAGTACTTTCTACACTTTACAGGAAAATAAATTGAGATTACAGAGGTGAAGTAACTTGCCAAAAGACGTATGACTACATAGTTGGATAAAATTGGGGTATTTTTAATATTTTTCAAATGAACATTAATTTTTAAACCTGTTCTCTATCACTGTAGCTTTCTCTTTTCAATGGTGTTGTATAAATGGACTCATACAGTATGTAACCTTCTGAGACTGGCTTTCTTTTATTCAGCATAACTATTTTGAGGTTCACCCAAGTGGTTGTGTGTATTAACAGTTTATTCCTTTTCCGTTGCTGAGTAGTATTCCAACATACAATGTACCGCAGCCTCTCCATTCGCCTGTGAAGGACATGTGGGTTGTTCCCAGTTTTTGGTGGTTATGAATAGAGCTGTTATAAAATTCAGGTCCACGTTTTGTGTGAACATTCTCTAGTGTAAGTCCCCAGGCCTGCCATCACTGGTCATATGGCTGGTGTATATGGAGACAAGGAAAGCTCTCTGGAGCCTTAGGAACCAACTTAGTGATGTAAAGAAAACTTTAAAAGATGGGCAATGAATAGGAGGTAGGGACAAATACAACAACAATAATTTAAACACTAAGAAGGAGAGAAGGGTTTGCTCAAATAATGTTATGTCACCAAAGTAGGAAAAGTGAATAAAATATATAAAAGATGACTAAGTGTAGAATGAGTTCTGAGCTGGTGATGAAAGATGCAGACTCAAAGCAAATCTAGGAGGAAATAGAGAGGAACCACAGCCCTTCAGGTTAAAGTGCCTTTTTCCTGACCATTACGATCTCTCTGCGAGTGTCTCCACAGTCGGGGCTGTGGCTTTCCCACCTGTCACAGTTCCTTGAGGGCAGGAACTTCTGAGCTCGCACTGCGGAGTGTTACGTCAACATGTCCGACTGATGCAGGAGAATGGCCAAAAGTTCGTGCCGCAGTGGTTGCTGATGTACAAGAATGAGAGGCCAAAACCCAATTTTTCCCAATGGGAAGCTGAGTTACTGACACTCTTAGAAAAATGATCTAACAGAAGAAATAAGCTCTATATGCAAAAATCGTCATTATGGTATTGCATAAACTACTGAAAAACTGAAGCATAATAATTTCCCAATGATTATTCATTGGAATATTGGGTATCTATGAATGACTAGAATTAAGAACATGCTGGAGAAGCAAAGAAAGCAACAATTATATAATATCAGATTTAACAGTTACGGAAAGCATGTATGCCATATCTACAAGGAAAACACACATGCAAGTGGACAAGCACAAAAGGAAGTATAGAAAGTAATGTGTTTTTGTGGGCTAGGAAAAAACAAATATCCAAAAAAATATGAAAGCAAAAAGTCTGTGACAACGAAATATCACATCCATTTCTCTGCCTTAGCCGAGCAAAGGTCACTCGTTACCTTGATAACCTCAGCCCTCAGGAAGCAAGAGCAAGAAGGCAATTAGGCAACATCTAAGCGATTCTTTATAATAAGGCATTATGTAAATGAGGCCAAATTAACACAAAATGTAAATTCTAGACATTACCGCCAAGAGCAAAAAAAAAGTGCTCTACTTCCACACTGGAAGGTGTCTGGCGGGGTGTCAGCCCTCCCCCAGCTTCGCCCTCGCAGCCAGAGCCGCAGTTCTTCAACTCGCTAGCTTTCGCACTTCCATCTGACCCTGAATGCACTTCTCATTGTCAAGTCTGCTTCTCTCCCCTCCCTAGCACTCAGCTCACGGATCCCAGTCTCATGTCAGTTACATCTCAATACATTCGGAAAAATGAAAAGAGAAGGAAAAACAAAAATCACGGTCCCCAGAAGCTGACCCTGAAGACCCAGAACAAAACTGCGTGTCTTTGCTCTGTCGATTATCATGATCTGAACCCATTGCAATGACCTCTTGCTGAGTCCCTCTTCTCCTGCTCGGGGTGCACACGAAGACAGAGACCACGTGAGCAGCGTAACAAAGGGGAGTGTGTCTCCCAAGAGGCACCCTGGTAGTGACTTAGGGAACCTACCTCCAAAAGACAAATCTAAGCTCAAAAAAAATAATTGCCTTCAAACACTTGAACATTTATTTTTGAGAAGGGTTGTATTTGCTCCCTGTGCTACATATAGCAAAACTAAAGTAAATGGGGAGAAATTGCAAAGAAACCAATTTCACTTCAATATATTAGAGTTTTCAGGACATCAATAATGAAAGAACTGTGTACCAGATGTTTGTCTTACTTTTTGGAATAAACAAAACCTCCCTATTTTTTTAAGAAAGAAAGAGGCCATGTTGTTTTATCCCCAGCACACAGTAGGTGCTTAATAAATATTTATGAAACGGACAACAACAACAAAAAGAGTCACACAATTTTCCTCCTGTCGGTTTTATTTCTTGCCTACAATGTCCTCTGGGGCTGACTGTGTTTTGGAAATGGAGCACTGAATTGAATGGGACGCAAGCATCCAGTCCCGAAGTTCCGCTGTGGACTTAACATTTCTGACAAGCTGTACAAGTTCATTAGTCTATAATGAATAAAGTAGGGTTGCTATAGTTACCAGTCTTGGTTGCATCTTATCAAATAATAGGAAACACTTGTTCATCAATACCTAGCAATACTTAGAAACGCTAAGACTATCAGCACTGAGAAGTACGCAGCTAAGTATTATTGCCCCGTGTCCCAGATGACATGCTGGACAGAGCTGTGTGAGCACCTGCCCGGGGTCACACAGCCTGACACTGAAGGAGTCAGAAAGTTCGGAATCGCCTTTACTTTTTGACAATATTAGTGCATTTGTAACCATACCATAGAAGGTTAAAAAAAATTGTGGTACATTTTCAATAGTTCATTGTTTTAAACAAAAATGGAAGGCAACATCATCACAAGATTTATAAAATTAGCATGAAATGTGTTTAAAATCTATTTCCTACTAGTGCAGTATGGGAGATGTGGTCCATTCATGGAATGAGCACAAGTTCAAAGTCACACAACTGCCTTCATAAGGACCCTGGTTGTTCCTTGGAACACGTTTCCTCCAAGGCAGGGCCTTCTGTCCCAGGGCAGAAGCCAGAAATGTGCCTGCTCAGCCTTCTTTGCCACTGGGACCCAATTGTGTGACGAGGTCACCTCCAAAGTGGCACCCTCTCACCAGGTTTGACATGGCAGGCTGGTGACTGTAGGAGCAGGTGCCACAATAATCCATGTGGGTGAGGGTGGAGACGGACAAAGCCTGCTTTTAGGGACAGCTGTGACAGAGGTTTAGCAGAAAGCAGGGTGCAGGGCCCGCCTCAGTGAAGGGAACCCTGTGACTGTGCCCAGGGGCAGCCTGGGGCCAGCAGAGTTGGCCTGTGAAGCCCGAGGCTGTGCTTCTAGCTGGGCAGCCTCTCTGAGGATCTCCTGTGCCTCCTGGAGAGTCTCTGAGCTACCATGTTCCTTTTAACATGCCCCCCCGCCCCACCCCCCGCCTTATTAAACTACCCAGAGTGGATTTCACTGGGTTGTGGCTAAGAACCCTGCCCGATACATCTTTTGCTTTTAATACTTGCATTATATCTCTGGAACTTTTTGAAAACTCTCTTTTTTGTGGTTATCTCAAAAGTACAAATCTGAGTCTTTTCCTGAGCATGAAGCCTGAGCCCAGCGGCCATCCAAACCTTGCTCCCATGTTAAGCCCTGGGCAGAGGTGAGCATTTAGCCCCACTTTTGACCAGTGCCCCCATCACACAGCACACAGGCGCAGACACATCCTTCTCAGAGCTTTACAGAAAAATAACCAAACACCCTCCAGACTTTCCTAAGTTGCCCAAAGGGGTTCCCTCTGATGCAGCGCAGGTCCAGGGGTGAAGGCCAAAGCCAGACCAATGTAACCTCCCCTGCAGGGCCAGTGGCCTCAGGCAGCGCTTTGAATGCTGGAAGGCCGGAGCGGGGCAGCAGCAGGACCGCACTCACCAGGCTCTGACTGAAAGGGAGGTTCTGTGAATGGACCAGCACACCGTCATCGTAAGGGTGAGCGACACTGGAGGCACATCGGAGCAGGCGTCATGCTTTTCGCAGTTGCACGTCAGCTCGTAGACGGGCCACACACAAGCTCCCGTCCTGAGGCGTGCGGGGCAGCAAGTGCAGTAGTTTTGTCCCTTGGCATTTATTCTCCTTTTTCCTGGTATCAGCACCTCAATTTTTCTTTGAGAAGCTTTTCTCCCCCATTGGAAGGAAGGCTGTCAGGCATGTGCCCTGTTCTTCCCCAGGAATTTGAATATTTGGCAGAGTGACAGGAAAGAATGAAAAGTGATTGGAGGGTGCACCCCTGAACACGGACCAGCTGCTGCTGTGGGCCGCCTGGGCCTATCCTGGCCACTGCCCCTGAGAAGCCTGGAGCACTGACCGCTCCTTCCGCCTTTGAGATTCCCATGGCTTTTGTACAGTGTGTTTTTGCCTGAGTGAGAATAAGGTGGTTCCTAAGGTTTGTAGCCAGAGACCCCTGAAAATGACCTTGTCCTTTGACGAGTAGTAACTCCCATGGGTGTCTCTGAGGGAGAGTTCAAAAGGTCTGACTCAGAAAAAAAAAACAACCCTAAAAGCAATTTTCAACCAAATCTGTCTGCAGAACAGATGCAAATGTAGGGCGATGCTCTGATTCCATTTGTAAGCAAAATCCAAGAGCTGTGAGATTCATTATCAAATATTTTTCAAATGTAACAAAATGTGAGTGAGCCTAGGAGAGTAGCATTTATGAGAAATAGCTTCTCTCTAATTCCTGATTGGATGGTCAGGCCGGTCCCCGTGGTGACAGGAGGGATAGGAACGATTTAAGCCTCCCCATTTGGCAAGTGAGGCTGGAGTTCTGCTGACGCCTCCTTAGCAAAGTCTCAGGAAGGGTGCTCAGTGGTCACTCTGCCCAAGGGAAAGGCTGCTCTCTGTTGAGCGCCCTTTAGCCTCTGCAGAGGGGTGTCGCAGTTGTCTTGCCGAGTCCCAGTTATACCCGTCTCCAAGGCTCAAGCCGTCAGGGAAGCAGAAGCCCCGAAGAAAACATTAAGCTGTTTTCCAACTTAGTCAATAACTTTGATACCGCTCACATCACAGCTGCAGAAAAAACATTCTGTTCCTTTGCAAACAGCTTCCTCTCAGAAAGCCGAGTGCTCCTGCGGATGAGAAAAATCACTGGAGCAAAGCCTACAGGGGACAATGCCCATGTGCATTGGGAGAGGACACTGGAGAGAAAAGATTGCTTAGAGCAGTGGGGGCCTTCCTGACCCCCGGGAAATGACGCGTTTAAGTATTTTGTTATATTTTCTCTAACTCAGCCACTTTGTCCATGGCACTGATAGATTCTTACCAGGTTGCCATGAGAACCACAAAAGTTAATAGGATTATGTCAGGACTGTTAGTGGCATCTTTAAAACAGTAACTTATCCCTCTACATGGTGTTATAGGACACCTCGTATTTAACACAGGAGAACCGTAATCATTAAATCTTTCCAACAACCCTATGATAAATGAGGGTGGTGAGACACCAAAAAATGAGCAACTCACCCATGTTTCAGAGCTGGTAAGTTTATATAGCTCGGGCGAGACAGGGGTTGAGCTTTTAACCACTAGATAATATTGCCCCTTGAAAGTTCTGTAGGAAGCTACCAGGAAAGCAGTCAATCAATGAAAACATTTTTTATCCACTAGAGGCAACCTGTTCCATACTCCCTGATGTTTTCTAGTCTGTTTTCTGTTTAGCAGCAAGGGCTTTAGGATGTTATTTACAATTCCTTAAACCACAATTGGTCATTCTCAACGTGGTCACAATAGCAGATATTTTTTTTTGACATGTGTTCCAACTGCCTATTTCAAACTATCTCTCTTGTCATTTCTTGGATGTGACAAGTTATATAAATGGAGAGCAAGGCAGCCACATCTCTGGAGATGCTAAATGGTGCTACTTCAAGTACATTGTCATTATGAAGCAGAGTTGCCGCTCACTGCACCCATCAATCTTCCATCCTCTATTCAGACTTCCACAACCACTTCCTCCCACAGAGGAGAAAATGGGAATTGCTTCAGCTCTGTTATTAAATCTAAATTGGACAATAACTTGGGCACTCCGCCGGTGTTCAGGGAATGACAAGACATTTGATGCAGATTCACAAAAGGCGGCCCCAACATTGACTTAAAGAGACGAACTGATCAGGCAACCCTACCAGTTTGTCCTTGGAGCTGTGTCGTGGAAGTCACAGATGGTGGCGCGGCTCATGGTTAGAGAAACTGGATTTGGACCCTAGAAAACTAACCTTGGAGGTAGGAGCCACAGTCACCGTCCCCTGTGCCTCACACAGTGCTGAGCAGATGGACAGCGTTTTATACACACGTTTGTTTAATTGGAAACTAAGTTATTAGCAGATTTCTGAATCACTCTTTAACATAAATATTGTATGCTCTATATACTAGTTTTCAGAAAGTGGGGAACTAAAAATAATTTAGAGTCTTGAAGGAACAGGACCTGAATGTGAATCAGCAAAAGCTAGCATGGTACTAGGATGTATGCTCCATGAATATAAAACACAGATGTGCTCATAGGTGAGGCAGGATGCTTAGCTTTTAGAAGGTGAGTCACTAGCCTGGCGTATTGAAAGAGTTAGATTCACGTTCTGGGGTGGAGTCAATTATATTGTTACCCGACCTGGGAAGCTGCCTTGCCCTCAGCGAGATGACATTGCTTGACAGACTATCTGTGGGTCCAGCTTGGGCAGAAAAAGATGTCAGTTTTCTGCACAGAAATACACCGGGTAGAATTCACAGGATATCCTTCCTGAAAGTTCAGAGAGGCCAGAGACTTATTATTACGTTCAGCTCTAATGCCATAGTCCGAGAAGAGAAGGGAATGGCTGGAAGATGAAGGGAAGACAGTAGGGTTCTCCACTGAAGGGATGAAAAGAGAAAGTTCGCTATCCAAAATGTCTGGGGGACTTTTAACTTGGCTGGGTGTTTTTTTCCTTTTAAAGAAGATGACCTATTTTCCCTCTATCCCTACTGAGGGGAATAAAAAGAGGTAGTAAGCAGAAACGCTGGCAGATGAAATGCGGTTTGACAGTGGGAAATAACTTCTTGACAACCAGCGAGTGAGGCACGCGGGTGAAGAGAGAAGCCAAGTCTGCGGCCAGGTAAGAAGAGGACCAAGCAGGCAGGCCGGGCTGCGGCACCGGCCAAGAGTCGGGCGAATCTCTCGCTGTGGAATCCTAAGCATGGAGGCTGCATGTGTTATAGGATTCTACCCTTGAATGCTGTATAATTTTACTAACCAGTGTCACCCCAATACATTCAATAAAAAAGTAGAGTGAAGAATATTAGCTGGGATCCAGCATTCCTGAGGAGGTGACAAAGCAGGCCTGTCACCTGATTCTACTCCCGTCACAATTGAGAGGGCTTTCTGAAACTCCAAAGTCGTCGAAACACATTATGTAATCAAGACCGTAACAAACACTTATGGACTGCCTCGCTCTGCCATAGGCGTTAAAGGCATCTTCTCACTTAATCCTTACAGTGAGCCATGATAGCATGTTATTATTATTCCTAATTTATGGATAAGAAAACTGAGGCTGAAAGAGGTTGCATTGCCTAGGACACATCTAACATGTGGGTGGGAAAGCTAGGTCTTGAACCTAGGTCTGTGAAGTGAAAAGGCTTCTCCTTTAGTGATGAAAAACAGCTCGTGTTAATCACAGTGCAGGGAACGAGCTCTTTCAGAAGGAGGCACAGACAGTCCGTGGACACCCACGCGAAGTGCGCGGTGCCAGCGCCACGCCTGTCTATTTCTGCCGTGGCTGCCACACTTCACCTAACGCTGACCACGCAAACACCGCCAGTCAGCTTCGAACTGATGGAGCTGCTGGAGGTCCAAGTGTCTGAAGGGAATTTCTTTAGAATCTTCTAGACTCGTATGGTGTTCCATCATGACCAACAAAGCAACCTTTTCCCACTGCTTCTTGGTTCACTGTGTAAAGACTGTGCAGTGGGGAAAACGTGGAGCAAGAGCCGTTGAGCACAAAACGCTCCCTCGGTGCCGTGCCGGGACCTGGACGGAGACCCAGGATGTCCATCAGAGGAGTGGACTTTCGATGTTCAGTGAGAAGAGTCTATAACTCCCGAAACTCTAAGTCATGGGTTGGAAAACTATGGCTTGCAGGTCAAATCTGGCCCATAGCCTGTTTTTGTAAATAAAGTTTTATTGGAACACAGCCATGTTTATTCATTTATGTATTATCTACGGCCGCTTTTATACCACGGTGGCAGAGTTGAATGTAGCAACAGAGACCTTATGGCCCATAAGGCCCCAAACATTTACCTGCCCCTTTACAAAGGGAGTTTGCTGACCACTGCTCTAAATGCTCCAGGGGTGGAGAAAAACAAGGCTCTTGAGAGGACTGAAAGACCTAAAAGCTTCACAAGGGAGAAAGCCAAAAAAAAAAAAAAAAAGAAAAGAAAAAAATTAAAAGACCTGGAGAGAAAGAGGGACAGAAAAGGTGGAGGGGTAAAGAAAAACGAGGAAATAATAAAAAGAGCACAAAGGAGGACAAGAAAGGTGACCAGAAAGAGGTGAGGCAGAGGGACCCCAGCGAGCACCCCAGCAGTTCCAGGTGCGGCCCCCAGTCCACGAAGCAGCTGCTGTACTGCAGCCACTTAATTTCTCAGCACCCAGATTTCTCTCCATTTAACCGATGAGGGAGTGGAGACTGAGTTGCCCAGTGAGTAAGTGGCAGGGTCGGAAATACCACACAAGCAAGCTGACCCCACTCCAATCTCTTTCCACCGCACCCGGCCATCAGCGGCCACCTCCTGCCCACAGGATGAGAGTACTATGTTCTCCATGCCTTAACAAGGGTATCAGAACTTGGAATTTCAATAGTAATTATCTTCCTTTCATCTGGGCAAGAACTCGGTGACAATGAATCATCTACTTCAGCCGTGGTGCACTCTAGCGTTCCATCGACCCTCCTAAAATAGAGCGTTGTGGAGGCTCTGGCAGAGTTAGAAGCACAGCCCCAGAGTTCCAATTAGCAATAAAGTTGCACAGCTGCAGCTTGACCAGACCCAAAGGCATCCGCTGTTGGGTCATGGACACGGGTGCCAGGGCTAATGCAGTCACTACACCGTCACCTTCGTCCGCCTGGAGCCGCACAAGGCTCAGGGTCCAAGGTGGTCATGCGGAAAAGCTGCAGAAATGCAGCCCAGGAAACTGACTCAGCAGTACCACCATGCTCGCCTCGTGGCAGACTCCTACGTACTGGAAGCAGGGAAAGCAAGCGACACCCAACCGGGCCTGACGAGGCATCTGCCACCGCAGAGAAGCAGAACCTGCTGACTTGGGCAAACCAGGGTGGTGACTGGCAACCGGGTGCTTAAAGCCCTGGGCACTGTTACAAAGAATTCACATATCTTAACACCGTGACTCCACATAGCAACCTTTGCTTATGGGCATTATAATCATGCCCACTTGTCAGATGAAGAAACTGAGGCAAACCAAGGTAAATTAACTCGCTCCAGGTTACACTGTCAGTAAGTAGGGAGGCCAGATTATGAACCCAGGAGGTCTGGCTGCAAAGAGCAAGTATTAACTCCTGTGCAGTAGGTGCCCCTTGCATCCTTCCCTGCCTTTTTGGGAGGCTGTATCTTGCAGGGTTTAAGAGATTAGACACTGGAGTCAACCAGGCCTGCTCCAAATCCTTTCCTGCTATGGGATTTGGGGCAAATGACTAACCTCTCCGAACCTCAGTGTTGTCATCCTTCAAATGGATCCCCACATTGCTAACAGCATCTATTCCTCAGAGGGCGGGCCTGAAGCATTGGCAGCTCATGCTGCCTGCAGGCTCATCTCTGGAGAAGAGCACAGGTCGCACCTCCTCTGCCTTCCCCTGATCTTCCTTCAGCTGCTCTGACCCCTGGGCCAGGTGTATGTGTTTGGGCCCATGACCAAACGCAGATGCCCGCCCCACACCACCAAGGGCAGAGGCGACAAAATGGGCACCGGTTCCACCCCATTTCTGTGGAGCTCCAGCTCATGCTTGTGGTTCAGCCTTGTCCTTGCTCTTCCTGTTTCATCCCCCTCTTCCCTTCTCCAAGGCCTGCCTGCTGGATTTAAGCTCCAGCATCAGATGCAAAGATAGCAAGCCTTGCAGACAGTGCTTACCCAGCTCCTGAAATCATGGAAGGTCAAATCATATGAGTATGTCTATAGGTATACACTTACATATGTACACAAAAGTATGTACACGTATGTATATATAAGTACCTACATACCTCTATCTCTATCTCTATCTCTATCTCTATCTCTATCTCTATCTCTCTATCTCCAAGTGATTCCATTTCCCTCTGTTTATTTCCCAGATGGGTTACTTCCAGATAGTTCCTGGCAGGGATCTCTCCTCATCTGGTTCTATCCAAACTAATCACCTTTGCCGTGTGCTCACTGGCTTTTCTTACACTGACTGACAGTAGCTCAGGGGCTGACAGCCACGGCCAGGGCCTCTGTGATGGGCAGGATGACTTGCAGCTTGCACTTACCGCATGCTTCCATGTCAAGAAAGCCCTATGGTAAATGCTTTTCATATTATTTTTATTTAATTCTCCTTACTATGCAATGGAAGCAGGGTTTAAAAAAACACCTATTTTATAGGAATCTTAAATGAAGACATTGAGGCTTGGAGAAGCTAAGTAACTCACCTAAGATCATAACAGTCTCCGTGACTCATACTAAGTGTTAACCACTATATGTTGCCTCCCACTATCAGTGGTCCACCCAGCACACAAGTCTGAAGAAAATGCACATTTATATGAAATTTTACACCGACTTCTTCAGAAATACTAAAGCACCTTAACAGGAAAACATAATTAAGGACAAAAACAGCAGAAAAACTTTAAAAGAGAAGGCGGCCCCAGGTAGTTGAATTTAGGCCTCTACAGGAGATTATACCTACCAGCACGAATTTCTATGTGAAAACCTTCCCCCAAAATAGGCAGCCAAAGAGTGAATCAATTTTAAGACATAGTGTCATGTTCTCTTTTATACCTTGTGTACAATTTATTCTCACAGGTGCTGGAAAATAACAATGAGGCACGGAAGGACTAGGAGGTTAGCCTTATATTTAGGAGTCAGAAGCCCTGATATCTTCCAAACAAAGCAACCTGGTCTTTTATCATATTGCTGAAAGCCGTGCTTGCATCATTAAACGCCTCTTGTCTCCACTTTATCACTTAAATAAATGAAGTAGCATTACTAATTAGGTTTACAGTGTTTCCATAAAGAAAGTTAGGTTCTAGGAAAAAAGATTCCTAACATCAGGATTTTAAGACCATTATTTCACAGCTCTGGCCTCCCGGCTACATACAACTCTATTCACTTCTGGCTTGAGGCAAACAGGAAGATGAAATGAAGAAGTCATCTCGACAGAACATTGTAGAAAATCCCTGCTCATCTATGGGCCTATTATATACTTACTCATTCATGTACTCTTCTAAGTACCGAGGATGCAATATTGAAAAGAACAGACAAAAATCCCTTCCCTAATTAAGCTCATACTCCAGTCATACCTATTTCTGAATTTGCAAGGACCTCTTTGTTATAACATGATTGGAATATATGAACAAAGTCAATGTTTCAATAATAACATGCATATATATATGTATATAAAATGCTCTATAGTTGATGCAAAGCAGTTTCAGGTAACTATAGCATTATTCCTCAAAATAACCATTGGGGAGTTTGCAAAAAATATGACAGACCATTGAAATAAAAAGACAAACAGCCCTGACTGGCGTGGCTCAGTTGGTTGGAGCATCATCCCATAAACGGAAAGGTTGCAAGTTCGATTCCTGGTCAGGACACATACCTAGGTTGTGGGTTCAGTCCCCAGTCAGGGTGCATATGAGAGGCAGCTAATCGATGCTTCTCTCTCACATTAATGTTTCTCTCCCCCTCTCTCCCTCCCTTCCCCTCTTTCTAAAAAGTAAAAAGATAAATCAATGAGCATCATGTCCGGTGAGGCTTAAAAAAAGAGAGACACAAACAATATTATGTTACCAAAAGAAAAATGAACAAAGGGTGTAATCAGATCTTTCTGTAGGAGAGAAAAAAAACAATGACTAGTACACATGAAAAACTCTTCAACTTCCCTAGTGCTCAAATACATGCAGTTTGTAGCTGAAAGGTAACAATTTTTACTGGCAAATGTAACAAAAGTCAAAGAAAAACAAAGATCGTTCCCAGAGCTGGTAAGGAGCCACGAGAGGTGGAAACCACAGGGGCGGAGAGCCCTGAAGCGTGCACACCCTTTGGTGCCGTAATTCCCCTTTTAGTATCCACCCACTGGACATAATCAGAAATTTGGACTTAAAAGAGCAAAACTGGAAAAACTGTAGAAGTCGCCTATCACTCTGAAACCTAGATAACAGACCAAACACAAAGAAATTATATATGGAGAGAGTCTTCCCTGGAAACTGCTGTCACGTGCTGTCAGACGTCCAAAAAAGTCTTCACCGCCCTGTTCGATGTGGAGCCTCAGGGAGGTTTGCTTAAAGTGCAGCTACAGTCGTGCCCCATTAACGAGCCAATTGCAAACTAAGTGTGCGGAACAGGATATGTATGGGGTGGGACAAGAGTGGGTTTATATTTGCGAGTAAGCAAAGCTTATCTTTCAGTATTATTTATTGATTATTGCATTATCTCCCATACGAACAACTGAAAACCGACTTTTGCCCCACCCTGTATAAACAGACATGGAACTATGACGGATGAAACAAACTGGAATTCTGGGACTTGTTGATTTCTCCAGCTAAGCTTTTTGCTCTAGGATGCCACATGATAAAGGTCATTTCTTTCAATACCATTTCCTCTGATACCTCTGATACCTCCTAGTGTGTAAATCTGTAGTGTCTTAATTTATCTGAAATAATGATAATATTTGTATTAATGTTTCTTAAAGTTTTATTATATGCCATGCGGCATGTTGAGGGTATTATCTCCTTCCAATACCCTCAGAGGTTGGAACTATTACTAGCACATCTGTATTCTTTACTGAGCCTTGGAAAGGTGAGCGGCTTGCCCAAGATCATGTAGCTCGTATGGGTAAGTTGGGGTGTGAATCTAGCAAGCCAGTTCTGTGCCAACTCCCACGCCCCTTAGCCACTGGACTGCACACCCAGAACTTTCACCTTATCTTATGGTTATCTTATTTTTTGGAGTGATTTTTATCTGTCCAATGAGCTCCTAAGTTACTTTTGGGGAAGCTGTTTCTCACTCAGCTTTGAGTATCACACCCAGTAGGCACTCAATAAATGCTTGGGTTATCGATGAACAAGACTACAGTTGTTTTCAAGTCAATTCTGAGTCCTCTTTCTCACTACATAGTCTAGGAGGATTTTTCTTGACAGAAGAAAAAAATCTTTTAAATCAATCTTTTCAGTGCTATTACCTTGCCAGAGTCCTTATCCCCTCAAGCCTGCTGACCATCCTCCCTGCCTCCAAACCGCCCTGCACACTTATCACCCTGAATGCTGTCAGATCAGCCTCCCCACTGATGAGCCCAGATACAAGATCCAGACCCTCAGGCCCCCGGGTGACCGATGTGGACGGAGCCCACAGGCTCGTCACCACTGACCGAAAGCATCCTCCCGGTGACAAGCAGGCCTGGTGCAGGTTCAGATGGCAGGATTTGTCTGGACACCGGTTTTTACTGCTAACACTAAGGAAGTTTCAGGCAAAGCAGGACACATTGCTTATGCTACATTCTCCTCCCAGCCTCCCAAATTCCTTTCTCTGTACTGCCACGTAGCCTACAAATAAGATCATTCTGTACTTGTGGCTGTGGGAAGACTGGGAAGCACGGATTTAGAGCAGTTCAAACCCTCACTCAGAGACGTTCAACAGTTCACGCTGTCGAGTGGAGAGTGCTTTGTACTTAAACTAACACTCAGAGCTCTTGGTTAGTCTGGCCAGGACTCGTCTCCTCTTCAGCCGCCTGGTCTCCCGATCCCTCTGCCTTTCAAGTCTCTTGATTGTCCCTTGAATGTGTCTTTCCCACTTTCCCTCATTTACCCTTGACTTCTCCATGTGGGTGGCTTTACTGTCCCCTTCCTAATAATCCAGAGCTACCCCCAAGGACTCAATTACTTCAAAGCCCCTTCCCATGCCCACCCCAGTCTTGGTGAAGTTTGATGGCCCCCACTCAGGATGATGATTTGGACCACTCATTTGTCAAGAGTCAAGCCTGTGAGACCCCGCCCAGCTCTTGATTTGATGTGTTGTACTCTTATTATTTTGTTCTTCCAAGAGTTGGCCTTCCTTTCTCATGTTTGTATCTTGTCTGTTCAACAAAATTAAGTCTCTTTGATGGCAGCTATTACACCTTACATTTACGTCCTCTGCACACTCAGCAATGCTGTTTCTGATACATTTCTTATGCAGAGCAAGCATGCAATAAATATACGTTTATACACAACTGATTAATACTGTCCCCCTCCACCATGGGCGGAATTTAGCAACTCTTCCACACAGGACAAAAAAAATGTCCCATTTTTTTCCTGTGAGTAAATTGCCTTCTTGTTATTCTGCCTCCGGAAACTTAGCTCTCCTTAAATGTCTGGTAGGAGAATTGAACTGGGAGCCAAATAGGAACATTTCCCTTCCCTGAAATAAGTTACAGCCAGAATCAAAGTGTGGGTGGGGTCAGGGGGAAGACAGGAAGAAAATACTATAACAGAAAAGCAAAGAAAGCATCTGTAAGAAATTTTGGAGAGGCAGAAAGCATTCCAAATACAGAGAGAGGTGTAGAGCAAAGGGCTTCTCAGGAAAGAGAGAGACGAAGCACAGCTCTCTGTATCAGAGGGTGGACAGAAAAACATAGGCACGAAGCCCCAGCACGAATGCCAAGCTCTGCCCAAGAGGGCAGCTTGCCCGACCCCTCCCGAAGGGCACCCTGGGAGGCCTCACATGCATATCGGGGGAGGCTCCTGGTTGCCCAGCCAGCACGCAGCCCCTGTTCCAGGACTGAAGGCCGGCACAGTGAACCGGTGGAAAATTTCCTTCAGGCTGAACATAATGTCGGCATAAAAAAATAGTATTGATCCATTTGCCTTCTGGCCAAAGAGAAATAAACTTAGACAAAGGAAATTAGGCAATAGGTTTAATGTGACTCCAACTGCAGCTGCAAAATAAACCTAATGGACCCTGACTCTGCTTCCCGAGCTCTCGCTGGTCTGCACAGGCCACTCCTCTGGGAGGCGCTGGGAAGTGTGCTGCAGGCACGTGAAAGCTTTCAAAGAAAATGGCAACTGCCCTCCGGTGTCCAAAGAATCCCCTGCTAGCAGGATGCGGTGGGAAGTAACTCCCAGGAGCACTGGCAGATTTGGAGAGACCCGTGCCACATGCGGGCCAAGTGCGCACTTGTCACCGAGGACAGAGCGTGCCGTCTGCGCCCGGCAGCACCCGAGGAAGCTCTGACCTTGAATTAGCAGGAAGCTGGCTCAGCACCTCCAGCTCATCGCTCCCCAGGAATATTGGGGGTGCGGCAAAACTAGGGTTACAGTTGTTGCGTACGCGGAACACAAAGTTTTTTCTTCTATTATTATTATTTATTGTGTTATTTTCCATATGAACTGAAAACCTACATTTGCCCCACCCTGCATATATGTTCAATATTCTTTCATCGCATATGACTAGTCTATGTATTCTACAGTCTTCACTCTCGTTTACATGTGATAGAATCAGGAAATCACAGGTCAACATGTCTGTTTGTGCACATGTCTGGGGTGGGTGCCAAGAATCTGTATTTCAGGAGCTGGGTACGCAGGTAGAAAACAGAACAGGTACAGACCCAGGTCTAAAGGTGACCATTTGCCCTGACCGGTGTGGCTCAGTTTTGGTGTCATCCTGCAAGGCCAAGGGTTACGGGTACCATTCCTGGTCAGGGCTCATGCCTAGGCTGGGGGTTCGGTTCCTAGCTGGGGAGCATCTGAGGGGTGATCAATCAATGTTTCTCTCCCTCTCTCTCTCCTTTCCCTTCTCTCTAAAAATAAATAAGTAAAATCTTTCGGAAAACAGTAGAGGTGACTATTCGCTGTGTCACCTCGGGGATGGGAGGGCCCTGAGCCCAAGCTGTCTGACCCCCCTCCTCCCACCCAGCCCCAGCCCCACATCCCCTCTCTCTCTGGCAGTGAGAGCTACTGGTCTGCACTGGGATGTCGGACTCTCACCCCCAAAACAACGACTGCAGCAAAAAGCAAAGCCACCACGGCTCGACCAGCCCTGGCTTTGCCCCTCGGGGTGAAGAGTGACACTATGCCTTATTCATGCTTGTCCTCGACTGTCTACCACGGTCTCTGGTACACAGCAAGGGCTCCAGAGATGGTTTTTAATGACGGAATGAACAAACGTGGGACAAGATAAAGTATACTAGAGACAAATGGAAAGTTTTGCATTTACTTACAAAAAATCAAGCAATTTTATATGTTTCTGCTGGGAAAAAATTTTTGAACTATGCCATTTTTTTAAAGATTTTATTTATTTCATTTTTAGACAGAGGGGAAGCAAGGAAGAAAGAGAGGGTGAGAAACATCAATGTGTGGTTATCTCTCACGTGCCCCCAACTGGGGACCTGGCCTGCAACCCAGGCTTGTGCCCTGACTGGGAATCCAACCGGTGACCCTTGCATTCATGGGTCGGCACTCAATCCACTGAGCCACACCAGCCAGGGCTCCACTGGGAAAAATTTGACCCCCTTTCACATAAAACAAATCAGGGACTAGATGGCTAGCCTAGAGAAACTCTCACATACAAGGATGAACACAGTGTCTGAAATAGTGAAAAATTGGAAACAACCTAAATGTCCACCAGCAAAAGAATATATAATCAATTATGCCATGTTCATCAAATAGCATACTATACAGCAGTGAAAATAAATGAAACAAACCTATGTACACACATTTTACACGTGTGTATATATGTGGCTTGGGAAGACATCTACATATAGTACAAACAGAAAGAAATGCAGAAATGCATGGATGTAATAAACATTGAATCCAGGGTGGTTGTCGGGGGCAGGAAGGAATAGGATCGGGAATGTTAACAGACCTTGTTAACCGCTTTATCCTTTGTTCTTTTTGTTTATAGTAAATATTGCCTCTTTTAAAAATTATGAGTATTGTAAATTATTATCTGCCCAAGTGCACTTTACAGCTGTCGTGCTGACAAGCAGCTGTTGTCTGTAGACCTGGTCACGTTAACATAAACAACAGATGGACCACCCAATGCCAGTTTTTAATTATCAAGTGAAAAAACGTGACTTTAGAGCCTCATGCAATTGCCCGCAGTTTACTGTTTTAACCTACAAATGGCAAGTTCACAAGATGCATCCTAGGAAAATGTAATAAAGGAAATGCAAAGTTCTACATTTAGTTATTAAATTAACCAGCCCCACTTGTTTCTGCAGCGATGGTACGAGAGGCAGAATTGTGTCCAGGTCTGGGACTCGCGTGTTCATAAAACATGGACAAGTGTGTGTCAGGAGAGGGGAGAACAGAAGAGTGGTCGAGACATTAGGGTTCTGCTAACCCTGGACCTAAGGATTTGTCGAGGGATCTAAGAATGCTTATCTGGTGATGGGACAGCTTAATGGGGGCCAATAACCTTGTTCAAATGTTTGAGTATGTGAGTGAATGAATAAACGAACGAATGAATGAATGAATGAGCTTTCGTATGAGAGCATAGATATATCTGTAGAGCTCCAGAGCTGTTAGGAGCTGAAAGAAGGTATTTTTTTTAAATTCAACAAGGGAAGAACATCCTAAGAAATGCAGCATCCCAAAAAGGACTGAAAAGTTTGGTTAGCTAGTAAGCTTCCTAAAACTAGCAGTAATCAAGGAAGGTTGTAGAGAACTCAGTTTGGGGACCTGATGGGACTTCATGAGTTTCAAAATCTTATTTGACTCTTAAGAGTCTAAACTTGAGTGGGCATCAGAATCCCCCCGGACATCTTATTGAAGCCCAGATCCAGGGGCTCCACCCCCAGGGTTTCTGAGGCACCAGCCTGAGAGTTTGCGTTTCCAATAAATTCCCAGATTTTGCTGGTGTTGGTGGTTCAAGGGCCATACTTTGAGAAGTTACACTCTTTAGAAAAAAGCCGAAATTAAGGTTTTTAAAAATGTTTTGTTTGGGCCTTTGCAAAAGATTGTCCTTCCGTGAATTACTCCCTGCCCCCAAACAGGCTTCCACAGTGATCCTCTGCTGAAGGGGAGGGTGCGGTTCACTGGCGTTCTCCGAAGGCTGAGTGGGAAGCCCCGGCTCTTGGCTGTGCTTTAAGAATATAAGGACCCTGGGATTCTTTTTAGGTACTGACATTAAATTTCCCTTGATTCATTTTCATGCCATCTTCTGTTTCCTTCATAACTAAGGGCCCATGTCTTTAAGATAATTAGGACTGAGTCTGCAGCTAATGAACAGTTATTTGACCACAAGACAATACAACCTGGATTAAACGCCATTCATGGCCAGGTCTGGAGATGCTACTCACCACTGATGCCGAAATGCCCCTTTGCCCAGCACCACTCTGGGGAAGGAGAGGCAGGAGTGCCAAGAATTCTCTTCTTTTTAATTCAAAGGGCAGGGAAATGTAAAATCTGGATCTTGAACTAGTTCCAGAAGCAGATAAACAAAGCTCAACCAAAATTATTAAATCGCACATTTGTTTACTGGCCCAAGACTATTAATGTCTGGTTTATTCACTCAACAAATAAGTATTGAGCTCCTATATGTAGCTGGTACTGTTTGGAATCAAGGAATACAGCTACAAGTAAGACAGGCAGATGCCAAAGCCAGAAAAGTGTATGTGTCAGGTAGGAAAAAAATATAGCCGGTGCTGAGTTAGAAAACCCATGCCTTTCGCACAACCACCTCCCCCTGGTGCTTATTTTTTGCCAGAATCCTAATGCTCAAAATAAACTACGCTTCCTCTGGCAGAGGCAAATGATTAATGATAGAATGGGTCGCTGTGATCTGTTCCTCAGAAGCTTTTCTTTCATAATTTGAAAGAAAATTGCAGCCATTAGTAGTGAAGTCACTGGAAACCATTTCTAGTTCACTGAAAAGGTTCAGTTGCCTAAGAACACGTTTAATAAACAACCTGGAACAAAGAGTGGTTAAATTTTTACCCATAGGTAATTAGCAAAGCTAGCTCTTTTCATGCATGGTCCAAAATTTTTTCAAATCAAATGTCTTCTGATGGCCACAAACCGAATCTTAGGTGGTTTGTTGTAATAGTTTCACTGCAAATACTTTTTCTTTTTTTATAAAAATATTTTATTTATTTTTAGAGAGAGCAGAAGGAAGGGAGAAAGAGAGGGAGAGAAACATCAATGTGTGGTTGCCTCTCACATGCCCCCTACTGGGGACCTGGCCTGCAACCCAGGCATGTGCCCTGACTGGGAATCGAACCAGTGACACTTTGGTTCACAGATCAGCACTCAATTCACTGAACCACACCAGCCAGGGCCGCAAACACTTTTTCAAAGGAGTCAGCTCTTGGGCCACATAAGAGTTCTGATTATATCAGATTATCTTAGCCAAAAGAAACCATCCAAACTTCTCCACTTTAGCCATTCTTGGTGAAAATTGGATGGTGCCAGAAACACAAGAGATGGAGTTTTCATATGAAATTCAATTCTAGCACGCTTTGTTCATGTGTGAATTAAGTCATTACTGCAAGGACTTTTGAGTCACTACTTTGGTTAGACCAGCTCTCACTTATTTGATAAATTTACCTCCTACTGCCACTGACCACGTACTACTACTTACTGACCGCCTACTGCTACTAACTGCACACTTTCAGCATGCCAAGCACTACTGAACATTAACTATATACCAAGCATCTTAGTTATTTTGTTTCCATTTCTGTTATTGCACCAAGCATTTCATGTACACTATCTTAAACATCTACTACGATGCTATGAAATCAATACCACCATCATCCCTGTCCTACAAACAAAGAAACAGAAATCCAGAAAACGAAAGAAACTCCCTAAGTTCACATCCAGCGAGCAAGTGGCAGAGTAGAAAATCAACGCCAAAGCCTTTCTCTGTACACTATGGTTCTGCTCCTGCCCCTGGCAGCCAAGCTGATGGGCTACATTTGGGGTGGATTAGCAAAGAGCATATGTATCACTCCTCAAGATACTTTGCTGTCATCTGCCAGAAAATGGTCATAATTACTGTGTAAATCTACGGTGCCCACCACGGGATGGGTGCCGCACAGCTGTGCAAAAGCACAACCTGGAAACCTTACCCTGGTGCCATGTGGCCTCCATGGATGCAGGCGACACGGCACAGTGAAAAATCCCCGCACAGCTTCTCTCCATCCCACCATGCACCTGGTACTCGGCCTGGGCAGGCCACCCCTCCTTCCATTCCGTGTGCACTGGGAGCGTGTGGGTTTGGGGTCTGGGGAGGAGTTAGGTATAAACACTCTCAGAAACAGACATTAAAGGCCACGTCTTCAGGCTCAGCAACTTTTGTAAGCAGAAACAGCTGCTGCGTTTCTGTGCATGCATGTGAGTGTGTGCCGGTGTGTGTGTGTGTGTGTGCATATGCTTCTTTTGAGGGGGAGGAAAGTTGTATTGTATCAATTAGGCAAAGGAGGCACAATGTGCAACTTCAAGGGAAAATGCCCAGTAGCGTCTGTGAAATAGTCACTGCTAATACACCTATAATAATAAGCCACATCATCACCATTTACCAAAGGATACCTTGGTCCTTATTTCTGTTTCCCCACACCCCACACCCTCCATGACCCAAGGGTGAACTAGTCACTCCGCCCCTGCGTTCTTTCATACACAAGGCCCCTTCTGCACTCCAGAGGGGCCTTTTCATAAGCTGTGAGCCATTCCTCTTCGCTGAATGTAAAGTTAAATTCATTTATCTCTCTCTTCAATGAAAAAAGGAAGGAAATTAAGCAGGAAAGACGGCAGAGTGCCTTGAGAATGGTGCATTCAAAGTCAAAGCCGGCAATAATTGAGTTCAAAAAAATAAGTGAAAATAACTGTGAGTAAAATGTGCCTGCTCTGCAGAATACACTGTAGCTAAAAGTCTTCATTAAATGTTCCAGTGCACACAATGTGTTAGCTGTGTGTTTGTGTGCCTGAGATTCTGCGAGATATCCTGGAGCTCATAAATACTGGAAACGGACAGTTGCCATAGTAACTAAGTGCTATTTAATGAATACTGAAGAACTGAAGCTCACAGGATAGTCTTAAATCGCCAGAACATGAGTTACTGCTGCTGCTCCGGGCTTGCAAGTGACTCAAATGCCATCCTCTCTAATAAGATATTCAACAAGCTGGCCAATCTGACCAGCCTCTGCCTCGACCACATGGTATCACAAGATTCTGTCTTGATGCTACATGAAAACCATACTCTCGATTTCTTCCCCTTGTCTCTAAGTACCAAGATATTCTACAGAAACGTTTAGATAAGGAAGGTGTCCTTAAATGTGAAGCTTTGACCCAAGTAGTGAAGTGTTAGGACACATAACCTCTGTAGCAAGCAACAGACAGACACGGGCTCAATGAGCCATCACGCCAACACAGCAGTCTCCCTGTACTTCTGAAAAAGGTGAACGCTCCGTTTGCACCGAGTGCAGCTTGTTTTTATTGTGCAATGACGCAGAAGAGCTACTGCAGCTGATTTTTGCAGGAACTTTTTACAGGCTAGTAATGGCTTAGGTAATCTTTCATCCGGATGTGCAAACCTTCTCCACAGACTCCCACTCCCAGTTCTCTCTCACCATCCATCACCACGTGCCAGGTTTCTCACCCCGGGATCATCCATCTTTTCACAGGTTTGGAAGGAAAAGAACAGGGCTGCACTGCTTTTCTTTCCCCTGATCTCCCTCAGTAACTTCAACGCAGTCCGTTTGTAAGGCTACAGATGGTGTTGCAAGCATACTTATTTCTACATGCCATTAATAAGTAATGAGGATTTTTAAAAATGAAAACATCTATGTATCACAAAGCCAAAAATCATTAGCAAATGCATCCATTCTCCAGAGGCTGGTTGGTTCTTGCATAACCAGCACCTCTAATGGCCTGGTTGGGCCTCGAGCTCACGGTGGGCTGTGGGCGCCCCCTTCAGGCTCTTGGGTGAAATTCGTGTTTCTCTCATTTGTGATATTATCTAGTCAGCTGGGCCATTGTTTTTGCTAAAACCTTGCAGGAAATTTCGAAGGGAAATCTTGGCCAACCTCTCATGGTGTGGCCAGACAGAAAACCTTCGCATAACCAGCTTTAAGCTAATATTAAAATCAGGTAGGTAAAATAAACGGGAATATCTTGTGAGAAAAAAATCCTGTCGATATATCCATTTACTAATTTGATGAAACAATGTTTCTTCACTAGATCAGCTCTGTTTAAAATCTTAACAAACAAAATTAAAATTGGAGACAGGCAGCTCACGACCTCCTCACCTTCCCACATCTTTGCATAGTCTGAACCTGTTCTCTTTCATTTAATCCATAGCCTTACTGCTTTCCCCCAAACCCTTCTATCCACGCCTCAGTTTCTCTCTCCTGCTTGTTTAGTCTTGACTCTCAGGGTCACACATCTCCCTCACTCTTCCCTCTAAAGGGCTCCTGTGAAGATGCCTGTGCTGATAAAAGGATGATCTTTCTTCTTTGAACATCAGTGGCGTCGTGTTTCTGCCTCTCTTGTGATAGTCTCAACACATTCCGTGGGCTCAGAGCCTTTGCCCTTATGTCTCATCTCCTCTCCCTACACTGACAGTCAGCTTCCTAAACGCAGGGCCTGGCTCACAGGTGCCCCAGCGCTGAGTCAGTGTGTGAGTAAAGGAACCCAGGAAGCCAACTTTCTTTTAACTTCATTTTCTCCCTTATTAGAGCTGCTTAACAAGCTAATTGTTCCCCATCTTCAAAAATGAAGGGGACACAAAGAAAATAAGTCCAGTGTGGTGGGCCTTCCTCTTCTCATTGGAAAACCCATTCAATTCATAATCCTCTTCATTCATTCTTCCTTGCAACATCATTTATTGATAACTTGCAATAAATTAAAAGCAGATGAGAAAATGCTTTTCTTACTTTCCCCTCGTCATAACTGGTGTTGAATAAAAGCTTTCCAATTCTCCTTTATTTTTCCCATTTTACTAAGGCGCACTTGACATATGACATTGTGTGAATTTCAGGTATACAACGTGTTGATTTGATACACTTATATATAGCAAAATAATTACCACCATAGCTGGCTCACACTTTCATCATGTCACATAATTACCATTTCTTTTTGGTGAGAACGCTTAAGATCTACTCTCTCAGCAACTTTCACGTATATGATAAAGTTTATGTCATTTCTTTAGCACATCCTTCTTCCGTGCGGTGTGGAAGGCTGGACCCGTCCCAGCCACCCATTCCATAGTGATTGGGCTTGTGCTCTGGGCTGGACTGGGCCGGACCTTGGAGATACGGGATTCATTAAAACATAAAACCAGAGCACAATTCCCCACTCCTTAACTGTGGCCTGCGCATAGTGATTTCCTCCTAAAAAGTACAACCTCGTGGGAAGGGGAAGAAAGGAGCAACGGTCCAGTGGAGGAACCTGGCAAGTTCTACCTGGGACAGCTGATCCGACCAACATCACCAGTGGGACATCACGGCGATAGCGTGAGCCGTGCAAAGGCTGTGATGAAAGAGTATGTACCTCTCTGGTCTTGCTCCTCAAACCCGCAACCCAAGGCTAACAATGAGGAAAAGACATCAGAAAAATCATCAGAAAAGACAGAGGGGCATTCTTCAAAATACCTGCCTAGTACTCCTCAAAACGGTCAAGGTCATCAAAGACAAAAAAGTCAGAGGAACTGTCACAGACCACACAGAGGAGCCTAAGGAAACATGATGGCTCAGGTAGTGTGGCATCCTGGGTGGATCCTGGAGTGGGAAAAGGAACACCAGGCAAAAACTAAAGAAATTTTGCCCTGGACGAGTTGCCCAGTTAGTTGGAGCATCATCCCGTACACCAAAAGGTTGCGGGTTTGATTCCTAGTCAAGGTGCATACCCAGGTTGTCCGTTTGATCCCCCATGGGGGTGCATGTAGAGGTGACCAACTGACATTTCCCTCTCTCTCTCTCTCTCTCTCTCTCTCTCATCAATAAACATATCTTTGGGTGAGGATTTAGAAATCTACAGAAATTTCAGTAAGGCATGGACTCTGGTTAATAATAACGTATCTCCATGGTCCATCAGCTGTACTGCACCTGTCATGTGAGAGAACAACGGAGACTGAGTGTGGGGTATATGAGAACTTGACACTATCTTTGCAACTTTCCTGTGACTCTAAATCCAGTCTCAAATAGAACACTTTTTTTTAAATGGGATTAGACTTAAAGAATGGTAATGAGAGGCAAAAACACTGAGTAAAGACTATGGAACAGGCATATGATTTCCCTCATGTGGACTCTAACGACAGAATGAACAAGCAGACTGGAGACAGATCATAGGTAGACAGCAGGCTGATGGTTGAGGGAGAAGCTTGGGGTGGGGGTGGAGCACTTGAGCAAAACAGAAAGAAAAAAAGAGAAAGACACGGACACCAGTGTGGCAATTGCAGGGCTTCAGGGGGCAGGTGGAGGAGGGTATGCAGGGGATAAATGGTGATGGAAGGAGACTTGACTTGGGGTGGTGAACATACAATACAGTGCACAGATGATGTGCTGTAGCACTGTGCACCTGAAACCTGTATGATTTTAGTAGCCAGTGTCACCACAATAAATTCAATAAAAAAAGAAAGAAAGAAAAACTGTGGCACAGTATTGTAAGTGGTGCGCAGCAGTCAACAGAACTCAGCCTGCGAGGTGAGAGGGGCTGGCTGCGAGGCGGTGGGGCGGCGTCTGAGGCAGTGGGGAGCTGTGGGCGATGTGGGCACAGTTAGACGAGGCTAAACGTACCATCACACACCAGAAAGGTCCTCTTGGGGTCAGCAGCGTACACATTGGTCAGGAACAGCCTGCCCGGATGAGCAACTTTCTTATAACTGCCAAGAACAGGGAGGGCTGGCCTGTGATCAGCCTAGGTAAGGAACTAGCACCCAGTGTCTGCAAAATTCTCTCTTTTAGTATGAACCACGACAAACGCGCTTTCTCCTTGTTCAAACATTCGTTCAGATTCATTATTCTACAAAGCCTCCTCGTCAACCGCCCCTTCTCTCCTGTTTCCCGCAGTCTGCAATTTTCACACTGAAAAAGATGAATAACCACAGTGGGACAAATTCTGATGGTGGCTTAGAGAAAATTCTTAAATTGAAGGGTTAGAGAAGCAAGAAATGGAATAACTCAAAGAAATCCAAAGGGGATTAAATTATTTTAATATATTCTGCCAAGCCAACATAATCTTTTCTCATTTTTTCAAAAAAGAAAAAGTTTAAAACAAAGAAAAGAAGAACAAAAAGGTTTCCAGTTTTTTTTTAAAGAGCGTGAGGGCCAGAGAAGGATGGCGCTGCGGTTCACCTGCCTCCCTGGTCAGCGCAGGCGAAGCAGCTGAGAACACCTGGAATGAAAAGGAGCCGCAAAGAATGACGCCAGTCAAACTGGATGAAGAGCAAGAGCCACAGTGACACCTGGCTGTGTAGCCCTTCCTTAGTGTACACAGCATCTTCACATCTATTATCTCATGAGGTTCGAAGAGAAACATACAGTAGGCAGAACAACTACTAGTAGTCCCATTTTGCCCATGAGACGGTGGGTGTGCGGAGACCTTAAGTGAACTGTGTGGCTCTCCCCGTCCTCGGCCGTGCTGGGGCTGGGCAGGACCCACACGTCAGGCCCTCGGGCTGTGCCGGCTTCCGCTGTGCGCCTAGGTGCACACGACCGGCAGACGTAGGGGGAGAAGACTTAGCGCTAATAATTAAATGCCAGTATGCGTCTTCACCCCAAAAGACACATAAATGAACATGTAAGTGTTTAGTTTCCTGTTCTCATTACTGTTATAAGGACAGGTATTATGTAAGAAATATCAAAGAGCTGATGAAGGAAATAGAATGAAACTTAAAAGCACAAAAGCTTGGTAGTTTGACCTTAAGTTGGTTATTCTTAGACTAGAAGTGAGGGGAATAAAGCAGGTAATATATAGATCTTTGAACATTAAACTAAACATCTGGTTTCATTATGTGCTATTTAGAAACAACCGAACAGGAAAGGAAAGACAAACAATGTGATAGAAACCGGTAGCTAACACGTGGGAAAGTGATCTAAATTTATATCATCAACAAACATGACTCAAGGAGACATAATCACAGCCTATAAATATCTTCCAAGCAACAATATACCTGGTGAAAAAAGTAAGTGAATTACGCATAACCTTATGTCCAGGTCATTTCTCTTTGTCCAGTTGTCTACGGAAGGCAGCGCTTCACACCTGAGCCGCGGCTGTCCCCAGGAATTAAGGCAGCCGAGGAGACCTTAAGGCTGGGGGCTGCCGGAGACACCCAGGTGCCGGGTTAAAAAGAGAACCACAGGGAAGGGCCTCCCGTGCTCTCTGCATCGAGAATTACATGGTGATACAGTCACATCTTTCACTAGAGTATTTATATTTCTCCCTTACCTTTGAAGAGGAGTGATAAAGAATAGAATCAAATCCAAAAAAGCTTTTGGTTACTGGACTACTTGATTGAGAGAAAAAACAGACCATGAACCCTCAAGTACGAGATGCTACAAAGTGTTCTGCTTTGACGTCAGGAGACAGCATGGCACCGAAACTCATGAAAAGCAGACGAGTTTGCAAAGTCAAAGACCCTGGATCAGGGTTCTGATCTCAAAGCTGTCACAGGCCCTGCTGTGCTCCATTGTCCTCATGGCCACAAGGTGATTGTGATTGTTCTACCTTGTAAATCACAGTCTGGGCACCAAAGCATTTTTAAGACTACTGAGAGCTTCACACAGGCAAATTATTACTAATTATAACCATTATTATGACTCTCTCAGATGCTATGCTTCAAAAACACCATTTCCCACAAATCTTTCTTCCACATGATGGTTTTCTCCCATTTAAAATTTCCTAGATTTTCTGATTCAGTCTCATGAACTCTTTAAACCACCAGTCATTTCAAAAGACCTATCTGGTCCCAGCACTTGTGGCTGCCTAAATTGTTTGCATTGCAGCAGAAATGACCCTGGACAGACCCCTGCAGTGTAAAATAGCCCTGGCAGAGTGACCTTGAAGACATCAGGAGCTTTCCAACCACAGCGTGCTCCATTCATCCACCAACCAATCCAAATCCCAGCAATTTTTTTCCATTGTCTTTCCAAGGACAATTTTTCTAGCCTTGTAGAGAACCTACCTGCATTTTGTTTGAGACCTTTTTTTTCATTGCTTTTAGGGAGAGAGGAAGACAGCAACATCAATGTGAGAGAAATACCGATTGGCTGCCTCCTGTAGCGCTGGGGCTGGGAATCAAACCTGAAACCAGGGTATGTGTCCTGACCCGGAATCGAACCTGCAACGCTTTGGTCATGGGAGGCCACTCCAACCAACTGAATGACCCCACGCATTTCTTATGCAGGGAGAGAGGTTGGAATCTTTTGACAACCAGATAGTTCGTCCTTAAATGGGCAATGGTTCCTCATTAACATAACAAAGACTCAGAGTTGTGCCTTTGTTGGTAGTTGGTATCTTATGTAAATAAGATGTTCACACCACCATTTACTGCTTGAATACTAAACCAGTAATGAGGTGATACACTTCACTAAAGGCTGCTTGCAAGGTCCAAGGGCTGCCAGCCATGAGCTGGTCCCTGGTGGGGACAAGGACTGCTCAGCGGAGAGTGGAGAGTGTCCGGCTCAAAAACACAAATATTTTCTAAGGGAACCTTTGGGGTTTGTTTTTTAAGCTCACAGCAATGGCAGTCTAGTGCTTCTCGGATGGTCTTCTTTTCCCCAGCGCATACGCCAGGAGCATTTCAATGGAAACTGGGTCTTTGTGATATAACATCACCCCCAGGAAATGACAGACTTTTACTTCTCACTACAATGAAAACTCTAATAGACTTTGAAACAATACTTATAAATGCATGCACACATAACATGTGGAAGTATTTGGAATTTTCTCCATTACAACTACAAAGTTTATTTTAAAAACAAATCAGGATGCAGGTATTGTCTGGGCTGACACGCTATGAGGAGAAATTAGCAGAGCTTCAGCTCCTACTAAACGCGTTCCTGAGTTGGAATTTGCCAGACCTGCAATATTAACATAGAATTATGGAAATTGGAAACAAAAAGCTGGAGTCTACTGGGAATGATAGGCTCGAGATGAACTCAACTGGAAAATTTGGCTAACTGAAAGTGACATCCTTTGTGCTGGAATTTTTCTATCTGAAAGCTTTAAAGAGGCTGTAATTATTTTGAGTTTTCAATTCAGTCCTTTCAGACTAAGCCTTTTATTTTCTTCATTTCTCTGTACCTTTCCTCCGTGTGAATGCGGGTGCTTGCCAAGCGCTGAAGTGGTAAATTCAAACTGGTTTTATACATATATCTATTTTCAGGGAACGGAAAACAACACAACTTTTGCATCTGCTATGCCAAGAAAAACAAAGGAATATTTGTACATCAAAAGCTTTATATTGTGCACAGACTCAAAATTCCTGAGCCTGGCTAAATAAATCACCTAATGAGAAATAGCTGATTAAGGCCAATGCATAATTTCTTGGCCCGTTAGTACTTTTTCTGCATCACGAATCCAAGAAATGCAAGAACTTAGACTTACCTTGTAGCTTTTGGGTCCCAAATCACAATGTCAGCATCTGATCCTACAGCTATTCTTCCTTTTCTTGGATAGAGATTAAAGATTTTAGCTGCATTTGTGCTGGTAACCGCCACAAATCGGTTTTCATCCATTTTACCACTGTGCTGCAAAACCATTCAAGGGAGAAAATACATTTGTTCTAATGATCAATATTTTAAAACCTGTCAATCAAAGTACAAAACACATATCTCTGAGAACCAAATAGAATTGCATCTAATTTCTTTTTGAAAAAGTTTTTATCCTCACGCAAGGATATGCTTAGTGATTTTAGAGAGAGGGCAAGGGAGGGAGAGAGAGAGAGGGAGAAACACCAGTGCCAGAGAGAAACATCGACCGGCTGCCTCTTTTCAAAAATACTCACTTAAAAAAAATGTCCACTATTTTTTCATCCTTCCCAGAATCACATAGACAACAACTAAATGTTAGCAATGGTATTTCCGATTCTTATTTAAAGTTTACCACCACCACCTACTACACTTATGATCTGGCTTATTTATTGCAGACCCAAGATGCATGAGTGATCGTGCAGACATTGGTTGGAATATTATTGAGTTACGGTAAGACAGACCATTAAATCAGGTGGCAACACTTTTTGAAAGAAAAAGAATCAACTCAAGAGTTTCCATTTTGTGAAATTAACTTTACATGATTTGACAATCACAGACAGTCTAGCACAAAAGATTTTTGAATAGACAGACATTGGAGGGCTGTGATGCCACTAAAATTATTATTATTATTATTTTGATGTTGGGAGTTTATCTCTACAGACATGTATATGGTAAAAGCATCCTTAAGGTTTATTTCATTATCGAAACATCTTTATTTAAAATAAAATTAAGAACTGTGTTCTGAAACTAATATTCCCATAAGTAAATCATCTTAAGTTTCAGAAAATAACACTGGCCCTGGCTGGTGTGGCTCAGTGGAATGAGTGACAACTTGTAACCTGAAAGATTGCTGGTTTGATTCCTGGTCAGGGCACATGCCTGGGTTGTGGGCCAGGTCTCCAGTAGGGGGCATGTGAGAGGCAACCAATTTGGGGGGGGGGTCCAAACTTTTGTCATCTCTGCACCACACTGGAAGAAGAGTTTCTTGGGCCACACATTAAATACATTGTGATACGTAATCACAAAAAAACCCTCATCATGTTTTAAGTAAATTCACGATTTTGTGTTGGGCCACGTTCACAGCCATTCTGGGCTGCGTGCAGCTCGTGGGCCACAGGTTGGACACCCCTGCCAGAGAGATGTATCTCTTGCACATCGATGTTTCTCTCCCTCTCTTTCTTCCTCCAGTCCCCTCTCTCTAAAAATAAATAAATAGATAAATAAAATCTTTAAAAAATTATTAAAAAACAAAATAAAAAAGAATAACATTGTTTTCTGTATGTTACTAAGAAATATTTAATTACTTTAAAGCCATTTACATACTTAGGAAATACAAGAGATTATGAAAATCTGTTGTAATGAAGATACTCATTATAATAACACAAGTTTGAAGAGAAAGGATGGAATGTTACCAAGAAAATCTCAGAAAAAAGAAAGAGAAGAGAAGTCATCTGGGATGGTTAGAGCTAGGATAGAGGACAAGGAGTGAAGAGGATTATTACTAGGAGGCAACTATAGAGCTGTTTTAAATACACACACACACACACATATAAATTGTTCAAACATCATCCTATAAGTAATGGAGAAAACTAAAGGGTTTGGGGGGAAAGTAGCATGAGCACACCTCCATTTCTGAAAGACGACTCTGGTCCTGGGGCAGAGACTAGGTTGCAGCAAGAAAGACTCGAGGCCAGGGCACCAGCTGCAGACGACTGCAGCCGTCCACACGACAGATGGGCCTCCGGTAGAGTGGCAGACGTGGAGACAGAAATGAAGAAGCATTGCGGAAAGAAAATTGACGAGAGCTAGTAAGAGATTAGAGTTAGAAGCACGTGATATGTGTAGGGGATTCTGAGGAATGAGACGATGGACGTGTCACCTAAGGGGGCGGTGCTAGGAGATGGGTGCGAACGGCATGATAACAGGGACCCTCCGGTCTAATGGGCAGATGTCTCCTCCTAACCTTTACAACCGCCCTGGTCAATTGGCCAGACCGGTTAACGTATGAACGTATAGCTATTTGGTTCTTCTCCATCCTTGGGAAGAAATTTTTAAATCATGAGACTTTAAAAAATTTTTTTCTAGACTTTAAGTTTTTACTCATGTGCTCTCATACAACTGTTTTAAAAATAGGACATCCAAGCGTTCTTAAAAAGGGACATCTACAAAGATTTCATGAGAAGGGGGTATAAACAGAATAAAATTCCTTCATGTAGTTTCAATCATTCCAAGACTTTATATCAATGACACTCGAGGGGCTGGGATTCAAGAACATGAGAAACCAAAGGCGTCAAGAGTCTGCATTGACACCCAGTCTGAAGTTGTCTCCTAACGTGTGCAGAATGGTGCAATGCATCCTCTACACCAAACCACGCAGAAAAGACAATTATGTCTTATTGTCCTGGGGCATGGGATGGTGGTGATGATGGTGTGGAGTCCCAGTCTCCACCACAGTAAAAGCCACCAAAAAGCTTCTCTATGAAGGTTTAAGGTGCACTTGTCCTAAAACAGACTGGATCCGGGCCGAAGAGGTAGGCAGAGCAGGCTGGGTCTTGTGGAACTCACCACGCCTTTTTCCCATATTACTGACATCCGGTCCTCGACACCATTCACCCCATTGGGAATCTTAGTAAAATCGTCTTTCCCGAGAGCTTTCTGGCAGGTGTTGAAGGTGCAGTGATCCGTCCCTGTGGTGGTCAGGTCACCACTGTGAAAGAAAAACACACCAGGGTGATGGGAGTGAGCAGACAGAGTAGGTCAGGGGGAAACTACCATAACCTTCCCTAATCGCCTGACTCCCTTCCCAGCTGAGGGTGGGAAACTGCAATGGGAAAGGAGTAGCTTTTTCAAGGACACATTTCACCCACCCCCATCCCTAGTCCAGGAAGCACTTTTGGAGAATACTCTTACAAGAAGCGTGATGATACATTCTAGGCTCACTTTCATTACTTACGGGTTCTGTGATTACAAGCTTGTCCGATGTTCAATTTCTCATCTAGAAATTGATAATTATATGTACTTGACAACAATTATGTCAGGGTCACTGGCAATAATTCAAGTGAAAACTCCTTGTGAGTAGAACACTACGCGGAGGCGTGCCGAGGCGATCCGCGTGAGCAGAGGCAAGGCCTCCAGGGCAGCCCCTGGCCAACTGCGAACCCTGAGTGAGCAGAGAAGTGATGCTGGCTGAGGATGTTGACATCACGGGTCACAGGAATCCTACTTTGACTTCTGAATAATCTTGGGGATGTGTAGGAGTGTGAAGGAAGGAGGAAGGAAGCTGAAGGAAAGGGCAAGTGACCTCCTATATAGTCTGCTGTGAAAAACTCTTTGTTAACTTGGATCTGGGAATCTGTGAATGGGGAGTGATAGGATGTCCATGAATTGCGTAATTCTCAAAAAAAAAGTAATCATAATGTCCCAGGCAGTAATGTCTCTGAAAATAGTTTGGATGGCCTTTCGTGGGGATAAATTACTTGAGGGTAGGATGTTGCCTTTCTTGCAGCGACTCTGCCCTCCATTATAACCTAGGATATCTGGACTACAGGTGCCTATGGTTCCCAGGTTATATCGGCACAGAAAAAAATTCAAGGACATTCTGAACGCTAAAAATAAAGCATAACGAAGAGACCTGACTCTAGGTGACAAGAGATGGAAAAGACCAGGGAAAAAAAACAAGAGAGAGTAAAGTTTCAGTATAAAGAATCTGATTTCTTTAGCTCCAGGAGAGATTTTTGACAATATATCCAAAGATAATTAAGCCAATGCTTTTATGTCTCCACATGAGGGACAGTGCCCAGAGCCTGTCAGGGCAAGAAGAACAGAATACCAGGAAGTCAATCGAAGGTCCAAATGGTAAGACAAGGTCTCCTACGCTGAAACCTGAGGCTCAGAAAGCACCTTATTTTGGCAAAACATTTCACGATCATCTGCTAAATGATTACTTAGCCAACAGATTCATGAGGTAATCAGGCGTCGAAGGGTCCGGTCTCAGGGGTGGTCCCATAACGTGGTGGGCTGCATGGCGCCAGTCTCTACTCCAGTAGTGCGTGCCGTCGGTGCCCAGACTCGCAGCGATGGGCTCTCCGTAGACCACCTGCCCTGGAAGTTCAGAGGAAGTGTTCAGCGCCTTAGTTTGCTCTTAAAATGTAGAACTATTTGTCACACACTTAAATATTGATCTGTCTTTGCATAGGATAATATGAATCCTAAATCTTTCGTGAATAGGATTTAAAAACAAAAAGTGCCTTTTTACTATGTTCCAACGTGCATTGCGTGTTAGGGTAGAGGACTGTCCCCACTCACTGAGACCAGACTTGGCCACATGGTTTACTTTGGCCGATGAAACATGAGTGGAGGTGACGCGTGCTGCTTCCAAGCAGGGGTTGTTAGAACCACAATAAGTTCTTTCATCCCCATTTTCCCTCTGTCATGAGACCAGCCGAGGTTGCCCCTTCAGCTGTGTCTCAGATTAAAGAGAATATGGAGCAGAGGCAGAGCCAACCCCTGATGGGCACGAGCATGAATGAGAAATGAGTCGCTGTAGTCGTCAGCCAAGGCCGTCGCAGAGTCATTTGTTACTGCTGTGTAACCTGGCAAAAGCTGGCTAACACGTGTGCCATCCTAGCGGAATTTTCTCAAAACCCTACCTGGGCAATGCTATTATTACCTCCATTAAAAGGTGAAGGTAGAGCTCGTGGGGTTAAATCACTTCTCTACAGTTACATTGCATGCACGCGATATAGATCCAGTGGAGGAGGTGGGATTTGAGACCAGGCAACTGGACTCCAGCGGTCCTAACTTCTGTGCTATATTGTCCTGACAACAATCATCATACAGTCCTGTGGAGTTCAACCTCAGTATCTCTGTTGCAAGTATATCATCTTTTCCCACCCTTAAGAAAAAGAAAAAACTTCCTCTAAAAACATGCAAGTAAAAGAACACTCAGATAAAATTGTAGCCAGAAATGCATATTTAAAAAATCATGTAAATGAGGCCATCAAAAACACACACAGTGTTAGAAAAGTTAATAGTGCAAGTGAATTTGAATTTAAAATCAGAATCCCATCTCTGATTAGCATTTGTCAGAATAACAGATTCCCTGGCATCCACCCGCTCACATCCAAGCAATCATAAAGGGGAGTGCACAGCAAAGAGAGGCTGGCATACCAAATTATTTCACTCTAGTTAATCAGGTGCCAGGTTTTAGTTAAAATCCTGATATATAACTGTGATTAACTGATTTCCACAGGGAGTACTGACAGTGGATGGCCACCAGCTGCCTGAGTCATCTTAAATTGGAATGTAGCACCCTATTATCTCCCAGATCATTTCTCCCTCAGACTAGCCACTGTCCTCTAGCCCGCCTAGGAATTTGAAAAACCAGGAAAGCAAGGCCTGTTGAAGCCTAACAAACGTTGCTTCTTAAGTAGCCAAGTATCAGACTGTGGTCAATAAAAGTCACCCCCAGGGACTCAGCCACTGCTAAGATCCTTCGCTTCCATGATATATGCCCATTAGGCTCCTGCCATCCCCCTCCTGCTTGTTACTGTCCTAGTCCCTGAAAAGGGGAAATACCGTAACTATATCTTTCTGGTGTGTGGAACAAGAAGTCATTCTTCATATAAACTATGAGGTAATGTGTTAATTATTGGAGAGATAACAGGATGGACACTATTTTATTTGCAGGCACGAAGAGGCCTTTCTATTCCAAGGGAACCTCTCACAGACGCTCTGACAATGAGAAACTCAGAGACTTGATCAGCAATCACTTTGCAAGTTGCCGGCTCAGGAGTTTCCATGGTGCTTCATCATAGAGGGAAGGTCCTTATCACACGTTCTATTCCATCATTTGGCCCATCAAGGTGATAGGGGAATACTGTTCCAAAAGTTCTACCATTTTAATAGCGTTCAGGAAAAATGAAAAGTGTCAGCATCCACCAGGACCCTGCCAGGACTTTTGTGAAGCCAGATAACAGGCAATTTCATCAGAAGGGCTTAGCTTCTTTAAAATGGGACAGGCGCTCTTTGGTATATACCGTAAGCTCTTCGTTAGCTGTGCTATTTTTAACGGTCTCTCCATTAAGCATCTGTAAATATCAAAAAATTGAAAAATGAAAGAGTAAAAATTCTTAATGGCTCTTTTCCTTTTTCACAATGGTTCTAAGATATTTTCGAAGGACTAAACAGCATGCACGATGTAGAAAGGAGAAAGAAAAAAAGGGCTTGGATAATCCATAAATTAGAGACTCAAACTAGACAACTCTGCATAATTGTGGGTTCTGTTAGATTTGGGCTGAAAACAATGTCATAATAAAGACAGCTAAT
Source organism: Trachops cirrhosus (assembly GCA_028533065.1). Classification (NCBI taxonomy): domain Eukaryota; kingdom Metazoa; phylum Chordata; class Mammalia; order Chiroptera; family Phyllostomidae; genus Trachops; species Trachops cirrhosus. The sequence goes on from CM052544.1 coordinate 102,385,291, forward strand.
ATACATATAGCACTCTACAGTTTGCAAATATAGTCTGAAGGTCATATATCTCACTTGACCTTCATGGAAACCCTCATGCTGCTTTGACAATCAACCGATGCTCAGTGAGACTAACTACCGTGGCCAAGGCACTGGGGTAGTAAGTGGCACGCCAGAATTAGAATCCTAGTATTCTGCTAGCATATCCTGTGTATGCTCTATGTTACTAGGAAAAATCTCATTTTTCATTTCTTGGTAAAGAGCATTTTTTTAAGATTATATTTATTTACTTTTAGAGAGAAGGGAAGGGAGGGAGGGAGGAGGGAAACAGCAATGTGTGAGAGATATACCAATCGGTTGCCTCTCACATGACTCCAACTGGGCACCTGGCGTGCAACCCAGGCATGCGCCCTGACTGGGAATCAAACTGGTGACCTTTCAGTTCGCAGTCTGATGCTCAATCCACTGAGCCACACCAGCCCAGGCAAGAGCACTTACTTTTATTTTTTCTTTTTCTTGTTCTTTTTAAATTGCATTTATTGGGGTGACACTGGTTAATAAAACCATATGGATGTCAAGTGTGCAACTCAGTAGAACATCATCTGTATACTGCATGGTGCACTCACCACGCAAAGTCAAGCCTCTTCCCACCACCATTATCCCCCCTTTGCCCTTCACCCTTACCCCTCCTCCCCTCCGGCAATCACCATACTGTTGTTTTCTGTGTCCGTCATTTGTTTGTTTGTTTTTACTTAATCCCTTCACCTCTTTCGGATGGAGCTCTCAATAATCCTCCCCTCTGACAGCTGTCAGTCTGTTCTTTGTAAATCTGTTTCTATTTTGTTTGGTAGTTTATTTTGTTCATTTGATTCCATATATGAGTGAAATCTTATGGTATCTGTCTTTCTCTGACTGACTTATTTCACTTAGCCTAGTACTCTCCAGGTCCACCCATGCTGTTGCAAAAGGTAAGATTTCCTTCTTTTTTTATGGCTGAATGGTATTCCATTGTGTAAATGTAACACAGCATTTTTATCCACTCCTCTACTGATGGGCACTTTGGGCTGCTTCCAAATCTTGGCTATTGTAAATAACGCTGTAAGAGCATGTGTTTTTAAATGTTGAAGTCAACCACAAGCTATATGTGGATGTGGCTGAGCAATTTTCCAACTTCACTTACTGGTTTCATTTACTACTCTTAGCAGGTTGGTAATGAAAAGTGCTCTATCTGTCCTCGTCTAGTACCTCCCGATTACATTCCAGACCAGATGGTTTCACAACCCTCGGGAGATAGGACATCTTCACCATTAATCTCCCACTATCTCAGCAAGTTTCGCATTATGTTGTATCCTGTCTACCCCTACATGTTCTCTCCTTCTTCCTCCACCCTTTGGCTCAAAACCAAAAAAACAAAAAAGAAAACAACAAAAACCTCTACACTTATGATGCAATCTCCCACTCACAGGAATTTCGCCCTGTGGGAGATTCTAAAGATTTTCAAATAATGAAACATGTCAAAACAATCTAAACTCCCTCCTGACCAGACAACCCATTAATTAGATGAAAGTGATACAGCGGATGTTCACACCTTGTCTGGGTTTGGGAGCAGCACTTAATCAAGTCCTGAGAGCTGTCGGAGAAGGTCAGAGAGGCAGAGAAGCTGGTGAAGGTGCCAGGAGCAGAAGCACTGGCTCCCACAGAGAAAGCCAAACACATTTATTTGTCCTAGCTCAAAGGGCTTGTTTTGACTTAAAATAGTACATTTACAAAGGAGGACAATCATTGAGAAGATACATTGAAAATACACGGAAGCAACACAAAAGAGTAGATCACACAAGGTCAGGTTCAAATCCTGATTTTGCTCATTTCCAGTTGGTGACCTTGTGCAGGGTGAGTCCTCCCTCTTAGTCTCAGTTTTTCTCATCTATGAAATGGGATCACAATGTCCCTCTGGTGTGGCCATTTTGAGAGGATCAAGTAAATTAATGCATTTGAAGGTATCTAGCATTTTCCTGGGATCCAGCAGTCACTTCACAATTTGGACTGAATTGTGTCCCTTGCCAAAATTCCACTGTTAAAGCTCTAACCCCCCATATCTCAGAATGTGACTTTATTTGGAGACAGGGTCTTTTACGGAACCACTATGTTATGACGAGGTCATTAGTATGAGTTTACTCCAATAACCAGTCAGGGGTTCTTATGCAAAGAGGAAATTTGGACACAGACACACACAGACGGATGACAATGTGGAGACACAGGGAGAAGACAGTCATCGAGAAACTGAGGACAGAGGTCTGGAACGTGTTCTTTCCTCACTGTCCTCCGAGAGAACCAACCCCACTAATATTTTGATCTCGAGCTTCTACAGCCCAGAATTGTGAGAAAACACATTTCTGTTGTTTGAGCCACCCAGCTCATGATTACGAGCAGTCCCAGCAAACTGATAGTATCAAAAATTGTAAGTCACTAGTTCCACATTTGCGGTTTAGAATTTTGGAGGTAGCTGCCCAAACATCTAAAGATAGATATAGTTAAAAAGCAGCCATTTCAGAACTGAGCTGAGGGAGATAGTGGATGTTTACTTTCCATTTAATATGTCCTTGATCATTTCCGTCCCTAGCATGTGTTTTTCTTTTAATAATGGTTTGAAAAATAACAAAATGATGGTAGTATTGTAGATAAAAATTGTAAATATGAGGCCCCAAAACAAAACTGGTTAAATATAAACTTGATATTCATATTTCCCAAGTTTACAAACTGATTTCTTCTTTAATAAAGTACAGAGTAACCAGAAATGTGGGCTTTGGAGTCATGTGAACTTGAGCTTGAATTCCAGGTTTAGCACTTACTAGTACAGTGATCTTGGGCTTAATTTACTGAACTTTCCAAAGTCTCAATTTCATAAGTCACAAACAGTGATAAAATTTAGTTTGAAGCATTGCTATGACAATTAAAAATGATGATGTATACTAAAATACATTGCTGGGATAATAAAACCCAAAATGAGACAAGCTATTCAAATATGTGCCAGGCACATATTAAGCATTCAACAATCAATGTGGGTTGTTACAATCATTGACCCTCACGTTACTACTTTTTGAGTGCATAGTTGGCAATTCAGCAATAAAATCAAACAATAGCCTTACATTTCCAGACAACTACAATAGAGACAATTAATACTTGGATATCTTTCATGCCTGCTGGGACGGTGGTTCTGAAGCTGTAACATGCATCTGAATCACCTTCGTTCTAGCATATTCGGATTCAGTGGCTCCAGGGTGGGGTCCGAGGCTGTGTGTTTCCAATGAGCTCTCAGGGGATATTGGTGCTGCCTTCTAGGGACCACCCTTTGAGTGGCAAAGCCCTGGATGATAGAATGGCCTGGCAAAGGTATTTACAGACAGGAAATATTCATATTATAAACCTGCTTCTTATTTAAACAAGATAACAATGAACAGAGTTGTACTGCTTTTTAGTGTTCAGAAATGAGGCTAGATAATAAATGAGTACAGATGGGGTAAACGAATCTTCTGTAAAGGGTGTGGTCCAGAGCTCTCCTCACTCTGTACCCCCAGGCATTTGCCCTTGGATTGGCTGGTGCAGTCACCACGAGAATGGTCTAGGGTTCTCCTGTCCAGCCCTCCCCCGCTCCCTTCCGGTTCCTGTTTGATCACATGCCTTGATCACCTGCCAGGGATCACATGCCAGTCTGTGAGATCTCTCAGGTTAATTTACTCCGAGAGATCTGGTACCTCTTTGACAATTGTGCATTATTCTCACAAGTACTATTACAATCAGTCTGACTCACCTAGGACATTTGGGGGTGACATTTTAAATATTCCATGCCTATAATCCCGTTGGAAAGGAATTTAGCAACACCCAAAATGTACATTCCTATTTGACCTTTGAACCTGCTGTCCTACTTCTAGGACTCCATCCTGAAGTAGAATTTTGTGGTGGGCAGAACAATGGCACCCCGGTGTCCCACGTCCTAGTCCCCATCCCTTGGGAAGAGTCACCTTACGTGGCGAAAACGACTTTCACAGTTGCGATAAAATTATGGACATTAAGACAAAGAAATTATCCTGGATTAATTAAGTGGGCTCAAGGTAATCCACGGGACCTTAAAGAAGAGGAGAGAGGCAGAAGGGGAGATCAGAATAAGGCGATGTTCTCCACCCACCATGGCTGGCTTTTAAGATAAAGGAAGGGGACATACCAGGAAATTGGTTCATACCAAGAAATTTGTATCTCCTCTAGAAGCTAGAAAAAGCAAGGAAAGGGCTCCTCCCCAGAGCCTCCGGAAGGAACACAGCCCTGCTGACACCTTGGTTTTGGCTCAGTGAGACCAGACTCCTGACCTCTACAACTGTCCAATAGTAAAACCGTGTCGCTTAAAGCCACTAAGTTTGCGGTGCTTTGTTAGAACAGCAGTAGAAATCTGATTCACCTTCTACAAATATGAGATAGCGCATGCATAAGGCCATCATTGTGGTTCTGTTTGTAACAGCTTACAGTTTGGGAACAACCCAACATCCATCATCAGGGACTAGCTGAACAATTACAGTGGCATATTCTCTGCCAGTAAAATAGAGTGAGGAGAGTCTCCGTACCTAATATTAGCTGACCTTTAGGACATATTTTGAATAGAAAAAAAAGCAAGATACAGGACACTATGTATAGTATTTTACCTTTCACGTAGAAAAGATAGAGAAGTAAAAATAGTATACAGATATTCTACTTTTTCATCAAGAGAAACACTATAAAGATAGGCTAGAAACAAATTAATAAAACAATTACTTCTCTGAGAATACATATTTAGTATATAATTTTGACTTTTGGACCACATAAATGTTTTACATATTCAAAAATAAAATTAAACTTTAAAATAATTTAAAATTAAATGAAAATGCTCATACTTGAGTTTCTGCCTATGGTATGTATTCTGAAACCTTCCTTAGACTTTTACTTCACTCCTAATGGAATTCTCCCCAAAGCAAATTAAATACTCGAGATCAAGAAACTGTTTTCTGACAGAACTGTCAAAATCGTAACTTGCTGGTGGGCAACGATTGACCATTTCTGCTGAATTTACTGTTTCTTAAATCATTTTCTGACACTATGGACCTGTCTGACAAGCGGTAATGGTACACGACTGAACAAAGCAAGTGATTATAGAGCCGCCCATTTCAGAAGGTTGGCAACAGTGCCATCTAGTGGCAAAACCTAATGCTGTCACTTGAAAACTGCAGAATTTTCTTTTTGAAGTGTTGCACTCTTTTCACTGAAATTACATTATATGTGGAGTGGAGGCGGGGATTGCAACCAGAAACGGTTGGTAGCAAGACCTTATTAACTCCTGTGTGAAACCGAGTTTACTCTTAACACAAGGTATTGTTGGGCTGCAATGCATTTGGCCAGCTTTTCCTCTAGGGAGCATGCCCCCCCTTTCCCGGCCCCCTCCCCGCCCCACTCCCCACCTGACCTTACCTTTGCATTCTCTCCTAAACTCCAAGGGCCCTCCTTTTGTTTCTGTAACTTGTTTCCTGAGTCTACACAGCCCAGCTGGCTCACTTCTATTACCTCTGTAACTCTCTAAATACATTTTCTCTTATAATTAGGTAAAAATTAAAAAAGAATGCATTCGTTTAGAGCAAAATCCTTATTGAAACTTCATACAACAAAAGCCAATTTTGAAAAATGTATTTTCATGTCAATTATAGGCATGCTAAATCGATTTTCATGGTATTTATAATCTATATTATAAAAATGCAGCCCGTTTCAGTTTAAACAAACAGCCAGGATGATTTATGAGATGGTATCTGATTATTCGGGTTTCTACAAGGGAGATGATAGAAACTACTAGCACATCCCAGGAGGGTCTAAAGCCATCGAATAATATGTACTTTAATTGGTTTTCATCCTTCCTCAACCAGAACGAATGAATGAAAATTAATGAAAATTATGAAATTTTCATTCATTGGATGAAAATTATTTCTGTACCCAATTTGTATCAAGAATCAATTTTCTCTTTCTTTTATCATGACTATTTACATATTAAATTGAACTAAAGAACCAAGGCAATTAAGCAATTTGGGGTAAAAATACCTTTGGTTTTAAAGTTGTAACATAATTGTCATAAAAATACCATGTGGACAATTGCTTCAATTGTACCAACACCCAAGTTGTTATGAGACAAATCAATGCATTTCAAAAAAAATTTGAACATTGTATTTGAAATTTCAAAACCTACTACATACCCTGCAGCACTCTGATTTGGGTGCTGGGAGGGATCGTGGAGATGCCTAGGAGACAGAGAAGTTTCTTTCAAGTTAACTGGAGAGTTTGCCTTTGTTCATCGGGTTAGGAAACGGGCAACTAGTGGTGTTCAGGGTGGGGTCTGTGGCTCAAGGAAATGGCTTGAGGTTCCAAGGACAATGAAAGCATAACCTGAAGGAAGAGATGCAGGCATGAAGGTGAGCACAAAGGAGAACGGAAATAGGCCTGTGTAAGGATGAGAGAGAAAAGGGAGGATGGTAAGCGAGGAAGATCAGTTGTGGAAATTCATGTGCAAGTTTCTCGATAACAAAAGAGAGACTGCAGGTATTTCACCCCACTCTCTAGCTAACACAGAGTTATAATGAGGCTGTGGATCAGGAGTTACCATCTCTCCTCGCATCCGCTATCACCCTTGCCGCAGACTTGCTCATCACATGCACGATGTACAGAGGGCAGTTGGCGGCGCTGGCGATGGTGATGGCTCTCATAGTGGCCTCGGCCTCCACCGCTTCTGGGCGGCACAGCTCGTGGCCCTCGGGGCCTGTTATCCCCAACGCCAACATCTTCTTTGCTCCCTAAAAAGGCAGCAGGAACACACACATGTGCAAGGAAGGCTTACTAATGACAAATGGCATGATCACACTGTAAAAGAAATACACGGACCGACTTTCAGATCTATTGGGTATAGGTGTGTGTGTCTGTATTTGGTAAAATAAACTCAACTCTCTGATAGTGTGTGTTAATTTTTCAAATACATATTTCACAATTAAATTATTTTGATTGAAAAGGTGAAAAAGAAAAGAGGTTAGTTCTAATCATTCTTTGAAAAGCAGTGTTTATATTTAAGACTTCTATGGTTCAAAACAAAACAAAAACACGCGAATCCCCAATATTAGATCTTTGTTGAAATGATTCATGGTATTATATTGTGTAGTTAATTCTACTTGTTACTGAATCAGTCTTCTCTGCCCTCTCCTCCCACCCACTGAATGGTTTTGGACCAGTATTTCCGCTCTCTAGTCGGTTCCCTCTTCCGTACAAAAAAAGGAAGGAAGTCAAGACCACGAGTGGCAAAATGGCATGCCCTGTGTCACACAGCTGGGAAGTGGGAGAGTCAAGTGGAAACCCTGGTCTGTTTGAGTTTACAGCTCACGCTCTCCTCCCTTTATCCTCCACGGCTGCCTGGCCGCGAGCCTCTGTCTCACTGACTTTAATGGGAACTGAGCCTGGGGAGAGAAAAAATCAGCTAATGTAAAGGGTACGAGACAGCTCTTTAAATCCTGCAGACAGTGCCCCCTTCCCGCATTAATGATGGAACTCACATGAGAAACAAATATCATCTGGGTTCCTCCAGAGCACTTTTTAATACCCGGTTTCTGAAAAGAGTGAAACTTTAAACAACTACCTAATACACTGTGTAAATCCTCACGTCAAGCTCATGTCCACACTTCGGCATTCTGAACCAGCAGCCTGAGCTACATATCCCCCCCACCAAAAAAAAAAGTGCTGGGCTACCCAAAGGAAAATATTTGTATTTTCTAATAAAACATGTTTCGTATCTAATATAATAGCTGGTTTGAAAAAGGAAAATCCATATTCAAATGCATATACCACTTGAATAAAACTCAGCACAGAGACTCAGCAAACAAAATTGCTTCCCAACCTCAAAAAATGGGTTTCTTTCACTGCATCATCGCCTGAAGTCTACCTACTTAGGGCGAATCACCGTCGCCTTAGAAAACTACGGTTGTTTCCGTTCCTGTAGACCGGAGCTTTCGAAGGCAGCGTTACCTCTGCGATCAGGTCTCCGTTTTCCGCGTGGACCTGCGCGACCACTCCGAGCTCCTTGCACCGAGAGAAGGCTGCGTGCAGCTCGGCGTCTCCCACCATGTACACGTCTTTGTAGGCCATAAACATCTTGAAGGAGTTCACGCCTTTTTCTTCGGTAAGGACTTTCATTTCTTCTTTAACCTACAAGGAAACAACAACAAGAAAATGTCAGCGTTTCCTTGTAAAGATAATTTCAATATTTTTTGAGATGTTGCATTTGGAGGAGAATTAAGTAAAATAAGGACAGCTTAACTCTGGGTAAAAAGCAATTAAGGCCTTGATCTTTCCTCCTCGTTAGACCCCATTTCATCTGCTGCTGCGAGACTGTGAAATCCTGGAAGAGTTCATAGTTTTTCCCAAAGGACTTCATTTCTATACTCGGATATAAATTCTCAGCATTTGTCTCCTGATATGAGGAAATTATTTTATAAAGTGAAGATAAAGCCACATGGCAGCAACAGAAACAACAGGGTCCCTAGAAGGAATGAAAGCCGACGTGAGATGAGGGGTTTGGACTCAAATCAGACACCCACAGGGTGAGTCAGTTCTCAGCGAGGACATAGAGGGTGTAGATCTGCCCATCGGTAGCTCCTAGAAGGTGACGGATTCTGGGCCAGGTCGGAGGGGAGGAAGGCCGGAGATCCCCAGCAAACAAACCACCAGAGGCTGGTGGCTGGCGAGGAACAGATGCTCCCTCACAGCCCCCAGAAGGAACCAACCCTGCCAGCACCTTGATCTTGGGCTTCTAGTCTCCAGAAGTGTGAGCAAATAAATTCCTGTTGTTTAAGCCCCCGGTGTGTGGGAGTTTGTTACAGCAACCCCAGAAAACCAGTACACATACTGAACAAAAGCTGTATTTTAACAATATTCACCAGGTAGCCATTCCCAGATTGAGGTGTAAGAAGCTCTGGCAAGGGCAAACATCATCACTTTTGCTTCAATAGAATAAGAGGGGAGGGAGGGGGAGAGCGGAAACAAGGAAGGCAGAAGACCCTAAAATCACAGAAGAGATCGGGTGCATCACTCAGAAGGGCATTTTTGGAGAAAAATGAACTCTGACTGTGGACTATGAACCTTGCTATTATATTTGCTGACCTATCTGTTAAAGATTGATGCTGCGTTTCATATTAACTTGGTGTCTACCACCTCCCGATTTCTGGGGGAAAGTGGAGGCAAAAGTGACCTGGTAACGTCAAATAAAGTCACCCCTTCTGAACTCTTCCTGGTAAGGAGATTTCTAAGTCCAATGTGGAAAAAACAGGTTGATTTAAATCACAAGTGAAAATGTATCCTAAAGTACACGTGCAAATTTATATGGGGAGAAAAGGACACATTTTAGCATCTCTCAAAACTGTCTTCCTTTTCTCAACCGTGATATCATCTCTGCTGTGGCATAAGTAACTAGCAGACGTGGAAGGCTGCTTTAGCTGCATCGTGAAGTGGTCTGACCAGGTGGTGAGATGAGCAGAGCCACGGGGAGCGTGCCAGGTCAGGAGACAGCTGGGAGGAGGCCTTGAAAACGTCCCCGGTCTTTCCCTTTCTCTTTCAAGTGCACAGGAGGGTGGGTGGCAAGGGCCAAGAGTGGGGAATGGAGGCATCTAAATGGGAATTTCCTTGGTTTTTCTCCCCAAATTCCACATTTCTAATTAAAGTTCTAGTCTGTGGGAGGGATAATACCATTTATAAGAGCTGGAAAGGTTGAAGCTGAGAGAAAGGGAGATCAGAACTTCTAAAAAATTACATGCCATGAATTAAATATTAGGGAAGTCTATTATGAATTATTGTGAAGCATTTTTGCTATCATCTGTATATGGTTTTTTTAAAAAAATTAGTTTTAAAAATTGACCATACCTCACAGGAATCAAAATTCAGAAAGTAGAAAAGAACACACCTTAGAGTCTTCCCCCCTATGCTGACCTCCAGCCGCCCACCAGTTTCTCGTATTTTGACGTGGCCAAATTGCTTGATTGTGTACAGAGCACGGACTAGGGAACTAAATGGAAGAAACCGGACCGCGAGGAGGTTTACCTGGTCACTCCACCATGTCACCGCCACGTGAAGGCTGTAGTCGCAGCAGACTTTGGGATCCGCCCAGCTCCGCCAGGTCTCGAAGGCCTCGACGAGGGAGCGGCCTTTCTGAGGAATGGCGAAATCGATGATCGTGGTGGTGCCCCCCGCCAGGGCGGCCTGGAAGCACACGAGGGTGTCAGCAGGTGAGACGCCAGTTTTCTGTTTAAGTCATTTATCTCCTTGAACGATGTGCATTTGCCAGCCCTTGGGCACACTTGGTAGGCCCGGGAAACTGCCTTTAAAAGATCCAGAGGGGCATACGTAGACTTTCCATAAACTAAAGTTTGAAGCCCTACAACTGAGGATATAAAGAACAGTCACATGGAGACCGGTAAGAGGGGTGGAGACGTGGAGTGGGCTGGTTCCACACCCACGTGGGGTGCGGTGGGTAAAAATCAGAAGAGATATCTCAGTTGGGGAAGTCCCCTCTGAGGAGTGAGGGGTCCCAGCCCTACATTAGGACCCCCAGCTCAGAGTTCCAGTGCCAGGAAGAGGAGTCCCCACAACTATTGGCTGTGAAAACCAGCCAAGATTGTGGCTGAGGGAGATGGGGGTTAGGGGGCTGGGTGATTCTGACTGGGACGACTGAGAGGGTGGCAGATGAGGGGACAGCAGAGGGGAGCACGAGTTCCGCGTGGAACATCCCGGTGGGAGGAGCTTGGCAAGTGTCGGACATGCAGGCAGAAGACACCCAGACCTGATGCTGAGCAGCAGTCAAGGGCAGGAGGAAGCCGAGGCAGCCACCTTGGAGAGAATGCCAGGGGTCCCGGGTTGGTGGAAATGACCAGGGAAAGGGCAGCGAGACGTGACAACAGGAACCACAAGAACATGCTCCGGAACACACACGTAGCATGGAAACAAGGCAGGACCGAGCCCAGGGAAACGTGCACAGTGGCTGCTTCTGGGTGGCATGATTTCACGTTATTTCAATTTTCCTCCAGTCACATTTTATTTTCGGTATTTGCTAAGTCTTCTACAACAACGCATAACTTATGGAAGGAGAAAAACCGCTTTGCAGACATACACATGTGCATGCCATGTGGATAAGTACACAGACTGTTGATGGTCTCCTTACTAGACGAACATGAGTGATGGCCAAAGGATCATTTTTCTGCAGCAGATGGAAATTCCTGGGGCTCCAGTGTGAAAGCTCCTGAATAAGATTTATCGCAAATGCTCCTCCTCCCTAGTGAACTAGGAGCAGGAGGGGGAGGGGCGGGAGCAGCCAGTTGCCTTTTCTCTGTTCCCACTTGTTCTCTTTCTCCTGTCCACTCTTCCTGCCTCTCCTCACCCTCCCAATGGGGATGAATTTAGAGAAACTGTACGGCATGGGAGAGGAGGGCCTGGGCCAGCGTGGGCGAATGGACGAAAAATGGAACCTGCCTTTTTCCAAACCACTGGGACATTAGCCACCAGCTACAGGGACCTCGGCAGCTACCCTGGGTCTTGGCAAACAGCTGCGGGCACAGTCTGGCCCCAGCCTCCCCTTGAACCTCTTGCTTCCTCTTCTGGTCTTTCTGGTGGCCCAGGGTCCTTTGGTTGCCCAAAGTTATCTCAAACCCCTGATTATTACTTCAAGATCTGAAATGTTCCCTTCTTTTGACTGGATCCAAAAGATCCAGACCTGTAGAGCTATAATCCGAGTAGAGTGGATGCCGCCCACCCCCGAAGGTGGGAAGGAGACCTGCTCCTCTTAAGGGTTATTTGCCTTTTAAAAGGGGCGCTTGTTTGAATACCCGGTTCTGGGTTAAGCATCTTATACTCATTAGCTCATTTAATTCAGCCTTGCTACAGCCTGGAGAGGTAGGAATTGCTTTCCTGTTTTACAGTTGAGGATACTGAGGCTCAGAGATATCAAATGACTCTCCAAGGTCACACAGCTGGTAAATTCTTATTGGTAACGAGGAAGAAGATTCGACTTTGAGCCAGAGGTCTTACATTCAGGTTGCTCTGGGCACCCACCCCGTGCAGGCCATCCACCCCCTTTCTCCGATCTCCCACTTGAAGTGATCTGCTTTCCGGCCCGGGGCCCCAAGCCATTAAATGAATCATTATTTGGAGAGGGGCAGAGGCTGGCAAAATCAATCAAACATTTAGGAAACCGAAGCCGTACGAAACAAACCCCATCATCAGACTCTGAAACGCAATTTTATTAAGCTCACATTATTAAGCATCATAGTGACAATTGGTAATGAAGTCACATTCCCCTAAAAGATTTATAAGGAAGGGCCCACACTACTGCTTCTTTGCCTTCACACAACTATTCCCATGGGAGAGTCAGCTTTGCACAGCAAACCAGCTGGTTAGAACACCACGGTCCCAGCCCACCTTAGACAGTTTTAGTATTCTTTAATTGCTTTCAACATCAGATGCTTCTTGGTTCACGTCACAAAATGTTCCTCTGGCTTTACCTAACACTTGAAGGATGAAGAGAGTTTGGAGGAGAGAGAAGCGGTAAAGGAGGACAATGTCTTTCAAATTTCTACATAAAGCTTAATTGTTTCCTTTGTCTTCACTGCGGATTGACTTCACTCCCCTTTTATTTGTAGTTAGCTAAACAAAATACATTTACCTCTTCTAATCCGGGCTCATAAATCAATTCTTTCAGTGCCTAATTACCTTGGCTGTTCTCCCTTGAAAGCCTTCCAGTTTATCTGAACGCTTCTTCTGCTAGGAAGAGAGCATGTGCCGTCTCAGGTGCAACTCAGGTGCAACTGTGAGGCGTGTAAATCGAGATCAGCTCTAACTAACAGTGGGGTCATAATTTCACACAACACAAGACTGTATTTAGGAATGCTTTCGATTGTACAGCATCCCTGAAAGCATCCCAAGCATTTTCTTCCTTTTTATGGTGTCACTGAATTTGCATTTCTAAGTTCATCCTGAAACAAGTGACTTTATTTCACTAAAATCAATCACAGAACTTGCTCAACCCAAGTAAAGTGAAAAGGAGTCCAACAGGACACCTGAGCTCCAGGGAGAAAAACGCTGGCTGCATTTCCAGCTTTCTCAGGGGCACTGAGACTTATGAAAACAAGCTTCTCGACCCCTGATTTACATTTCAGCTCCAGAAGCGCACTCAGCGTTGTAAAGACGTCGTCTCTCCATGCTCATCTCCTGTCTCCCCAAGTTTGAAATATTAATCATGCCACCATCCACCAACTGTGCAAACCAGACTTAAGAGTCCCTCTTGAACTTTACCTCTTCTTTCCCTACATCCCCAAATCCAACCCATCAGCAACCCTCCCACCCCAGGCTACAACCTACAAATTCTGTGAGTCTGTTTACTCCCTGCATCGCTGCTTCCCTGCCCAGTGCCACCTTCATGTTCTGACTAGACCAGCAGCCTCGGCAATGTCACCCTGTCCCCAGCCATGCCTGCCACTTCCAATCTGTCACTGACTTCCCTTTGATCTTAGGATGAAGGGTAAAAACAATTATGATATGTCCCATAAGGTCTCTGCATGATCTGAACTTCAGATATCTCCTCAGCTCTGTATTGAGTCGCTCCCCTCCCCGCTCATTCATCCCACTCCAGTGACACTGTCCCTCTCTCTTGGGAGCACTCTGAGGTCCTCTCTGAACAATGTCACTCATGCCCTTCCCTCCCCAGTCCCTGCTCTCTCAGTCCAGTGACGCTTAACCCTGGCATCTTCTAGGGAACGTTTATATCATCCCCCAGAATCTCAGATGTAGTTCTATCTCTGTGTGTCCTGTGCCCATTACAGAGCCTAGTACATGAATATTCTTTAGATGTTTAAGGGAGAAAGGAAGAGGGGACCAATGAATTTCCCCCAAAGCTATGAGTAGGAATAACTATGATGGTTCCCTGTTCCAATAGCAGAATGGAAAAGCACTGTAATTGCCTGTTAATTTAAGATTTCATTTGTCAAAAACATTGCCAGCCCTGGCTTGGATGCTTCTGTGAAAATGTTAGTATGGAATCCAGACTCTGAGTACATTTGAAAGCAGAATGCTTAGTCTTGTCCAAAGCCCATTACCTAACCAGTGCTAACGAAGACTTTTAAGACAACAGAACAATACTCTATTTCTTTGTCCATGTCTCAAATAATTTCTTCTTTTAAAAAAGATTATATTTTGTCTTATTTTAAGCTAATTGTGAAGGTCTTTGCTTTTATCTATGAACAGATCCTGGGGTTCAGAACCACATGAGCGTCACCAGAACGTGCAGGTTCCTTTCAGATAAATAAAACATGAGTGAGATATCGAAGCGTCTTCCCTCAGTTTGTTACTTGACATGTGAAGGGAGGAGACCAAAGGGGTGAGGAGTCGACCCTGGGCGATTGCCGAATCTCACTTAGTCAAACGACCGCTCAAGAACACAATTTGGTGATGCAAGCATTATGACTGGCAACTTCATTCCAGACCTCAAATATTCACTCCAAAAAATCTCAATCATCACAGTTAAGGCTGCAAGTCCAAAAGACTCTCGTCTATAAAGCATCGTTAACACCAGGATGCATTGGAGCCCCATGACCTCTAGGTGTCGCTGTTGAGCACCAAGACTGTCATTTTCATCTCTATCAGACACCTAGCGGGTTTCCAAGAAATCTTTGTCGACTGGGTTAATATAACCTAACCATCAATTTGAAATATTCTTAGTTTGGGGTTATTCTGTATTAGACGGCAGTGACAGGGCCTGGAATATGCCACTGTGTCATAAAAATCATCCTGAGTTGAAGGAATTTGAGAATAGGCTGCCCCACCCCACCCCCTGCAAACTTCCTTATTTGCCTAAAAGCAGAACCTCTGGAAAGAATCCGGTTGCATTCCCTTACAAGAAGTGTCACCATCGGGGAGATTGATGCATCACCAGAGACGAGAAGCTTGCACCACACCCCAAAAGCCTTTGTCACAAAACTATCATACCTCCTGCTCCCTTACCTCCTGCTCGTTTCGGCAGCACAGATACTAGAATCGGAATATACGGGGAAGATTAGCATGGCCCTGTACAAGGATGACACGCAAATTCACGAAGTGTTCCATATTTCAAAGGTATAAAAAAAACTATCGTATATCCGGTCTATTTCCTAAAGGTCTATTTGACTTTCCTAAAGGTCATTTGCTTCCTGATGAGTGCTTTCTCCTCCTCCCTTTCCCCTGTGAAGTCAGTGTATAAGCCCCAAATTCTCACCACCACCTAGGGTCACACTTTTTGTGAACTTGCATGTACCTGAAGTTTATTTATTTTATTTTTATTTTTTAAAAGATTTTATTTATTTATTTATTTTTAGATAGAGGGGAGGGGTGGGAGAAAAAGAGGGAAAGATCAATGTGTGGTTGCCTCTCGAGTGCCCCCTACTGGGGACCTGGGTGGCAACCCAGGCATGTGCCCTGACTGGGAATAGAACCTGAGACCCTCAATCCACTGAGCCACACCAGCCAGGGTGGGTGTATCTAAATTTTAAAAATCTCTCTTTTCTCTTGCTAATCTGTCTTTTGTCAGTTTAATTTGCAAACCCTGATAACTAAACTTAAAAGGTTATAGGAAAAGTTTTTCCTCCCAGATAGTAGCTTCATGAAAACCTTGATTTCTACACTATTCTGTTAAGCACTGAAAACATCCAGTCCAGGCAACTGAGGGAGAAAACAGCAGTGGAACTGAAAACCGTAAAGAACTCAAGCAGGGGCGCTGAAAGAAGGCAAACCCTAGATTCGGTAGAGTTTAGTGAAATAATTCTTAACTACAATGCTCTCAACAAGGCCAAAGGCCTATTTAACATCCAGTAGTTTCAAGTTAACATTTAAGATTTTTTTCCCTTCCTCTAATGAATAGTGCAAAGGTTAACTTGTAATCAATAAAGAGCCATCCAAGGAAATCATAGAATTAGAAACTCAGAGCTGGGCCATTCAAAGCTCAGCCTTACCAGCAATTAAAGAAATGCTCACTTAAAAGATTAAGAAATTCTATGTTTTTTCTATTAAATTTGCATTGATTTTTTTCAAGTCAATATTCACAGGCAGCTAGGATGCAGAGAAATGAGAATTATAATGTATTGCTCATGGGAGCAGAAATTAAAGACCGATCTGGATGATTGTTAAGCTCCTTTAAGATGTATCTCATATGCCCTGGCCCAGTCATTTCACTCCGAGGAGTCATTTCTAACTCAACCACCAAGAATCTGAGTAATGATTTACATCATATTGTTATACACAAGCAAAGACAAAACATCCCAAAATGGAAACCACCCAAATGTCCAATACTGAAAAGAAGAGAGTAAAGCTGTTCACAGTTTGGGAAACAGGATAAAAAATGAGTGAGGGACGTGGAGGGCAGGATGAGTTTGGTTTAGAACATGCTGAGTCTGAGGTGCTTCTGGGACATCAGGCTGTGGTATCTTTAGAAAGGCAGACATGAGAGCCTGATTCACGGGCAGTAACAAGACCAACAAGACCGGAGACAAAGGTGTGAGGCTCAGACCCCACTCGGAGAGGAGAATGAGGTCATGGAAAGCAGGTTCCTCAGTGGAAGTTAAGGTCATGGGGAAATGTTCAATGAACAAGGCTGACTCCAAAGAGTGTGCACAATTGAGCAGAAGAAAAAATGTTTACATGCACCCCCCAAAAAAGAAAAAACCTAAAAGGATAGGAAGCAAAATGTTAGAATTACAGGTGATTTAAATATTTTTCTTTGCACTCTTTGCCTTTTTTAAAACAGCAGTTCATTCATTCAATTAATATATATTGAGCAACTATAATGCTCCAGAATTTTCCCAAGGGCTGGAGGATGAGTATATATTGTTCTAGTTAGTTTTAAAAACACTTTTAATTGAAGTTGTTTATCAATGCTTCATTGCACAGGTAAGGAAATGATGGTAGCCCTGAGAAAGGAAGTGACTAGTTCAAGTTCACACAGCCAGCCCACAAAGCCTCTGAAGCCCACCCAGCCTGGAGCGCCAGCCAGCGACAGAAAAAGGGATTTGGTTAAGCAGCCAAGTTTTCTGAGCACAGCTCTTTCTTCTACAAGGTGAGGAAGCTCTATAAATACAACCGTAAATGTGTGCTTAATCATAGACCTTCCACTGCCTTATTATAAGTAATCATCTTGATGGCACTTTACCAAAAAGTTTCAGAGCAAGGTATAATTTTCTTTCTTGACAACTTAGAGGACTTTTTGTCCTTTACAAAAAAAGTGATCTGAGTGTATTCCCAATTAAAAAAAAGATTCTCCCTCCAGCGATTGATGCTGCCAGGTTTTTAACACAAGTCACCCACTCCAAGCTGCGTATATGTCTAAATATAAATACGAGTATTTGAAAATAGGCTGAGTTCTTGTAATTCAATCTCTTACCATAGGATATGGTAGAAACAAAGTCATAATTTCTCCAAGATTATCTAATTCACAATATCTACTTGGATAAAAAATCCCATTGTCTTTCCTTACAGATATTAAATTATTAAAAGACCACCAGATATTTAGTATAGACCTACAAAATAAAATATCATTTCTTTGAAGCAGAACATTACTTTCACTAGTTATAGCAGATAGAAAGCTTTTACCTTTAATTAAATCAATTAATTATAGGCTTTAAACCAACCTCTGACATGAATTAGATTTACAAAATATGTAACCTTGGATTGACATATATTTCATTTTTGAAATTGGGCCCCCTCATAAACTAGTAATCAATAAATAGAATACCATTCATAGCATCCCTCCTATTTGTCAGGTATTATAAATGACCAGCCTGGTGGATGCAGAAAGCAAACAGCTATTGATCTGTTGGCGTAGCCTTTGGGGCTCATCTCCTGAAAGCACTGTGGATGAAAAAGGGCTTCTCCAGAAAGTAACCTGATCATAAATTCCTATCTGGGCAGGTCTTGGTGGGGAGTCATTAGTAAAAGGTTTATCTTTGCCTTAGGCAAGCCCTGTCTATTGTTTCTGTGCCTTTAGCTTAACATGCATTGAAATAAGCATAACCACCCTCAGCAGAGCACGTAATCTTGATAAATACCCTGTGATCCAGTGCCCGCCTTGCTTTCTCTCACCCACCTTCGTGTAGTATTTCTTACGTTCCCTCCTTAATCTCAAATGCATATAGGGAACTGCAAAACTGTCATTTCTGAAGCATTTGAGGTCTTGCTTCCTGGCCATTGTCATCAATCACTTTGGCTCAAATCAGCTCATAAAAATTCTCTGCAGGTTTGGGCAGTCCTCATGTCGACATTTACTTGGAGTGGCCAATGGAACCCTGAAGAAGCCTTCCAGGACCACAGTGTGGAGCTAGGTACAGGCTCCGCATGCTAGGTACAAGCAAGGGCCCGGCGTGTGCCACCAGCTCCCCGCTTCACAGTAGGTGAACTTAGGGGGTAGTTTTTTTCTCCAAACCCCTGGCCTCCTTACTTTAAGTAATAGGTCCATGACTTATTTGAGCTGCCCTTAGAAAATCCTCAAGATGGATAAAGGTTGAGATAAATCAGGGAAAGCAAAAAAATGAATTGCTACTTTTCATTTGTGCTTTTTAATTGGATTACTTACTGAGAGTCTAAATAAAATCTTTCCTGCTTAAATGAGAGATAACTCTCTTTTGCTTCAAAAGAGAAGAAGGACACTTGCTTTCCGAACCCAAATACTCTGTGGGGTGACAATAGCTTTTGCAGATCCCTGAATCTGGCGTGGCAGAGATGGGTGTTACAAGGTGCCCAGTGTGATAACTGATCCTGGAGAAGCCAGCAGGAGCCCCAGGGAGAAGGGCAGGGCGCCCTGGGACGGGTGCACCCTGAGAGAGGGATGGGGCCCGTGCCTTGGACAGCTTCCGGTCAGCTCTCTCCCTCTGGGCCTTGCTCAGGCATTCAGAGGAGACTAAGAACCTTAGAGGGGTTGCCTGAGGAAAAACTTCCTCCAGGGCGCAAAGCAATTCTGTAGGGACATCCACCACATTTTGGCTTGTCCAGAGATGTGCCTATAAAGGTTGGCTTTCCCCAGAAATGTGTTCACTCTACAGATCCCAAAGGAAAAACTGAAATTAACTTGGGAAATCACATCTGTGAGGCTGACAAGCCCGGAGACAATCAGCCTCCCACTAATACTAAGACGTCCAGGATGAGGATCCTTTGACAGTTCTAAATTAATCTCTTGCATGCACAATTAGAAAAAGTCGGCTATAAATTTAGGCAGAATGAATGGATAACATATTTAATTGGCCTCTTGAAGCTTCAAGAAGAGGATTTGGATAAGTGGATCAACCTATGATGTCATTTAGGTGTCAACCCAATTCTTTCTGGTATTAAATATGGCTGTCCTTGCTCTGACTGGTGTGGCTCAGGTGGTCGAGTGAGGTCCTGCAAAGCTAATGGTTGCCTGTTCAATCTGCGGTCAGGGCAAGCACATGCCTGGGTTGCAGGTTCGGTCCCCGGTTGGTGGGCGTGCAATGTGTCTCTCTCACATTGATGTTTCTCTTCTCCTCCTTCTGCCTCCACCACCATCCCCTTCCTCTAAAATTAAATAAATAATAAAACTAAAAATGTCTGTCTTTATTTAAAAAGAGGAAAGGTCATTTGAAACTTGACTAGTCAAGGAAACGTAGATTGTTTAAGTGCCTCCAAAACAAAATTTGAATCCAACCGTTCTTTTATAACCAAGCGAGTTTTTCTCATGGGTAAAAGGTCTCTGTTTGTGCCTGTCATACATTATGTTGAAAATGCAAGATGGCTTTCTACCTCCCAATGGTATCATTGAAATTAGTTTAAAGGCAAGAGTTTTGTGAAAATTGGGTATCTTAAAATTCTCAGAAATAGGGAACCTAACTCAAATGCTTTCCAAGTTCATGTGATCTGAGATTAATCTTTAGTGAATAAAAGCTAGTTTAAGTGTGTTGGTTTATACAACACAGACATGTTTTTATTTTACTCGGGCTTACAAAAATAATCATTAACTGCTGAACATTTGGGCTTGTGTAATGTATTTGTGACTGGAAGAGCCTATGTTTCTGGAGGTTACACAATATCTCCATAAATCTGCCAGCCTACAGAATGTTAACTGCATGCTTTTTAGTTTTCACTGGATATTGAGGACTTAAGGTTTAAAATATCAAAATATGTAAGAATAACTTTACAGTGTTCCACAATGGCCCTTGGGACCCCTCAAAAGATTTGCTTTTTATGTTGACTTACATGGGGAGCATTGTAAAATAAGTGAGGAAAAACTTCATGGTTGGACATTAAATAATGGTCGGGGCTATGAGAAACCCCTGTGGGCAGCTCGGTTTTGCTCTGCTGCTGGCAATGCCCATTTTTTTTGGTTTTGCATTCCCTCGTGCATCATAATGCATTTAAGCAGGACTTAAATTAGATGAAGGAAGTATGAGCTGACACTATAGGAAGGAGACATCATACCCTATTGCCAAGGTTTGATAAAGTCACTTCAAGGAAAAGCCAAATTGGTAACTGCTTCCTTTCACAGCTGATTCCCAGGAGACAAAGACTTTAAAGATTACTGACTG
Organism: Trachops cirrhosus; assembly: GCA_028533065.1. Taxonomy (NCBI): domain Eukaryota; kingdom Metazoa; phylum Chordata; class Mammalia; order Chiroptera; family Phyllostomidae; genus Trachops; species Trachops cirrhosus. Next base: position 102,405,912 of record CM052544.1, read on the forward strand.
TCACCTGGAGATTTTTTTCATTTAAAAGACACTCTCCACCCTCGAGGGAAGGAACCTCATCAGGTGCCTACCCACGAATGGACGTCTACCCCTCTCTCTGACGCTCGCCTCCACCTACAATGGACATCAAAGACTCCACTAGGATGAGCTGACCTTAGAGGTGGACAGCTCTCCCAAGACTTGGATGAAGACCGTGTACCTTCCGACTGATACTTAAATGCAGAAACCAACTGTTTGTTTTTACCTTTTTACTAATGATACGAGTCATAATAATAGTTATACTTGTTCATTGGGTTTTTCTATATAGTCTCACTGTTTGTGATTACTGGACACATATAAGATAACAGTTAATATTCTTTTTATGGTTTATATAAATGTTACACTAGATGCAAACTGCAGAAAAAAAATGAGACAGAAGGCAGAACTTGAATCATGATAGTTCACAGGGTGGAAATAGCCCGCAGTGTTTTTGCAGTGAAGGCCATAAGACATGCTACCTTCCATTTACTTGTCCTTTCCCTTGTTTTTGAAAATTTGGCCTCAACTCACCTCTCATGGTTATGGTATTCCCCCATCCCCAATGGTCCACCTTTTCAACAAGACAACTCAGTTGAGACTTCCTAGGTGTGAGCCTTCCCAACGCTGGGAGGCCGTACTATCCAACCAAAAGGTTGGTTATCAATGCATCCTTAAGATAGGTTTATTACCACAAGAGGGGATTGTGAACAAAAAAGGGGGTTCTATGGAATGTCAGAAAGTCACCTCACAGGGTGATCTGATCATAAATTCCCAAATGGGCAGGTCATGGGTGGGTCGTCACACCCCAGGCATATAATTCCCTTAGTTAAAGGTTTTTCTTTACCTTTTCTTTACCTTAAGCCCTGTCCATTGCTTTCATGCATGTAGGTTAACACACCTTTGAAATAAGTATAACCACCCCCAAGAAAGCAAGTAGAATTGTTAACTATTCCGCAATCCAGCCCCTGCCTTGCTTTGTCCCACCTTCATGGAATCTCCTTTATGTTCCTTCCTTAATCTCAAATGCATAAGAGAAACTGCAAAACTGTCATCCTCTGAAGTATTTGAGATCTTGCTTCCTGGCAATTGTCATCAGTTTGGCTCAAATAAACTCTTGTCAAAATATTCTATAGATTTGGATGCTTCTTATATCAACAGCATGAAATATCACTTTTATCTTATCGCTCTCTGTATTTAAGGTGCCCATCTCTGTGCCTTAGAGATGATGTGGCTATAAATGCATGTAGAAATGCCTCACAAACCTAATCCCTGCAACATCCATTTCGATAACCTTAACTGCCTTCACATTGGGAAGGTGAAGGGCTACTGTGTTTCTTAAAAATGACTTTGTTTTATTTTTGAGAAAAGCCATCTTAAGTTAGCACATAACTTGTACAGGGTTTCATCCATCATTTGCCACTTGATAAATCAAAACACCGGCTATATTTCAATGGGCATGTTGGAAAGGAAGACAGACTAGCAAGGAAGACCTCTAGTAACGGCAGGCAGTCCTGAATTTGAAAGGCCAAGTGACTTAAGTTTCAGTTTCCTCAACTGTAAAAATTAAGTAATGGTTCCTGGGATTGTTGCAAGAACATGCACAGCTTGCCCCAGTGCCTGGTACAGAGTAAGTGCTTCATAAAATAAATGTTACTTAACAGTATTAATAAGATGTTTTCAAGTTTAATATATATAATAAAACCAGCATTTGCAAAAGACTTATTTGTCCCTATTTCCCCAAATCAGAAACCCCACCAGCACTGCCCCGGGAATTACTGTGAAGACTCTAGAAAAGAGAACAGAATAACTCCACCACGCCTTCCCTTCAGAGCATGGGCCGATATTCTAATCCTCCTGTTTGCCTCTATGTACCCATCTGATTCCCTGGAGGGAGACTCGGCTGTTCCTAGGGGTGGGATTATCTTCCAGGATCCAACCAACCACTTTTAGAGTGGACTTCTGTCGCTTAGCCCCTTTGTAAGTGCAGTTTAAAATTTAACATGAATTTGGTATTTGCTAAGTCTTTGACCTAAACAACACTGACGACCTTGTTTTCTGCTTAAGATCCTAAGCTCGTGAAGAACATGTTTTTGCTGAATGTTTTGACAACGTTTAAGTATACAAATGCCTGGAATCGGCTGGCCCTAAGTTCTTCCAGATGTTGGCAACAGACCATACAGCATGTTACAATGACCTGCCTTCTCAGGGACTGGAAACCTGTCTGTGCTGCGAATCCCAGAGTGGCCAAGGAACAGATGGAAACTAAGAATCACCTCCTAGGACCTTGGGGCACACATAGATAATCTTGAGAAAGGGATCCCAACCCCTCTGCATGGCTGCTTTCTCTAGAATCCTGATGAGAGAAAGGGAAATGATGAGGGGAAATGATGCTAGTGGGCCTGGTTCACCCACAGGGCTTCACCTTGCAAATGGGGGGGGTGTCCATGAAATACTTTGCCCTCAACAAAGCACTTGTTAATTATGAGTCTATGATAACAGAAAGCGTTTGTACTATCACTGAAAACAGCTTACGAAAGTTTGTGTACAGGTATACACACACAATACAATCTCAGTTACGTAAAATAAAGCATATGAAAAAGCATAAGGGCAGCATGCTAAAATGTCGGTTGTCATGTGGGAGACTGTACACAACATTATTCTTCCTTCTACTTTCCTGTCATTTTTCCAATTTTTAATAATTGTATTGCTTTGATGTCTGAACATTTCACATAAAATTTAAAAATATGTTCATTAAGATTTAGCAAATTTCAGTTTTTGGCAAAAGGAAAAAATGAACGTTCCATTTTCAAAATAAATAATGGTCTGTCTTGTGAAAGACTTTGACCGTTGCCCTGATGGCGAGGGTTGGCAGTCAGTAACTGGGAGGAAGACTTCCAAAGGTTGGTATGAGCAGCCTGCCTGACCCCGTTCTCTGGGTCAAATCATTCTCTTTTTTTTTCTGTTAAATATTCTGGTCAATCATAGATGTTTAGGGAACTTGGGAGAGGGAGATAAAAGGAGAATAAAACTGTTAGAAACCATCAGGGTAAACAAACTATGGTCAAAACTGCTTTGAGAGCCTGAACTGCCCGTACTTGGAATAAGCAGCTGTGTGTGTTTCAGACACGAGGTTTGGGAAAACCTCAAGCACATCCTTGAGTGAAGAGCTCAGGCCTTAAGGGTGTCAGCACTTTCAGTTCCCTCACCACAGCCGGAAACACCAGCCTCAAGGAGGGCGAGGGCTTGACTTTAGGGGAAGTGCTAAGTGGAGTTTAAATACACGTTCCAGTAAGGCTGCCCTAGTCATCTCCTAACCCTGCTTACAGGAGCCTTGGAGAAACGTTGAAGGTTCTTTTCAGTCACCTGAGCCTCTCCAGGGGTGTCCAACCTTTTGGCATCTCTGGGCCACACTGGAAGAAGAAAAGTTGTCTTGGGCCACACGTTAAATACATGGCAATATGTAATCACACACACACACACACACACAAATCTCATAATGTTTTAAGTAAATTTACAATTTTGTGTTGAGCTGCATTCATAGCCATCCTGCGCGGCGTGCAGCCGGTGGGCCACACGCTGGACACCCCTGCAAGTCTAGGCTCTTCTGTCTAGAGAAACCCAAGTTCTCTCACAGGAGATCAGTGATCTGACCCTTCTATCTCAGCAGCAGAGCTGCAGGTGCCCAAACAGGAGGAATCTGAGGCGGTATTTAGGGCAGGAAGGGGTGAAGAGCAAGACAGAGAAGAGATGGGACAAGGCCGCCTGGGTGCTGGGGGGATCGTATCTGGAATATTTCTCAGAAACACTTGTCCCGGCTGTAATTTTTCTACTAGAGGGTGGAGGCAAATATGGTGGACACGCTGGCGCTAGCCCACCCCACTGCTCACCACCCACCACACACTGCTAACCTGAGTCAAGGCAGGAACTACTAGGTGAAAGTAGTTTTCGATTGGTTCTGGCAGGAAACCGAGGGTGAGGGGGAACGTCTGGGAGTGCCAGCTGAACACATTACAGAAGGCTTGTGGGTTGCCATAGAACACCAGTGAAAACGGGGGTCAGGAGGATAAAGGCGTAGAGAAACGAGGGCAAGGGAGTCGATTGCCTCAAGCTTGTGTAGCCAAGGTGGGCTGATACCACCGAGAAGCGGACCCTGAAAGAGGGAGCTCAGCGTGGAGAACCTGAGCCCCAGCTCTGCACCAGCTCAGTGGCCGCTGTGCCGGTGCCGGGTGGTTCTGCTCTGCACCCTGGGGCGGCCGGAGAGGTGGCTGGAGGGCCCCACCGGGCGTCGGGGTGAGGGAGCGGCGGGGTGGGTACCTTGGTGCCCTGGTAGAAGTCGTCCACGGACCTCGTGCCCATGAAGGGGAACTGCATGTGCGTGTGCGTGTCGATGCCGCCGGGCAGGACGAGCTTGCCCGCCGCGTCCAGGACCCGCAGCCCGGCAGGCGCTCCCCCGGGCGGCAGCAGGTCGCGACCGAGCGCCCGCACCACGCCGTTCTCCACTAGCACGTCGGCCACCTGCGAGAGGTCGTCGTTGACCACGCGGCCCCCGCGGATCAGGAGCCGCGAGGGCGCTGCCATGGCGGGGGGCGAGCAAGGGGTCGACCTCCTTCAAGATACCCAGGGACAGTATGCAAGCTCCGGCGGGCAAATCCCGAGTGCCCCAGCGGGGCCGGGATGTCAATCACTCGGCCTCCGGACGGCGGCTCCACCCCCGGAACTACTGGGCTAGCGCCCAGAGGCTCGGACACAGGGATCTGCATAGTTCTGACCCCATACGCTTTTTGTCGCCTTGTATGCCGCTTTATGGTGGACATCCAGCCATTGCAAGGGAGAGATCTTGGAGTTTTAAAAGTGAAGGACATGCTGGAGAATGAGATCCACCTCATTGGCAGTGTGTCTGTGCCCACGCACCCTAGGGATGGGGGCGGCGGGTGTGTGTGTGTGTGTGTGTGGGGGGGTGACCACCTCCTTCAGCAGGAACAGCGACAACACCCACACCAGCCAGAAAGCACCTCGATCTGGGTTTCCTTTTAAATATTCTTTACACGAGGAGCAAATTATCACACAATCCCAGTAACTGGCAGACTGAAAGTTCAGGGTGAAATATTTCATCTGTTTGAAATGAAAACGACTTGGTATCAACTATTCTCCAGGTTTTAATGATACAATACATACCAGAAAGTTTTTCTTGGAAAGTAACAGGTAATGTGACTCCAAAGATCGAGGTGTTTTTTCTCCCAGCTTTCCGTAAAACTAGTTGAGAAGTCTTCAATTACATCTTCTACCCTCTTGGTATAAAACTGGCATCTTCCTCACATATAAAACTGAGATAATATTTGTTCTTCTCCTCCAGACAGGCTTCTGCTGGTGAATGCGAATGCACCTTAATAAAATGGGAAGCGCCATCCATGTTTGCTCAACGAATGCTAGCTTTATAAGGACCGATCCCAAAGGGGGATTGCATAGAGGGGTAAGGGATCAAGATAAATCGCATTCTTGAGCTCCAGGAGCTAAGAGGCAATGTGACACACATACCTATTTCAATATATAGCGGAATATCTAATGCAGAAAAGCCTGCCTTTGAGAGAACATACATAATAAGAGTTTGGAGGAAAGGGAGAGCTTATTTCTGCCTTGAAGAAAATTAAATATGAGGTTTCACAGAGAGAGATCTGAACCAGCGTGTAAAGGACATGAACACGCAGAAACGAGGGATGGGAGGAGGAATGGGGTTTTCGGTTGAGGGGACAGAGTAGGTAGAGGCACAGAGGAGGCGACGGCAAGGTGAGTCTGAACTCCGTGAGGTTACTGTGGGGGGATAGGGTTGGACAGCCACGGACCATCCCTTGCCAGCACTCAGGGAGACCAGACAGCACTGTGCAGGGAAGGCAGTGATGCAGATTTTCAAGGGCACCCAGATCAAATGCCGTAGAGAGGTTGGACTGGGGTGGACATCTGCTGTCCTAGCGTCTCTTGTCCTTATCCAACAGTCTCTGCAGTGTCTTTGGTGGGAAATCCTCCACTGGCATTTTCAGAGCATTTGCCTTGATGGAACTGATGGGCCCTCTGGCTCTGAGACTGAGCTGCTCGACCGAGCTAGCTCTCCAATCACAGCAGGAAACCCTCACAGCCACACCAGTGTGTTCAGGGGTGGGGGCCTGTCCCAGGCAGACTACTTGTGCCCAACGAGAGTGGACCCTAAGACTTCTGTAAGATCGAGCTGCCCAGAAGTTTGTTCCTTCCTCCTGCACTTGAATTCAGAAGGGTGTAAACCAGAGGCTCTGGCAGCTGTCTGGACAACACAGGGACACCGTCCTTCCGTGAGCCGAGCCAACACAGGTGGAGAGATGGAACGAGATGGGGTTCTTATGACCTTGGAGCTTTCGAAACAACCATGCCTAAAGTTCCCTCCCCTACATTTTCTCCTGTTTGCTGAAGCTGGTTTACTTTGGATCTTTTGTCATTTTCAGCTGACAGCCCGGGATGATGCCTTTGAGTTTGGAAACCAGGTTGGCACATGTGACCTCCAGATGGCATTTTCAATAGTGAAATGCAAGGTATTATGATTGCCAAATTTCTTCAAGTTTCAGGTTGCACAAGTCACAAAATGACTAAACATTAGATAACACCAATAATTTCAAGTTCCATAGATCTGGCTCTCAAGCCAGGGAAAGAAACCCAAGAAAGTTATGCAATTATTGTCAAAAGACCATTGTGTGAAGGTGAAAGGAGTAATTATAAATGGAATGAAACTTACAAGCTCTGCCAGTAAGTGCCCCCCCTAGGAAAATAAGATTGGATGTCGGGGCAGTTGTGACACCTTTCTGCAACTGCCCGGGTGAGTGACTTCAAAGGCTTCCTCGTCTTAGACACTGTATATCATGAAATGCCCTGCAACACAGCACAGAACAACCTTCCCACGTTTAATGAACGTGAACTTTCATCAGAAAAGGGGGTTTGTAGGATGTCGCTGAAGCAGGACGAAACGGCTCATTGAGATTCACTCACGGCAACGGAAGAGAGTGGTGGGCCAGCTTCAGGAGACATGCGGGCTGGCGGAAGGGGTCATTCCCCTTTCTGGGCGTTATTGGCCCACCCTGGGTGGAAGGCTGTGCCTGGGCAAGTGTGCTCAGAGGGAAGTGTGTCCTCAGAACACCCTCACCTCCCTTTTCTTTGCCCTACTCAGCTGCCTCCCTACCCAGACGCTCAGGGCCCTTGATGGGAAGGAAACAAGTACCAGGGAGACACTCAGTCTTGGGAGGACGCGGGAAACAAGACTCCTGCTGTTTTTGCCGGTGAAACAATCAGCTTGGTTGATTGATTGAAGTCTGTCTGAGGACACCTTACATGAGTCCCCCTGAATCCACAGGGCACATGTTCCAAGACCCCCAGCACATCCTGAAAACTCGGATAGTACCAAACCCAGGACAGAGGGAGACAGCGAGATTTCATCACTCTACTCAGAAGGGCATGCAATTTAAAATGTATGAGTTGTTTGTTTCTAAACTTTCCATTTAATACTTTCAGACCACAGTTGACTGCAGGTAACTGAAACCAAAGAAAACAAAACCACAGATAAGGGAGGACCACTGTACTCCCCAGCGGGCTAATTTTTAAGGGAGGGTTACCGTGACTGTTACTGCTTAACACAGAGAAACATACCTACTGTGATGTACGGGTGAGAGCAACTTGGCAGGAAGACCTTCCCAGCCCCGACTGATTGTCTAAAGGGACAGCCAGGTGGAGGGGCAAATCATGACTATCTTTGCTGAGTGGTTCTGGGGACATAAACTCACCAGGCCCTTTTGTATTTAAGTCCGCAGCCATCCTGGAGTCATTGAGTTTGCTTTTGCTGTTCTCCTGGCCCACGCCACTCCTACTCCAGGCCCCGGCCCCGTTGTTTCCACCTGATGGAAAAGCTGAAGGGATGGTGATGGCCTGTGAGCGAGGAGAGACCGGAAGCAGAGCTGAGCGTCTCCAGCCAGTACGCTGATGCTGGGGTCTGTTGGAAGCCCCAGTCCCCAGGCCCACACTGGGATCGAAGTCTCTGGCAGGGTAATGAGTTATACCTGAATCAGCAATAGGAGAGGGGGGTAAGCAGCCTGGAAGGGTGGAAAAGGAAACTGAGGAATTACAGTCTAACCCTGGCTCTGATGCCAGCGTCCGGTGTGAGCTTGGGCAAGTCACTTACTCTCAGGGCCTCTTGTCGCATCAACTGAGGAGTGAGTTGCTGTTTGAGGAGAGCTGGTAAGATCCACCCTTCATGCTCTTACAGTCTGTGATTCTGTGCACAGGGACAGAAGCCCATCCAGAGAGTGCCTGGCATAGTCTTACTGTCAAACTCTCCTCGGGTCAAGATGCGTGAACCGGAGACCAAAGGGCTCACCTTCTAGATTTGGGACTGCTCCGTGTGTTCGATGCACTGAGGTCTGTTTGGAAAGGCAGCCACAGGAGGTGTGCAAAACCTGTGATCACTGCAGCTGATCTCAGCAGGCTGGTCTCGGAGTCCTTGCGCCGAGAGGCAGGATAACATTTTCTCACCGTTCAGCAATCACATGTGTAGCAGGCAGGAGTGGCCCTCTGACTCTGGGGCCACTCACTGCATGACTCGGGAGGGCACGCTTGCCTGAAGCACCTCCTCTGGGTAGAAGGGGGAAACAGTGGCCCGGAACAGCCATACCAGCAGCGGCAGCAGCTGAGATTTACTGAGCAGCAGCATCAGCTGAGATTTATGTGACCTTTTCTGCTTTTCCCCTTGTGATTCACACTGGCCTCGTCCAACACCCTGACTCCCCTGCTTCTTTCTCCCTTGAATGTCCACTCCTTTAACTATTAATCCTGGAGGACAATGAGGGTCATGTCAGCATCAAATCATCTTAGGAATGAAGACTCGGGTCTGTTGGCCAGAGACAGTTTCAGACAAACTAGAGATGACATCTGGGCCTTAGTTATGTTTTAGCTCCAGGACCAGAAAAGTGGGAAAACCCAACAAAGTGATGCCATGGCTGACATCAGGACCAGATGCACCAATCAGCTACCTCCTCCCCTAGCACTGACCAATCGGTACAGACCATGACCCTAACTCCCTCAGTCACCAAGATCAGCGGCCCCCCTCCCCTGTATAACCTATCCCCTGGAAGCCATATGGAAGCCAGGTCTTTGAGCGTTAGCTCACCTCTGACTCTGGGAGTGCTCCACTTCCTGAAAAGAAACCCTGACTTTCTTTGTTGCAAACTCCTATTCATGTCTTCTTGGGCTTTGATGTCTACAGGCAAACAAACTGGGGTAGTCTGGTAACAATTTCCCCATTTTGAAATCCTTAACTTCATGACATTGGCAAAGTCCCTTTTGCCATATAAGGCAACATTCAGAGGACCCAGGAACTAAATAGCTATCCAGATAACTTCGGGTTTATCACTGTTCTCCTCGAACGAGGAGCACACCGCCTTTCGAGCGATGCCACAGGGACCTGGCTCGGCTGGAATGTTTCTTCCGTCCACGTTGCCAGCAGCACTAACTCGTGCTTCCAGAAACTCTCCTGCTCCTCTCACGTGCATTGTGCTGTGCTTCCAAAGTTATTTTGAAGCTGTTTTAGCAAAATATATTCCAGGACTATAATAATCCTTAAGGAAATCATAAGAGTGCTCCCTTAATTAGAAAAAGTGTAATGAAGTAAAATAAAATAAATACACTTGGACTTTGGAGCCAGGCTGATCTGAATTTGAGTCGTGGATTTATTGCTTATCATCTGTGAATTCTTAGCTAAGTACCTTAACTATCTAAGCCTCGTGTTCCCCCTAATGGTAGTGCTGACCCAGGATTGGGGACCTGTATGCTTTAATGAGATAATGCATGTAAGGCCATAATATAGAGCTTGTTAGATGTTATTAGCAAAACCAATTGTTTTATTTTTCTATTCTAGCAATTTTCTTCGTATTAACAGTTTAACCCTTTAAGCATAAGATCCACTGCATATGAAATGCTTCTACTGATCTTGAGAAAAATTTTCTTAAGAGGTGAGAGTGTCACCAAAGCTGCCTTGGCCCTTTAGAGAAAGTTTCAGAGGCAGAAGAACGGAGCCAGCTGGCCTGGGTGGACTCAGATGACAAGTTACAGAGGCAAAAGAAGGCCCTTGGAGACAGGTTCAAGGGGTTAGTGAGCCTGGGATGGCTGCCACTGCCCACTGCTCCTCTAGTTGTAAGTCTCCTGAAAGCTTTCAGAGATTAGGAAGAACAAAGCAAAGATACACACCCAAGAAAAGAAGTGTGTGTGTGTGTGTGTGTGTTTCATGAGTGGGGGGGTGAAGATGTGCTCCAGGGAGAGCACACACTGGGTCCTTTGTCTTAAGGGTTTTTATCTATTTTTTTTAAAGGTGGGAATTTTAGGGGGGTCTCAGGGGCAGATCTCAATAATCTAAATAGAATATTCATCAGCTTTCCAGGTGTGTCCTTTAATATGTTGATGAATCAAAATGAGCCTAGAGAGGGATCAGTGTTATTCTCTGGTTAGTTTCACCTTCAAAGAATGTCACCAAAGAGAGACGAGGACAGAGGTCTGCCGTGGAATGGTCTGGAATGTGTGAACCTTTTACTCCTGAACGTCCTTGGCTAGGGAAGACAAACTTGTCAGTAATTAACTGGCTGTAAATTGCTCAACCATTTAATGATTTGTCTCTGTTTCCCCAATCCACTTGCCAAGGAATTTTCCTAGCTTCTTAGTGTCCTGCCGCAAAAGTAAATAAATAAAAATATATAGTGTTTAGAGCTTTGCTATAAGACAAAAATAAGGTTGAAATTTTGCATTTATGTATTTTTAAGCATTTAAATACAGTACACACAGAATTGATCTTTTTTAAGTGCACAGCACCATGAATTTTGACAGAGACACGCAGTCACGTAACCACTGCGATCAAGATGGAGAGTATTTCCGTCACCCCCGAAAGCTTCCTTGCGCCCCTTTGCAGTTATTTCTCCCCGACAGCCCCGGCCCCTGGTGACCACTGATCTCCTTTCCACCCTTTGCATTTTGACTTTAGACTTGGACACAAATGACTAACCCGCAGGGTGTCTGCAAGAGAATTTGCCTACTTTGTTTCTGCAGTCTTCCTGCGCCCGGAGCTTAAAACAGAACCCCTGAGGCAGTGAACGTCTGAGGCAGACGGGATTCAAGGCAGACCTCACTGGGGTTTACTCCAACTTTTCTAGGAATCTGGGGAGATGCTGGGTCAGGCCACAGCTGGGGGCGAAGCAAGAGCAGCAGATGCTGTTCTGGAGCCCTTACGAGACGCTGTTTAAAGTTATGTGGTTAGGCAGACATGAGTGTTGAGATGCTGCTGCTCCAGATGTGCGAGGAGATCAGTGTAAAAGCCGAAGCATAAGGCACAGAGAGACAGCTGTCAGGGTGTGGCCCGTGTGACACGTACCAGTCCCACCGTGGCTCCCTTCCTCCTCTGACCTAGAAGGTATTTCCCTCTGCACTCTCTAAGCTATCTAATTGTATGCTATTAGCTCTCCCATATAACTGGATAGCAATGGCATTGTGCGTGTTTCTTCTTCATTAAAGTTATTCATCTTAAAGAAATACTTCTTGGAAGACAATTATTTTCTTGACATAAAAGGTGTTTAGTCCAGACATGGTAAACGCAGTGAAAGTGTAGGTGAAGGATACTGATACTGGACCAATGGGGTCCGTTTGCCTGTGAGCATCACAATCCAGTAAGACACGAACAAAAGCTAGCAGGGAAGAAAGAGTTTATTTTTAAGACGTCGCCCACACCCAGAGTCACAGGTGAGTTAACGCTCAAAGACCGGCTTCGTGATGGCTTCCAGGGGATGGATGATCTAGGGGCAAAGTCATGAATCATGGCGACCAAGGGAGTCAGATCGTGGTCTCTACCGATTGTCGGTCAGCACTAGGGGAGGAGGCAGCTGGTCGGTCCTGACACCGGCCCTGGCATCCCTCTGCTGGGTTTTGCCTCCCTTCTGGGCCTGTGTATTACCTCTAGTTTGACTGAAACTCTGTCTCTGAGGCTTTATTTCTGAGATTTGATGCCGACCAGAATCACGGTCCTGAGGGCTTGATGATTAAAGGAATGGGGGAGAGAGGGAGGCTGGTGAGTCCAGCTGCTGGATGAGGCCGGTTTGAATCAAAAGAAAGCAGAGAAGTTCCTATGAAAGAATGAAGTTTCTACACAGAAGCAATAGGACCCGACTACCCCTCTTTGTTCTTCAGGGCACTCATCTGTGAACTTCTGGAAAATGGAAACTACATCCTATTTATCTCTGGTGGCCTGTCACAGAGCACAGGGGCATGTAAGAAGAGCCCATTGATTTCATTTTCACCTAATCGACATTATCATACAGGACTCCAAAGAGGAACTCTTAAAACGTTTGATCCATATTAGTAAGAACACAGTTAAAAGTTTATTGTAGATTTCTTTGGAGCTCCAAACTCATATTCAGCCTCATTTACAATTTAATTTACAGTTTTGCCTTCAAAGAAGTTTATTTGAATGTTACAAAAAACAAATAATTGAATTGAGTTGCAAAATAAGTTAACTGTAATGCTGAAATAAACCACTAGATGGCTTCTTGAAAAGACCATTAGAAAAATTAACATTATGTCAAATTTCACTGCTTCTATAAAAGTACATCTACCTAAAAATGTATAAGTACCAATGGATTTGTTTTTCAGAACTCAACAAGTGGTTTCCAAGGCTCCAATGGAAAAATTAACAAGAATATTTGAAACAGTTAAAATTATAGTTATTATAACAGTCTAGGACTGGTAAAAAAAGGAAAGGCAGATCAATGAAAAGAAATGGAATTTGAGTCTCAAAGCATAGCCAAATAATATGGAAATTTACTATATGATAAAAGGGTCATTTCAAATAGTAAAGAAAGGACAGATTTATGTGATAAACAGCTTTGGGGTAACTAGGATAACCTGAGGAAAAACGGTAGAGACACATTCAGGCTAGACCGATGATCTAATGTGAAGAATCGAGTAACAGAAATACCTCACTTTGCTTTTAATATAACTCTGATATATTTTTTCCTTGAAAAGTTTACAGGAAAAGTATGCATAGTATGACACAACTTGCATATATATGGATATATTTATGTATCTGTATGGCATTTCCGGAGGGGCACAGAAGCAGCTGGCACTGGTGTCTGTCTCTTTGAAGGGAACTAAGAGACGGGTGTCGGGGGCAGGCGAGAGGTGCACTTTTCACCGTTTGACCCAGGAAGACTTATTAGTTAATAAACAAAATTGAACACATGCCAGGAGACTAACCCCCCAAAACCTATGCACAGTAGTATATTCTATAGGGTCTGAAATGCATCCAAACATATTGTAACAAGAGAGCTGATTGAGTTACTGCAGCTTTGAAGATACATCAATCAGAGGCATTTTTTGTTCAAAGACAAAATAATATTCAGGTCCTTAGGGATTCTAATCCTCCAGTACTGGTATAAACTACTACTTTATTATAAAGTAGATGAGGAAGAATATCGCCCCCCTTTTTATTTTTCTTCTAGACGTGCTACATATTTTATGGCCTGAATTTGTATATGCACCAAAAGAAACAAAAACAAAGAGCAACTTTGATTTAAAAAGTACCCCAAAACAATACAAAAAAAGTCATTTTAATTTTTGATACATATTAAAACATTTCAGTCAGTTCTTCCTGACAGCATAACACGACAAATACACAAGACCTCAAACATGCTTGAAAATGACATTCAGCAAAGTATTTAAAATTTAATAAATAGCAATAATCACACACAAATACATTTTTCATACTCAGTCATTAAGCTACTAAAACAGACATCTAAAGAATAAATAAACAAGAACTGACAATAAAAATAATGTGGGGTTTGCAAATCAGTCTACTTAAAATAGGGGGCTGATCTAAATGATTTCTTAATTTCTTTTTCAACGTTGTAGCATGATCCCCCTCATGAATATATTGAAAAAGTCACTTTCTTATAATAATGCAGTCTTTAAATACAACAAAATAAATATAAAACCAGCAAAGCAATTTCAAGTTGTAATAAAAATGCCCCCCACGACCCCCAAAGCTATGGAAATATATAGTCACTGTGGTAGCAAATAATAGTATTTAAAGTGAGAGTGCGTATGCACTAAACTCATCTGAGACTTGTATGATTTCAGTGCAAATCCCTAGGGTCCAATGCAAGCATAACCCTGTGTAAGGGAAAGACATGACCAGCTCGAACTTATCTTGTACAACTTTCGTACATATTTTATAAAGTTTAAGATTTAATGCATAGTAGAATATCTTCATCTGCTTATTCCTGTCCCTAAACAGAGATGAAAAAAGAAATGACTTGGGATTTTACCATTTGGTCTGTACCATATTAGAGTATTAAAGTCAATATTAGAAAAATCTATAAAAGAGTTCTGTTTCTGCCATTAATTTAATCTAATTCTATCTAAATTTCATATCACTGCATGTTCAACATAAGAGAAAAAATTTTAGACAAGGTTTTTTTCCCTCTGACAAGCTCTTATTATGATGAAACCCAGTAATATTTAGACAAATGTTATATAAATAAAAACACAGGTGAATATAAGGTTCTTTTTCCCCCCTTGGGAGTACAATAACAACCTTAACATCTAATGTATTAAGTTACAAGACGTACTGGCAAAAGCAGAAAGTGGTCAATTAAAAGAAGCTATTTTGTACAAATAATTGTTATAACATAGGATGAACTGACATCAAATGAGTTTCAGCAGCCATATTTCTAACGTGAACTACAGTACCAGGATAAAAACAATGAGAAACAAATGGAAGAACGTTACTGAACAACATGAATACGTAATGCATTTTTAGCTGCTAAAATAGCAAACTCTAAAGTTCATAGAGTTACAAATTGTTTAATTTAACCATGCAGGCTAACATATAATAAGAAATCACCCTGCATCTTTTTCCTTTTTAAATTAATACCAGTTTAATTGTAAAGTTACAAAACAATGAATGGATATTGCTCCGACTTGTATACAATCTCCCTCCTGTGATTCGTACCTAACAAAGTAACAAAGCCTCATCATCACTCGTTTCGTTTTTCAGCGCTGCTTCTAAGCAAGTGTCCGGGATCTGCGCCGTGTGGACAATACCACAGCGCTCGCAGGGGCCATCCCGATTAGCTGGCCTTACTCCAGGGCTCGTCGCAGTATATGGCTGCCTCAAGCCTTGTCCTTGGTCTGAGGGAAGATCAAGAAGAGGTCTAGAGCAGTCATTCACATCAAAGTCTGAAGCTCCATCAGAAACTGGAATTAGCATTTCAACATCGTCATCTTCTTCTCTTCCACTGGCCCCGTTATCAAGCTGTCTCAAAGGACTCTGGTTCTGACTGACGGAGCTTGACCGCCCTAACGTAAAACGTACCCAACGCAGCCCCTGAGTCATTCGACTTAGTGCACTTGTGAGCTGGTGTCGGGCTGGACTCACACTTGGGGGTTCCACACTTGCCACGTCCCTTCCATTATCCGTGTGACTGCCTCGGGTACTCTGGGTTGAGGAGCTTCCACTGGCTCCCACCGTGGCTTCCACTGCTGTCGTGGGAGGGACCTTCTGGGGCAAAGGGGCTGCAACCCCACCAGACGCGCCTGCCGCGTCTCTTCTCTCAGTTTCCGTATCGGTGTCGTCTGACTCCACGGAAAACAGACTTCTGTGAGTGTGGTTTCTTTCAGGCTCTCTGCTGGTACTCTGACTAGGGACGACCTCGTCACCATCTCCCGAGACCAGAGCCAGAGACCCCGAATGACGGGATCTTGCAAAATTAAAGATACGATTCCAAATGCTGCTGGATCTGCCTGCCATGGGGAGTCTGATGGAAGTGAATCCGAGCTGCGATCGCACGGCTAGCCTCAGGTTTTCCAGAACAGAAGCCTACAAAGAGCAGACGAGATTTTCAACATAGCTGACAATGAAGTACTAAGACTGAAAACACCCTTCCAATAAAAACGTGTTGTGGCTAGAAATGCTGTTGCTACTGTTGGCGTCTGTGCAGGGTGAGGGAAGTTTTCTTACCTGCACAGGTTCCCCCACTATAGAATCTAATCTAGAACTTCTTAACAGTTCATTTCTTATATGCAACTGTAAAGTAACCATTAATATCGATTATAACAGCTATTTTATTTCACAACTCCACTTAGTGATCCAAACCTAAAAGTGCACCAAAGTCAGAACATAAAATTACTTGATACTCGTTAGTGAGGAAGGTAGAAGAATAATCTCTGCCGTAATTCAATAAATGACCTAAAGCAGCAGCAGTGTGGAAACTAGGCCCCATTATCTGTTCTTTTTTGTTTTTTTTCTGTTGTTGTTTTTAACACAGAGCAAGTGAGACTTGACTTACAAGGTCAAGATTTTCTAAAACATGTGAAAACCATGTTTCACAGTTGGTTCTCAAGGATTTGTTGAATGAATGGATCCTGAGGATTTGTAATGAAAGGAATTAATATATTTGCCATGTGGCCCAGGAATAAATAATTAATTAACCTATTTGTAATGTAGCACAGAAGACAAAAAAGGCTAAAGAAATTAATCTGTTTATAGCACTACACAATCGTACCTGAGACATCTGAATTCCTTCTTATCTTTAAAGATTAAGTTTTATTTTCCACAGTTCAGCATTAAGCATAAGTTATATCCTTATTCTTTGCAACTGGTGATTTTTAATTAGTACATATGGGAGTGATTTAATTAGTATATATTTCTCAACTGAAAGAAATATCTCCTTTTTTCTAGATGAATAAGTTTACAGATTATTAAAAACAAAACATACAGTATTATATAAAACGGTCTTTGAGCTCCATCTAGTGGTTACAGGAAAGAAGTGCTTAAATCTGGCACTGAAAATCCGGTATTTCCAGGGAACGCAGGTGAGCCCACGTACTCCCTTTCAGGTGTGATCCAGTTTTCCTCTTTCCCTTCACAGGTGAAAAAATACGGAGGATGTGAGAGCATGGGGTCTTCGTCACTCTTTGTGACCACTATTGAATTTATTTGTGATTTCCACTCAGGCCTTTCAAACATAACCCCAGGAATAGAATTCACAGAAAGCTGAGAACCACTGTGATAGGAATATTTCACAGTCTGGCCTTAGTGAAGCACAGACTGTCACTGAGAAATTCGGGTGCCTGCAAACGTAGATTTGCTATACAAGTGACTAAGAGTGTCCGCCTATAAGTAGTACCTAATTATTAAAAAAAGAAAGAGAAAAAGTGGTTCACTTCCCTAAGAAACTTGTCCAGAGGTTTGGTCCTTACCATTCAGCATTCAAGTGCTAAGGCTGTGTGTGAGCACTGTAAGTGGTCACATCCAGTACCGAACAAGGGGGGGCCTCCGATATCCCTCCCTTTCATGCAGCTACTGCCCGCAAAATCAGCCATGCCTTCGGCTCACGTTAATGCGGGCCTGAGCACTACAGTCGTCCATAGTGAAGCGAAGCTCGCTACTTCCGTAAGTCTCTTTAATTTATAATGGTCAATTTAACATTAGATTCTACCAGAGGATCTCATAAATGTTTCAGGAATAATTTCATATATTTAGTTTATGAAGCAGAAGAAAGCACTCCTCAGAAAGCACTTCTATTTTGAATGAAATGATAATTTAGATTATTTTCTTAAGAACTGCTGTGACGATCTGAACATTTGTTAGCAAAAGTTTCAAACTTGGGAGTTTAGTCTCATTAGCTGAATAAAATCTAGCTTACTGTTCTTAAATATTTTATTTTAAAGCCTTGTTGAAACAGAATTCCCTCACAAGGGTAAACTATAACCCTGAATGGTACAGTGTGTAGTAGAGAATTAAACCTTACCCAAAGGGAGGTTGGACTTTTACTCTCTGCTTCTAGGATGTCCTCTTAGCTCCTGGAATGCCATCTATGGTAGGAATGTTATGGCCTGGAGCCAGCCACGCAGTAAAACTGGGCCTTAGGTGAAGGCTGGGTTTCACACCAACAACCAGATGCTGGGTGGAGGCTCTGGGTCGGCAATTATCAGTCAGTCTCTGGACGGGCTAGACTTTGAGGTCAGCCACGTGGCAATTAATCATGACTATGTGAAGGATTCAGCCCCAGTAAAAACTCTGGATACTGAGTCTCGGGTGAGCTTCCCTGGTTGGCAACATGTC
Organism: Trachops cirrhosus; assembly: GCA_028533065.1. Classification (NCBI taxonomy): domain Eukaryota; kingdom Metazoa; phylum Chordata; class Mammalia; order Chiroptera; family Phyllostomidae; genus Trachops; species Trachops cirrhosus. Next base: position 102,424,096 of record CM052544.1, read on the forward strand.
TCACATACTATCCTGCATCTGTGTCAAGAGTGATACTGTCCTGCCTTTATGGGAAGAGGATAATCGGAAGGGTTTTGAACCCTAACGCTGAACCCTGCCCTATGTGTCTCTTCCTTCAGTTGGTTTAATCTGGGTCCTTTCCCTCTAATAAACTATAACCACTGAGTACAATAGCTTTCAGTGGGTTCTGAGTCTTTCCAGTGAATTATCAAACCTGAGGATGGTTTTAGGAAACCCTGAACTTGCACTTGGTATTAACGTGAACCACGCCCCCTCTAACATCACAGCTGGCTAAACTCTTGAAGATGCAGGGGTGGTGGATGGAGTGGTGGATGCTACTAAGTGGTGCAGAGAGCAGAGGGAGCCGACCACTCTCTGAATTCCTAGCTAAAAGGAAACCTTCCCCAAGGCAGAGACAGTGTGCAGTAGCCACAATTTACAGTTCCCCCATTTTGCACACAAAATCCCAAGCAGTGGAATTTACTTAGCAAATTACATCCAGAGATATGTTTTAAAACTACAAATTCTCACCAAAGATTTCCTAAAAGATGCAAATAAGGTAATTGGAAATCTCATTTACCAAAAAGAAAATGATCTTCCATTTTGAACAAAATCTAATCACTGGAAAACACTGTTTATCAATTTTTCTTAATTCTAATACTGGGAACAATTTTTATTAATGATTCTGGATGAATTTACATTTTGAATGTGTAAACCCTTATGAATTCTGGAATAATTTTAAGCAATGAAAAAGAAATTTTAAAAATCATAACCAAAATTTAAAGAATTCAGAAACGTTAATAAGGAATAAGTTAGATTTAAAGAAGTGGTAGGAATTCTTAAACACTGTAAAATCCAGCTGTAAAGCAGTTTTCCCACAAGCCGGGGGGAAATGTTAACTTCATTTCAATTACTGTTAATTACTACTGATTATTCTAGCATGTCACTAATATATTACTAGCATATTAATTTTAGTATTCATTCTTAAATCTTCTAAGTATTCAGCTGAAATCGAAAATAATTTAGAAAACTTCACTTTTGGTTTTGATGTACTAAATTAACCTAAACAGTAAAATGCTTAAGAGTCATATAACCAAATCAGAAGAATGAAAAGCATACTTTTGTATGTTGTGATATTTGTTAAAATATAATGAAACAATTATGATTTCAAATTCTCCATATATTTTGTGCTCAACTTCATGGCAAAAATTTTGAGTCGAGGGTCCTTTATCACACATACAAGTACAGGTCCCATTTTAAGAGGCACTAAAATAGAAACCATGAACTGCAATATACCTGGTTAGGCGAACAAACGGGAAAATCTTCAACTGGTGGAATTAAACCCTGAGCAATCAACTGTCCATAAGAGGGAGGGGCTTCTCTTCTTAGCAGTTCTGCTTCCACTCTTGACAACTGTGTTTCAAATGATCTTTGAGAAATAAGGGGATAAGAAGGGTTTAAAAGAGGATAAGACAGATTTTTAAAAAATCACCGCTAATTAAAACAATGTGAATCTTAATATCTGTGATAATTTTAAAAGCTTGGTCAGCCAACGTTTACTGGTGTTTACACCGCCCTACACTGAGAATGCAGAGATGAAACGGTGTGGTCTCACGCAGCTTTATGCTGGGAGCCTGGGTCGTTAAGTTTTAGTGAATTAGAAATCCCATAAAAGGTAAAGGTAGTAGATCTTTAAGGCCCTAAGAACATAGGGAGCTTGAGGATTTAGGTGAAAGTATTTGAAAGCTCTTAGAAGACACTTTATTCATCAAGCCCAGCGAATTCATTTTTCAGGTAAGGCAGAGTGAAATAAGTCACTAATACACTTCCCGGAGTAACTGGTTCTGGCACTCAAGACCTCAGACTCTTCACTGTGGTCTCACGGGGCAATGTAGTACAAAGTTTCCTGGCCATTTGTACTTGCCCAAACAAAGATGCAGTGTGGTGCTGTGACACTGGTGTCTGTGCGTCTACAGTCCCAGCTGTCCGCACACGCGGTCCTTTATTGAACACACTGTGTGCAGCTCTCCTGGGACGGAGGGCCGTTGCCTCCACAGTAGCTTCCTAGGGGACCTCTCTGCAGCTTCTCCAAGGTTCAGTCCATCCACCACCACATGGAAGGCAGCTCCCCCGAAGGGTACCCTTTTACGTTTCACCTTTTCTTCCTTACTTGAGAACTCTGACGTGTGGCTCTCATGGAGCTCCACAACATAGCACTGGCCTTGTGTTCCAGGCTTATCTCCTATTCGTTCTTAAATGTACCTCAGCTCCGGACAAATTAAACTACGTGCCTGCTCTCCGAGCAATGCTGGCATCCCTCCTTCCACGTGTTTTCCCAGGCTACTTTTCAACTGCAAGACCGTTTCCCTATCTGCATTCTACTCATAGATCTCAAACGGCACTTGTTCAATGAGGGCCTCTCCTGTCCCTCCTCTCAGAGCGGGTGTCTCTGGACTTCTATACCGCTTTGTTTCACAGCTCTTAGAGCACGTACACTTTCGTTATTTATTCCACCACCAATTCCTTTCTCCGAATTGTGAACTGCCTGTGACGTTGTCTCATTCACTTCTCTACTCACCTGTCCTTTGGACACAGTATGTCCTCAAATATCTAAAATTATTGAATGAATATTTATAAAAATATAGGTGAAACACAACAACTAAGAGTTGCAGCTTGGAAAATTCCTACAAAACAGACTAATCTGAAAATAGGAACCGGTTAATACAGATGGGCTATTCTCATCTCATAATTCTAGGCATTTGTATGTTTAAAAAGTGTTTCATCTTTTGAGTCTTCAGCTTTTCCCACTAATTTTATAAATCATTAGCAATATTTATTTATTTCTAAATGATATGAAGCCAAAAGACACGGCCAATCACACAGAAGTACTTGTTGCAGGTAACTGGGCCTTCTCTTTACTGCACGGAGCAGCACCGCTGCAGCTTTCCCCGGATACTGACCTCCGTTCAAACATTCGCAGAGAGTAGAGCTTACAGGTGCACCCCAGCGCAATGACGAGCAACAGGCCGCAGATCAGGCTCCCTATGACGGCGGCAGTTATGACTCTGGTAGGCACGATGACCGGGCAATTCTCCTCGTCGCTGCCGTCACCGCAGTCATCCTGAGAGTCGCACACCCAGCTCTCAAACACACAGCGATTGTTTTTACAGTGAAAATTTCCAGGCTGGCAAAAAAAGCAGTTCTTTTCGTCTGAGCCATTTGGGCAGTGATTCTGGTAGTTGCAGCGATCGGAGCGCGGATAACAGACGCCGTTGCGGGAGCACGGGAACTCTTCCTTTTGGCACATGGTGCAGTTGGTCTCGTCCCTTCCGTTGGGGCAATGCCAATACCCGTCACAGCGCTGCTGCTCGGTGTAACAGCCCCAGTTACCGCCACAGGGTATCTCCCATGGCAGACAGAAGCCATCCACTTGGTAAGTGGCATTAAATCCCCTGGCAGCGTTCACTTTATCCGCACAAAAATGCACCCTTATCTGTCCAGAGGAAGAAACAACGGTAAGAGGTGCATGAGAATCAAAGGCAGTTAACACACGCAAGAGCTTGTGTGGGTTCTCCTCTAACCCATCGTATATTTTCACATAATCACCATAACCAGTACCATCAAGTTTGAAGTCGGTGAAGCGTAAAATGACTTTACGGTGGTCACCAGTGTCTATCAGCCAGGTGCAATTGCTTCCAGGAGGATAAAAGTCTGGGTAATTGGGAGAATTAAAAGTACCATAAAAATATTTTAACCACTGCCCACACGTTGGCACATCACAGTCTATCTCGTCTCCTAGGTCAAGGCAGTCAATGTTCCCATCGCATTTTAAGGATTCGGGGAGGCAGGTGTAAACTTTGGTAAACCGAGACAGACACTGGAACTGGTTGTAAGCACAGGGCTGGAAAGAGGCAGATGTTGGGGGACTGGCTTCTTTAGCACAGATCTCTTCATCGGAACTATCTCCACACTCATCCATGTCGTTGCACTTCCAGGCTTCCGGGATACACTTTCCATTCCCACAGCGAAACTGATCACAGGCACAGTTCGGTTCCTCCGATTTCCCTGGGAGGACATGGAAGGAAGAAGGGAGGTGGAGAGGTAAGGAGACAAAACATACTCTTTAAAAGATATGTAATAGCCAGTCACATTTTTATAATAAATGTTAAGCCTGAGGAAAAGGGTTTCAAAAATCTTGTTTTAAAAATAGGTTGAGTTCTAATGGCAAATTAATATTGGCTCACAAGTCACTCAACAGTTCAATTTATTAGAAACTTATGATTTGTTCCATAAAGATCTTTGCAGTTCGATCTAAAGAGAAGAAACCAACTCTGTTTTTACAGAAAGCTATTTTAGCATGAACATCCAGTAAAATGATGTAAGGCCCATGGGTCAATAGGATATGCTGCCTAAACATTAAAATGACATTTTGAAATAAAGAAAAATTCAAGCACAGAAATCACCTTTTCAAAACCATTTTTTCATGTTCTTTTCTAGTTTCTGTATATATAGCACAATATTTTGTTATGTATAGCACAGCATATTTTGTAAGCCCATTATTTACCTAGATTTTTGCTTAAGATCAACTATCATGTTTATGATGTTCCATGTAATCATAACACAGCACTCCCATTTTATAATTTCTCATTTTAACATAACTGCAAAATACTGCATGAATCTGAACTAAAGGTATAAATTTAATGACCACAATACTAGGGAAAGGAGACAGAAAAAAACCTGAAATGCACATAATATTCTAATTATCTTAGTGTACCATCGCAAACACAAAACAATGAGGTAGAGAAAGAAAACCAAACTGACCATGTTGGGCCAGTGCTAAATCTTCCATTAGCAACTCATTTATTGGTGAGCAGGGGCAGAAAAGGTGCTTCAGAACTGAAATATTACTAACTAAGACTGTGTTTTTAGGAAAAAAGAGAAAAAGGAACATGTTTGCTAAAGACGACCATGGAATTTCAGAAGATGTGACATTTTCAGCCAAACATATGCATAACTCGAATGCTCTGAGCTATTCACATTTGTTATGATCTAGGCACTGTTTCCGGATACAGTTAAAAAAGAGCAAAAGAAGACTTCTGATGCTACCAACTATGAAGGTGAACCCAGTATATCTTTTTGTGAAGACAATGGTAATTCACAAACAAAAATATATTCTGAAGTAACTTTCAGGACATGGGTGAGCAGCAGAGAGGGAAGAAGTTCTTTTAAACTTAGTATATTTAAAATTTTTAAAAAGAAAACTGGCCCTGGCTGGTGTAGCTTAGTGGACTGAGCGCAGGCCTGCAAGCCAAAGCATCACGGGTTTGACTCCCAGTCAGGGCACATGCCTGGGTTGTAGGCCTGGTCCCCAGTATGGGGTGTCCTAGAGGCAACCACACATTGATGTTTCACTTCCTCTCTTTCTGCCTTCCCCATCTCTCTAAAAATAAATAAATAAATGAAATCTTTAAAAAAATAAAAAGAAAACTGAACTTTGTTTATAAAATTCATCATTTTATTAGGATTATATGAAACACCTGTTAAGACCCAGCTCTAGGGCAGGTGAACCTTCAGCCTCTCATTTCTCAGTCACAGCCACCACGGGAACGTACGTCTCGGATGAAGAGTGTTCAGAAGACTAGCCCCACGTGGCGGAGCAGCTGATACTACACAATTCTGCCCAGCATCTTTCTTCTATTAAAACACACACCTGAAAAATACGCCAGTCTGAAACCCTTCCTAGAGATACTGTCATCGGAGTGGAACCTGATCCACACGTGGTCTTGGGAGGAAATATACGGTGGTGGAATTGTGGAACCACAGACTCGGTAACTTTCGATGTTCTTGTATGTTTCTATTGTCAACCAGTCCAAACTGCATCTTCTGGACCCCTGAATATCAAAGTCCTGAAAACTACAAACAGAAAGAAAAGATTATGAGAAAGGTTAATTTTGGCAAAAAAAAAAAATCATCATACTACAATGTAACTGAGGACTGTATTATAAATCTCTATATATTCTTCTGGGTTTCCAAACATACAACCACATCATCATCAGATTATACTGTCCACTGTCAGATTCCAAAACAATGCTAAAAAACAGGTGATAGCTGATACCTTTTTGATTTCTTCTGTGTGTGTGTGTGTGTTTAGGAAAGACCACTTCTAATTCAGGACAACCCAAGTTGTTCTGTGTCTGAACCCAAAACAGCACTCTGCAACCTCCTGGACTGAAGTGCATACAGAGAAAGCCAGCAGTCTCTTAGACTAGAATGCTTGCTTAGTGAAAGTTTACAGCTTACATTTTTAGGAGAGCAAATAGCACAAATCTGAGTAAAGTAAAAAGAATTAAAAGTAAACAAACACAAAAAGTTTTCAGTGAAAAGCCCTTTGAATATACTTTTTTAAGTATAAGTAACTATAAGTTACTTTATAGTTGAACATTATCCCATAGTTCACAAAATATGGGCATGAGTAAAGGCAAAATGGCAAGTAAAGAAGAACACACACAGAATCAGCCCCTGCTGTGAAAAAACAGGAACCAAAATAGCATTTTCCAGTGACAGGTCTCACAAAAAAGGGAAGACCTGATTTTGTCTCCTTGCCTTGGCCTTAAATTATGTGATAGTAAAATTAATTATCCAAGGATTATAATGGCAGGATATTTCCTCTCTAAATACTCTGAAAAACTGTAACAAAGGCTGATGGACAATTTTGTTTCCACCTTTCACTATTATGAAACATGATTTGAAGAATCCTTAAACACGCACTTCTCTCTATACATATGAGCAAGTGTGTATCTGCTCATATGTCTAGGACATATTTTCCAGAAGTAGAATTGCTAGGACAGAAGACACAATTCTACTGTAAAGGTTTTAGACACTGAGAGAAATGTTTATATCAAGTCACGACTCCACGGTGTGTGTAGGGAAGTACCTTATATCCCACAACTGGCAAAATGAGATACTCTGTTTGTCAAAAAATCTACTGCCGATTAGGTGGACAAAAGGCTATCATTGCTCTATTTTGCATTTCCTTATTTACAGAGATTGAAACACTTTTGCCTATGTTCATCAGCTATTTCTTCCTTGTGAATTGCTTTTTTGTATCCTTTATCCATTAATTTTTTTTATTTTTAAAAGAGCTCTTTATATAGCATAGACATGTTTCTGTCTAGGGTGCATCTGTTACAGAAAACACATACACACACACATTCTGTCCAACAGGCATTAGCGGGGACTAAAATGGCGTCTCTCCCTGTAGTTTTATATGCACTTCTCTGAAGACTAAATGCTGTTGAACACCTTTTCATGTGCTTACTGGCCATTCTTATTCTCCTGCAAAGTGTTCAAGTCTTTTGCCCATTTCATAACATTGGGTTTTCGAGTTACAAAAATTCCTTTTTATGTTCTGGAGTCAAGCCCTTTGGTGGATATGTGTATTGCTGATTTTTTCTTCTAGCCTATCTGGATTTTCATTTCTAGCCTATTCTTTTCATTTCCTTAATGGTATCTGTTAATGAGCAGAAGTTTTTAACTTCAGTTCTAATTGAGCCTAATTTATTATCTTTTCCTTTATGTTTAGTACTTTTATTGTCCTCTCTAAAATACCTATGCCTACCCTCAAGATCCCAAAGATATTCAATAATGATTTCTTGTAATATTTTAGAATTTTAGTGTTTACATTCACCCCTAGGATTTCTCTTGAATTAACTGTTGTGTCTTCTCAGGGACAGGTTGAGATTCTTATACTGTTTTTGTTCTATCGTGGAATTAAACTACTGCCTGATCGCCCTGAACTTGTGGAGGTTTGGTTTTACAGTTAGTGAGTTGGTTCAGATTCATCCTTAACGAACTCTTAATTTCAGGATCTTATTGGGTATGAATCCAAATTCATTAACTCCTTCCAGAACTCAGGGAATCTTCCTTCAGACGTGGGGCGCGCCTCCGCTTTATTCCGCATTTCAGCCTTGTGCTTGTTTTTAGTGCAGCTCACTTGTGAAACCTCGCGGATCCAACACACGGCCGGAAGCAGATGGCCGCGCCCGCAGGAATTTCCAAGTCTTACCGCACTGAGCTGGTAAGCAAATTTGATTTTGAGGCCGGACTTTTAGTTTAGAAGATAAATATCTCCAAAAATTCTAGTTTTACGTTGAAGAGAGATCCAACATTTGGAATCCCTATGGTAAAAAAATCCTATTTTGTGTACACATTTATACTTAGCCATATTGCAGTAGAAAAATAAGCCTTCTGCTCAGATTCCAGCACTGGTACGTTTGCAGGAGGATAACCTCAAAGGCATATCCTTCCGATCAATCATGCAAGAGAATCACTCTTCACAGGAGCAGAACAGCCTCTGCAAACTCAGCTCCAATGTTCCAGCAGGTGTGGCTGGGGCTGAGGGGAAACAACCCGTATGGTCCCTGTTTTACGACTTCCATAGAGAAAAGGGGAGAGATCACAGTTGTGTTTCTCATCAGAGGATGGTTCTCTCGTTAATTAATGGATATAAAAAAGATACAAGACCAGGCTCAATTTATAATCTCAGTCTAATTCTAAACTTCTAGGATTCTTACCCATAAAAAAGTTATCAATGAAAGAATGTGGCCCGTGGGCTGTTGCTGATCGCTGTCCCTGAGAGATGGCATTCTCACTCGTGTTTCAGTTCCAACTGCAGCTCTCTGTGTAGCCGCGCTATTTTTCTCCCCTCAGGCAAACTGTTTTTTCTGACAGCCTTCATATGATTTCCATAAGCAAGCAACAGCTAGTTCTGCTAAATATTTTCTCCCTAATATCTTATTCCCAGTTTTTCTCTGCAATTTTAAATGTTTTTTAAACTAAATCTTAATCTTTCTTAGTTATATCATATTTATTCTTAGAATATTAAACTTATGGCTATTTTCTCTAGGCATATCTTCAACTTTGTGTTCCTAACAAGTGTTCTTTTATTTCAAAGTTAGGAAAACAGAGGTTTTTCTAGACACAGTATTTACCCACCATCAGCTTGATCCTAGTTTTGTACATACATGTACACATGCACACAGACATACCCTGTTATCGTTTTAACTCATTAAGGCAGAGGACGCTACTAATGTGACCAACATTATGTGCCGGATCTCCCATGGCCAAAGATTATACTCTAGAACCTAATAAGCTATTTTGTAAATGTGCACCTTTTATTAACAAGTGGCCTAGAAAAATATGAATGACTCAGTGCCAATCCATTACCACCAGTAGGAAATACTTAAAACACATGCTGTAATAGTAGAGAAAGAATGGGCCACTATTCTTACCCTTAAGATGAAACTAATAACTGTAATGTATTACATGTTCTGAAAATCATCTTTTTATATGTTAAGTGATGATACTAGGAAACAGAATTATTTTGTAATAAAATAGTACATAATAACAGAGAAAGATGCCAGAATTACCTTATAGTAATAATCTCCCCTGGGTTTGCCCTTATGAGCCAGCTACAGTTGATCTTGGCGGGATACTCAGAAGGCCAGCCTGGGCTTGTGATTATACCGCTTGGTGCTCGAATTTGTTCTGGAGTCTCTCCACAGGCTGGAAGATAGCCAAAGTAATCTTAGCTAATTATTATACTTTAAAAGAAAGCATTAAGTAAATCAGTGTTTTTAAAAAAAAACCCAACACTGCAGACATCAAATCATATATAATAAAATATGGTATTATCAACTTTAAAAAGCTTCTATTACTCAAATGAGACACTTTATTTTCCTTCCTTTTAGTTAAGCTATCATATCCTAATTAAGTACACATTTTGGGGAGGACAGAGGTTTTCAAATCGGATCTCTGAATAATAGTTTAAGAGTCAGCATTGCTAGCTTTAGCCATGGAGAGCAATCAATTGCTCCATCCACCCATCCGTTCATCTTTTTTCAAAACTCACCTTTTACATTTATTTTATTATATACTACTTAGAGTTCAGTATTTACTGAACTACTGTGTTTATATCTTTAGGAGTACTATTTTATTTTTTGGACACTTTAAATAAAAGACTTCATATAAACAGTCTTCTGAACAAAATTATTATGGGAAAGCACATATAAACATAATAGCAAAAAGCTGGACTGTTAAAGTTAGTGGATGGTTAAATAAAGACAGCCAAACATTATTGCAAAATTACTGCAAAGTAGTTGTGTAACTTATTTTTAATACTTCCAAACTGTATTACAGGGTCATGAGTAACTTCTACATTATTTTTAAAAAAAGGCTTGAAATACATGGTCTGTCCAGGAAGAGTCCAGCTATTGTTAATATAACAAGAATGGTTTGTAGGACATGGTACTAGTCAGTGAAGGCGGTGGATGCCATTGAGTGAGCATGTGTACTGTGTGGCCATTGCATTCAAAATGACTGAGCGAGTAGAGCAACGAGTCTGTCTCAAATTTTGTGTTAAGCTTGAACATTTCTCCACAGAAACTATTAGGATGATTCAGAATGCCGTAGCTATGGGCAACTGGTGATTGACAGCTTCATCTCGATGGTGCATCCACTCTTGCATCACGTCTCGTGCAGAGTTTTTTGTGAAAAATCAGATCACCCACATGACTCAGGCCCCCCACAGCCCAGATTTAGCACCCTGCATCCTGTGGTTTTTCTAAAAACTAAAGTCACCTTTGAAAGAGAAGAGATTTCAGAAAATCGATGAGATTCAGGAAAATACAACAGGGCAGCTGATGGTGATTAGGAGAAATGTGTGAGGTCCCAAGGCACTTTGGAGGGGACTGAGGTGTCATTGCCCTTTGTCCTATGTACAATGTTTCTTGTATCTTCTTCAATAAATGTCTCTGTTTTTCATATTACCTGGCTGAATACCTTCTGGACAGACCTCATAGTCATGACTAAAACATCCTTATGTGGCTAGATATCTGAGTTTCATAGAAAAACAGAGGAGTTCAAACTACTACCACCACTTTCCTGGACTGTGTTCTCGACCATCTTCAGCCCCCACGGGGACACAGGTAACACTGTACCCGCCCGCCCTTCAGCTCAACTCTGACACTTTATTCTCCTGCAACTTCATGAACAGTCACTGGGCTACAAGAACACACATATATAACACATGTTTAAGCCCACAGTAAAACTTAAAATTCTATTTGATATAATTTTGACAAATTGGATTATTTGATTTTTAAAGCAACAGATCAGAGGTGTCCAATCAGAAACAGAAGAGAAGCTGCCAAGGGTAAACAGACAGTCATCAGCAGTGATGGGGCAATTTTCCGAGCAACAGAAAGTATTCACTGAACTCAAAACCACGACAGCTTAGCGCCTGCTCAGTAGACCCCGTCTTCCCAACGGTTGGAGAGCACGCCCAGGCTCCCGCCATTACTCACACCTAGCCAACACAGCTGAGTGAGTATATGAATCACTGCAAAGTGCCCGATATAATATGTGGTCTGACATTTCATGCTTTTTGAGTTCTGCTGTTAGTTTAAAAATTAGGTAACCCCATTTGTAGAAAGGCAAGTATCTCTATTACAATTATAATTTGGAATAATGAAAAAATTGTTTTTGGTAACAGAGGTTATACTCTGTTCAACTGAAATTAGAATGCTAAGAAGTGTACTATGTAATTTTAAAAACTTTTATCCACGATGATCAAAATCAAGCAAGCAATATTGCTTAGTCAATCCTTATTTCTATAGAATAACCCATTCCCTGAAAAATAAAACATGCAATTAAGGTTTTAAAAGTATGTTTTACTGCAAAAACAGTATTTATGCCTAAAATGGGTCTATTCTGGAGTTAGGGTACATAGCCAGAGCGATACTGTTTTCAGTCACTTTCAGAACATGGAGATTCACGGCACAGAACACAAGCATGTATGTAACATGTCAAGAAGCTAGCACACATCTGACTGCCAACCCACAAAGCTTCCCTTGCTTTTTTTGTTGCTGGATTTTATTAAGGGTAAAGTATTCCGTTCAAAAAATTTTTAACTTCAATGAATAGTCCTTTAGAAAAAAAGACTAATATTTTAAACAAATGTTGCTCAATTTTAAGAGCTTATTAACATTGAAGTACTAGAGTTTTGCTTCTAACTATGCTCGAATACAGTGGTTTTCAACATTTTTCATTATATAGCACACATAAAGCAATTACCAAAATTCTGCAGCACATGAAAAGATATATTTTCTGCCCATCTGACAAAAAATAGGTATAATTTTGATTCATTCATACCAGACAGCTTGTTGTGTTGGCTGTTGCCATTTTTTATTTGACAGTCTAAGGGAAAAGAGGCCAGTGCCCCTGACTCAACTGTCAGGTGTTGTGTGTTTTAAAAACTCTTGCAGCACGCCAGTTGAAAATCGCTGCTGTAATGAATTGTCATCACAATAATTAATGAAAAGATATCCTAAATCATTCATAAGACTTTTTTCTTTCTTTTTGTCTCTTATCAAAGCTTTCTGGAGTTGTATAGCGAAGAATTTCTTAATTCAGGAAGATGCAAACAAAAGCAACGAAAATAATCATCACTCTTCCTCCAAGTGTAGAAAATTGTTTTTCATTAGAAGCTTCATCTACATTAGAGAGAATAATAAATGTTGAGTGCAATTATATTTAACTTAGAATCATAATACTGTACTGAGATACCAGTACTCAAATACTCATTAGCTGATTTAACAGCAATAAGATACATCCAAAAACGAGGTGGGAATAATTTATGAAAAAGCAGACAATTGTTATTTTTTAAATAAATGAACAGACTAGTCATAGGAGAAAAGTAGAAAGAATTATATTAGGTTTTATTTTTAAAAATTTTCCGTCAAGTACCTGATAAGCCCATAGGTGGTGCTCTTATATAAAAAAACGGAAGAATTTATGTTTTGGTATGAATGCTCAAAAATACTATTATGGATATTTTCACACAACTGCCTAAGGAGAACCCATCTCCCAGAAAAAAAAGTGGTTATCTTAAAATTCAGTATTTTACATTTCTAATTCAGTTAAGTAATTTAAAAACAAAACTATAATATCGTAATATTTCTCCCTTAACTGCCTATAAATATACATATTTTGATATATTAATTTTGCATATTTGCAGCATGACTGCATTTGGCGTTCTGTTTTAGATCCAGCCACAGGCTCTGGATCACACGCTTCGGCACGTAGAACACATTAGGGGCAGATACTCTCCAGTACAACTTCCTCCCTCCTCTACCTAAGAATAAACTCAAGTGTTAAAAGAGTAAGATTAATGTTTGAAACCATTGAAAAGAATCTTCCCTCCCTTTTGGATTAATAATTTTCCCCTATAAACTGGTAGATTTGGAATCAGAAGACCTAGACTTACTGGCTTTGCTATAGAGCAAATTATTAAACCTTTTTGGGTCTTGGATTCCTCTTGTATCAAACTACGCAGTTGCCATTTGAATATCTCTAAGGTCTATTTCAGCCCCTCCTCCCCAACTATGATAATATATTTCTACTAATTTCTGATAGTTCATCACGATGCACTGTTACATTTTTCTTTATTTTCTCACTTTGCATTTTTTCTTTGACCCAATGAAATCGAAATTCCAATTCTTAACCCCATAAATATCTTACAAGGTGGCAAAGGCCATTGCTGACCTCACTGTGAATCCATTGGACCCTCAGTCCTCACGGTACTTGATCTCTTTAGAGCACTGGAGAGTGATAATTTTTTCTCTGACACTGCACTACTGTGACTTTGCTCATGTCACCTCTGCTGGCTCTCCTCCTAACTCCAGACTGCGTTAGTTCCCTAGCACTAATCTGCCTTCCTCAGTCAGCTCCTGATATGCTGGTGTTCATATTTCATTCCCAAAACCTCTGCTCTTATTCCCAACGGAAAATCTCACTCACTCCTACACTTACAACTATGCCTTATAGTTCACGGGTTTAAAATGTCCAACCTAGAGACTTTGCATAGTCAAATGCCCACTGGACCTTCCAACCTCAATTCATCACAACCAGAATTGGGTGTTTCCCTAATCCTTCTTTGTTCTATACAGTAGTTCCCTCCTGTCTGGTTTCGTTTCCATGGTTTCAGCTATCTGTGGGTCAAGCAGGGTCCAAAATTATTAAATGGGAAATTCTAGAAAGAAACAATTTATAAGTTTTAAATGGTGGGCCATTCCGAGTAGTGTGATGAAATCTCATGCCACTCTTCTCCATCCCACCTGAGATGTGAATCATTCCTTTGTCCAATGTATCCATGCTGTTTATGATCCCCTCCCATCAGTCATTCAACAGCCATACCTGTTATCAGATCAGTTGTGGGGGGGTGGGCAGAGAGAGAGAGGGGCAGGCACCAGAGTCACATCACTTTATACTAGCATATTGTTATAACTGTTCTATTTTATTAGTTATTGTTGTTAATCTCTTACATGCCTAATTTATAAATTAAACTTTATCATAGGTATATACGTATAGAAAAAGAATAGTATATATAGGGGTCAGTACCATCTGAGGTCTTAGAATGTACCGCCCACAAGTAAGGGGGGACCTACCTACTATTCTGAATCTTAGTGGCCTTCGGCATCCTTTAGTTAAAGGAATAGTTACTTCACCTAATTCAAATGGAAACGAAACCTACTTTCAGCATACCACCGGCAATCTCAAAGATTTCCAAGCACAGGAAATAAACTAAGGCCAGGCCCCACGAAGACTAAAACCAGAAATGCCAAAGTCAGAGACTGAGGCCCCTGCAGCGGCTCTTAGGGAATCAGGCCTGTTTTATCCTCTACACATTTGGCCCAACCTTCCAACTGGCTTCCTCTTGAGTCCTCTATTTTTGTGTTATTCCAGTTTCTTAAAATAATTCCCCATTCCCAACTCCTCATGATATTTCAGCTCAAGTACCTACCATCAACTGTAATTTCATTTTTTCTTAGTTTATTATATTTAGTGCTATTAATTTTATATTATAGAATACTTTTTTATGTAAAGGATTTTTTGGTGACTTATTTTTGCAATCATTTTGATAATACTTAAGCCTACACTGCCTCACTTGTAAATGGGGATTAAAACACGCCCTACCACATAGAGAGTTACAGGGGTTAAATACGATTATTTTGGTGAAGGACGAAGCACACTGCCTGAGTTACAGTAAACTGCCAATAAACAACATCCTCTGATCTGCCGGATCAGACGGGCTGGCGGCGGTGGCACCAGGAATGCTGCACGGAGGTGGCTACGGGGCGGCGTGGGAAAGAAGGCCGGGATTGTTCGGCTCCTATGCGACTGGGCCCCGCGTGCTCTGGCAGGAATGAGAAAAGATGCCACGATTAACTGCCTGTCTGACATGAGGAGAGGCCAGGCTAAGAGTGGGGTTGAGACACATATAAAACCTTGCTTTAGAAAATGAATCTTTTTGCTTTAAATCCAAAATGTTTATACAGTTCTGCTAGTTTGAACCTTATCTTCTTAGATTTTGACTATGCTCCCAATTTAGGATATAACAAACCTGACTTTCTTTTACCTATATTTATTCTACCCATACCTTCTCTATTGCTTATCTAATTACTTCAGCGACCTTCTGGTTAGTTCTTCAATGAGAATGTTTATATGGAATTGACAAATAGAGGAATCTCGTCAGTGTAACATAAAGTTGTGAAAGATTTTATTCCAAGCATATGAATGATTTGAAGTAACCAGAGGCAAGAGATCTCACAGTTTAAGAAAGAATATAAAAACCCTATAGAAGGACCTTCCTTTATTGCAAGAAGTGGTTGTTTTACTGTAGCCTTAAAGAACTGCTTGACTTTCCTCTGTATTAAGCTATCTTGGGAGGCTACCATGAACAGATAGAGATGTGAAAACATTTCTTCACTATAAAAAGAAAACAAACAAAAACAACTTACTTGATGAAAAATGAGTTATATTTTTAGTTTTGATGAAGCTGTCTCCATTAGAAGCAAATGTCTTCGAGGAGGAAGTCTGAACCCCCAAGTTTATGGCTGCAAAGTACGGCCTGCCACAGGTAAGTGATGGTACACTGGGCTGCACTAGTATTTGGACTGATATTGCAGGTCTACACTTAGAAGGTTTCCCACTTGTAAGTGATCTGTACCTCCACTACTTTTCCCATAAACCCTGTTAGTTTAGTGTTTCATTTTGCAGAATGTGAGATTTTTAGGAACACATACATAGCATTATGGCAGAAATGATATTTTTTGTCTTTATTTATTTAGATTTCTTAATATATCTCTTAATAACCAGTATTAACTTTCTCTTCTTGGAACATAAGCATCTACAAAAAACATATGTAATGGACTTAGGTCATATCTTTAGATATAAACAAACATTTAAACAGTTGGGATGATGATGATGATACATGTCTCTACTTTTTATAAATTTCCTCTGAGTCTAGAAAGAGAAACCCCTAAATTAAAGGGGTTCTAAACATACATTCAAAAGATAGCAATTTTCAGCTGGGACAGCATCTTCTTCATAGGAGTATGTAGTGATCAGGTTATCTGACTAGCCCCCAAAGCCTATTTAATTCCTAGTGAATCTAGTAGATAGAACATCTGAAATAAGAAAGAAAGGAAAATGGGATTATCACAATGCTAGTGGTTCAGCCACACTAAAAGGCTAAACTAAACACAGTTTTTAATTTATCATGTACGTTGTCAATTAAGGAAGGGAGAATTAAATGAATAAATTAGGTACAGCTTCTCTGATGAAGTCATAATAAAATTTTGATGTCAGCTGCAGGGTTTAAAACACAGATTTCACTGCATAGTTTCGAGTAAACAGGGTGAAACTGATTGAGAAATAAATACTCAAGACTCCTCCATGTTTATCCTGATATTATTTCAATAGTCCCACAGTAAAGCAAAGAACTATAATTTTAAAACTACATTAATAAACCTTGCCCTATTACCTTTAAAGCTATCATCTAAAAATAGAAAGTGTTCAAACAATTTCTAAATAGAGATCATATAGAAGAGAGGATGACTTCAAAACGATGTCAAATAAACTTCCCTTAGATTTGAGATTTCATGGGTTTAAAGCCTAAAAAAACAGGCAGAGCAAAACAAAAGCAAAAACAGAAACTGTGATTAGAGCTGAACCACTTATAAAAGAAAAAGCACAATTTCCTGTTCCACAGATGAAGAACTGGGTATTTTCAAAACTGACAAGCACTGAACTTCATGACTAAAAGTAGTTGAGGCTGAAAGTGACATGAAATCTTTGTGCCTCTGGTTTTAGTAAGTCACAAAACTGAAATGTAGGTAAAAATTAGCTCTGCTTACTGACCACCCAAGTACATAACATACATGTGCAAAGCACAAAAGAGCATGAAAAGAACCTGTGCTCTCACAGAAACTTTAGTTTTGTAGTAATGATATATGTTTATTTACTGAACCCAAGACAGACAGTTATTCTAGCATACAAGATAATATAGTCTTAAATGACACAGTGCATAAAGTAACAGTCATGTGGTATCATTGAACAGAAACACAGGCCCAACAGCAATAGTCATGTGGTATCATTGAACAGAAACACAGGCCCAACAGCAATAGTCATGTGGTATCATTGAACAGAAACACAGGCCCAACAACAATAGTCATGTGGTATCACTGAACAGAAACACGGGCCCAACAATAGTCATGTGGTATCATTGAACAGAAACACAGGCCCAACAGCAATAGTCATGTGGTATCACTGAACAGAAACACAGGCCCAACAACAAAAAACGCACTGCATTTGTAAGTATAGAACAGGAGGGTCTACTTGACTATTAACATAGGATTTTTTTCACAGAACAGAATAGACAGAGTCAGAGGAAAGAGCACATGCCAAATTAGAAGAATTTAATGACAAAACTCCACACACAGTCGAGCAAGGGAGGCTACTACAAAAGGGAGTAATATGATCCAAATATTTTGTAAAGATTATACTTTGCAGTGCTATAACCCGTGGGAAGAGAAACTGATGAGGTAAGGAGATCAGCTAAGAAGCAAACACAGAAGCTCACTTATCTGTAACATTTTGTGGAAGTTTCACTCTGGAACAAAACTCACCCTGTTCATAAGCAGATGATAGCATTTACATATAGTCAGTGGGGGCCACTACCATTTGGCTATGACATTTTTCAGAGTAGAGTGTTTTATAAATATTTACTCTATTATGGCTGATAAATACAAAAACAATTCCAAACATCGAAAATACTAGTAAGAAGGGTCTGATTCCAATGGAAAAAAAGTACCTAAAAATAGTGATGGAAAAAAAATTGGTAAGTAAGTGGTAGCTGCTGGACAGCCGTGCGGGATGAGCGCAAGAGTGATCCCGAAGGTTAACAATCACGCGGAGCGCTGAAATACGGGCTGGGCAAAGGAGGCTTGCATAACAGAAAAAACATAATGCAGTAATTAGTAACACAAGAACAAACTGTTCTGCATACTCACAACTATAAACCTGCTTTTGCTCACGCCTGCACGGTGCCTAAGCAAGCAATGAAAGGCACTTTGGCAATCAAAAATTAGAACATGTAGTTAGATGAGTAGTGTAAAAACCAGATAGCTGTTTTCTCACTGCTAACTTAGGAGAGGGTAGCTAAGAACGGTGTAGTTTTAAAGATGAGATTCTGGTGTAGGTCAGAAGTTTATGGCTCAGGCTCAAAGCCTGTAACTTAAAGCGAAGCACATGCTGTCAGGTCTGTGAATCCTACAGCTGCTGATGTCACTAAGTGTTAGGAACTTCCGTTCTCATGTCTTTTATCATTTAATTCTTAGTATTATTACCCCTATTTAATAGATGAGGGGGAAAATGGAGGCACCAGAAAACTAAGTAATTTTCCTAAGATCACAGTTGGGATTGGAACACAGGCAACAGGTTCCGAAGCGGCACTCTGAACCCCCAGGGCACACTATCAACTAGGGGGCTCTCGGTGACACCCGGAATAATTACCCGGGGCGGGCGGGGCGGGGGAGCTGGCTCAGTTGAAATTCAAGGCAGATAAAAGTGGTTTATTTTGGAAAAAAGATCCACTGGCCCTATATTAACATACAGAGAAAAGACAGAAATCTGTAATAACACAGAGAAGGAGGGTATACTTAAGATTTAAAGCTTCTAAAGACCCAGTCCTATCCCTACAAATTTATGTAGGAATTGCAGGCAGGACCAAAATCTGTCTTAGTTTCCCTGGAATTAAGAAAAAAAAACCCCACCATTTATAAACCTTTATAAACACCATTCTAGAACCTACGTTTAATAAAAAGTGTGCATATATACATGAATGATGGGTAAGATCATTAGGGCACTGGGCAGAACTGGAGTAACGCAGGGACACAGTAAGGGCTGAGGGAGTTAGTTCAGAGGGAGGAGAGGGAGAGAAAAGGGGAAGAGCAGAGAGGGCTGCGTGACCAGTGAAAGGTCGTAGTGCTCTGAAAGATGGTTAGTATTAGACAGGGCTACATGGCAGTACAGTAGCTTTTAGAAGAGGCAAAAATAAGGTAAAATATAGAAGGAAAAATAGAAAAATAAATAGTTTTCCTAGTTCCAATAGGGTCACAGCATAATATGAATAAGACAGAACAGTATTCTTAATGGAACTATCTAACCAGCTTTACCTAAAATTTCTAAAGAGTAAAAATAATTTCGAATTTTGCTAGCAAAGCATAAGATAAGATGAATAAAAATGATTCAACCTTTTATACCTCTTTTTAAGGGCATAAAAAGGCAATTTTTTTCTTGAAAGGGCACACAAACTATTGATATGGTACCTATACTTTCCAATTTTAAGCACTACAAAAGGACTAAGCACTACAAAAGACTAAAATGCTAAGCAAGCTACTATTTCTATTTCCTGAATGGTAAAAATTATTAATTTTTGGAGTTTACTGTGATTCTACCTGGAAACATAGAAGACATAAGGCAGGAATCAGCACATGAGCAGAGATAAAATTCATCTCAGGGCTCACAATTTCCTAAGCCCCCTCTATCAACTTTCACATAATTTTTAGTATATTTACATCTTCTTCTGAAAGTGTTCCAATCTTATGTCTTCTGTCAAGGGTAATAACACCCAGGAGTAAACAATGCTCAGAACGTGTTTAAGGGAGGAGTAAAGAAAAACCAGCATCTACTTTGTTCCGAACACTGTACTTCTGTGACTGCAGTTTAAGATCAAATCCCCCCTCACTTCTGTTGGGCTATTAGGCACCTGAAATCCAAAGTCCAGTTTGCTCACCTGCCAAGTGACCGGCGTTTGCACGCCAGCTGCACAGTGCCGCCGACTCAAATCCATGCCTTAGCAAGATTACCAGTAATGGACGTGCTAGCATACTCGAGAATTATTCTCCAAGTGAAAAGGGTTATTCTCAAAGTCACAGAGTGGAAAAGGAAATGTTGACTGTTTAAACACAACGCGTTTTTATGCCTCTGCTGGACCTGGCTCCGGTGGACGCCCTTTCCTTCTGCAGGCTCAGCAGCGCACGTGTCTGTCCCATGATGACCCGTTCTGTGCGCTCCCACTTCCTGTGCTACTGCTGAGCTTACTTACTGTTCATTGTAATAATGTCATGTAGAATAATACGCAATAATCTCACTATAAATATAAATAATATTGTCCAAGAAATACTTGATAAGACATGGAATGTTATGATTATATAATATATAAATATGCTTCACATAGAACATATTGTATAAGAAAACATTATAAATAAGAACATAGTATATAACATTATATATAAAAGTATAATATATAAAATTATACTACAACCATTACTTTTCTTTCAGAAACTTACAAGGGGCACTCTACTTCAAAAGCTTAAGTGGTTCATAAATAAACTTTTCTGAAGGCACACAATGCCTTTAAAAATCAATAATATCATAAACTAATTAATGTATGTGATCTTCTCTAAAAAATGTACTGTCTTATATTCTCTACTCACTTTCTTCATCTGAAGGATATTTTCCTGGGTTCATACTACGTTCTACTTTTATATTCTGGAATCCTAAAAACCTTAGTGGATTCATTATCACCCTAAGTATAATAAGCTTTCTTTACTCTCAGCATTTAAAACATGGACAAAAGACTTTTTATAATATTGGTCAAAAGAACTAGCTATTTTCTTTTTAGTAAGTTTAGGAAGAGGTACAGGTATGTGATTGAATATTTGATAACATTAAAACCACTTAGGAAAGATACAAAGGAACACTTACACCTGGTACTTTGTTCATGTAACTATACTATACTTAAAAAATAATTATGAGCTACTATCAAATAACTTCATTTCCCCTCAGGTTCTTTATTTGAAAGATCTGAAAATTCTAAGACATTAAGTGTTACCAGACTTGATATTCTTCCAGTGAGACTTGAAAATATTGTACCATGTTATCAAATTTAAGCCTAAAACTGTAGTTAAAAACAAAAGCCAG
Organism: Trachops cirrhosus; assembly: GCA_028533065.1. Taxonomy (NCBI): domain Eukaryota; kingdom Metazoa; phylum Chordata; class Mammalia; order Chiroptera; family Phyllostomidae; genus Trachops; species Trachops cirrhosus. The sequence continues at coordinate 102,445,477 of CM052544.1, forward strand.
TTTACTAAGTGCTCTATACTCATAAAATGTTGCCAATTTGTAAGCAAGTTATTTGCAACTTATAAAATAATATATCCTACTTAAAAAGGCTACCACTTAAATTATTTGATTTAAAGGCTGATGGGATCAGCAGTGTCCTAGGCCTTTGAGTACTAGAATAGGAATATAAAATGCGATGCACAAATGCAAGAAAGAGTGATAATTCTGTTGGAATAAACATTCTGAAGGAATAAAGAAAGGACAATGCTTAAAAACTACTTGAAGTATATTTTATATATCCTCCTAATCAGTTCACATGAACAAGGCTTAAGACAGAAAATTCTAAAGTAGAATTCTCTTTCTTAGCTCTCAGAAATGTTGGCTTTGCCCGGCAAAGACTCCAAGTCAAATGTAAAGAAGGCTCAGGACCAAGCTTACTGCCCTGGCCAGGTGGTTCAGCTGACTGGAGCATCGTCCCATACACTGAAAGGCTGTGGGCTTGATTCCAGGTCAGGGTGCATACAGGAGGCAACCAATCCATGTTTCGCTCTCACATCAATGTTCCCCACCCTCCCTCCCTGACCTTCTCTCTGAAATCCGTAACAGAGGTTTCAGCTATAGATGCTATAAGGTAGAAACATTCAGAAGCTGTATCATTAGTGGACTAAGAATAATGTGTTAATCCTCATATGTAAAAACTTTATACTTGAGAAAGCAGCAAGGCCCAACGTCTGTTTCTATTAGCAACCAGAAAATCTTTTTAAAATCTCAGGGTAGTTTTTGCCTAACTGTAAGGGAAAGCCAATCTCATTCCCTTGTTCTCTGCAATGTCACAACTCCGGGCCATGAATCAAAAAAGTCACATTTCTGAACAGGTTGAGGAAAATAAAAAGTTTGAGACTATTAAACATGCTAAGAAAAAAGTCAAACAGGAAAAACATGGTCATACCCAATGTAAGTGTTCTCCCACATCGCAGACAGCTGTGTAAATTGGTACACTATTTTTTGAAAGCAATCTGTCAAAAGGTTTCTACAGTCATTAAATTATTTATAACCTTTGATACAGTAATTCCACTTCTAGAAATCTATGCTAAAGAAATTGTCTTAGCAATAAAAAAGGGCTAGATATATATCAATATATCCCAGCAACCTCATCCACGGTAGGGAGAACCCACCACAGCCACTGATGTGCTTAGGAATATTACATTACAGACACTGGGTGAAAATTTTATACAAATATTAAAATAATGGCTATGAAAAAGTATTCTGTGTTAAATAGAAAGGGCAGGGGATAAAATCAGTTAAAATTCAAATGCATGTAGAGTTATTTCTAAGGGGCACAGAAAGAGAAAAAATGAAAGGAATTAAAATATTATTTTCATTTATACTAACAATGTAGAATTAATAAGTGATTTTCTTAACTGTTTTGCTGTTTTTCCAGTTTTTCTAAATGTTTGCTAAAACTGTATAATGAAAAGAATTTATGAAAACAAGTAAAAAACTTGACTTGAAAGCAATTGAGAAGACAAATTATTTCTAGAATTACTTTGATTCAAATAATATCACAGATCAGAGTAAAATTCAGTGTAGGGTAGAAAGATTTAAAAAGTCAAATATATTTTTTTACTGTGTGCAAAGGTCTTGTTGTAAGTCAATCCGACCTAAAAATGTTTCAGATGAGCAGTAATTTAGCTATTTAAGAATTTAGATATTTAAAAAAAGTGAGATATTTAATGAAGACATTTTTTAAAAAAGAACATTAACTTTTTTACTCTCTGATGGGTAAAATTAAATTACTTGGCCATTTCTATGATATAATTTCATAATTCCACATATTACTATACTTATAAAACTACCATTTGTCTTTTCTTTTTTCTGTATTTCATATATGAAATACATGAAAATCTGAACAATGGAAAGTTCCAAACTAACAAAAAAGTACAAAGAATAAGATTTTCTCCAATAACTCTTTTATTGTATTATCACCAGATGTATACTTTTTTGACAATTTACATTTTCTTATGCCAATACCTATAGCATAAGCACCAGCAAAAGGACAAACATATCTCCCTTGGCAAAGATTTAAGGAGGAGGGAGATGAAGATGAATATTGTAGAATATTAGAAATAGAAACAAATTATCCCAACCATCAGAACCAAAAATATATTATCAATCAAAAATTACTAATTCCATAAAAATTCCCATGAATAAACAAAATCAAGACTTAGTACAATTTGGCCTGACCATTATGGCTCAGTGTGTGGGGCACTGTCCCACAAAGTGTTAAGGTTGTCGGTTCGATTCCCGGTCAGGACACATGCCTGGGTTGCAGGTTCCGTTGCAGGTTCCATCCCTGGTCGCAGCATGTGTGAGAGGCAACCAATTGGTGTTTCTGACATCAATGTTTCTCCCCCCCCTTCCTCTCCCTAAAAATAAATAAATAAAATCTTTAAAAAGAGACAGGACTATTCTAATAAAAAATAAAATTAATATTAAGGCATTAACTACTCATCAGACATTGTAACTAGGCCTTAAATAAATTCATTATCTAACTATGTTGACACCTCACCACTGGACTTAACACAGTGAGACATTATAGGTGCATTTTGTACGTGTGTTTCCTCCAGTAAGTGGTAAATTCCTTGAGACAAGAAGGTTTTACTCATTGCTTACTCCCACCATGCTTGGCACAAAGTCCGTATCAGCTGCTTAATACATGCTAAATGAATTCAATTCATCACAGGAGGCTAACTATATATCCCCAACTGTCTGGGACAGCTCTGGTTTTGTCTGTGGTGCCAGCATAATTAATTCAAAGTGTCCTGATTTGAACAATAAGTTACCTGGAAACTAATTATAGACAAGTTAAAATACTTTCTAAAATAGTCAGCAACATTTCCAAACGCAAACACTGACTGAACTAGGGCACGAAGCACTGTCGTAAGGAGTAAGGAGGTGAAAAGAGCAGGTGAGGGATGGAAACGGACCCACAGGACAGTGAGCGACCTCGCTACTTCTGTTGCGGGCTGGTCGCAAATGAAGGCAAGTCCTGCATTTAGAGATTCTTCCAAAGGCCAGTTCTCCATTTAGACCAGCACTGAAGGGGCTCTCATTTCAACTGGGGATAAAAGGAATTCAGAACTTATACTATATCAGCATTACGTCATCTACAGCTCCACATTAGCCAAAGAAAAACTGCCAGGAATGTATATTTAAAAGCACCTTTCACAACAGCATCCATTTGTTTTTTAATGGTACAACTGGAATAGATTTCATTAGTATTCTTCTCTTTCCACAGAATTTTATAAGTCCCATCTTCAGGAAAAATAATAAGCCATTAATAAGGTTTTGCTGACCTCCGAAATTAAGTATTTTTATTGGCACATAAAATACATTTAATTAAACAAAATGTGTCATGGGCTGAAACGTACCACCCCCAAAGTCTCTATGTTAAAGTTCGCATCTCCAGGACCTCAGCATGTGGCCAGATTTGGAGATGAGGTCTTCAAAGTGGGAGGTTAAAAGAGGTCATAAGTGTGGCCCCGAAGCCAATGTGGCCGGTGAAGAGGTTAGGGCGCAGATACACACAGAGGGAAGACCATGCGAAGACATGGGGGCGGCCCACCTACACGCCAAGGAGAAAGACCTCAGAAGAAACCAGCCTTGCCAAAACCTTGATCTTGGACTTCTAGCCTCCAGAATTTTGAGAAAATAAAACTATGTTGTTTAAGTCATCTGGTCTATGGTGCTTCATTATGGCAGCCCTAGCAAACTAACACACATTTCTAAATGTATTTCTGAAATACAGTAGTAGAAAAGAAACAGGATTAAAGAAAACAGGCAAGATTAAAATATGCAACACGGGTTTTACACATTCTAAGTGCTGAATTTTTAAACTTAAATTCTTTTCAAATAGGAATTTATTTAATAGTAACTTCAATGCTCAACAAAAGCCTAGTAGTCTAATTTCAAGCAAACAGAAAAAAATAGGTAGAATATAATCTTGATGAGGCAAGATTGAGAATTTAAGTAAATACTGGATATATTCAAATTTCTCATACTCTATAAAAACCTCCATAACTCAGCAAACCAATATTTTGCAATAACTAATGCATCTTACAAAATAATGTATGATAAAAAAATCCATTTAAAGAGCAAGAAAGTCCACTGAATTTTTATGTAACAGAAAATAAACTGTTCACTGATATGGTTTCAGATTTCACTTGCAAGTAACCTTTAAGAAATTATCACTTGATGAGTTTTGGCATAGTATCGAAGAAGAATACCCACAATTATCTGAAAAGGCTATTAAAATATTCCTTTCTTTTCTAATTACATATCAGTGTGGAGCTGGATTGTTTTTATACATGTCAAAAAAAGCAACATGTTACAAAAGGTCATGCAGAAACAGAGGTGAGAATTCAGCTACCTTTTAAGACAAATTTGAAAACATTGCAAAATTATATAAAATAATTCTATTCTTCCTACTGATGTTCTTGTTTTGAAACATATTTTTATAAACTTATGTTATTGATGTAAATGTGAAATAGAATCATTACTGTTATTTGCAAATGAATGTTACTTTCATTTTTAAATTATGTTTCACTGATTATGCTATTACAGTTGTCCTGATTTTTCCCCCTTTGCCCCCCTTCACCCAGCTCCCCCTACTCCCTCAGGCAATCCCCCATCATTGTTCATGTCCATGGGTCATTGTATGTAAGTTCTTTGGCTACTTCTAATTCTTTGGCTACTCCATTTCCTATACTATACTTTATATCCCCATAGCTATTCTGTAACTACCTATTTGTACTTCTTAATCTCCTCACCTCTTCATCTACCCTCCCCTTCCTCTCCTTCCCCTCCTCTAATCGTCAACCATTGGTAATTAACGGCTTTTCTCTTGCTGCTTCTATCATTCTCTTTATCTTCAACCTTTGGCATTTTAATTATGATGTGTCTTGGTGTGGGCCTCTTTGCATCCATCTTGTTTGAGACTCTCTGTGCTTCCTGGACTTGCATGTCTATTTCCTTCACCAAATTAGGGAGGTTTTCTTTCATTATTTTTTCAGGTAGATTTCCAATTTCTCGCTCTTTATCTTCTCCTTCTGACACCCCTATGAGGCAAATGTTGAACCTTCTGAAGTTGTCCCAGAGGCTGCTTATACTATCCTTGTTTTTCTGGATTCTTTTTTCTTCTTGTTGTTCTGATGGGTTGTTTTTGCTTCCTTATGTTCCAAATCATTGATCTGGTTCTCTGTTTCCTCCACTCTACTGTGGTTTCCCTGTAAACTGTACTTTACTTCAATTAGTGTACCCTTCCTTTCTGATTGGATCTTTTTGTGCTGTTGAGGTCCTCAATAAGTTCCTTGAGCATCCTTATAGCCAGTGTTTTGAGCTCTGCATCTGATAAACTGCTGATCTCCATTTTGTTTAGCTCTTTTTCTGGAGCTTTGGTCTGTTGTTCAGTTTAGCCATGTTTCTTTGTCTCCTCATTTGGGCAGCCTCCCTGTGTTTGTTTCTGTGTATTAGGGAGGGCTGCTTTGACTCCTGTCTTGGTGGCATGGCCTAAGGTAGTAGGTGTCCTGTAGGGTCCAGTGGCACAGCCTCCTCTATCACCCAAGGTGGGTACTTGAGGTGCCCTTTGTGTGGACTGAGTACACCCTCCTCTTGTAGTTGAGCCTCAGTTGCTGTTGGCAGGTCAATGGGAGGGATTTACCCAGGCCAGTCAGCTGCATGGATGGGCTGTGACCACTGACCACCAACCTTTGCTATCCGTGGAGGATCTGCTGTGCAGGGGCAGGGTGGTGGTGTTCCCACATGGTCTGTAAGCTGTCCACCGGGGGCGCTGGACCTGGGGTTTCATGGGTGGTGCAGGGCAAGGTCAGCCCCCAGCTGTGTTTTGCCTGGGATACCCTGCCCGAACTATAAAGCAATCTTGAGATGGCTGCTACTTGTGCTGGGCTTGGAGATTCCCAGGCAAAGCCAAGCTGTTAATCTAATATGGCTGCCACTGGGGCTTACTGACGTCAGCTGTTGCTTGTTTGATAGGATTTAGGGGCCAAGACCAGCCATTCTTATGGAAAAGCAGTTTGGATGGGGCTGTAAATTGGGTGGGGCAGAGCCTCTAGAGATCTCCAAGGTAGGTCACACAGTATTAGCCAGGTTGTTGGAGTCTCAAATATGGCACCAGCTTGCCAGCTCTGTTGTGGGGAGGGCTTAGAAAAGGGACAATGACCTCTGCTTGCCTTGATGTCATACACGTCAGTTTCTCCCTGTATGCCACTGGTACCTTTAAGCTGTTACCCCGGTGCTGGAGCTCAGAGGGAGTGAGTCAGAGTAGGTGAGTCTGTGTGTGGGTTAAGAGGAACTACTTGGGGCTCCAGAAGTTTCTTCTATTGACAATCCTGGCTGGTTTTTGCAGCCAGAAGCTGTGGGGACTTATCTTCCTGGCACTGGAATCCTGAGTTGGGGGGTGCCTGGTGTTGATCTGGGACTCCCTGCTCCTGAGATACCCTCCCAAATTTTTATCCATGTGGGTATGGGACCAGCCCATTCCACATCTGTGACTGTCCTACCGGTCTGGATGGATGTGGTTTCTTTAATTCCATAGTTGTCAGACTTCCATTCAGCTCGATTTCTAACATTCCTGAGTGATCATTGTTCCATATTTTAATTGTAATTATGATGTGGCTGTGCGAAGAGGCAAGCCATATCTGCCTATGCAGCCATCTTGACCAGCAGTTGCAAATAAATTAGTTTTTAAATAATTTGTTTCGATTTCTAATACAGTAAATACAACTTACATAAACCAAAAACTCTTTGAATTCCTTATATAGACCAAATTGTGTCTGACTCCCAATTCATTAGTTGAAGCCCTAAAACAGCGTGTGACTATATTTGAAAGACAGGGCCTTTAAAGAGGTAAGTCAGGTTAAACGAGGTCATAAGAGTAGGGCGGGCCCCAATCCTACAGGACAGAGGTCCTCATGAGAGGAGGAAAGATATCAAAGACCTCTCTCTGGGTGCATACTGAGGTCATGTGAGGACACAGGGAGAAGGTGGCCATCTACAAGTCAAGAAGAAAGGTCTGAGCAGCAACCAACCCTGTCTGCACTTTGATCTTGGACTTCTATCCTCCAGAACTGTGAAAAAATAAGTATCTCTTATTTAAGCCACTCAATCTATGGTATTTTGTTATGGAAGCCCAAGCAAACTAATAAAGTCCTCAATATTTTTAAAAGCTTCAAAGCCTAAAATTTTTGAAAACAAAAGTTTTGAAAATCACTGAATTAGACAATAACCCTTTGCTTGTATGAATTAAAATGTTGGTAAGAAAACTTCTTCACATTTACTACTTGGAAGAATAATCATAATTTTCATTAGCTATTTGAAATAGAAAGGGAGAAAATTAAAGATTTTAAAAACAGCCTTGTTTTTACTTGATGTATATAATTATATACCATTTGAAAGCACATGAAAATGGTGAAACAAACTGGGAAAGAATTAACACAGACTACTAAGGCATTTGCTTTGCCTTTCCTGATCAGACAACCAAGCTTGATGTGTTTGGCTCGTGCATACTAACTCTCCCAATATTTGTTGAGTCTATTAGTTTTCTGAATATGTCAGACATAAGCAAAAGAAGATTTCAGATTTGTTTCATATGAAAGAACATAACAAAACAAATTAGAAGAAATCAGACTGATAAATACACTAAGTGCAATTTTTTAAACCATAAAACTTATAAAAAATATAGGGAAATAATAAAATAACAGGAAGAAGCTATTTCAACATATGCCAAAATAAGATTCTGCTCTTGTAGTAACTGCGACTGATACAGCAAAAATGGCAACAAAGCTGTAGAAGTCACTAAGAATGAAAATTTCAATAGTAAGGGGTCTATAAGTAGTCATTAAATTTTAAAAGCTTAGATCAGTGGGGAAAAAATGTATTTACCTCAACAAGAGTCTGAACGTCATGGATACAAATTTGTTGTTGGGTTGCTTTTTAATAGCATGCAAATTGTGCCCTCAAGTACAACAGTTTTATGTACAGTAGTAGTCTAATCTAAAATCAAGCAAAATGCTTAATTTCTAAGGCTCTAATGCAACATTCAAAATTACATTTTACTAAATTTCATTTTATGTAACTTTGTAGGAAAAGAAAACACTAATTCAACTTGAGCTAACTTCTCTTGGCTCAACGTTTGTATAAAAATAATTATGCAGTCCTTTTGGAAAAGTACAATCAATCCATGGGCATGCAAGTACCAATTTTATCTTATGAGAATTTCTCCATGTTCCAGTTACTTCATTCCTTATTACATGCTGCAAAAAGCAGTAATAATTTTTATAGCCAAATATCACTTTGTGAGATACCAGGTGGCTTTCAATATTTACTATAAGTCATGCATGAAATTTAAACATTACAAAAAATGACTTACCAGTTGACACTCCTGAAATATGCACATTTTCAGAATGTTCTGCAAGAGCACCATTTCCTAAAATTAAACATAATGAATAAACTAATTTCCAAGATAAAATGTATTAAAATTTTTCAGATTCTCCCTTAAAAAATAACTACATAGTTACTTGAAATATTCAGACACTAAATTAAAGTCTACTACAATATTCTTCAAAATAATATAATGAAGCCCAACATTTTAATAGTAGTAGGGAAAACATTTTGGAAATAACAAAAATGTAGTGTAATAATATGTAAAGGTCCAATGTACAGATCCAACTAAATCCAGAAAAAATTTCCTATCAAGTTAATAGTCAGAAGAGAGCTCCATACTATCACTAGAAAAGAGAGATCATGTGCTTTTAAAAGCGGCATTCCTCTAGGAACATGCTCAATCCACCACCAGTGTGTCTATCGCTAGGGTCATACATGTTGGTACATAAAAAAATGTCTTCCATTGTCTCTTTCAACCTTTTATCAATGACCCCAACACCCTTAGGGACATAATTATCTCCTATTTTGCTATCCCTTGATTTTCTGTATCTCCTATCACAGAGTTGGGGACATGGAACCATTCAAATAACTTACTGAACTGAATATCACCTAATAAATAAGTGTTTTTAAAAAGACTCTCATTTAAAGTATTGAGAATATTTACTCCTTCAAATTAATGTGAATAGTGTCCCTTCAGGTATTCTTCATTTTTAAATTTAAGTTTTATTTTATTATAAATTAATTCCATCTACCTCTGTTCTTTCTTTTCTTGTGCAAATTGTTTATCTTTACTTCTAAAGTTTTGTCTCTCTGCAGCCCTTAGGGTTGGTTTAACTTTGCAACAGCTCAGAAATGCAGCTGCCAGAAAAAGAACTGCCTTTGGGGTAGGGCGAGAGAAACCTGGAGGGCTAAAAGCTGAGTTGCCTTTGATGGTGTTTCTCGATCATCATACTTTCTCTGTAGAAAGTAGCAATTGTTCCATTCCCAATCAGGGCACATGCCTGGGTTGTGGGCCAGGTCCCCAGTAGGGGGCATGGGAGAGGCAACCACACATTGATGTTTCTCTCCCTCCCTTTCACTCCCTCTAAAAAAAATAAATAAGTAAACTCTTAAAAAAAAAAAGAAAGTAGCAATTATTATAATTAACTTTGCTTTTATAACAATCACACTTCTATGACTGCTTGATTAATGGACAGTATAGAACCTAAGAAAGCAGAACCTGTGTTCATCTGGTTCAACACTGTGTGCACAGTTCATGGAACAGAGCAGGTGCTCAAAGAGCGAATGGATGAATGAATGAGGGAGGCTGTGATGAGTAAATGAAATCATGCCAATTAAGCACCTGATAACAGTGCCCGGCACATAGTCAACAATATGTGTGAAATACTAAAGGATAAAATAAAAGTGATAAAACCTTTTTAGTTAACTATAGTTATAGCCTTCAAAATGAAAAGAAATTATTTTTCCCTACATTAAAAAAACAGTGGAAACTGTGACCTAGGTGTGCAAGCCATATTTAGTATGTCAATAATCTGATGGTAGTTATTTAAGTGCTGCACATTAGTACCACGTAAGCCATGATTTATCTTCTCCAGCAGTGTTAATGCTACTGACAGATTCAAACTACTAGAAAGCCCATACCTATTTCTTCAACGTGCACAACTTATAAGAATTGTGGTAGCATAAACAAAATAAGAAGCCGATTCAATAAAGTGACACAATTTGCCAAAAGTCAATATAAATTGCCTAAATCTTTGCTACTCAAAAGGAGACCAGTAGTACTGGTGACATCAGGAGCTTATTGGACATGTGGAGTCTCAGAACTCAGCCCAGATTATTGAATCAGAACTACATTTTAACAAGATCCCCCCCACCCCCAGTGGAATGTACCTACATTAACATTTCAGAAGTGTTGGCTTAAACCTCCTACTTCTATATTAGAAACAACTGCAATTACAGCTCTGTAATTTGTGTCCCTAAGGTTTCCAATATTCTTAAGGTAGCAAACTAAATTATTCGCAGGAGTCTTAAAATTAGATGTATTTTGTATATTTTTCCTCCCAACTCTGTACACAGAACACACAGGTGGAAGGCAACAGCTGCATAAAGCAGTCTTTCAGACTGTGGACTCTGGACTAGATTGCTACGACTCGCATACCAGCTCCACACTTACTTGATGCACTGTAGGGCAAGTTACCTAAAGTCTCTGTCTTCATTTCAGCTTTAAAATGGAGAAGATAATAGCTATCTTACAGGGCTTGGTGGAATTCTTTATAATAAAAAAATAGAATTAATCTAAATTGTCATCAGCATGCAATTAATCTAAATTGTCATCAGCATGCAAATGAATAAGCTAATACAGCCTTATAAAATATTAATACATTAAAGTAATTCTGTATGTACTACCCTGGCAAGATAGGCACGTCAAGTTTATATGTTTCAGAGTGAATTAGAATATAACCTAATTTTAACTTTAAAATGATGTATGTAGTTAATACACGTGTTTACATAAGCATATATTTATATATGAGAGTTTCAAGGAATATACAAATTGTGGAAGAAAGCCTTTGAAACTGGGAATAAAAAGATCTCTTGCATACTGCAGCATTAATAGAGTATGTGACAATAGGCAGAGATTTCTATAAGCATTTTTATTCATTACAAAAAATAAGAATAGGTGAAGAGAATATAGTTCCTTTCCCACCATTCTAAATAAATGGGAAGTCTGATAAATATTGTGCAAAATATTACAAAATACTTTAATTTCATAAAAGTATTATTAATGATTTTTAAAACTGATAAACAATCCTTTAAAACATAAAACACGACATTGCTAATTTCCTATACATTTGCTTTAACTTAGAAACAATATTATTCAGAAGTTCTTAAAAAAATCAATAATTTCTGTAAACTTCAAGTAACCATCCCCTTTTTGGGTAACATTAAATATTTCTTATTGTGAGTATCACTTGAAGTGGCTACTTCCAATTTAGGTATACTGCCATTCTAAGAAGATGCCACTGATATAACAATTATTTCCATGTTATAAGCAGACAGCCCCCCCACAGCCTGCTTCCTCGATACAAAGCTAAAGACGTTCTCCCTAGAGCTTTCTGCAACCCCGCCCCCGCAGAAGAGAACCCCACGCATATAGAGATGTACACACACCACCACGTCCTTGCTGTAAGCACAAGGCTGCCATGTCCGATATTCTCGCAGATGTCATCCTGCAGAGGTAACTATATATACTGGAAAAATGTATAGTCCACAAATCATTACTCCTATAATTATACATTATCAGCTGACTAGTTAATGGACCAATTAACTAACTAGAACTCCTAAAAGACAATTTTCAAGTAAGAAAAAATTTTATTATCACCTAAGTCAGGAAATAATTTTTATGACAACTTTTTTTAGTCCCACTAACCGAGTAACAAAGGTGAGCAATCTGTCTACATTCTTATTGCCAAGCTGAAACATGGTTCTGTAGTTTTCAACTGCAATACGAGAGACAGAATCTTCCAAAAGAGATACTGTTTTAGGAAAGGGGTCACAGGGCATTGAGTTTGAGCTCTGGAACCAGACTGCCTGGAATTAAATCTCAGCTCTACTATTTTATTTAGTCATGAACCTTAATTAAACTACATCTCCTAACATTTGGTTTATTCGCTTGAATAATCAGAATGTCATCAATAAGAAAATATGTAAAGTTATGGTCTCTGCATCCCTGTTGCTTTGTATCTTTGTTATATTTATTTCTGCTTTTTCGGAGAACTTAATAGATATGTGCCAGCCAAATCCTAAGAACCTTGCAAGCTTTCCTTTAGCTCATCTTTAAAACAGTTCATCTTACTGACAAGACAACTAAAGTTTCTAGAAACTAACTCAGTGAACTTTTTCAGAGAGCTAGTAACTGGATGATTTGAAAATTCAAATCCACAATCATTAGGAAGTTTGTGTTCCTTACTTTTAAAAAAGAATTCAGGATCTATACCAATTTCCATGGCATTTAGAAGTCTGTATTCCTTATCTTTTTAAAAAAAAATTTAGGCATGAATATATTTCTTGTTTATTAAAAAATAGTACTTAACTTTCAGAGTTCAAACCTACCAGTAACAGCTATTCCTATCTGTATGGGGGAACATCATTGGTTTAAAAGTTAGTGAGTGGCAGTTGCAAGTAACATGCTCGGCATCCTACAATCTCATTTCCACTGTGCACTGAGAACAGTAATTAAACATAAATACAAGGCCTGTCTAGAAAAAGCCCAGCCATTGTTAATATAAAAAGAAGGCTTTGCCAACATCAATGTAACCTGGCAATCAAGGAGAGTGGTCTGGAATGCTCATGCGTGAACAATGACAACTTCACTGTACTAGTCAATGGGGGCGGTAGAGGCTGTTGAGTGAGCATGTGTACTGTGTGGCTGCTGCATTAAAAATGACTGAGTGAGGACAGCAACAAATCTGCATCAAATTTTGCTTTAAGCTTAAACACCGCTCTACAGAAACTATTCGGATGATTCAGAGAGCATTCAGGTATGATGCAATGACTGCAGTGCAAATAAAATTGTGGAAAAAATACTTCAGAGATGGTCGAGAATCTGTTGAAAGTGATCCACATTCTAGAAGGCCTGCAACAAGCAGAACACCTGAGAATATTGAACGTATATGGGCAGCAATCCACAAAGGTCAGGAACTGACAGTGCGAGAACTAGAAGCTGATGTGGGGATTCCAAAAACTACTGCGTCTGAGATTTTGACACAGGATCTTGGCATGAAATGTGTTATGGCAAAATTTGCTCTGTGGCTTCTGCTGCCAGAGCAAAAGGAACACTGTGCTGCAGTTGCTAATGACTTGATTCAAGTTGCTACCAATGCACCAGATTTCAAGAAGGTCATAACAGGACATGAATCATGGGTCTAGGTCTATGATCCAGTAACCAAGGTTCAGTCATCCCAATGGAAGTTGCCTGGTTCTCCACACACAAAGAAGGCACGACAAAGTTGCAGCAATATCAAGACCATGTTAACTGTGTTTTTTGATTGGGAATGTGTTGTCCATCATAAGTATGACCCTCCAGGTCAAACAATTAATTAATAAGGAGTACTACCTCAGTGTTCTTAATTAGTTGAGAGATGAAATATCATGAAAATGGCTGCAGCTATGGGCAACTGGTGATTGGCAGCTTCATCACAACATACCCGCTCATGTATCACATCTCGTTGTAGAGATTTTTGGCCAAACATCAAGTCATCCAGGTGACTCAGCCCAGCTACAGCCCAGCTTTGGTACCCTGTAACTTCTGGCTTTTCCCAAAAGTAAAAACACCCTTGAAAGGGAAGAGATTTCAGACCATCAATGAGTTTCAGGAAAATATGATGGGGAAGCTGATAGCGATTTCAAAAAAGGATTTTGCAGGGTTTTGAACAGTGGAAGAGATGCTGGAGAACTGTGTGAGGTCCCAAGGTGCCCACTTTGAAGGGGACTGAGGTGTCATTGTCTTATGCACAACGTTTCTTGTATCTTCTTCAGTAAATGTATTTTTCATATTACATGACTGTATGCTTTCTGGACAGACCTCATATACACCCCAAAAGCAAATATCACTTCTATTTGATTATATGTAAGGAAAAAGTCCAAAATCCTAATAGAATCCTAACCCTAAAGTCTCCCCAGTCTGGTTCTTCCTAACTACTTCAAAAGCTTCATCTCTTATGATCCACTTTCCATCCTATTTCTTACCTCCAGAAATATTGGATTTCTTTTAGAAAAGTGTCAGCTGACTTTCTTGATTTTGGACTTTACTATTTCTTGAGGGAGGTATCTGATTCCCTCACACTAGGTTAATTCATCCTGTTATAGGTTCCTATAGTATCTAATACTGTCACTTTCTGAAAATTTATTGTATGTGTGTTATCTGTGTAATATCTATATTTCCTACCAGATCTTATTTTTGGGGATGGAGAGTGTGATGTGGTGATGGACATAGCTAGGTTTATTTTATTTTGCAGTCCAGTGACTGGCACAGAACATAACACATAATAGGAGATACTCTGTCTGTATCTGCTTAAATAAATGAATGCATGATAGGTTGATACATAAGTAAGTGGTCATGGTTTCTGACCCTGAAGAGTTGACAATCTTTTGAGAAATTAATAAAAATACATAAACAGAAGCAAACAATACAAAAATCTAAAATAAAATCAGCAAGTGTCTTACTCAAGTGGGAAGTCCTAAAGGCTTTTCTATTAAAAAATAAGAATGGAAAAATAAGAGTTCCCACTATAGTTATTAAATTAGCCAATGCAATTAGACAAGAAAAACAATTATAGTCATAAGAATGGCAAAAAAAGAGAGAAAGAAGTAAATCTATCTACAGATGATACGATTGTATATCTATTTTTGAAAACCCAAGACAGTCAACAGGAAAATATAAAAATTGAGTCAAGCAGCAGGATATAAAATAAGCATACAAAAACTAAAAGCTTTTGTAATACAAACAGCAGCCTGTAAGAAGACATATAGCACAAAACCACATTTTTAGTAACAAATTAAAAAAAACCTCAGAGTTATTGATAATGGATCAGCAATTCCACTATGAACAACTAAAAAAGTTGGAACATGTGAAAAAAATCTCAGACACTAAGAGTGTGTAAAACTCTGATCTTTGAGAAAAGGGAAACAAATTAAGATGTGTCCATTATTGTACAGGCTTTATACCTGGAGACTTTCTGGACCCTGGAACATCGAGGGAGAACCTAAGTTCTTGACAAGCTGAGGAGACAGAGATTGGAGTTCAGAGAGGCTGAGTCAGCTGAAATGTTCAGAGTATCAGGAAAGGAGGAAATTGTAAAAACAAAAAGGACTCCAAAAATCTGTATCAGGGTCCTAGTCTCAGGCTGAGTGATAAGCTGCACATGTATAAAGTGAGACTTCACAAAAATAGGCAAAGAACAACTACTAGAAGCTAGAAGCTTAAAAACTTCCATCCCATAGAGTAGCAAGATGCTAAAGTTCTCACTAGTAAGAACAGAAAGAATCAAAGTGGACTTACTATAGCCATTTTGATCACTGTTTTCTTTTCTTCTTTTCTTGCTCTCTTCATTTGTGGTTTGATGATTTTTGGTGGTATGATTTATTTATTTTTCATATTATGCACTATAGGTATTTACTACAGGTTTTTGGTTTGTGGTTATGATGAGGCTTACATAAAATATATTTATAACAGTCTCTTGTAAGCTGATAACTTTGGGTACTAAGTCTCTACACTTTTACTCTTCCTCATCTTATGTTTTTTATGTCACAGTTTATATATTTTCTTTGTGTATTCATAACAAATTATTGTATGTTTTAAAAACTAAATTAGTTATTTAAATAGTTATCTTATAAAACTTGTTTTAAATACTAAAGTGTCATTTAACCTTAATACTAGATTTATAAGTGATTTAGCCATAACCATCACAACATTAGAGTATTCTGAATTTAACTATTTACTTACCTTTACCAGTGAGATTTTCACTTTCATGTTTTTCTGTTACTAATTAGAGCCCTTCCTTTTTTAGCTTGAAGAGGTGCTTTTATCATTTCTTATAAGGCTGGTTTAGTGGTGATGATGACTTCCTTCAGCTTTTGCTTGCCTGGAAAACTGTTTCTCTCTCCTTCAATTTTGAGGGACAACTTTGCTGGGTAGACTATTCCTGGTTGGCATTTTTTTATTTCAGCATTTTTCCTTCTTTCAGCACTGTGAATACATCATAGCACTGTCTTTTAGCCTGCGAATTTTCTGCTGAAATATCTGCTTACCGGCATTTGGGAGGCTCCCTTGGACAAGGCGAGTTATTTTTCTCTTACTGCTTTTAAGATTCTCTTCTTGTCTTTAACTTCTAACAATTTAATTATAAAGATAAGTCTCTTAATGTAGCTTCACTCTTTTTCATTCAGATTCCTTGAGTGTGTGTGTGCTTTATTAAAAAATGCAACATGCTAACCACAGCAGTTTAAAAGAACCTCATAGAGGCAATCACCGAACTACAAGGTATCGTTACCAGAGCACCTGCTATACACACTCAGTGGGGGCAAGTGATAGCACCAAAGCATATGCAGCCAAGGCTCAAAGTGAGGGCAATTTTTTAAATGGTGATTAAAAAATATTTTATGGTTCTTTGTAGTTTTCAAAATATTTTTTATGATTTATGTTCTCACATATGATACAATAAGCCTCAAAATTCCCACATATATGATTTCTACCTTACAGATGATGAAACTGTGGCCGGAGTTTTTTTCTTATTGTTATCTCTCACCAGTCATTTATTGACCAATCAGCATTTTTCTCTTGAACCCGTCTGTCTCATTCTCGTCACTGCTCTGATTAAACCCTTTGCAATGCTATTCAGGATGACTAAACTGCTCCCCGACCAACAATTGCTCTGTTTCTTCCAGTGTCCTCTCCTCATCTGGTTATTCCCTACTCTACTGCCAGCATTATCTTTTATTTCTTTATTTAATATATTTTATTGATTGTGCTATTACGTTGTCCCAGTTTTTTCCCCCACCACCCAACATGCCTCATTCCCTTTGGCAATCACCCCCACCCCGCCCAGTTCTTATCCATGGGTCATGCATATAAGTTCTTTGGCTACTACATTTCCTATAGTTCTTAACATCCCCCTGACTACTCTGTACCTACAAATTTGTACTTCTTAAACCCTGCACCTTTGCCTCCATTCTCTCCTTTCCCCTTCCCAACTATAACCCTCCATGATCTCCAGATCTATGACTCTATTTCTATTCTGCTTGTTTGCTTAGTCTGTTTTTTAGATTCAATTGTTGATAATTATGAATTTATTGCCATTTTAATGTTCATAGTTTTGACCTTCTTTTTCTTAAATAAGTCCCTGTGACATTTCATATAATGATGGTTTGGTGATGACGAACTCCTTTAGCTTTACCTTGTCTGGGCACTTTATCTGCCCTTAATTCTAAATGATAACTTTACCAGATAGAGTGATCTGGATTATAGGTCGTTGCTTTTCATCACTTTGAATACTTCTTGCCTGCAAGGTTTCTTTTGAGAAATCAGCTGACAGTCTTGTGGGAACTCCTTTGTAGGTAACTGTCTCCTTTTCTCTTGCTGCTTTTAAGATCCTCTCTTTATCTTTAACCTTTAGCATTTTAATTATGATATCTTGGTGTGGTCCTCTGTTTCCATCTTGTTTGGGACTCTCTGTGCTTCCTGGACTTGTATGTATGTCTATTTCCTTCACCAAATTAGGAAAGTTTTTTTAAATAAGTTTCCAATTTCTTCCTCTTTCTGTTCTCCTTCCAGCACCCCTATGATTTGAACGTTGGTATGTTTGAAGTTGTCCCAGAGGCTCCTTAGCCTATTTTTGTTTTTTTTTATACTTTGTTCTTCTTGCTGTTCTGACTGAATGTTTTTTCCTCATTATGTTCCAAATCATTGATTTGATCCTCAGCTTTATCCACTCTACTGTTGGTTCCCTATAAATTTTTCTTTATTTGACTTAGTGTAACTTTCATTTCTGCATGAATCTTTTTTATGCTGTTGAACTATCCAGTGAGTTCCCTGGGCATCCTAATAACCAGTGTTTTGAACTCCGAGTCTGATAGATTGCTTATCTCCATTTTGTTTAGTTCTTTTTCTGGAGTTTTGTTCTGCTCTTTCATTTGGGCCCTATTCTTTGTCTCCTCATTTGGGCAGACTTCCTGTGTTTGTTTTTCTGTATTAGGTAGACTTGCTCTGACTCCCTGTCAAAGGTGTCAGGCTACTAGCATGGCCTAATGTAGGAAAGTGCACCTGTAAGGTGGATGGGGCAGAGCCTTGAGTAATTGCCAAGGTGGGGCAACTAGTGTTATCCAATTTAGAGTCACCGCTCTGTGACTATGTGTGGGGCAGGGCTCAGAAAGGGGTCAATGTCGCTGCTTGGCCTCTGGGGTTTTGTCCAGGAGGAAGCTGTCCCCTGGCACTTGAGCTAATGCCAGACACTTCAGTTGCTCCCATATGCCACTGGTGCCCTTCTAGCTGCTGCCCCAGTGCAGAAGCCCAGAGAGAGTGAGTCTGCGTAAGTCTTCGGCCTACTGCAGGCCCTTTAAGGGGAGACATCTGAAAATCCTGCAGTTTCTTCCACTGCCCCAGCCTCCACTGATTTTTATAGCCAGAAGACATGGGGACTTTTCTTCCTGCAACCCTGGGCTGGGTGGTTTGGTGTGGGGCTGGGATCCCTCGCTCCCAAGGTATCCCTCCCGATTTTTATCCACCACACGTGGCTGTGGGACTGCATCTCTACCCCTCCTACCCATATGGATGAATATGACTTCTTTAATTCCTTGGTTGTCAGACTTCCATACAGCTCGATATTCTGATGATTCTGGGTGATAGTTGTTCATAGCTTAATTGTAATTTTTGCTGTGGTTGTGCGAGGAGGCAAGTTGTGTTCACCTATGCCACCCTGACTGGAAGCTGATTGTAGATGCTGGCAAGTTTGAAATTTGCAGGGCAGAGAGGCAGGCTGGGGACCAAGGGAAAAGTCGACAGTGCAGTCATGGGTTTATAGGCATTCTGGAGCCAGAATTGCTACTGTGTAGCCCAGAAATGTTAAGTAATATGCCTAATGTCACACAGCTCATAGATACAGGGACAAGACTTAAAATCAGACATCATGATTCTGACTTCAAGTGAAAAGGAGGAGAGAGATTGCTGCCCAAGGCTATCTGATTTACAGCATGAAGAGAAATCTGTGAAAAGAAAAACAGCACAGTGCCACTCACACTCACACCTGTAGGTGTTCTGACTTGGACTACTGAGCTCAGGCTCACTAAAGTGACTTTATGGGTTCCAGAAAGCCCCTGCCCTAGATAAAATGTTTTCTTTTTTCTTTTTTTTTTAAAGTAGTAGTAATTTCTGTTGAGGTTGATGCTGTACTAGACAATGCTCTCGTATCCAGACCAAATTTTCTAAAGTGCTCAAAAGGTGTAAGATAATTGGTCAAACCCTTGTAGAAGTTAATATGCACTTGTCTCCAACATTTCTATTAGTTTGATTATTAACCTATAAAAGGACTAAGGTTTCTCCAACACAGTTCTTACCAAATCCATATGACTTATAGAGTTATTTCCTTTCCAAGGCTTTCATAAACCACTTCTTTTTTCTCTATTTATAATCTTCCCTAATTGTTGGTTTGTGGAATTCTCACCCATCCCAACCTTTTTGGGAAATCAAAATTGCATTTCCAGTTTCCAGTTATCTGGTCTTTCGTTCCTTCATTCATTCCTTGTAAGTATTTTAGTACCTAAGTGAAAACTCCAAGTTGTTTGAAATACCTGAATGAACTTCTATAATCACTGCACCCATGTCCTTTAAGAAAGTTTTCAGATACGTTTACTCCTATGCTTTCAGTTTGAAGAGCATATATGACAGAAGGGACAGAAACATCTATTTAATATTATACCACCTACCAAAGCAACAGCCCTATATAACTTTGTTATTCTTCATCCTACAAATGTTTCAAACACCATGTTATTGCTCTTGGCATTTTTGCTCAACTCAATCTTGAATTTACTCTGTTAGTAATATCTATAATTTATCCTTGGTAAAATATCCTTTCTATTTTGGTAATATACTTAATTAGTCTGAAGTCATGGAACAACCACTTAATTTCTTTAGATTTCCCTACAATTCATTCTTTCTTTAGGATTGTTTGTAATTTTAATAACCAGAAATTACTTTTGAGCTATTAACCTCCCTGGACTATCTTTATAGATTTTATGTTGTGAAGCCATATTAAGATTTTCTTCTCAATTAATTTTGAATCTATTCGTCTAATTGTGCCAATATCTCCCTCTCTCACACCCTCTATCTCTGAAAGCTATTGTAACATAGTTGTTTTTTTCTGTCTGATCAAAATAAAGTACAGAGTAGCACGCTCTCATAAACTGAATTGTATTGCTCAAAATTCCTATGTTGAAGCCCTAACCCCCAGTTTGACTATATCTGGAGATAGAACTGATAAGGGGGTTATTAAAATGGAGCCATAAAGGTGGGGACCTAATCTGATAAGATGGGCTTCCTTAGGAAGAGATACCAGAGACTTCTCTCTCCACCTGTGCAGAGAAGAGGCCATGGAAGGACACAGCCAGAAGGATGCTGCAAGCCAAGGGGATACCTCATCAGAAACCAATCCTGAAAGCACCTTGATTTGGGACTTCTAACTTCCAGAACTGTGAGAAAGTAAGTTTGTGCTGTGTAAGCCACCCAGCCTGTAATATTTTGTTATGGGAGCCCATTCTCCTGAAGAGAGGTTTCTTTTCTTTTTTTTTTT